>OX371221.1:3652500-4865000 GCA_947310845.1 Yponomeuta plumbellus | reverse complement strand
CAATATTATGGTCAAGTACCTACTTACTTAATGACGTGAGCATTGAATAACACTCACAAATCACAAAAAGGCGTTTTAATTAGGCAAAAGTACAAAACAACATTTACCTGCTTGGTTCCTCACAGATCACGTAAACGAGCAGGTATTTTTGTTACAAGTTTTGTTTTATTAGCTTTGCGTTGATACGTCACACACCCGTTCTACGACACGACAAGTTTCAAACTGTTTTTTTTTTTACTTGGATTGGTTTTCTTTTCCCTTTTTATTGTAATGTTGCCAGTGCTCAAATCGGACTTACAAATCTACCGTTTATGTTGAGAGTTGTAAGATGTGGTATCACTGAACCTTGTAACACTTTGCGCGCGAAATTTAAAACTTTTTTTTGTTTCATTTCTTAGAGCTTGTAAAGTCTGTTAGCTTTTAGAATACACCTCGGGCTCTAGCTAGAGTAGGCTTCGGTTTTCACCGAAAGCACACGAGTATAATACTATTTCCTGCTCTGTATAAAACTTTTTGTCACTATTTTGAAAAGTTATGTACAGTTATAACTAACAATACAAAATAAACTTTACCTTATTGCAATAATTGCATTCTATCCGATAGTAGCCGAGGTAAATTCTAAAAGCTAACCGACTGTAGATGTAATGTAATTCAACAACCTTTACTACATATTTGATTCTTGCTTATGTACTACTTACGTTGCTATCGAGTGTCAACGGCGTTCCTACATAGGTACTACCTATTTTTCTTCCATAATTAATTACTAAGGGTGCGGTTATAAAGAAACAGGTTTCCCGGTATGAGATGCCGGTACGGGTCAGTACTGATACGAACAGATCCCTTTCACACACACACCCTACTTAGGCCAAGACTTCAACCGTTATGATCGTGCAGGTAATCCGTGCCTATACGTACCGTACCGACAAGTATTAACCTGCACCTATTTATAAACGGGCACATAGAAAATGGCCCCGGCTGCCTGAGTGATCTTAAATGATCACGAAGGTTAAGCAACATTGGGCGCGTTCAGCGCATGGATAGGTAGGTCTATGACTAACGCTAATGGCATTTTCCGAGCGGTTCCGTGCTTCGCAAGGCACGTTAAGCAGATAGTGCCGGCTGCCGTCGATAGATGGCAGTCTTTAAGCCAAGTCGGAGGCCTTAGGGCGGCTTGAAAACATCTGACTGTAAGACCAGCCACTATTCTTACAAGCCTCCACCAATCCGGACTTGGCCCCCGCGGCGGAGTATGGCATATACCTTCCTCAGGGAAGAGACCCGTGCCCCTCGGTGGGGACATAATGGGTTGATGATTAGAGAATGGTTGGGACTGTCATATACCGATCAGTACGGACCCGTACCGACTCGCCGGTACCGATTCTTTCTTTTCTTTGTAACCCGTTTCTTTATAACCGCGCCCTAACATTTTTTTTCAAGGGGGTGCTGTGAGATACCTACCAATGGCTTCGTTAATTTTCGTATTTCTGACATCTGTCAGCTTAAGTTAGGAAACGTAAATAAAACTGCAATAAGTTAAAATACTACATTGTTTGTTTATTACTCCACTGGAGAAATTGGTCATTTACACGCTTCTAAAATGACAATACAATTTAAATTTTAACTATAAATAATACCTACATAATTTATTAATTACGTTTATTGCTTACGTTCTTATTCTTCAAGTAAAATAACTTAAATCCAAAAGAGAATCTTCTACTTTGTGATATATATAAGTACCTAAGTAACGAATAATTACTTATATCGTGTTGAAAATACGACACGAGTTTACAAGGTTGACCAATAATTAAATCATCGTGTATAATGTTAAATAGTCAAATATTTTACTAAGTATTCTTTTTTTTCTAAGAATTATGATACTTATTAAACATTACAATTACTTGCTTAGACTTTTCTAAGAAAGACCAAGTTGATTTCTCTAAAAACCTTTGATATTTTAAGTTAGTCTTAAATATGGCAAGATTTCTTTATCTTTTAAAGTTTAAATGTGATGTCGAAAATCTACACTGTGACGTAATAATATTCGTTTATAAATTATATTAAAATAATAATATTTCTTAAATATTTCTTAAATATAAAAAATAATTAGGAGGAATATAGTGACGAATACTAATACTAGTTTCTTTTATTTTAACAATCCGATCAGTTTTTTTTTCAGTATACAAGGGGTCTTTATTAAATGCGCAATTAGTTTACGAAAAAAATTCTTGAAAATGTTTGGTGATAAATTGACTGTTTACATCTAAAAATTTAATAGATTTATACGGTTTATCTGCTTGGTAGAGCTGCTTTATATATAATGCTTAAAACCAAATAAGTTAAAAACAATGAACATTTTTTCTGAACGCTGCGGTGCGAGTTTAATAAAATTATTACACACATATATTGCAAAAATATAAATCTTTTAACCAAAAAATCGTTGCACATCGAAAAAAAAAAATATTGGGGTGATTCAGAAATTGCTCATTTAAGAAATAAACCGTGGTGTAAGTACCTACGATAAATTCAGTTGATAATAATTGTCCCTCACAAACCAAAATATTGTGATCCTACTAATCAACAAAACAATTTACGAATTTTCATAACACATGACACTTGAAACTCACAAGGACACACGATCTTCAAAACCATTCTCTAAAGCACTCATCACTCACTCATTTTCCTTCGCTACAGGCTTTTTAATCTGAATCTGAGGAGTGTTTTTAGGAGTCATGTACTGAATAAGAGCGATAATATTCAACAGCACTTTTTCATCGTGAGGAATAATTTTGATACTAAGATAGGTATCAAAATTACTACGTAGGTAATTATAATTAGGTAGGTAGAAATACATATTTTATACTAATTAAGTACTGGCATGGAATGTATATTTGGAGGAATAAAGGTTTATTAAAAATTAAAAATAAAGTCAGTTTGAGTATTGAACTTGCGTTCACCACAAAATATTTTAAATCTATTCGATACCTATTTTAACAATATAATTAACAAAAAAATGCATATTTAAAAAAATAAAGCTGAAAAATACATTTTCATGTTTAACTTAAAACTAATTTTGATAACAAACTACGAAACTATAATTCTGTTGATTTATTTGTAACAAAAAAAAAAACAATTCCTATTATAAAAATAATAGCTACCACCTTATCTTAAATAACTTTAAGAAACAGTAGATAATTTCATTTCAATTCCTTTGTAAGGCAGATCAATTTATACCTTTTTGATTAAATTCGATTAAAATATCAAAATGTAAAAAAAAAACAATGGAGATTAAAAATTGAGATTCTACTTTATTTTAAAAATGATAAGATATAAAAAATAATGTTAATAGTAACTTTAAAAAATACAAATATAGTACTCAGTTCAAAATATACATACAAATTGATTTTTATTTTCCTTATTGCCAGTCTGGGGGACGGAGATGTTATGTAATAATTGCACTTATTTGGAATGTATTTTTATTTAACTTGGTATATACAACTTTTCTACGTAATTATAATTGGAATACTATTCAAAATTCATTGATATCTAGTGTTCACATTTACCTAATTAGTATTTAATAAAAATCTTATTATCAAGTTTTTTTTTTCTAAAATAATAATTGCTTTATAATTTGGTAAAAAATAAAAAAACACGACAATAATTTTGGGAGGACTATTTCAAACTGCAGTTTTGTTATTTTAATTGTAACAATTTATATATTAGGTACTATTATGTGTAAAAAAGGGTGAACTTATAAGTTACATTTTGCAAATACATTTTATTTTCAAAATCATAATAATACATGCATAAACTGTAAACAATAGTGTATTTGTATAGTCCTAAATATTGAAAATAATTACAAATGATATCTACTTCATTTTACAGGTCAGAGAATATACTGCTACAGTAATTAATTAATAATATTCACAGATTGTTTGTATTTTTGTGAATAAATGTGAACACTAATTCGACCTTCTAACGTTCGTGTCACACTCACACTACAATGAAAGTAAGTTTATATTTTGTTTAATGAAAAAACGCCAAGATTTCGGTATTCTGTAAAAAAAATACAGAATTTATCTTTTATGTTTGCACTAAAATACTCCTATTTTTATTTTTGTTAATTAAAGAGATAGTATCAATAGAAACTGACAGTGCTTGTCGTTTATTATACTTCCTGTTTCGTAGACTCTTTTTTTTATTTTCTCTTTTATTTTTTATTTCAAAATCTCAAATCCAAATATTCAGCCAGGCTCTCAAAACTACAAATTTTCTCGAAATAAAAATCAGAAGCAATTTTTTGGGATAATGTTAACGGGATTTTGGGATGATAACGGTTAACGAAAAAATGAAAAGTAACGGCTGCGGTGAAACGGGGTGATTATAAACTGGAATATGAATATAGAGACTAAAAGTGGCCAATGTCTTTTGTCCCTTCTACCTATAGTTATAAGTTTAATTCACTGGCGTCTTATACAGATACATCTGTTTCTATTCATACTCTATGTTCTAATCACCCTACTGTTTCACGGTATGAAAAGATTTCGGTCTGATTTATTTTCAATGCGAGACTCTGGCAGAATTGGTCTACATTGACTGGTGGCATTAAGAATTGAATTCAGATACAGACATTTTTGTTGTGAACTTTCTCAGAACTTGAGCTGGTAGACGCTCAATTATGACAGTCTCTGAAGATGCGGATATTGTATTCCACGTACGGTATTTTCGAGTCTGGCGTCAGCGAACAGATATCCTGAAACAAGAAGGATCAGATGAAATACAATATTTTTGTTCAGCATAAAAACAAAATGTTTGCTTTACGAATTTCAAAGCTGTTTCACAATTAACCCCTTCAGTTATCATTTATTTCCTGACCTAAGTGAATTTGTCCAAGACAATACCTTCACCAACCCAAATCCAGCACGTGTAAGCATCAGAGCCATCATCATCATACTCATCAGGCTATATTAGTCCACTGATGGACATAGCCCTCCCCTAATGAGCGCCATAGCGCCCTGTCTTCAGCTTGCCGCATCCAGCATTTGCCTGCAGTTTTTCGCAGGTCGTCATCCCATCTGGTCGGACGGCGTCCAAGAACACGTTTACCCCAGCGGTTGTCGGTTCTTCGCGAGATATGGCCAGCCCACTGCCACTTCTGCCATGCCTGTCTATTTATTTCCTAACCAAGTGAATTTGTCCAAGACAGTACCTTCTCCAATCCGAATCCAGCTCTGAGCGTCAGAGCCCTGTCCATGTTGCACTCCAGCACCATCTTGCTGGACCATGATTCTTCAGTGGGGATGGGGCGTGCAAAATCCTTGTTCATCATGCAACTCTTCGCCGAGTCATACTTGCACTGGAGATCGCAAAGGTGGAGTTGTTTCAGCTTTGGGGACCTGGGGATGGTGTGAGGTTGTGTTACAATACTGCCCTCTTAAGGAAGAACGCAGTAATAGCCATTACTGCGTTTTTACTTTGGATGCAAAATTGAGCTCCCTGGTGGTACATCTATAGGTGAAAAAATAATGGTGGCTGTAGGTCTACTAGAAACCTGAAATATCAGTAAGAAAATATGCAGTTATGTTTGTTTGATATGTTTGTGATATGTTTTTCGCTATTTACTCAAAACCGCGTTTTTACGATTACTGCGTTCTTCCTTACGAGGGCAGAATATCGTAGAAAGGGTTTTTGTCTGCTTGGCTGGCGATAGGAATTACAGTTTAAAAAGGAATATTCTTTGAGGTAGGTACACTAAAAAAGTAAAACATGGTGGTGGTGAAAACATTTCCGAAGATAAAAGTCTCCATAGGTTTGGTGCACTAAATTACAATGTTATTTGCATCAAAGTGGGATTATAACATGTTAGCTCTGCGAATCGGAGCGATTCTTTTCCTTAAACTACTGAGAGACAGGGACGTCGTAGTTGAAGATCTACAGACCGCTAACATAGGTAGTCTCCGCAAACCTTGATACATTGTGAAACAGGAAGAGAGAGAAAGAGCAGAGATATATAGAGACTTACTTGAAGCTCATGTCCATGTGCTCCTAAAGATATTGGAGATGAGATCGTTGAAGTTGAAGCTGTAGATGTCGCTTGTGCAGATAATCTCCACGAATTTAAAACTGTTGTTGTTGTAAGAAAGGAATATACAGAGAAAGAGAACGATATTGAGACGATGAACGATGCTCATGTCGACTTGCTTTTCCATAAGACTCTTGGAGACGGAACGTTGTAGTTGTAGACACTGTGCAGATAATCTCTACGAATATAAAACTGTTGTTGTAGCAAGAAAGGAATATACAGAGAAAGAGAACGATATTGAGACGATGAACGATACTCATATCGACTTGCTTTTCCATAAGACCCTTGGAGACGGAAACGTTGTAGTTGTAGACACTGTGCAGATAATCTCTACGAATATAAAACTGTTGTTGTAGCAAGAAAGGAATATACAGAGAAAGAGAACGATATAGAGACGATGAACGATGCTCATGTCGACTTGCTTTTCCATAAGACTCTTGGAGACGGAAACGTTGTAGTTGTAGACACTGTGCAGATAATCTCTACGAATATAAAACTGTTGTTTTAGCAAAAAAGGTAAACAGCAAAAGAGAAAGCTATAGAGACTTACTTGATGCTCATGTCGACGTGCTTTTCCTTAACACTATTGGAGACGGGAACGTTGTAGTTGAAGATGTAGATGCCGCAGTGCAGATAATCTCCACGAATATAAGACTGTTGTTTTGGTAAGAAAGGAAGACAGATAAAAAGAAAGCTATAGACTTACTTGATGGCCATGTCGACGTGCTTTTCCTAAGACACTTGGAGAAGTGAATGTTATAATTGAAGCTGTAGAGGCCGCTGTGCAGAAAATCTTCACAAACGTAGAACTTTGAATTGTAGAACATTAAGAAAAAAAGACAGAGATGGGTACAGAAACTCACTTGAAGCTCATGTCGATGTGTTTTTCCTTAAGACACTTCGAGACGGGAACGTTGTAGTTGAAGCTGTAGAGCCCGCCAGCGCAGATAGTCTCCACGAACATGGAATCGTTGTTGAAAGTCTTGCTTTTCACGCCAAAGGAGGCAGTGTCACAGTCTAGGAAGAAAACGATCACTTTTTTAAATTCCGTGGAGTTATGTGACAATACGGGAGTTTAATGGTGAGGTTTTATGACAGGATTCGCCAAGACACATTTAAAATTACCTCCGACGCGGCTTAAGAAAGGGAATTAATTTTTACAACTGTTATTTAAACAATACAGAAGTACTATCGCTAGTGGCATTTTCCACGACAGGTTAAGCAGTTGGTGCTGGCTGCCGTCGACAGACGGCAGTCGCTAAGCTAAGTCAGAGACCTTAGGGCGGCTTAAAAACTTCTGACAGTAAGACCAGCCACTAGTCTTACAACCCTCCACCGATCCGGATTTGACCCCCATGATGGAGAATGGCCTATACCTTCCTCAGGGAAGAGAACCGTGCCCTTCGGTAGGGACATAATGGGTTGATGATGATAGTCTAAATCCTCAACACAATTTATTTAGATATTCATTGACGTCTCACCTTGCAACCCGCCGAAGTGTTCCGGTTGGTCGTTCAACACCATCTCGTCAGCCTCCGAGCTCCCCAAATACGCCTCGTTAGTCTCTCTTTTCACCTTCCTCCCTTCCTTCTGCATCTTCTTCACAGCATTCTTTTTAAGCGACGACGTCCGTTTATCTTCCTTGCCTTTATGGCGCTTAGTGACGTCAGTATCGCGCTTCAAGCGGCTTGAGGTCTCATTCTCTGTCCCGTTGGGGATGCTTTTGTTAATATCGAAGAGGAGGTTGGACTCCGCAGCGATTTCCTCGTGAAGTTGACTCCTCAAAGAATCGTTGTCGGTTTTTGAAGGTTCCGAGGAGTTGCTCCTCTCTGGAGGAGCCTGTATTATGGGTTTGCCTTTTGGTTTGGGCTCTATGGGTCTCGCGAAGTTTGTGGTCTCATTGAGGTCTTTGTCGGGGTTATTGCGCTCTAAAGGTTCTTGGTTGTCGTAGGCTTGTGGGGGGTCGAGGCTGCATGATGACTGTAAAATGGGAAGTGAAGAGGTTTTATCATTATTAGGCTTTGACCGGAATGCGTGCTTGCAATCAAAGGCGTCACCAGCTTATGACTAAGGGGGGGGGGCAAAGGGGCAATATTATGGAGGATAAAAAATATGAAAGCCGAAAGCATGAAGCGTTACACTTTGGAAGTTTTTGCCTTACATTTTGTCATGCGATGCGGAATTTATTAATAGGTAAGGAAGTCAACTGCTCGCACTTTGGTCGCTTTGGGCTAGCTACATTTGATCTCTAGGGGGCCTCTACATTTGATCTCTACATTTGATCAAGGGGCCCGCCAAGGGGGGCCCCTTGGCGACGCCCTTGCTTGCAATGACTAATGAATGACGATGAAGCGAAAGTGATCTTTCAGGATCTACGCTTTTGGGATACAGGTGTGAGTTTATGCATACATAAGCAACACACATTATTAACTTTATTTCGGCTAAATTTTCTTGACTTTTTGTAGGATGAGTCCGATCAGAACGAAACCTGAACTCTTCCGATAAAAAGCCAAGTGTATCTAGGGTTACCATATCTCAGGATTTGTCCTGAGATTTCCGGATTTTTCGAATCGTGATATCTCAGGATTTTCAATAAAACACAGGTGACATTTTAAGGATCTCTTTTAAATTGAAAGTTGTACCAACTAAATAGTACATTGTTCACCGAGAGGAGAAAGTGACCGATTACCGTCGAGGGTGTCGTTTGAAGGGCTTTAAAACACCTGAGATCGGGAATCGCAGTTTCTCTCGAGTGATACATAGTGCTTTATACTACACCTACAAGGATAATAAAAAACGAAATCTTTACTAATTGAAATTTATATTGAAATTGTTGCTAGTGGCCAGTGTCATTTTGCGAACTTGGAGATAAAAACTCACTGTAAAAACTTTTTGGCTTTTGATATTTAGGTTACCGGCGCATAGTCTTACCCAAAATTAAAAAAGAAAAACCACGTAAGAAATGGATTTTCATACACTTTTCTCTCCCGCTCAGATGCGTTTTCTCCCCGCATATTTGTTCGATATGCAATGACGTACTTTCTACCGTAAATTTGATAAAGTATCAAGGTACTTTCCAAGCAGGTGTAGTATAAAATAATCTTCTTTTGGTAACAATTGAACGGCACTGCGGGGCGACGGGCTGTATGATGATCGAAGCGCTGCCACCACCGCTTTGAGTGCGATGTGCAAGTTGCAAAGCGTGAGCTAAATCTGCAGTGTACAAAACGATAATAGGTAATACGTTTTAGAGAGAAAATTCTTTAAGTGTATGAAATCTCAGGACTTTTCCATGGAAATCAGGCCTTTTCTCCGGTCTTTTGATTTTTTCATCTGGTAACCCTAAGTGTATCCGAAATAAAGTTAATAATGTGTGTAACTTTCTAAGTCCAAACTTTGAAAATGGCATTGCTTTAGTTTAGATTGTTATTTTCAAGGGACGTTGACAGGTGCGGACCTGCGGACCATCTGCGAGGATGACTGATCATGAATATCTTTTGCACTGACGAACATTTTATCATTGCGTCTAATTATAATTAATAGACAATTTAGATTTGACTGCCATGTTCGTCTAGCGGTAGTACTTTAACTATGCCAGAGGAAATGTGTTCGATTCCAGCTGTATTTTTCGTGTTTGTGACGTCTTGATCATCACAGCTCAGGGTGTCCTAGTTCGAAAAGTGGTTGCGTAAGCACTAAAAGACAAGTAGAGAATTTTTTGTGGTGAATAGATACACTTACTGCAACATTGTTGATCCATTTAGATATTGTAACGAACTCCTTTACGCGGCATGAACATAAATTAATGATTAGACAAAACAAATAGAAACAGACAGGACAGAATACAAGGAAGTCATATCTAAGATAACTACGCAGTCGACCTTTTATTAAACATTTACATGCAGGCACATACATCGCTTCTGGCCCCACACTAGGATATCCTTTGTCGTGGGAACATGACATGGGAACATGGGAACATTGTGACAATCCATGACATGGGGTTTTTTATGTCCCAGCCGGGGTTCGAACCCGCGACATCTCGCATGGTAGGCTTTAGATATAGATGTATTAGATGCACTATCCGCTGCGCCACAGAGGTCGTATATAATTGATAATCTTGGAAACAAATTTCTTTATTCAAACTTACGTATTATGTCAGAAAAAACATGTGTATTTAAAATACTTTTTTTTTCGGGGACTCCCCCGTACTTTTCTCCGGTCCGCTCTCTGCATGTCCTCGGTTATTCGGCGGACTTTTTGTACGCGGTACTTTTAATCCCTCGTTTGCGTTACTCGATACAGTTGTAAGCGATCTATTTTAGCGGATAAAAAAGTCCGCGGACAAAAATTCCTCGCCTGCGCAAGCTATGCTGCGGCCACACTTGAAGGAGAAGATTCGTGTTCGCGTTGTCGCGACAAAATTTCGTGTTCGCTCTACGGCGAAGAGCTTGGCCACATCAAATAAACCTTCGCTACGTCGCGACAATCTAGAACGTTGCTAAATTAATTTTTCGCGAAGTGTAGCCAACCGCTCGAACTTTGTCGCGATAAAACCCATTTATGTGCGGTATTTTACCGACAGCAGCGCGAAGGGTGGTTGTCTTCGCGATGATGATTCGCGATAGGACGAATTTTTTGGCCAGACATGTCGCGACAACGCAAATCGTCGCGTTATCGCGATAGTGTGGCCGTACCATTATGGCCGTAGAATCATCATCGCGAATACAACCACCCTTCACGCTGCTGTCGGTAAAATACCGCACATCAAAGGGCAAAATGAGATTAGCAACGTTCTAGATTGTCGCGACGTAGCGAAGGTTTATTTGATGTGGCCAAGCTCTTCGCCGTAGAGCGAACACGAAATTTTGTCGCGACAACGCGAACACGAATCTTCGCCTTCAAGTGTGGCCGCAGCATTAGAATAACCTGAAATATCTCTTGTTGCCATAGTTACCTGACAATCCGAGTCCAGCTCGGCATTGAGGGCATTGTCCAGAGCGCAGCCGCTGCCGACCACTTCAGCGCTGCGATCGTGGATCACTGGGCGGTCAGCCAGCGGTAAGTGGGGAGACTGCTCTATGTCTGCGGGGAGATTGTGCATACCTTAATCATTCAACCGATCAATCATTCGCACCCCTAGATGAAAACTCATCATCAATCCATCATGTCCCCACCGAGGGGCACGGGTCTCTTCCCTGAGGAAGGTATAGGCCATACTCCACCACGGGGGCCAAGTCCGGATTGGTGGAGGCTTGTAAGACTAGTGGCTGGTCTTACTGTCAGAAGTTTTCAAGCCGCCCTAAGGCCTCTGACTTGGCTTAACGACTGCCATCTATCGATGGCACCCGGCACCAACTGCTTAACGTGCCTTGCGAAGCACGGAACCGCTCGGAAAAATGCCACTAGCGTTAGTCATTGACGGTGACCCATCCATGGACTGAACGCGCCGTATGTTGCTTAACCTTAGTGATCGTTTAAGATCACTCAGGCAGCCCAGGCTACGAGCGATGAAAACTCACTAAGTCGAAATAATATGTGAAAATTTAGTTAGATACGTTTTCGATTTCCTGACCGTATACCGGACCGGGCAATATAACTCCCATAACGTCTCCTTCGAGTTGAAGGTATCGTTATGGCTACGAGAGAAGGATTATTGTGAGTTACAAAACAAACAAAAAAATTGGAAAAAGTAAAGATTTGTGGCAACAGGACTTTCACATTCTTTTTAACTGTCTATAATTTTGTATACCTACCTATATATGCAATTTTGTTTTTTTTTATTTTTCTGATAGAAATCAGAAATCAATTTTCAACCAACGTAAAGCATTTACATTCTGTTTGTTGAATGTCAATTTACATACAGTTATGTAAGTATAATGTTAGCCGCTGCCTTGGGGCCGTCTGTATTGGAGAAAAAGGCAGCGAAAAAAAACTCCACTCTGACCATCCAGTAGGACTTGCATTTTCACCCGATTCCGGCTTGACGTCGAGTTTTGGCACACCCTGTATGTATAAAAAAGAAATAGTACTCACGCAGATGCTTAACGTAATTCTTGGAGGCGTGTAGCGGAGTGACCGGCAAGGTGGACAGCGTCGGCGCTGCATAGGGCTCCGAGACCACGGACGGGGTGGTCACGTACTCCGCTGTGGTCTTCAGAGGGCCTTTCTCTGTTTTAAAAAGACGATTTAATTTATTATATACAATTATATGTGGTGGCGTAGTGGGGTTGACCCTTGCTTCTCGATCATGAGGGTCTGGGTTCGAACCACGCATGTACCAATGACTTTTAGTTACGTACATTTGTTTGTACAGCAACACCATTCGCTGATAAATTGTGCCCGGATAACGGCGACAGGCTTGCCACTTGTCACGTTTGGGACCTAATAAACTCGGCAAAACGTGGGTCCAGTTCTAGAGACTGGTGCCTCTGCCTACCCCTTCGGGGATAACGGGCGTGAGTTTATTTATTTTATTTATTTATATACAATTTGTAATTTCATAAAAAAAGAAGATGAAAATATGTAGTTAGGTAATGAAGATTATGTCCGTCACCATGAATTAAACATTTTATTTTTACACACAGGCACATACATTGCTTCTGGCCCCACACTAGGATACCCTGTGACGTGGGAACCAGAAACAGCGACGTCACAAACATCTAAGACCTCGAGTTTTTTTTCTCCAGCCGGGAATCGAACCCGGGACCTCTCGCATGGTAAGCAGACGCGCTAACCGCTACGCCACAGAGGTCGTCTTTGACTTCATTTTATGAATAATTTCATTTCAAAATTGAAGGAGAATATTTAAGTAAATCTTTTCTTCAAACTAAAACTTTTGTAACATACGGTCCGGATAACCGATTACCTACTTGTTCATTATGCAATTACCAACGGGGTAGATTTTTGCATATCCACGTACTCAGGACTATCTATCTATCTATCTATCTATAATATAGATTATATAATCTCTTTAAACGAGCAATTCTTGTATATATATTTATATATAATCACAATCTCGGAAACGGCCCCAACGATTTTCACGAAATTTTGTAGACAGATGCTTTCGGGGGCGTTTAATTGATCTAACTAGGTTACATTTTTGGAAAACGTTGTTTTATACGTGTTTTAAGCCAATTGAAATTGCTATGATAACATACAGAGGTCGCGTCCACCTGCAAGGTTGGGATAGTTCTGACGGGAAAACGGGCGACCCGTTTCGAGCCGATTTCAAGAGACCCGGTTCGAGTCATGATGTTTTTTTTCCAAGTTCTTTTTTTGTTGAAAAAGGATTATTTTAATTTTATATTACAAAAAAAGTACCGAGCGAAGCTCGGTCACCCAGGTACTCAACATTTATTCTCGCATTTAACTTTCAGTTTCAGGAGCAAAGTTGGACACTAGACGGGGTTAGATTGCTCTTTACCTACTTCATCGTTTTAATGATAAAATTACAATAATTAACATTTACTTATTATTTAAAAGTGTTGTTTAATAGTCTTTAAAAAAGTTAATAGTTGAATTATAATTGAAAAATGTCTGCAAGTGGAGCAAATTTTGGAGCAAAGTAGGACCACTGTATGGAATCTAGCTGCCTTCGATTTTATATGCTTCAAATATTCTTTCCACTATTCTTTTGTTGACTTTCGTGTATTTTGTTTGTTAGGTACTTGTCTACATTTGTTTCTGTGACAATTTTGATAAAGGTCTTCTTTCTTTCTTTATTGAAAAATGTACAGTGCTCCCGTCTATTATAACTTCATACTTATTGAATAATTATCTATTAGTCAGAACAATGACTCTTCCGACAAAAAGTGAAGTATGTGTATCAGTATAATATTTTAGAATGATTTCAGATTAACTAATAAGCTCCTCAGTATACTGACCTTGAAAATAGCAACCATTTTCAATTGTCATTTTGAAAATGACTTCGATATGTGGTTAAATCAGGAGCAGAGTCAAAAATCAAGTAAGTGTATCCAGATAATATAGTAAAATGATTTCAGATTAACTAATGAGCTCCTCAGTAAACTGACCTTGAAAATAGCAACCGTTTTCAATCGTCATTTTGAAGGTGACTTTTGAGGTTAACTAAGGAGCAGAGTCAAAAATCAAGTAACTAAGTGTATCCGGATAAATTTCTAGAATGATTTCAGATTAACTAATAGGTAAGCTCCTCAGTAGGTATACTGACCTTGAAAATAGCAACCGTTTTCAATTGTCACATTGAAAATGACTTATGAAGGTAACACAGGAGGCGAGTATGTAAGAATTTACCTTTTGCTGTCTTTTTGATGCTGACGAGTTGAGAGTGTTTTGAATTCTGTAACAAAAAAGGAGAGTCTCAAAATAGGTTTTTGGGAGAAACATCTCGAAAATTATCTGATTTTAACCTAAGCCCATGTTTGACTTCAATCTCAATTTGACCTGTATTTGACTCTGATGCGCATTGTTTCGGGGTCTCTTCTTCATTTACTTACTCACTCACTCATCATCATCATCCAGCCACAAGAAGTCCACTGCTGGACATAGGCCTCCTCCATGGATTTCCAAAAAGACCGGTCGGAAGCGGCTTGCATCCAGCGTCTCCCTGCCACTTGGATGAGATCGTCTGTCCATCTTGTGGCTGGTCGCCCTACGCTGCGCTTGCCGATGTGTGGTCTCCATTCAAGAACTTTTCGGCCCCATCGGCCATCAGTTCTTCGTGCAATGTGCCCCGCCCACTGCCACTTCAATAAATGCAAATACAAATACAAATACAAATACAAATACAAAATCATTTATTTGTGGAATGTAGGTGGATATATAAGTTGGTAAATACATTTATGTACTCTACATTCTGCTAAAAAAAGCACACAAATATTTTTATTACTTATAGTCTAACATGCAATTCTAATAGTTGATCAAATTAATGTCTTTAACAAATTCAAAAGTCTCAATTGAAGTTTATCATACATGTTATAGAAAGTGGCTCAGTGGCTCTGTAAAGTTATTTGCAGAATTCCTTGTCATTTAAATATTCAACAATAGAGTAATAACACTTCTCAATCAATATGGATTTAAGCTGTAATTTAAAAGTATTAACATTAAGGCTTTTAATATTATTAGGAATTTTATTGTAAATTTTTGGAGCTAGTCCAATTACGCTTTTACTAAGTAGAGCCGTTTTTGAGGTTACATTTTGAAGCCTATGAGGATTTCTTAATCTATTAGTTTTCGTAAATAATATTGGGTTCGTTTTTACAAATAAATAATGCTAAGCGATTCCCATTTTCCAACACTAATTGGACAGTTAAACGATTGAAATTTTTACACGAGTCTTACTTCAACTTAAATCTGACCTGTATTTGATTCTGATGAGCGTTGTCTGCACCAGGAGTTCCCCTGTGCGGTGACTGCGTATTGTAACTGGAGAACTTCGCGTGCCGACTGTACTGCGCGAACCGGTCTTGGAGGTGGCTCTCTCTCATGCTGACCAACTCCTGATGCTCGCGGAAGTAGAGGGCCGACATCACTACCAGGCTGGGGAAGGCAACGTTAGTAAATAAAACTCCACGATAATAGGGTAGTTTCCAAGGTCAAAATAATTAAATACTATTTAGTCCATATTTTAGATTATAAAAAAATATTGGACACGTATTTTTTCTTTTTTCGATTAAACAAAAAATAACAAAGATATAGCCCATTAAAGTTACGTGTGACGTCACTCCATGCTAAAAAATGCAGCACGGCGTGACGTCATACGTAACTTTAATGGGCTATATCTTTGTCATTTTTGGTCTAATTTACAAATAAAAAAATACGTGTCCCTTATTTTTGAATAATCTAAAAGACGGACTAATTACATTTTTTTGGGCAACTAGCCTATTCAATTTTTAAATGTTACGCTAACTTTAATTTCATTCATCATCATCATCATCATTCACCCACAAGAAGTCCACTGCTGGACATAGGCCTCCTTCATGGATTTCCAAAAAGACCGGTCGGAAGCGGCTTGCATCCAGCGTCTTCCCGCCACTTGTATGAGATCGTCTGTCCATCTTGTGGCTGGTCGTCCTACATAACATAACATAACATAAGAGAGAGAGAGAGAAATAATTTATTCAACGGCACAATACTCAAAACATAACAAAACAACAAATACATATACACTGCAATACATAAAAAAAAGAAACATTTACATACATTGCTTCTGGCCCCACACTAGGATACCCTGTGTCGTGGGAACCAGAAACAGCGACGTCACAAACATGTAAACATCCAAGACCTGGGTTTTTTTTGTCCCCAGCCGGGATTCGAACTCGGGACCTCTCGCAGATGCGCTACTGCGCCACAGGTCGTCAAGGCGGTGAAGGCAACTTGAATGAAAATTAAACTCCGTGATAGGAATATAAAAAGTAGAGTATTGTTTTGCGTGTTTTGGAGCTCCTGCCTGCGACATCCGCTGAGCTGTGAAACCCTAAGCTTTTCTCCCTCCCTTTGTGTCACTGCGACAAAATTGGACGGATGTTTTGAAGTCTTAACACTCAAATAGATAAAGAATATGGAATACATTATAGTACAATAAAGAATCCAAAAAGCCAAGTCCGAGGCCTTAGGGCGGCTTGAAAACTTCTGATAGTAAGACCAGCCACTAGTCTTACAAGCCTCCACCAATCCGGACTTGGCCCCCGTGGTGGAGTATGGCCTATACCTTCCTCAGGGAAGAGACCCATGCCCCTCGGCGGGGACATAATGGGTTGATGATGATGAAAGAATAGGTGTACCTCCTATAGAAAGATAAAGCAAGTCATCCAGACCAAAAGAATAAATGGAACGTAGAAAAAACGTCAAAAACACTTACCAAACAGCCATAATAAAGATCAATATCGTAATGACGACCTGCAGCAGCTTATTCGATATCAGCTCCGTCTCCCCGAACCCTTTCTCCTTTTTGCAGCAAAAGGCCAGCCTTCCGCTGCCGCAGAAGTCACTCTCCGTGCTTTTCAGCCAGAGGCAAGTGTCCTTTTTCTTCGACAGCGTACTATAGTGGGCATCGTCAGCCATCACTGGGTTTCTGACACCTTTTTCGGCCTCCAAGGAGTCTACGTAGTTAGGGACGGTATATTCGTTGGGGTCAGTGAGGTCCTCGTGTTTGTTGTAGCGGACGCAGTTTGTTTTGTTGTAGTTATAGTACTTGCCGTACTTGGTGTATGTGCCGCCGTGTTCTCGGCAGCTCTTGCACTGTTTCCTGGTGAGAAAGGAGAAATTTTGTTACGAAGAAATCAGGGCCCTTAGTGCGAGTTTTTTCATTCACTTTCGATAGCGAGAGCGTTTACAATTTGTATAGGAGTGACAGGGAGACAAATAGGTGGCGCGCTTTGTCACTCCTATAGAATATGAGTTTACGTTAACGCGATCGAGTAGTTAAAAAAACTCGCACTAAGCACACTGGAATCAGAAATGTATTTCAACGTAAAGTATGGGCGCTAGTTGCCCTAAAAAATGTAATTAGTCCGTCTTTTAGATTATTCAAAAATAAGGGACACGTATTTTTTTATTTGTAAATTAGACCAAAAAGTACAAAGATATAGTTCGCGGCAGCTCTTGCACTGTTTCCTGGTGAGAAAGGAGAAATTTTGTTACGAAGAAATCAGGAATCAGAAATGTATTTCAACGTAAAGTATGGGCGCTAGTTGCCCTAAAAAATGTAATTAGTCCGTCTTTTAGATTATTCAAAAATAAGGGACACGTATTTTTTTATTTGTAAATTAGACCAAAAATTACAAAGATATAGCCCATTAAGGTTACGTGTGACGTCACGCCGTGCTGCATTTTTTAGCACGGAGTGACGTCACACGTAATTTTAATGGGCTATATCTTCATTATTTTTTCGTAATCGAAAAAAGAAAAAATACGTTTCCAATATTTTTTTATTATCTAAAATACGGACTAAATAGAATTTAATTATTTTGACCCTGGAAACTACCCTACTTACATCGTCGTTCGGGATCCGAACCCGTGAACTCTCGCATGGTAGGAAGATGCGTTACTGCTTCGTCACCGAGGTTGTTATTGCGTCCCGCTCTGATTCGTAGAGCTTAATTTCATCATGGTGAGCAGAGACGGAGCTCGCGTTCGTCGGCTGTTCGTCTTTGACTAATTTAATGATGATGATTAGCGATGCGCGATTATGAATGAAATTATAAGTCGACTAATCTTCTACTTACTAACGTATATTCGACTTCAATATTAGTTATCACTAATCCTGATAATCGAATGAAACCACTAATTAGTAACCACTAACCATTATGTCAAATTGGATTCTGTATTACTTACTGGGAGAAAAATGGCGGTAATTTACGCGCGAAATTTCGTAGCTACACACAACGTTTTATGATTTTACTTTTAACTCCTTGATGTAAGGTTGAATTTGGCTTTTGCTTCAAAGTGGAAGCAAGCGATAAAACCGTAAACATTGAACCCCGAATCGTTCCGATTCACGACGGAAGCGCCCGAGTTGACCAAATTAGTATGCATCTGCTTGAATGATTCCCGAGTCAGTCCGAGTTGCGGCGGAACGACACGAGTCGACGACGAGTAGTGCCTACCTATAGCGTTAGCGGTTTACTAGTACGAGTGTTAGGGGTTAGGCTACAGAACGTTAGTTACCAATCTGGATGTCTAATTCGACTAAGTCGAATGATTGCCATAGTCGAATGATATGATTAGTATCATTCATAATCGCCCACCTTTAATGATGATTACCTATTAGGCCCAGGATTCGTTTTTTCGATGTCTTATGGAATGTTCTTTTGACCGCTCCTCATCCACTACATTTGGTGTGTGTATAAACTATAGGGTGACGACTTACCTGGTGTATTTTGGTGAGTTGTGACTGAGTTTGTGGCAGCACTCGTGGCGGCGGATGTTGCGCGCTATGTCGCGTATCTGATCTATGGAGACATCCCCGTAGACGGACTTGGACGAGTTGGATATTGCTGAGTAGCGAGAGTCTGTTGAAGAACGTTGGGTTGAAGTGATTTATCCTAATGAAGGCTTTAATTGCGATACCGGTATAAAATAACGTTATTGAAATATTTCGGTAGTTTTTTCTCTGGTCTGGCTGGAGATGGCTGAGTAGCGGGACTGCGGGAGTCTGTTGAATAACGTCGGGTTGAAATAGTGATGGTAGGATAAAGGGTTTAATTGCGATAACGGCATAAAATTACGTTATTGAAATATTTCTGTAGTTTTTCCTCTGATCTGGTTGGAGATGGCTTAGTAGGGGTAGTCTGTTGAAAGAAGTCGGGTTGAAATAGTGATGGAAGGATAAAGGTTTCAATTGCGGTACCGGTATAAAATAACGTTAATGAAATATTTCGGTAGTTTTTCCTCTGGTGTGGTTGGAGATGGCCGAGTAGCGGCGGTCTGTTGAAAAACGTCGGGTTGAAATAGTGATGGTAGGATAAAGACTTTAATTGCGATACCGGTATAAAATAACGTTATTGAAATATTTCGGTAGTTTTTTCTCTAGTACTTCCAATCAAGGAAGGAATAATGAAGAGGCTTATTAGACTTTTTCCTCACCATTGCTAACGCTGGATCGCGCGCTATCGCGCCTCTGTAAAGCGCTGATCTTGCAGAGTCTCTTGTTGATCCTCTCCAGCTGGTCGATGCGGCTTTCCAGGTGGCCCGTCACCTTGCACAACTCCTTCACGGCGCCTAGGTTCTCCATGAAGATCCGGTCCTGAAAGATATGTTATAGACGTACCTAAAGAGGTTGTGATACCTCGTCTGCAAACCTGTTTATTAGTTTTATATTTTGGCTATTTACTTTTGAATCTTTCGATTCCGTTTTCAATTTTCAAATTCAAATTATTTATCTTTTGTTCGTAGTTCACTTTATTTGTCACGGCATCGCCTGGGTCATTTTCGATCTCAAGTCTGTGAAGAGACAGCACGGCCAGTGCCTTAGTTTTACTACATATTTTTATTACTTATTTTAGTGCAAGTTAAATTCAGTACGAACGTTATCACCTAATCCTGAAGGTTCTCTACTCCAAAACCTTATCTTCAACGAGTCACAATCGTGCCTCTACTTTTTACCAATAAAAGAAGTTGTAAACACCCAACAAAGTATTCTTATTTCACAATCTCCTGAGCTTCCTGGGTTTGTTACGTGACATATATATATATATATACGTGACATATACATATATATATATATATATATATATATATATATATGTCACGTAACAAACCCAGGAAGCTCAGGAGAACACTTTATTGTACATAAAAAGGAAGTTACACAGGTATTTCTCAATTTTAAGAGTACAGATGGACGGCGGACTTATTACTAATATATAAATAACTAAAGCCATGTTTATATAATGGACATCTTCGTGGGAAAGCTGGTCTGCAGGCCTAGTATACTAGGCCTGCAGACCAGCTTTCCCTTTAGTGATATTCTAGCAACGCAAGCTGACACACAAACACACACACACATATATAGTGACATTCTAGCGTCAAAAGACTATGCACATATACACACACTTTCCTCTCTCTCTTTCTGGTGACAATGTCACAATGACTAGAGAAAGGCAGGAAACTTAGTGACTGTCCAACATCGTAAGCCAACATCTCTATTGCAACATTTTAGCGGACAGTCTGAGACACATACATGCTTACATCCAACATACACAAAATCTCTCCTTAGTGGTTCTCAAGCACCGCAAACCGACTCTCCCCCCTCCCCCTCTCTCAAGAAACCTTATTAACCACGAGGAACTTCGGTATAGTGTCGAGGCCCAGCAGGATAGAGTAGTGTCGTGAACCGGCACATACACAATCTCTCTCTTAACACACACAGACGAAAACACACAAATGAACAAACATACACAACTTGATAATTATATACATATACAATCTCAGTCTCAATACATACTTCATGAAACACACATAATCATACATATAGTCACACATACAGACAGACCCACACACATATATACGCACGCACGTACGCACGGACACACACACACCTACCCACCTCTTTTCTTAAAAAAAATATGTAACAAATGCTGTAACTGAGTTATTTCAATAATCTTATTTTACTTTTTATTTTAATTACTTACTTTACACACACACACACACACACACACACTCTCTCTCTCTCTCTCTCTCTCTCTCTGACACACACACACACACACACACACACACCGGAAGAAACAAATTCAATCTTTCTCTCAAATGACATTTAAGCACCATAGACCGACTCTCCCCCTCCCCCAACCAACCTTATTGACCACAAGGAACTTGGGTATGGTGTCCCCGTTGGGCAGCGTGACGTCCCCGGCCTCCTTCACGGCCTCGGGGATGACCCGGCGCACCTCTTGCGCGATGACCCCCGTGTCAGACGACGGGGCCGGACTGCTGGGGTCAAAGCCCAGCAGGCCGGAGTGCTCCGCGAAAGAGGGGTCGTAGTTGAACCTATAAAAAAATTCATTATAATTAATTAATTAATTAATTAATTATTAATTAATTCTTAATTAATTAAATAATTTCATTAATTTCATTAGACGACCTCTGTGGCGTAGCGGTTAACGCATCTGCTTACCAAGCGAGAGGTCCCGGGTTCGATCCCCGGCTGGAGAGAAAAAAAAAAACTCCAGGTCTTGGATGTTTACATGTTTGTGACGTCGCTGTTTCTGGTTCCCACGACACAGGGTATCCTAGTGTGGGGCCAGAAGCAATGTATGTGCCTGTGTGTAAATGTTTAATGTTTAAATGTTTATTATCATCGTGGGTCAGTCTCACTATTCCCATTGAGCTTTCCCATTGATGGTAATAGTGATACTACTTGCATCACTATCCCCATTGCGTTTTTAAACCGCTACTATTCGCGACCAATAAAACGCACGATATTATGACCTCTTTATTATTGTTTTGATATCTATACAGGCAATTACTAAAAGCCCAAATAAAATTGTATATTGCGTAGATTTGTTTTTTTATGTAGGATAGTTATATTATTTTACACCCGACGTTTAAAAAAACCGCTCCAAATGGGAATAATGAGAAATTTTGTAGGAGAACATAAGTCTCGCTATTACCATTCGGCGTTTCGTAATTCAATGGGAATAGTGAAACTGATTTGAAAAAAAAGTGCAGTCTCAGTATTACCACTGCAATGGGTAATGGGAATAATGAGATCTACCCATCATCGTTAACCCATTAGGCACACTGCCAGGATTACATGATCGCCCCTCAAGCCAGCGATAGGATCATTGTCTTTTCTCTCTTTTCTTCCTCTTAAATCGACACAAATCTGTTCTTCGATAAAATCTAACAAGCCCTCATATCTTTAAATATTGTTAATCCATCGGTTTATAAATCAATCTTCCAACCCTCTAATGACATCCGTCCAAGAATCTTTTAATATTCTTGCATCCGTCAAACCATAGTCCGGCTCACGATGGTTCCAGCTCAGCAGATCAATAGTTTTTATTATTGTCAAGGTTATAACACAACTTATTAAACTAACAGACTATCCTGTAATCATCATCAACTCATTATGTCCCCACCGAGAGGCACGGGTCTCTTCCCTGAGGAAGGTATACTTAGGCTATAATACACCACCACGGGGGCCAAGTCCGGATTGGTGGAGGCTTGTAAGGCTAGTAGCTGGTCTTACTATCAGAAGTTTTCAAGCCGCCCTAAGGACTCTGACTTGGCTTAACGACTGCCATCTATCGACGGCAGCCGGTACCAACTGCTTAACGTGCCTTGTGAAGCACGGAACATTAGTATACATTAGTATACATTAGTATACATTAGTATACATTAGTATACATTAGTATACATTAGTATACATTAGTATACATTAGTATACATTAGTATACATTAGTATACATTAGTATACATTAGTATACATTAGTATATAGATTAAGTATAGATAACTTACTTGACAACCCGTATGCTCTGCACGTTTTTCAACTGCTGCGCTGTGTCCAGTTCCTCGATGTCATGTTTCGCCCGCGCGTCCGAAGGGTGTACTATGTGGCCCATCACTTTCAGGTTGCCTGACGAGTGACGGAGATGGTAAGCAAGTATATAGCGGTGGGAACAAAGTAAGAAAAGGTTGGATAGAAGGAAAAGATAAGATAAGAATATTCTTTATTGTACCAGGAAAAACATTAATACAGAACATTAACAATAAGATGCAGTACAAGAGGCAAAACATTATGGGGAAACCTGAGTGTGTAAGAGGTACATACCACATAGCATGAAATTGCCAATACTTAATTAAAAAAAGACGACCTCTGCGGCGCAGCGGTTAGCGCATCTGCCTACCATGCGAGAGGTCCCGGGTTCGAATCCCGGATGGGGACAAAAAAAAACCCAGGTCTTGGATGTTTACATGTTTGTGACGTCGCTGGTTCTGGTTCCCACGACACGGGGTATCCTAGTGTGGGGCCAGAAGCAATGTGTGTCATCATCATCATCATCATTCAGCCACAAGAAGTCCACTGCTGGACATAGGCCTCCTCCATGGATTTCCAAAAAGACCGGTTGGAAGCGGCTTGCATCCAGCGTCTTCCTGCCACTTGGATGAGATCGTCTTGTGGCTGGTCGTCAATGTATGTAAATTTTATGTTATGTTATGTTAAAACCTACTCTCTCTTTCTGAGAAGTTCCGTGTCCAGGGCCTAGATTCTGGATTGAGATTCTCTGGATTTCAGTGAAGTCGATTATTTCACTGCCGCTTTAAGGAAACGCGCGCACGCGTATGAATAATTGTAGGCGTGAATGAAATTAAAAAACATGTCACATGACCCAACCATGTAACTGTAATTGAACTATGAATATACATGTAATTGTAATACGTTAGTTCTTGAGTGGAGACGGCGGCTCGGCAAACGTAAAGTCCGTATTTTAATTCAATGCAAAAAAAAATGACGCGGTGTTACCGTTATAAAATATATAGGTTTACTATCGGTAGATTTTCTTTTACCGTGAATAGAAGACTCGTGTTACCAAAATCCTTATGACATCAAAGACATTAAAGTTTAAGTCCTCATAAGAGCAAAGTCTAAAAAAAACACCTACGTAGCACAAACAATTTTTACTTGGAAGTAAAATTGGGTAGGTAATTGGTTTTTTGCGTACCTACTAGCGACATTCAGACATTGGATTGTATTGAGAGGTCAACGTGACTCTTTTATTTTTTTTGCATTGAACTAAAAAACAGACTAGTGTAGGACGCCCATGGACGTAATATAAGGGTCCTTGGGGACGCCTTCATTACAATGACAGGTTTACAATGATTTAGTTTCATTGCCGCTTCAAGTCTACGCGCGCACACATATCAAACCTTCTAGGCGTCAATGGTATGAAAAAACACTGTCATCTGTTAAACTGTCATCGTAGTGTAATGAATTTAATAACATACAGCGCCACCAAGTTATCTGTTCAGGTGGGCAAAATTGTAACTAAGTAATTAATGTAAATCCTTTTCCCCATTTTTTGTTTTATTTATTCACTTCCTAAGATTAAAAGATATATTTTCATTAAAATTGATAGACGGGTTAAAATATTCGCATTATTCTAGGTAAATTTATTAAATGTTACTACTAAATTGTCCACTAGCGCCGCTAACAAGTGAACAGATAAGATGGTGTCACTGTCATAGAGCCGCTGGTGGGACGACAATCTGCGAATAACGATACAGGTAAATCCTAGTTTAGGAGTTGGAAATCGCATTAATAAGTGTAATATGTGTTTAAATCGTTTAAATCTTAAATCTCACTACATTTTATTTTATATGTTTTAAGAGTGTAGGTATGATTTTGGTCAAATAAACACTTTTTTACTTTTACTTTTAAAAAAAAAACTGCAGGCAAATGCTGGATGCGGCAAGCTGAAGACAGGGCGCTATGGCGCTCATTAGGGGAGGGCTATAACATAACATTTACATACAGGCACACACATTGCCTCTGGCCGCACACTAGGATACCCTGTGTCGTGGGAACCAGAAACAGCGACGTCACAAACATGTAAACATCCAAGACCTGGGTTTCTTTTTTTTTGTCCCCAGCCGGGATTCGAGCCCGGGACCTCTCGCATGGTAGTCAGATGCGCTAACCGCTGCGTCACAGAGGTCGTCAATTTATTTATTCTTATTTATTTCTTTATAATTTATAGCTGTGCCCCGCGGTGTTACCCGCGGTTCATCGATTTTCCCGTAGGAATAAGATATTTCCCCGCGGTAAACGTAGCCTATGTTTTAATCCAGGGTATCGGCTAACTCCATACCAAATTTTATTAAAATCCGTCCAGCCGTTTCAGCGCTAAAGACTGACAAACATATAAACACACACACAAACTTTCACGTTTATAATATTAGTGTGATCAATGTCTCTGTCCAGCAGTGCACTAGTATAGCCTGATGCTGATGACGTTTACAGAATCGAGACCCTGTAGTGGAATATAAATGGGCTATATAAAATGTTTCATGGTTAGTTCATAGCCGCCGTCCTACCATTGATAACGCAGGATTCGTCCGGTCGGTCCGTGTTGATGCCGACCCGTCCGTTGAAATGGACGCTGTTATCGGAGACGCCCCGCTGCCACCAGTTCTCCGTGCAGTCCGACTCGAACTGTCCGGGGTTCGATGCCTGTGAAAATTGCCGAGAAATGGTCAATGAAATGTTTCGGTCCAAACAAGCGTAAGTTTGAAGTTTAAACATTTTAACATAAACATTTACATACAGGCACATACATTGCTTCTGGCCCCACGCTAGGATACCCTGTGTCGTGGGAACCAGAAACAGTGACGTCAAAAACATGTAAACATCAAGGACCTGGGGTCTTTTGTCCCCAGCCGGGGTTCGAACCCAGGAGCTCTCGTATGTAGCCATATGCGCTAACCGCAGCGCCACAGAGGTCGTCAATCGGTCGTTTATAATTAGCACTTGAAAATAGTCAATGAGATGTGTCTGTCCAAAACGACTGTAAGTTTGAAGTTTATACTTGGCCCCCGTGGTGGAGCATAGCCTATACCTTCCTCAAGGAAGAGGCCCGTGCCCCTCGGTGGGGACATAGCTAATGGGTTGATGATGAAAGATATGAGGGCTTGTTAGATATTATCGAAGAACAGATTTGTGTCGATAGATTAACCTTTCAAAACCCGAACACTACCAAAAGAAAAGTACTGCGATAGCGCACTTCATGCAGTAGCTATTGAAATCATGAAATAAATGATTTAAGCAGTATTTAAATGAAAACAAGGCTTAAATTCGAACACAGTCATCAGGCTCCACAAGGAGCCTCGGGAGCTGACAGTATTATTTTTACTCGCTCCCCCGGTAGTCGGCGGAAGGTTAAAAAAAAAAAAAAAAAAAAAAAAAACTCACGCCCGTTATCCCCGAAGGAGTAGGCAGAGGCACCAGTCTCTGGAACTGGACCCACGTTTTGCCGAGTTTATTAGGTCCCAAACGTGACAAGTGGCAAGCCTGTCGCCGTTATCCGGGCACAATTTATCAGCGAATGGTGTTGCTGTACAAACAAATGTACGTAACTAAAAGTCATTGGTACATGCGTGGTTCGAACCCAGACCCTCATGATCGAGAAGCAAGGGTCAACCCCACTACGCCACCACCGCTTTTTGAGAGGTTAAGAGAAAGATAATCACCCGGACAATGATCCTATCGCTGGCTTGAGCAGCGATCATGTAATCCTGCTGGCAGTGCGCCTTCAGAGCCACAGCCAGCTGGAAGTGGCGCTGGTCAGGGTTGGGCCGGCCTTTCTTCCTCATATTGTTATTGGTCGTCTCCGCGAAGTGCAGTCGCCCGACGGTCACTTTGGTACCCTCGCGCCGGACTTCCACGCTGGGGATTATAACATATCACACTATAATCTATCTAGTTACCTATAAATAAAATTCAAAGTCCTGACTGACTCACTCATCAACGCCCAGCCCAAGCCGTTCATGATCGAACGCGAATGCGAATGCGAAGCGACCGACGATGTGAGAGACGAAGTGATGTTTGCATTTTACAGAATATAATATCTACATATCTACACAATGTTATCTTAAGTGATGTATCTAACATCTGTTGGTTGTGTCTAATTAATAAATAAATAATAGGCATGTCCAATGAAATGAAATTAAAATGTAATTAGATGAAAATTAGATGTAGTTAAATCTGTTACCTTACTTCTTTATAACTGAATAAATAAAATGAAAAAATTAAATTAGCTAGCAGAACGAAGTTACTCACGGCACAGGATGGAAAGGCTTTTTCGTCCTGTCGGATTGGCTTTGCTCCACTCTGACTTCTTGAGTCGGGTCTTCCGCCTGCAATTTTAGAGAACTCGCTTTAATCACACCATCCTGTAGTTTGTAAGGACGATAGCACACCAACGTATACAAAATATGGGCAGCTAGAGTGTAACTATGCGGTAAAACATAACAAACATAACATAACATTTACATACAGGCACATACATTGCTTCTGGCCCCACACTAGGATACCCTGTGTCGTGGGAACGAAATAGCGACGTCACAAACATTCAAGAACTGGGTTTTTTTTGTCCCCATTCCGGGATTCAAACCCGGGACGAAAAAAAAAGATAGAAAAGATAACAGATTTTTATTTGTCAAACATGCGTATTGAAAGATGATACATACATTTTATCTTGTGTCCTACATGCTTTGCCATTTTAGACTACAATTTTTTACTTGTCTTAAGTTTTCATAGACCAATTGACAAGAATCTGAAAGTTATACAAAATCATGTCAAAGAATAGTTAATTCATCATCAACCCATTATGTCCCCACCAAGGGGCACCGGTCTCTTCCCTGAGGAAGGTATAGGCCATACCACGGGGGCCAAGTCCGGTTTGGTTAATTAATTAATATTAAGTAAGCTAAAATTGTCTGTGTTAAGATCAAGTTAAATCGTGAGTCAATGTCTTTTAGTCGATTACTAGTTATTAATTTTTTTAAATAAATAGATGAAACATAAAATGAGTGCTTTGAAATATGACGTCATAATCCGGTATTTTCATACAAAATTCCGTTTTAAAAGTAACTTATTTGACGTTTTATCAACTACCCAATTCTCAATAAATGGCATCCCGAAGGATTCTGCCAATGTCGTTTTTCTAGATATTACAATTTTTAAATAGATGAAACATAAAAAGAGTGCTTTGAAATATGACGTCATGATCCGGTATTTTCATACAAAATTCCGTTTTAAGTAACTTATTTGACATTTTGTCAACTACCCAATTCTCAATAAATGGCATCCCTGGGGGTTCTGCCAACGTCGTTTTTCTTTTTGATTTTTATCGCAAAAAACCGCGTAGGTTAAATCCCCAAAGTTAAATCGTGAGTCAATCAATGTCTTTCATTGGTCATCGTCCTACGCTGCGCTTGCCGCCAGCGGATTAGTAAGTTGAAGTGGCAGTGGGCACATAGCACGCAGAACTGATGGCCGATGGGGCCGAAAAGTGCTCGAATGGAGATCTCTAGGTATTTTGTTATAAATTGTAGCCCCCATGCAAGCGGTAATAGGGAATGGATGAAAATATCAGAAGTGCTTGATTTTTTTTTTGGTGATAGGAATAACCTTCCTTAACGCGAGATTTTTTTTTTTAATTTTTTTGGCCTCGTAGTTAATTCTTAAATAATCTTAATATTTTTCCATTCGTCGTCGTTCTGGGCTCAGTACGGCATATCAGACATATCCTTGGCCTGCTACGTACCTATATAAAAAAAAATCTGTGGTGACAATGACATTGCTCCCGTCGTGACATAACCATAGCGTTGACTTGGCGTTGACATAGCGACGGGAGCCGTCGGACCACGGTTTTTTTTATACGTAGCAGGCCAAGGGATATGTCTGATATGCCGTACTGAGCCCAGAACGACAAATGGAAAAATATTAAGATTATTTAAAAATTAACTACGAGGCCAAAAATTTTTTTCTCGCGTTAAGGAAGGTTATTCCTATCCGCAAAAAAAAAATCAAGCACTTCTGATATTTTCATCCATTCCCTATTGTATGCTCATGCCCGGTTCCAATATCCACAAAACGCTTCGTTTTTGCTTACGATCGGTTACAATTCCTACGAAATTCCTACGGACCGTCAATAAATTGTATGGAAAACGGATCGTAGCCGGTAGGCGTATATTATAGGAACCGGGCAGTCTATCACTGACCTTGACCCCATAGAAGTGCAGGAAGAAGTTGTTGATCTTCTTGAAGCCGTCTGCACTCTTCACGTAATGTGGCTCTCCTTGCATCTGGACTTGGCAGGTCACCTGTAAGGGGGTGAGTATGAAACACGCTGAATCAGTTGACATATTTGTGGTAGATTAAAGTACCTTAGATGATGAGTACCTACCTTATGCTATTTGAGAATGTATAAAAAGATTATTTATATACTACCTATATTCGATAAATAGATTCGTTTGGGACCTAATAAACTCGGCAAAACGTGGGCCCAGTTCTAGTGATTGGTGCCTCTGCCTACCCCCTCGGGGATAACGGGCGTGAGTTTATTATTATTATTATTATTCGATAAATAATACATTTTATGAGTCTTTAAACCGCTTTAGGGCGTTTCAACTAAAAAAGGCTCATATTTGACGACGTTAAAACCAGAATGATCTAAGTACACAAATGGCACAAAAAAATCACTTCTTGCATACCACACTAATCTAAACGCTCCTCGGTGCTGACTCCATACTAAGGTTGATGAGGATTCCTCTTCCTCTTCCGCAAAATGAGGAATTTCCTCATATTTTTGAGGTTCCTCTTCCTCTTCCTCAAAATTGATTTTAAAAAATCCTCTTCCTCTTCCTCATCAGGAATTTAAGAGGAAGGAGAGTTATAAGTTTTGTTGAAACGAAATGTGTTTGAGAGAGAGAGAGAGAAGTCTCGCCGTATTAAAAAGTTAAAGGAAGACAGAGATGGAAACATGTAGGTAAAGAAGTTCAATACTAGCGTAATCTACGTAATGTTATTTTGTTCTTCGTCTTTAACATCGTCTTCCTCATCCTCTTCCTCTTAGTCTGCCAGATTCCTCATCCTCATCGTCTTCCTCAAAATCGACACAATTCCTCATAACAAGTTCCTCAACAACCCTACTCCATAGAGTGATCAAAACATTTCACTATAGAATTGGTGTGGTCTGCAAAGTGAAGACTTGCCAGACTGATCTAAGTAACGCAAATTTTTGTTCTTTATTATGAAGACCAGAAAATGTTTCGTGGACCCACACTTACAACTCGTGAGACCCTATTTTCTTTTCACGTCTACGTGGACCCCCGTGTGGTCTTCTATGGACCCCGGGGCCACCTAGACCACTTTGGGAACCTATGATCTAGGTGAACTGCCGAGGTGTCGGGAGGGACGACCTCTGTGGCGTAACGGTTAGCGCATCTTCTTACCATGCGAGAGGTCCCGGGTTCGATACCCGGCTGGGGAGAAAAAAAAACTTCAGGTCTTGGATGTTTACATGTTTGTGACGTCGCTGTTTCTGGTTCCCACGACACAGGGTATCCTAGTGTGGGGCCAGAAGCAATGTATGTGCCTTATGTAAATGTTTGTAAAATGTGTACCATGACCAACACGCGGCAGGTGGCAGTCCCTGGTCTCTGCCTACCCCTCGGATGGTAAACTAACCTGAAAGTGGTTTTTCTTCTGGCACACAAACGCCTCGTCGATCTGCGAGAAGTTGAACCCTTTGTCGGCTCCCACGATGTACGAGGGTGCTGGCCTGTAGGAAATGGAATCATAAGCTAATATGAAGTGGGTTGAGTTTTCAATGGAGGAGGTCCAAGGAATCTTGGAACTCATCAGTAGCTTCTTTAAGCTAGGGCATTACCTATTTATTAGTGTGTGACTTGACTTAATATCCTTTGTCACATGAGTGGGGCAGTATACTCTATCTCGTCCTGCTTTTGGTTGCACAATTAAACATCAGTTTTATGCTACTCCTAAATTGGGAAGTCAAGAAACATATTGACATCAAAAAGTAGACGTTCATCATCATCAACATCAACCCATTATGTCCCCACTGCCCTCAGTGGGGGCATAAACCCGTGCCCCTGCACGGGTCTCTTCGCTGATGAAGGTATAGGCCATACTTTACCACGGGGGCCTAGTCCGGATTGGTGAAGGTTTGTAATACTAGTGGCTGGTCTTACTGCCAGAAGTTTTCAAGCCACCTTAAGGCATCTGACTTGGTTTAACGACTGCCATCTATAGACGGCACCAACTGCTTAACGTGCCTTGCGAAGTACGGAACCGCTCGAAAAATGCCACTAGCGTTAGTCACGGTCACCCATCCATGCACTGAACTGTTTAAGATCACTCAGGCGGCCGGGGCTACAAGCGAACACCACTACCTCTTCTTCCACTATTACTACGCTTTTATTTGCTAACAGCCCGGATATTGGTATAACTTTTCGGACTGAAATTTTTGTTCCATTAATTCCAGAAGTAAATACTCACAGCAGCTTCAAGTTCTGGTCATACAGCGCATGCCAGCTGGACTGCTGGAAAGGCTCAAACCGTATGCACTGGAAAAGTGCATCGTCTCCAGCTACTGAACCGTCTGCTGAAGGGGGCGCGATCCGGGATATTGGAATAACTTTCCTCACTGAATTTTAACCACTTTATGCTCAATTCATTCCAGAATTAAATACTCACAGCAGCTTCAAGTTCTGGTCATACAGCGCATGCCAGCTGGACTGCTGGAAGGGCCCAAACCGTATGCATTGGAAGGGTGCGTCGTCGCCAGCTTCTGAGCCGTCTACTGAAGGGGGCGCTACCCGTGGGGTCGGGATGCCTTGCTGTGGGGATAGGCTCTCTGGTGACAGGGCGGCTGGGTGGAAAACGGAATTGGTTATGGAAGTGTGTAATGGAAATGAGCTGAGATGTGATGAGACGTTTAAAGATGAAAAGAAATAATCCAATATGATGATGATTGTTCCGATCGACTTCGGCCATGGCGACCACTTTGACCCCTAATCAGAGATGTGGCGCTGGTGCGATCGAAGATGGCTTATGTAGCCTATCTTCACGGTGAAACTCCGTGAACATTGAGGGCACGTGAGAATGCCGTTCTCATAATTATATGTTTTGGCAGCAGGTGGGCGAGCCTAATATATAAAATTCTCGTGTCACCGTGTTAGTGCGCATATTCCTCCGAAACAGCTTGAGCGATTTTGATCATATTCGGTAGGTCTGAGAATAGTTTATCGTCGCCTTAGTAGTGAAGAGAGCTAATGGGCTAGTTGCCCTAAAAAATGTAATTAGTCCGTCTTTTAGATTATTCAAAAATAAGGGACACGTATTTTTTTTATTTGTAAATTAGACCAAAAATGACAAAGATATAGCCCATTAAAGTTACGTGTGACGTCACGCCGTGCTGCATTTTTTAGCACGGAGTGACGTCACACGTAATTTTAATGGGCTATATCTTTGTTATTTTTTGATTAATCGAAAAAAGAAAAAATACGTGTCCAATATTTTTTTATAACCTAAAATACGGACTGAATATAATTTAATTATTTTGACCCTGGAAACTACCCTATTCCCCACTTGAGTGGTAGCGAGATAGAGCCAATTAAATAGAATGAGGGCCTGGAAAAAAAACCTCTTTTCTTGTACCTACTCTATATTTTCAGGTTTCCACATTAATTGTAGTGTTTGTAAGACACCAATAAGTTGTGATGCAGCTAAAATTAAAATCACCACTGGATGTTTTCTTCTTTTCGATATCATGTTGGTCATTCCAACTTAAAACTTTACTGCAATTTCAGCAGCGATAACAAGCACCTATGTTAAACTAACTAACCACTTATAACCTTCGATGTACACTGTAAAATTTTGCCATCCATTTCTTTTTCACTTAAGTGCTTATTCCTTCCGGGTCTAAAGTAAAGTAAAGTATCGTTTATTCACACGGGTAATTTAAACAGATCTTTAGTAATTTAAACAGTCTATAATTAAACGTACCTGGCTCACACTTGACTTGCGAATTGACATCCTGCGAGTGTTTCCGTTTCTTCACGCTGGGCTCTTGAAGGTTGGTGTAGACCGGGGTTAGGGGCTCGTGGCCGATGGAGACCAGCTGGGAGCCAATGAGACCTTGGTCCAGGTCCGGGATCTGGCTGAAGCGGCCTTGGTACGCCATGTCGTTGAGGGAGAGGTCGTGGCGGACGGAGCGCAGACCTGGGTGGAGTTTTGATAATAAGGCTCTAACTATATGCGTCCGCGCGACTGAGCGGCCCGGCCGCTACACCACGAAATTACAAGCAATTGTGTGTAACGATTTATTTAAATAGCGGCGCGGTCGCGCCTTCGAGCGGCGTGGTCGCGCGGCCCGGCCGCTCGGTACGAGTTGCAACGTGTTCACTTTTATCGGTGCATTTGAGGCGGACGGGACGCTCTTTCGTCGTTTGTGAGAATGTGTGGAGAGCGGAGACGCTCGGGCCGCTTCATTATAAATCAAAAAGCGACTTGGCCGCGGCCGGTAGAATCTGCGGCCAAACGGCTGGGGACAAAAAAAAACCCTTGGTCTTGGATGTTTACATGTTTGTGACGTCGCTGTTTCTGGTTCCCACGACACAGGGTATCCTAGTGTGGGGCCAGAAGCAATGTATGGTGCCTATATGTAAATGTTTGTTTTCAAGGTTAGCTCTGCGGAGGAATCTTCCCTTACCTATATCGACCAGTCCAGCGTCCTGGGGTAACACGACCACATCGTTCAGGTTATCAGACTTGAGCTCCTCGTAGATGTAGTCCCCGCCCTGATGCAGCATGTCGTGGGAGACCAGCATGTAGTCGCTGCCCAGGACTGATTGAGGCACGGAAATCGCGTGGGGCACCTCGGATGGACTGTAGGGGTTCTCAGATCCAGAGTCTGGAGGGCTTTCGGGAAGCTGGTGGCCCCTGTAGAAGAGATGATAGAGGTAGGGCGTAGAGTGAGCATTGTTCAAGGAGGCATCAATTGTCGTAAAATTAAAACCATTTCGAGGAATAGGGATACTGATTACTAGTAGAGGGTTAAATATGTGAAATAAAGACGTATTATTAATATTTATCGCAAAAAAATTATTTAAACTTAATTTGTCCTTCAAATGCGTCACTGCATCGCTCTAATGCAGTAGTTCCATTACCTGCACATATAAAAAAATACATTCGTTCGTTAAAAATAATATTTCTAAATTAACTAAATTTTCAGTTTCCACACAGATAAGTAACGAGCATAGTGACGCGCTCAATTGTCACTGGAAATAAAAATAGAAACTAAAATTTTGATTCTAATTGAAAGGCAACTAGATTTTAATTTTTTTATTTTTTTATTTAGAACAAGATTAAATTGGCCATATTAAGAACAAGTTTAAATTGGCCATATCTCAAAAACCGTGCAACTTTTACTGAAGTCATGTTAGGTTGGTTCGATGCCTTTTGAGAAGGTCTACCTCCGGAGTCACTGTGACGTGTCATTTTTGGGACACCCTGTATAGTAAACAACCAACCATTACTGATTTATTATTTTCTTATGTTGTTGTTGTTGATACACTTTATTCCACGAAAAAAAACATAATATAACTTAAACAACAGGTTTGTGATAAAAAATACGTGCAAAGGCGGACTTATTTCTAAAGAAATTACTTCCAGACCGCCTAGAAATTATGCAATGTCAAAAAAGAGAGTGGGGTAGGGCAGATAAAGTGGAAAATCACTCAGTCAACTTATGTACTTCTAAGGGCTGATTTTTCAATAGTCAAATAACTTTTATCTGAGGAATAAAAACAGCGGTTAGACATAATTTTCATACATTTATAAGCTGTCAAACCGCCATTTTTATTCCTCAGATAAAAGTTATCTGACTATTGCAAAATCGGCCCTAAAAGGAATTGGCGTCTCTATTCTATTTTACCTCTACGTAAACTATGCTTAAAAAGCATTTAAATAAAGCAAATGTAAAAATCAGGCCTAACGTTGATATTTAGAGCAGAAGGTTTTTTGTCAAGTTTAATGTTAAGATTCTTTGTGTGTATGTTATGCAGGTTTCCCCACGGTGCGAACTCACCCGAGCCGCCGGTCTGGCGGCGCCGCGTAGCATCCGTCGCCCACCGGCGCCATGAACGCCTCCAGCTCGTCTATGAGGCCTGGACCTGGAACAAGATCAGAGTTCTGGATTAGGTTAAAACATTAAAGGCCTCGCCAAACAGAAAGCGTAATTAGCGCGCGTCAGGGAGCTAACGCTAAAGCGCCCTAACGTCGCACACTTTGTGTATGACAGCTTCGACGCTATTCAGTAGGCGCTAACTAATATTCTGTAATAAAATACAACGCGACGTCATGACGCGGTGCTAGAGCGTAGCGCGCTAGCGCTGCAGGTTATAATCTGTTCAGTACAACACAACGCGACGCTATAACGCAGGACGCTTTAGCGCCCTTACGCGCGCTTATTACGCTTTCTGTTTGGCGAGGCCTTTAAATACAGGCACATACATTGACGACCAGCCACAAGACGTACAGACGATCTCATCCAAGTGGCGGGAAGACGCTGGATGCAAGCCGCTTCCAGCCGGTCTTTTTGGAAATCCATGGAGGAGGCCTATGTCCAGCAGTGGACTTCTTGTGGCTGAATAATGATGATGATGATGACACACATTGCTTCTGGCCCCACACTAGGATACCCTGTGTCGTGGGAACCAGAAACAGCGACGTCACAAACATGTAAACATGGAGATATTTTTTTGTCCCCAGCAGTGATTCGATCCCGACAGAAATATATAAGAAGATACATTAGGCTTATGTTAGGATTAGATTAGAATTATATTAGCGTTAGATTCTTCTTTTCAACAAAAAAAAAATACCAAATTGTCATTAAGTGTCGATGGCAATTTTTTTTATTGAAGTCTCAATTAAGTTGCGGTACAGAACTTCTTCGCAAAACGGCTGGCAAGAGCTGGATGAGAGTAGCCGAGGACCGTGCTCAGTGGCCCGCAATGGGAGAGGTCTATGGAGTTGTCTGATTTAGCCCTTTTGTTCCCGGTATGTCACACCGCCTTATGTCACACTGTTACATTCTGGGACTTTTTTCCCAGTAGGTATCTCATACTCCTACTCCTACCCCGAACTGTCATATACATTCTTATTTTTACTCTCTCGAGTTGTCTAAATGCTTAACCCGATAGAGTACAAGGGCAGATTAGGTAAGTAAATGTAATTGGGTATTTGACAGGATGTCAAATACCCAATTGTATGAAAATACTTGCTTGTGACGTCACATTTCAGAGCACTCTTTTTATGTTTCATCTATTTAAAAATTGTAATAACTAGTAAATGATTAAAAGAAATACATTTTCCGAATCATTTTGTAATTTTTGTTTTAATCGAGCATCTCAAATAATTTATTGTTGATAGTGTCAAATACCGTATTATTATTGACCTAAAATTGCAACTCGAAATGTCAACCTCTGTGGCGCAGCGGTTAGCGCATCTGCCTGCCATGCGAGAGGTCCCGGGTTCGAATCCCGGCTGGGGATAAAAAAAAAAGAAACTCAGGTCTTGGATATTTACATGTTTGTGACGTCGCTGTTTCTGGTTCCCACGACACAGGGTATTCTAGTGTGGGGCCAGAAGCAATGTATGTGCCTGTATGTAAATGTTGTGTTATGTTAAGAGACTGGGCAATCTGGGCATAGTGCCTACCATAACTGTTAATGTAAAAACTGAAAGTGCCTAGCTACTTATGAATGCAAATAAAATACCATAATGATGCGCAATGCGGACCAACTATTCATGTTGAAGCTCATACCACCGCTTTCCGCTCTACATAGAGTTAGAAATTAACGCACACAACATCAACATAAACTCACGCTTTCATCCCAGAGGGGTAGACGGGTACCAGGGTCTGCTAATTGCCGCTATCCTGATATATTCAGAAAGAAAGAAAGAAAGAAATAAAAATATAATATTATATTATAATATATTTATTTGACGACACAATAGTCAAAAACACAAAATCACGCAACATTTTACAACATTACAGAATACAAAAATGGGCGACGGTAGAAATACAAGTAACACAAAGACAAACCTACAAAAAATATCTAACAATATATCGGAAAGTTTTTAAGTATTGAGTCCCCACAATGGGCCCGACTCAGCATAATGTTGCAACCGATAGATTTGGAAGCTGCAGCGCTGAATTTCAGTTGGGCCCATACTGCGGTTAGTAATGTACGTTTAACATTTGATTTGATTTATTAATTAGCGCCTATTGTGAACAAAAATAATTTCGTAGGTATTTGTTCCAAACAATCACTGATAGACGTTGTGTATACGGTATTGATTTATATTAGATTGATTAGAGTTTACTTCATTCATCATACTCAACCTTTAGGCTTCAATCATAAAAAAATATAATAAGTAATAATAAGTAGAAGCAAAAAATATAGGCGAAAAAGTTTTAATTACTTTTGCAAAATGGTAAAAGTTAATTCAAAATTATTAGTATAATGTACCCCTCAATTAAGTAACATTTTTAAACAAATTGTAGAAAGATGCTCAACTAGCGCAACTAAAATAATGGTATCTGATGCATTATTTGGGTCGTTCTACAGAACAAAACTTTCATTTTAAATAAAACAAAATTTGGGATAACTTAACTTTTATTCAATGTTTCATTTACAGATGTATTCCCTGTGGGAATGTTAACAATCAACAAATGTGAAAACAAATATTTTCTCAACTACATAAGAAAAACAAAAAAGTATGGCCACTGGATTGACATAAGTGTCCACGGAATTGAAATTAAACATTGATATCTATGAAGTAATTGAGATCAATAACATAAAACGTTTGACAAACTATTTATTAGGAACTGTTTACTCATAATAGGTATCACAAAATAGTAGTCTTTGTTTTAAAAACATTACAAAAATTCCTTAATTATAAATGTCCACGGAATGGATGTAGTCCACGGGGGATACCGCCGTTTAGCCAAAGTATTTTTCGCCAAATTTTACTTCCCAATAAACTTATGGCATCAGTTTCATTTCCCAAATGAAACTTTAGCAAGTTTTCATTTCGCATTTTATTCATTTGGTCAAATTATCATTTCGCATAATTTTACTGCGTCAAGTTTTATTAAGACAAACGTTTATTATGCTAACGTTTTATTTTGGCAAGTGTTATTTTCAAATAATGGAACGGGGGGTCGGCGATGTAAAGAATACGTGACAACAGAAATATAGGTGCGACGACGCGCGTAGCGAAGCGGAGCGCGTCGGAGCGTTAGGTTCTCTATGTAAGATCGAAAACAGACTCGACTTTGATGCGTTCTTACCTTGCCTCTTGTTGCCTCTTTGGTAAAATGAATTTTGACCAAGTATTTATTTGGTAAACAATAACTTGCCATAATAACTTTTGCTAACTGTTTATTTGCTTTAAGTTGTTTTGAGAAATGTTTTTTTGCCAAGTGATAATTTGCGGAAAATAGGTTGGGAAGTAATACTTTGGGAAACGATTTTTGGCAATACATTAGTAAACCAGTCCACGGTACCAAAGTAAATGTACTAAAAAATGCTCTCTCGGATTATAGTCTTTAATTAAAAAAAATCCTTCTTCTTTCATCTTCATAATATGACGCTCCCGATCTTTCCTTTGCACTTCTTGCAGGGCAATAGGATCTTTCTTAAGTTGCTCTCGTTTTCTTCGCATATACATCTTTTTCTGCTCTCGACGCCTTTTATTTTTTTCTTCGTCACTTATCTTCAGCCGCGTTTCAGCCATCTTGAATCAAACTGTATTGAAAAAGCAAAAAAAACTTTGTTATACGCCCAACACCTAAAGTTCATCAATTCCGTGGACAATAAGGGTACGGAATTGTCGTCCACGGAATTGACATTTGATTAGAAAAAGGCATTAGCTGTCATATAGTTGCAACCAAACAAAAAACATAACCTAAACCGCATGCACACCTTAATTACTTTCAAACAAACCGCAATGGCTAAAATTTTATGTGAAACTTACCTTTAATATTCACGGAACAGAATTGACACGATGGATTGGACGAAAACCGTAGAACAACCATATTTTTCTCAGTTATAAATAAATAAAACAACACAGCGGACACCGATTCTCAGCTGGAATAAAATAATAGATGACGCGATGATGTCATTGGAAAGAATATATGTATTGGCTAGTAAATTGGTAGTTTTTGTTGTGAAAAATTCGGTCCACGGAATTGATCAGTCCAACAAGAACAGGCGAAGAACAGTTTTATTCTTCATGCCTTAGATAATAAAGGCCGAGTACTGAGAAAAACATTTAGTTCTATGTCTTCGGTTTCTTCGTAGGTAACCAAACGGAACATTACATTTAATGTATTTTGGATCGAATTTTGTATGTATGAAAGTATCGCGAACAGTCCACGGAACTTGACACCAGCACGTTTTAATGCAAATTTCTGAATTAAGTATAAAAGCGACACCAAAAATTATGAATTTATGGGATGAAAGGGTACATGAAGTGAAGGTTTACTTTAACAACAATCAGAAAAAAGTGAATGTTTTGGTATAATCAGACCCTGAACACGTTTTTTCTTATTTCGTAGAATGACCCATTTACATTGCCACAAAAGGACACATAAAGAGAACAATACGAACTACGACACCTGTTAGTTTATTTAATTAAACGCTAAACACAAGATCACATATCAGCCAAAATTCTAAGCTCAAAAAGCTGTACCTATTGATTTTTTTTATCATATTTTATCGAGTTCTATCCACAACTTAATACTTTTACGATAGTCAAAATTTCATTGTGATGACGTTGTATGTGCATACTTTAAACCACAATTTAGTTCTGTAAACCTGTTTTGTAAACCATAATAATATAAACACCATTAAATAAATAACTAATTCCAAGCATAATTCCAAGCTGACTCTCGCATACAGGAGTAGAGGTACTAAATGTAACTTAACTCCAGATAAATCTAGATTTATATTTTTATCTGTTTAGATAAAAAATAAATAAAAATAATTATCTGCCTCGTTGGTCAAGCCGTTAAGGTGCTTCTCTACTAAGACAGAGGTCGTGGGTTCGATTCCCACTGGGGGCCGCCGTACATTTGTACAAATGGCCGCAGTCTGGATGTTTTTCGATGTTTGTAATGTCCTTGCCTGGTTACCATAGCACAGGGTATCCCAGTTTGGACCAGACCTTATATTACGTAACTTTCCACTCAATCGGGTTAAGCATTTAGACACTCGAAAGAGTCAAAATATGTATAGTATACGACATTTCGGAGTAGGAGTATGAGATACCTACTGGGAAAAAAAGTCTCAGAATGTAACAGTGTGACATAAGGTGGTGTGACATACCGGGAACAAAAGGGCTAAATCAGACACCTCCATACAGTGGAGTCTTACGTAATTGCACCCCTGGTGTGGATGTTATAATAATAACTAAAACGACCTCTGTGGCGTAACGGTTAGCGCATCTGCTTACCATGCGAGAGGTCCCGGGTTCGATCCCCGGCTGGGGTGAAAAAAAAAACTCCAGGTCTTGGATGTGTACATGTTTGTGACGTCGCTGTTTCTGGTTCCCACGACACAGGGTATCCTAGTGCGGGGCCAGAAGCAATCTATGTGCCTGTATGTAAATGTGTAAATGTTTATGTTTAATTATTATTAAATATACCTTTGCCACTAAAGTAGCGCGGAACTATACTTATTGAATTATTGTCCTTTTCAGAACCTTATTTGTAAAGGTAATCAACCTTTCAATGTCTCTATCACGCCGTATTAAATTAACAACACAACAAAACTAAACTCAATATTAACACTGACAGTTAAGTCTTCGCACAATTAACTGGTCGCGGCCATCGAGCGTTACTGATCGCGGTTACTGACAAACGGTTTAGAAAAGGCGTCAATTATTAAATTGTTATGTATTTACGTTCCGATTGCATCACGATACAGTTCTGAGAGAAAAAAAACTGTGTACGACGCGAGCCGACGCTTCAGGCAACTCTCTACGAGCCGATTTCAAGAGCTTCGTATTTATGAAAATACTAGCTGTGCCCGCGGAACACCGCGGTAACAACCCGCGGTTTATTAGGGAAAACAAATTGTGTATTAGGGAGAAGGAGGTAAGACGGGGTAGCGGGTAAGACGGGGTACCCAGCTAAATTCACAGTTCAAATTGACCAATCACGCTTGTTCATTCGTCGTTCGAGGCACCGCCGTGACATTTATTAGTCGCCCAGTGCTTAATGATTCACAAGTGCACAGTGTCGAAAAAATTTAAAAAAAGTGATTTACAGCAAATTGCTTATCATATTTTTTCTGGTTTGACACGTGACTGTGGATTGTTAAATAACGTTAGCTGGTGAGGTGTTGCTGTGATTGTCGCTTAAACTAACCTTTAATAAGGTAGACCTTGCTTTTGATTAAGATAGTAGGCTATTTTCTTTTTCTTGTTTTTTTTTGTCATAATTGGTTCTGCAGGCAAGATTGCCCCCAATGAGAATACCTAAACTTGTTCTTCTTTGTTTTCCGTAAAAATGATTTTGTTTTTTGTGGAAAGCCATTGCAATTATCACATCGTCTCCATACAAAAAAGAATTAAAAATCACCGCCACAAAAAAAATGCTGTACAGAAAAAACTAGAGAAAAAAGAAGCAAAAAAGAGAAAATATGAATTAAAAAAACAAAAGAAGACTACTACAAAAGTTCAAAATAAAATCAAAGAAGAATAGCCAATCAGCAAAACGACGAAGTCTCATCATCTGAAGATGAAAGTGGAGAAGCAGAGGACACACCATGTGTGTCTTGTTAGGAAGTATATTCCATTTCCATTGAAGGGTGGATATCATGCTCATTATGTGGAAGATGGGCTCATAATAGCTGTGCAGGAATAGATGATGACGATGACGAAGCTACTCATGTCTGCTAGTTCTGCCAGCTCAGTTAATCATCTTTCTCTGTGATCATAATCATCACCCCATCTTACCTCAAGGGGGTACCCCATCTTACCAGCAAGATGGGGCAAGACGGATCAAAACACCTTTTTAATATTTAATTTTTTTTCTCTTAAGGGTGTTACCCAAAATTCCTAATGACACCAAATATTAGAATAATAATAAATAGTTGTTAATCAAAAAATAAATATGATTGTTTCACTACGTATTTTTTATATTATTGACCTCTAAAGCTTAAGTAACCCATCTTGCCACCCTCTCCCCTAACAGTAAAAATAATAACTATTCACATTTTTAAAAGTAAATAATTTAAATTTGAGCATCGGAAAGATCAATCAAAAGTTCCCCATACGTTATATGCGAATTCCTTTTCATCGATTTTCCCACGGGAATAAGATATTTTCCCGCAGTAAAACGTAGCCTATGTGTTAAGGCAGGGTGTCAGCTAACTTTATACCAAATTTTATTAAAATCGCTTCACCCGTTTAGACGTGAAGAAGTAACAAACACACACTCACACTCTCACAAACTTCGCCTTTATAATATTATAATGTGATTATGTACGTTCAAAAAAATATTAAATACTTCGAAAATATTGGTAGCCATCATCACGTTAATACTAGAAATAAACATAAATTTTAATTTCCACGATTTAGACCAGCAACAAAGGTTAATACGTCCTTTATGGGGCACTGTATAAGGTTCTACAACAAGATTCCCCAAGATATATTAGAGTTACCTCCGACGCTGTTTAAGAATTGTGTTAAGCACACTCTTTGCAAAAAGCTTATTATAATTAGATTAATATTAAATGTGTTCAGAGGAGAATTGTGTCTAGTGTTCAACACATACAGGAGTAATAATTTTTTAAGTTTGAAAGTTTATTAATTGAGCTAAAATTGTGAAAATAATAAATAGATATGGAGTTTCTTTGTTAGCTTGTTTTCTACGTGAAACTGCATTATTATAGCACTTACAGCATTTATGTATAGCATGGAATATGAAAAACTACAAATTTTAGGTTTTAGAATCTTCCTTTTTTATAATATGTAAAATTATCTTCTCAATACTCCTCTGAAACGGCTTGACCGATTTTTATGAAATTTTATATGTATATTCGGTAGGTCTGAGAATAGGTTGCTATCTATTTTTCATAACCCGATATGGCAAAACAGGTCCGTTAGTTATGTTATGTAACTTACATCGCGAACCCTCTACTCTTGAATAACGAGCACCTACGGGTTTGTACAGTCGACACCTCGTCGACCTTCACTTTTAAGTTGCAAAGTCACCCGTAATGCAACGGAGTAGAGTGCATGGGTGTATAGGATGATGTGCTGTCGACTGTACCCCACTTTAAACATAAACATTTACACACAGGCACATTGCTTCTGGCCCCACACTAGGATACCCTGTATCGTGGGAACCAGAAACAGCGACGTCAGAAACATGTAAACATCCAAGACCTGGAGTTTTTTTTCTCTCCAGTCGGGGATCGAACCCGGGACCTCTTGCATGGTAAGCAGATGCGCTAACCGCTAACTTTGTGAAACCCCCTGCTAAAGCGCTGCAGCAACCAGCCATCTAGCGCTCTACCGCCATCGTGGCGTCATCAGCGAGTCATTGACACTGCAGTTGCAAGTGACTGAGATGCATCACGGAGAGTGAAAGGAGACGGTAGCGTGCGATGGAGTGTTTATAATGATATAATTATAACACATAACTTGTTGATAACACATAAGATACAATGTTTATAATGATAACACATAACTAGGTGCATATACATAACACAAACACACCAAATCATAATGTCATCATCGACCCATTATGTCCCCACCGAGGGGCACGGGTCTCGTCCCTGAGGAAGGTATAGGCCATACTCCACTACGGGGGCCAAGTCCGGATTGGTGGAGGCTTGTAACACTAGTGGCTGGTCTTACTGTCAGAAGTTTTCAAGCCGCCCTAGGCCTCTGACTTGGCTTAACGACGCTTTTTTTATTTACTAATACATGGAAAACCAACAGCTTAGACTACATAATAAGCAATAAGTCCGTCAATTATACTCTATCATTGTAAATCTTTTATTATGTTTTTTTCTGGTACAATAACGGATATTCTTATATTATCTTATCTTAACAGTGTTGTAGGGCAAAAACCAGCACAGTTACCCTAGTCTTTAAGTCCAGCCTTGACTCTAGGCATTGGTTTGCGATGTAAATACTACAAGGGATGAACCAAGTTAACAATTATTTAGGAGGTACTGACTCCGGTTCGAGCCCCGATGTTTATGCAGTGCAAACTTTGTTTGCTGAGTTACGTAGGTGCATTGTGAAGTTGTAGTAGGTATATCGGGTGTCCCAAAGCTCAACGCCAAGCCGGAATCGGATGAAGAGAAAAGTCATATTAGTTATCAGAAAAATACTAATAAAAAAAAAATTGCGTGTAAAAAAATAGGTTCTTTTAAAAAATTGAAAAATCCTGTTGCCACAAATCTTTAGTTTTTCAATTTTTTTTTGTTTTGTTCCTCTGAATAATGCTTCTTTAAACTGTTGACAAAATTTCAAAACCAGCTGCTCCAGCTTGGAAGAAAACTACTCTTTTTAAAGAAAAATAACCTAAAAATTTGCCCATTTTTAACTTTAATTTTAGTTTTCATTATGTTTGTGAAATTTCTTGAATAAATAATAATAAAATATATTTTGTACTTGAAATAAAGAAAAAATGATTTTTTTTAAATATTTTTCTGATAACCAGTATGACTTGCCTTTTCACCATGTTCCGGCTTGACGTTGAGTTTTGGGGCACCCTGTATACCACTCGTTGACGGGGAAGGATTCTTCTGTAAGACCCCATAACTTGTTTGCTACCCTAAGCATATTTACTGCATAAACCATGTGTCAACAAAGTCAAGGCTGGTTATGGGGGTAAGTGTTTGTTAGGGCTGCTACACACTTTGCCGCCGGCACTGCCGGCGATATTCAGGCCGGCTGGCTGCCGTAGAGCGTCATTGTTAGATCGCGTCATTTTCAAGTTTTCGGTAAACCGTTATTGTGGTACGGTTTGCGTTCCTAGTTCTTATCAATGGTCAACGAAGCTGTTGACATCGCCATCGCGGTCTTAGTATAAATTTTAATTAGCAAAAGACTCAAAATAAAATGGAGCTTTTGGGCGGGGGCTGCCGCCGGCTCATCGCGCAACCCGCCGGCACACCCCGGAGGCGGCTCGGCTTGTGCGACATTGCCGGGGGCTTGATTACCCGCCGGCATAGTGTGTAGGAGCCATTAGGGCGCCAGCCCTAACCAAAACTCCACCACGGGAGCCAAGTCCGGATTGCTGGAGGCTTGTAAGACTAGTCGGCTGTCCAAATGTAAAACACTGAATACGCCATTTCACAAATTTTACAGGAGAGCACTTTTTGTAAAGTTCTCTTAACAACAGACTTGCAAACGTGGATAAATAACACTGGAAATATAAGCCATAGAAGCATGGGTGTCTTGAATTTAGATCGGGAAAAACCCAAAATATCCAAAACAGTTGAAAACAAAGTTTCGAAAAAAATGGCGTATTCAGTGTTTTACATTTGGACAGCCGTAGTGGCTGGTCACGTCAAAGTTTTTTCGTTTACATGCGACGAATTTGAATCTGGTACATTCAATTTCAGCTGTTTCATTTCGTACTCGAGCGTCGTAGAGACCTGTTTGATTGTGAAGTTTAGATGATAAGAAGAAAAAAATGTCATATAATATATACCTTTTCATCGGTGGGGGAGCGACTATAGATTTTCAAAAATGTAAAAAAAAACTGTTGCATGGACATACTCGAGCGCGTCTATTTATTATCTATCCTGTGTATTTTTGAAAATGTACGTATGTTAATCTGATTGTTTCAATGATGGGGGTGGTCATACGTAAGGGTCTAAAATGAAAAAAAAAAAAAAAAAATTCATCGAGCGCGCCAGATTTTCTAAGGGGATGTTATTTGCACCTAAAAAAAAGCTCTTATATAATAATCTGACGATTTGGATGTAACGCAAACTCAAAAAAATTCGCCATTTTGAAATACTCGAGCGTGTCAGATTAAGATATATATGGTTCTTCTTAATGCCCTAGACGTGCTGTCTCATAATCTGACGATTATCTAGAGGGATTCGCCTAATCTGACAATAAAAAAATATATTTTTTAATATTTTTTCAAAACATTGAACTTAATTAATTGAAAAGCTCAAGAAATAGCATGCAAATAAAAAAGTACAAGTTTTTTAAGAAAAAATAATTATTTTTTGCGTAGTTTTTTTTTAATCATCATCTTCTTCATCGGTAGAATCTTATTCGTCCTCTGGCTCGATTCCATCCTCATCCTCCCCATAGCTGCACGCATTAAACTTTACCTATTATTTCTTCTTACTTCGGCTTATGGATTTTATATTTTTCATTAACCTTGAATTATTTTCTTCAAAATAAAAAAAAAATTTGCCACGCTCGAGAAAGTCGAGATAACGTTTTTTTTTACAAGTTTGTAACCCTCTTACTTCTCTACGTCACGCGAAAATTGTCAGATTTGTGGAATTACACTTTTTAGCATGTAATTAACTCACTCTACCTTAATCTGACGCGCTCGAGAATTTCTGATGATGAATTTTTTTTTACTAATCTGATCCTTTATCCTTGCCAGGCGACCATATATATGGGGCTCATATTTGGTGGAGGTACTTTACCTGGTACAAGGTATCTCGCTGTATGTTAATCTGCCGCGCTTAAGTATATATGCCGCGCATAGCGTGTCCGATGTGGACGAACTTGGCGATGTGAATGGACAGCCACGCGTGACGTCACGGTTCACTAGTTACACCTTTCACGCGTTTTCTGCTGCGGTGGCCCAATAGGGACATAGCTAATAATATTTTGATGGAATCTAATATTTAAAAATATTGTGTTGGTGTTCGTAATGAAACTCCGCCGAAAGGTATAACAGAATAATCACTCGTAGCCCGGCCTGCCTGAGTGATCTTAAACGATCACGAAGGTTAAACAACATAGGGCGCGTTCAGTGAATCAGCGTTCAAAAATCAAAAAAATCAAAATCAAATATTTTATTCATAGTACAAACAAAATGTTTACTTTATGAACGTCAAAGTTGTTAGTTTCACAATTAATAGATCACATGGAGAAGAAACTAACAAAGAAACGCCACATTTATTCTTTTCAAAACAGTTTTAACCTAATTAACAAACTTAATTACTAAAATATTACTCTTAGATGTGTTGAACGGTAGACACAGTTATCCTGTGATAAAATTTAATATTAAACTAGTCTTTAATGCCAGACATCCTTGTCTTCTAAATAATCGTTGATTTTATAATAAGCTTTTTTGCAAAGAGTGTGCTTAACACAATTCTTAAACCGCGATGGAGATAACTCTAATATTATACTCGTATCTTGCGGTATATTGATGTAGAACCTTATACAATGCCCCATAAAGAAGTATTAACTCTTGCAAGTCTAAACCGCGGAAATGACAATTTATGTTTATTCTAGTTTTAACGTTAAGATTGCTAACAAGAGTGTCGATGTCTTTAATATTTTTCTGAACGTACATAATACGTGGCCATACTGAAAGTTTCTGGATTCTGGTAAATAAGACTACCTATTATCTTTATAACACATTTATTGTTTTTCAGAGTATATACCCTCACTATTTACGCATTTTTGCATTCGCTGGAACTATTGTGAAAAGCAGTGGGTCCAGTCTTCCTTAGGGACCTCTTCGATGGCTTTGTGAAAAGCATTCACCGCCATTTCCGGGCTTGTAAAACGTAAACCTCTGAGTTTATCTATAATATTCGGGAGCAGAAAGAAATCACAGGGTGCTAGATCTGGACTGTATGGCGGATGAGTCATTAATTCTATTTTTAAAGCCTTCAAATACGCATTCGTTGCCTTAGCGGAATGTGCCGATGCGTTGTCATGATGAAGGACTATTTTGCTCAGGGGACGTTTTTCGCGTATTTTGTCAAACACTTCAAGCAAACACGTATTAACATACCAATCTGTAGTTACGGTTCTTTGGTTTTCAAGCGATACAGTGATGTAATGGCCTGATTTGCCGAAAAACGAAGCAACCATTTTCTTGCCAGTGCTGCGGCTTTTTTTTACTTTCGTTGGCAACCCTTCAAAAGGAAAGACCCATTCCGCCGATTAACTTTTCCTTTCTGGTTCAAAGCAGTACACCCAAGTTTCATCACCTGTTACAATGTTATACATAGCCATTCATTGTCCTCCGTCATATTTTTTTATCATTTTACGGCACCACTCTACACGCAGTCGTTTCTGATCTTAGGACAAATCATGCGGTATCCATCGAGTGCAAAGTTTCCGAACCTTCAGATGCTCATGCAATATCTTTTGCACTTGGCTCATTCCAATGCCTAAGGTAGTGCGGATTTGCTGACAGGTAATTTTTTTATCCGTTTCAATTAGTTGTCGCACAGTATCAATATTAAAATCGGTAACCGCGGTCACCGGCCGGCGTTCACGTTTAACGTCATAGAGATCATCACGTCCTCGTCTACATTCACCAAACCACGAATAAATAGAGCTACGATATGGGACTTCATCACCAAATGCTAACTGAAGTCTTTGACAACTCTCTTGCTAACTTAAGCCATAGCGAAAATCGTAAAAAATCATAGTACGGAAATTTTCTCGACTTAAATTCATTGTAATGGCGACACACTAATTTCAAAACAACGCCACGATGAAAAAACAAATGACAGACTCACAATTTAAAAATAAATGTACTGACAGAGAGTTCCTTGTTCAAACCCTATCAGTGTTTTTTTTATTTTCCTTTTGTAACTAGTCCGTTCCAGAAACTTTCAGTATGGCCTAAGTATTTTAATACATGTATTGGCTTGTAACTGTTAAGATGTTGTCTCATATTAACTCCAAAAAAACATTAACATATTATATTGTAGTAGAAGATGCCACTAAAACCTACAAATATGTTACAATATCTTCAGGGCCAATAAACCTACCACATAATAATAATATGTTGTAGGTTTATTATGATAGGTACTTTTTATTGAGTTAATGTAAAAAAAATGCGTCAAAGAAATCATGCAATTTGAAACATTATCTGAGTATCATCCTTTTGAGATTTCTGTTTCATGTTCGAAAATGTAGTATGGATGGCAAATTACTCAGATTTACACATTCAATGTGCGTGATTTGTAAGTAATTCGATACTGACAGATAGCGCTACAGACGTCTAGTGTCCAGCAGATAAAGCGTTTTACGTAGTTCACAATACGATTTGTCCATCGACCTGTGATTAACTCAAATGAGTTTGAACACGTCACCGAAATTCCTTGAAATGTTTGTGGATATTTATCAGAAACATTGGATGACACTCACACGGGACAGGGGCGTAGATTCTGCTAACGAATTGTAGTACAATGGCAGTTGATGAACGTGCCGATTTAATTTAATTTTCTCATCAAATCAACGCGAGCACGCGTATCAGTAATTTAAGACGTTAATGGATTTAAAATAATATGCCACGTGACCCAACCAGGTGACTGTAATTGTAATATAATGCATTTACAGAATCGAGACTGTAGGATATTCTGCCTATTAAGGACAGCAACACCGTCACCTCATCTCTCCCCCTCTACCTTGGGTAATTGTGCTACGTACATGTGTAAGACAGATGGTCTAATTTATATTAAAGTACCTGGGTGACCGAGCTTTGCTCGGTACTTTTTTTGTAATGTAAAATATGCAATATAAAATTAAAATAATCCTTTTTCAACAAAAATGGAAATTGGAAAAAAAATATCTTGAAATCGGCCCGAAACGGGTCGCCCGTTTTCCCGTCAGAACTATCCCAACCTTGCAGCGCGACGCGAAATTTACCTCTGTATGGTATTATAGCAAATTTAAATTGCCTTAAAACACGGATAAAACAACGTTTTCTAAAAATGTAACCTAGTCAGATTAATTAAACGCCCCCGAAAGCATCTGCCTACAAAATTTCGTGAAAATCGTTGGAGCCGTTTCCGAGATTCTGATTATATATAAATATATATACAAGAATTGCTCGTTTAAAGAGATTAGATATAAATATATATAGAAGAATTGCTCGTTTAAAGAGATTAGATAGATAAAAGTGCTTGCCGTATGTTCAAGGGTCTTAATTAATTGTCCCTTCAACACCCTAAGGCCAGGCTATAGTAAGACGTAGTGAGACGAAACAGAGACCCTTATGGGTTGCTGTGAAAGGGAAGAAGCGTCCTCTATATAAACATACATATTTACGTATGTTAGTACAGGCATATTGCTTGCATTGTATATTGCTTCTGGCCCCACACTAGTGACCCCCTGTGTCGTGGGAACCAGAAACAGCGACGACACAAACATGTAAACCTCCAAGACCTGGGGGTTTTAATTGTCCCCAGCCGAGATTGGAACCCGGGGCCTTTCGCATGGTAGGGAGATGCGCTAATCGTTGCGCCACAGAGGTCGTCCGAATATTACAGCAGTATCATCACGAAATATTCACAAAATTTCACTAAAACACTATTAAGCCGTAGTTAAGACCGTCTTTTAATAGAAATTGACAAAATGTAATTCCTGGTGTACAGTATTAATAATAATAATAATATGTTCAATATTACTAGACAAACATCCTAAAATTAATTATTAAATTACAATTAATGTAGTTTTATAAAATAATAAAGTCCAACAAAATGTCAAATAAGTTACTTTTAAAACGAAATTTTGTATGAAAATACCGAATTGTGACGTCATATTTCAGAGCACTCATTTTGTGTATCATCCATTTAAAAATTGTAATAACTAGTAATTGACTAAAAGAGATACATTTTCCGAAACATATTGTAATTTTTGTTTTAATCGAGCATATCAAATGATTTATTGTTGGTCGTGTCAACAACCGAATTTCATCTTAAGAGTATTTTTAAGTAAAGTAAAGTAAAAATTGTTTATCGCCAAATGAATTATGTTACATGCATGTGGATTAATAATTATTAATATTAGTTTAAATTTACAACAGAATGAGCGTTTTTCCTTATGTCAAATTTAGTTCTAAAAGAATCCCTAGGTGGCCATACCGTAATAATAAAAGTCAAAGCAAAATGGTTCTGTGGAATTTGTGATGGTTGATTACGGAAAAACAAAAATGCTGTTGTCGTTTCGTGATAAGTGCGATTTTGGATATTTTGGAGTCTTTGCTGTGGATTGTGGGTTTGAATTTTTATTTTTATTACGAGAAACCTCGTCCGAATAGCAACCCTGGTTCCTTCTCTTGTTTAGTAATCTGTGGACTAACTTTAACATTAATTGCTACGAATCACAATTTTGTATGTAGAAACGAATAACGCCATCTAGATTATCTCAAGGAACTAAGAAAAAAAAGAAAGGAAAAATGCTCATTGAAACTAACATTTGATATTTGACATTTGATATACTTAAACAGAAAATTTTGAGACTGTTTCCTAATCGTCGCCAAATGTTAAAATGCCAACCTACTAGAGCAGTCCCCCACTATACAGACTATAGTCTAGTGTGGGGGTCGCCGGTAAACACTGTCATAGTATTCTTAACATAAACCTATTAATTCTTACTTTCTCATATTCTATGTAACATTGTATGAAGTGGTTTAAATAAATATTTTTTATAACAATATAGTGTCCCCACACTAGGCTGAGCTTGTATCGTGGGAGACGATAGAGTAGAGTGTCGATAATAAAATATCAGATAATATAAATAAGAAATAAGATAATATAATATAAATAAGAAATACTGTAATTCGCCCAAAAAACCGTCCTATTTCAGCAATCCCTTCAACGAGGACAGGACTTATACGAGACCAACCGGCGGTTTCTTGTAGGTACATTAACAAGTTGTTAATCTATTTTATGTTAGTTGCTAACAGCTGTCAGTTCGCCAAAATGCATACGAAAAAAACATTTGACAACTGTTAATAGTAAATTAATAGACTGTTACGTAAGTAAGTAAGGGTAAGTAAGGACACTTAATCAAATAAAAATATTTTATTCATAGTACAGTCGACAGCACATCATCCTATACACTCATGAACTCTAGTCCGTTGCATTACGAGCGACTTTGCAACTAAAATGTGAAGGTTGACGTGCTGTCGACTGTACAAACAAAATGTTTACTTTATGAACGTCAAAGTTGTTAGTTTCACAATTAATGGATTACATGGAGAAGAAACTAACAAAGAAACTCCACATTTATTCTTTTCATAACAGTTTTAACCTAGGTATTTAACAAACTTAAAAAAATATTACTCTTGTATGTGTTGAACACTAGACACAAATTATCCTCTAAAATAGGTAGGTACATTTAATATTAAACCACCGTTTAATAGCAGACATCTTCTAAATAATCGTTGATTTTATAGTTTTTTGCAAAGAGTGTGCTTATACAATTGTTAAACCGCGATCGAGGTAACTCTATATATCTTGGGGTATTTTGTTGTAGAACCTTATACAGTGACCCATAAAGGAAGTATTAACTTTTGCAAGTCTAAATCGTGGACTTCACAACAGTTAGTAAAAAAAAATCATTGAACTAAAACTTTCGTAAGCTAAAAACAAAGTACCTAAATAAAGTAAACCGATTAAAATACCAAGTACCAATAAGTTAATCAATCCGGGCCACATATCACAAGAAAAATATTTTTTTTTTTGCAGTAAAGGCTAAGAACCTTAGGTCGTACAACAGCCAGCAACTTTAATTATCATTGTGCCGCGCTCCATTTGACAGGTGGGCCCGCGCGATGGACATGCTCAAACGCACAAGCGAGCATGGAAAACGGTTGCCGTTGTCATTGACCTTACCTAAATATTTTTTGGTAAAAATTTGTTTGTTTTTATTACTGTATAAAACGTTCTTAACAGAAATACGATAATATGTCATAATGGGTTGATGATGATGATATATTATGTAGTTTAAAGTGCTGTGTTTAGTTAATACCGTCACAGAGCATTTCCTTTTCAATATACTATATTTCTAACATAAAATTGTGAATGAAATCGCGCAACGAGATGAGCAATAACAGTTAAATATGCACAAAAAAATGGATGAATTCAGAACCGCGTCATTTTTTGTAGTCGGTTAGAAAGCGTGCTTATTACAGCAGCATACTAAAATACCTGTGTAGTGTCTGCCGCCGGCTTGGTATGAAATTACAAAATTTTAATTCAGTGTCAAAAGGTTCTACTTAATTTAGTTCCGGGGTTTCTTTATATTATAAAAAATAAATAAGGTCTACTAAAAATTCAGAGAGCAAACTTTAATCAGCCTTCACAAATAAGGGCCATTGAGTGAGGAAGTTTTCTCAGCAAAGGATTATGCTTCCTGGCAGGCTAGCCATCGATTATTGCATTTGTATGACTAATCTAATAAATAAACTATTGCCAACATTATTATTTACTCCGGCGCACCTAATGCTAACAACAATCTCCTTAGCGATACTCTTTTTTTGATAAGCAATTTTGTTTTGTTAATATAAAAGATTCTGTTACAGCTAGTGATTTTACTTACTTAATTTACTTAACATAACACAATTTAATTGTATCTTTACTGCCTTTACCTTGATGCCTCCCGTGAGCAGTCCTTGTGTTGTTAGTTCGAATGTTTTCTTGACTCCCTGTTTCCTCCATATGCCAAGTAGTGTATTCCATATTTTAATAATTTGTAGGCATTGACATCTTTCGAAGAGGTCCCGTTTTACGTGGCATCCAGTGCAAAGTTTAGGTGACACATCACGACTTTTTTAAAAAAGGAACACGCGTTTTATTTTTTATTTATAAACTTTTTTTCTTCTGCTAAGTGACATAGAGTTTTTACAAACAGCCAGTTCCTGCTAACAAAAATGTTTGGTTGTGTAGTATTGCTTTGGTAATGAATAATTCACAATTCACTTGAAACTATTAGAAACGTTATTGATGCGTTTAATCCAATTCAAATGTCCGTTTGAAACATGGATAGGTTTTTTTTTTTCAGTTTCTTTATATCACTTTCAGTCACTGACCTGATAGAAACATTTGTCTTTTATTTCGCTGACAGATACTATTTTAAAAAAACACTGGCCACTAATAATTATAAAAAAATGTTTTCAACAGAAGAACGTCCATCAATAGTTCAAACTTGGAAGGCACTGAGGTGACAAGCAATTTTGCTTTCAAATCATCCCTGTGTGCGACCGAGCCAGCCAGCGGAACGGCACGCGAGTTAGAAAGGGACAACTATAGCGTACTTTCTTCGGTTTCGGAGGGAAACTGTTGTGGTTTTGGGGGTAAACATTCGACCAATCAGGCTGTTTGCTTTGTTTGCGTGAAAAACAGATTTTCTTGGGGCTGCCTGCGGTGATTTTTCGGGGGTCATAATTTGAATATTTTCAGCTATGTGGGGTAGCATACATACTTGTTTGGTAGGTACGGTGTTTTAGTTAAATTGTTATAGTCATTGCTAATATTAGAATTACTTAATTTTGACAATATTGGAGTTAATTTAATTTTAATAATTAGTATTCAAATTCGACTAATGAATGTCGATGAAGCGTAAGTGATTTGTCAGGATCGTGGCAGGTGGCCAGTCCCTGGTCTCTGCCTACCCTTCTGGGATATAGACGTGCGCTTATGTATGTATGTATGTATGTAGTATTAAAATAGACACAACTTTTAACAGATCGACCTTTAATTACGGAGCTCTTGCAATATTGTAGTGGAAAAAAATTGTAGGTACCCAAAATTTTGTCATAAATCTGCATCTAGCAAATATTATTGGTAATTTTATCTTTAATGATTTAAGAAGTATTTTCTAAATTAAAATCGCTCGTAGCCCCGGCCGCCGAAGTGATCTTAAGCGATCACGAAGGTTAAGCAAAATAGGGCGCGTTCAGTCCATGGATGGGTGACCGCTCTATGACTAACGCTAGTGGCATTTTTCCGAGCGGTTCCGTGCTTCGCAAGGCACGTTAAGCATTTGGTGCAGTAATTAATATGTAAGTGTAAACACCTCGCAGATCTCAGGTTTTCCTCACGATATTTTCTACACCAAATAAATCTACGGAGCTTAGAAAACAATGTTTTAGGTACTTTCGGGGACTCGAACCCGCGACCTTCCGGATGAGAAGCCGTAGTTTTACGGCAGCACTAACAGGGCCGCGGTTGTGTGATGCAAAAGTTATTACATATTCAATCTCAGTACAAATTAGGGTCGGATGCACGGATTATTACAGAGGTCGTGAGACTGACCTCTTTACTCATTGTTTGTATTGTAAGGCGTACTGCCTTCATAAAGTGTGTGATTGAAAACTGCACTGTGTATCTACTTGTCTCTTTCTGGCACGACGGGAATTCATGAGACGTCACTAACCGGTTTAATTGGGTATTTGACAAAATGTCAAATAAGTTACTTTTAAAAAGAAATTTTGTACGAAAATACTTGCTTGTGACGTCACATTTCAGAGCACTCTTTTTATATTTCATCTATTTAAAAATTGTAATAACTAGTAAATGATTAAAAGAAATACATTTTCCGAAACATTTTGTAATTTTTTGATAGTTCGAAGATAGATTGTTGATAGTCATTTATTTATAACATCAACTTGTTTTCATCGTCAACCCATTATGTCCCCACCGAGGGGCACGGGTCTCTTCCCTGAGGAAGGCATAGGCTGTACTCCACCACGGGTGCCAAGTCCGGATTGGTAGAGGCATGTAAGACTAGTGGCTGGTCTTACTGTAGAAGTTTTCAAGCCTCCCTAAGGCCTCTGACTTGGCTTAACGACTGCCATCTATCGACTGCTGGCGCCAACTGCTTAACGTGCCTTGCGAAGCACAAAACCGCTCCGAAAAATGCCACTAGCGTTATGGCCGTAACACACGTAGCATAATATAGCTATAATAGAAGTCGCCACTCGGCATACAAAAAAAATCATCGTTATTTTTTTTATAAATTATATGTTTCAGAAAAACTCTGAGAACAAAAATTCTCGTAAAACTCAAACTGTAAAGAAGTTATTACAGGATTTGCGCGTGATAAAAGTTTACCCCGCGTAGTCCTAGATTTTCCCGAAAATAAACAATAAAACAAATTATTTCCCATCAAGTCCAGCCCGCTCTTCCCACGGTAGCAATTACCATCACGCTTTGACCCCGTAGGGTGGGCAGGCGCGCCCCACGTCAAACGTTTGCGATTAGCGCCGCTTTGTAAATTACACCTGCGCTTTATTTGTCACGGGAAACTAATGAATTGACGACGATTAATCGATTACCGACTGCTGTGAACTTTCGTATAAAGTAAATACATACATATTTGCTAAGGAATCGCTCGTAGCCTGGGCTGCCTGAGTGAACCTAAACGATCACTAAGGTTGAGCAACATACGGCGGCATCACTGTCTACGACTAACTCTAGTGGCGTTTTTCCGAGCGGTTCTGTGCTTCGCAAGGCACGGTAAGCTTGGTGTATGTGCCTGTATGTAAATGTTATGTTGTTGTTATGTTATAATATTTGAATAAAAAAACTAGTTTTGCCGCCTTTTCAATTCCCAGTCGGTGTCTTAATTTGCTCTGAACAACTCCAAAGATGGCAGGAAGAAGCTATCGCGCCAAACAATTTGGTTGTCCACTGGTAAAAAATTTGACTCTAGTAGTTGTTCACCACTCTAGTGGTGGTAGGTAAATAGTTTTCACTATTTCTTCTGCAAACATTCACACTTTTTTTCCATCACCGCGCTGTCCTCAGATCCTCAAGAACAGCAATCCTCAGAACAAGAAGTTCTTATTCTGAGGCGCAATCGCAATTTAACTATATTTTTGCGCATTTTGCGTTAAATTTAATAATCAAACGACAAATTAAAAAATCGTGATTAATTAGGAGTTTTTCAAAAATTCGCATTTGCTTCGATTTTTTTAAATAACTATTTTTCCAACCCTGGTTTTAATTTATTATTTCTTTTTTTCGGATTTGAACTAGCCGAAAACTTGATAACATTCTGAGACAGGTGATCGATCCCCTTGCCAATAAAGCATGGTGGTGATCGACCATGCGTATAATGGTTTGGGCATGCTAATGTGTTACCAACGTCAGGTGCTGATGGAAACCGATCACTCGTGACGACCCACCTGGTTTTGGGGTCCATAGCAACGATAGGCCAACTTTTCTACGGTCTATTAACACATTCAATAGGATAATTCTCAACGTCAGAAGCATTTCGTCGGATTAGGCACTTTTATACTTTACGGGAGAGCGAATGGATGGATGGGTGACCGTTCTATTACTGACGCTAGTGGCATTTTTCCGAGCGGTTCCGTGCTTCGCAAGGCACGTTAAGCAGTTGGTGCGGCTGCCGCCGATAGATGGCAGTCGTTAAGCCATGTCAGAGGACTTAAGGCGGCTCGAAAACTTCTGACAGTAAGACCAGTCTCCAGTCTTACAAGCCTCCACCAATTCGGACTTGGCCCCCGGTTACGGACCGGAGGCAGAGTGGAAAGTTACGTAATATAAGGACAGGACAGCTGAAAACCAGGAAAAAACTACCAGTCTTGATTCCCTTGAAAAACACCTCAAATGCAGGTTTAATAGTTTGTCGTAAAGACTTACTTAAACTGCATTAGAAAAGTTATTTATCGAATCGTATTTTGTACTTAAGACGGGACATTTCTCGTGGTATTTATGGGCGAAGCTTTTATGATATCAAAATAATCCACCTAGTCTCCCCACGTCACGGAATCACGAGATCGTTGCCATGGCAACGGTATTGTTTACTCGATAGTTGGCAAACTACTTCAAGGCATGAAAAGGCCATGTTTTGTGTATAGAAAACGTACGGTCGAGAGCAGATTAAGCTTGATATTTTTGTTGTAAAATCATCCTTAAAGTAACAGGGGAAAGGATTCGAAAAAACAAACGTCTTAACAGTTGCAAGCCAATGCATTTATGAAAATATCCTCTGCTTACAGGTCAAACCATATAAGTGCAAGTTTAAGAAACTTTAATATTAATAAACCTTAAAATTGCGATTGACCTTCTACTTGCAAATTTGTCTTTTTATTATTTCGAATGGTGGATTGACTATTTCGGTGTATGATACCTAATATAAAACACTTCTTTCTTTAATTTCGCTTAACAAAAAACGTAAGCTAAAGATAGATAAATATTATGTTTGGCCAGTAAGCAGACGAAATTATGTACTTTCGAAAAAATGTTAGACTTCGACAATATTGGTAGCCGTGATAATGTTAATACTAGAAATAAACATAAATTATCATTTCCACGATTTGGACTCGCAAAATTTAATGTGACACTGTAAAGTTGACACCACATCATCCTAACACCCATGCACTCTACTCCGTTGCATTACGTCGACTTTGCAACTGAAATGTAAAGGTTGACGTGCTGTCCACTGTACAAGGTTTTACAACAAGATTCCCCAAGATATATTAGAGTTACGTCCGACGCGGTTTAAGAAATGTTTTAAGCACACTCTGCATTATTATTTTGAAGACCAAGAAGTCTGGTGGTAAACAGTAGATTCATATTAAATGTATAATAATACATCCTCTCTGTCTATCATCTTCTGTGGCGTAACGGTTAGTGCATCTGCTTACCGTGCGAGAGGTCCCGGGTTCTATCCCCGGCTGGGGAGAAAAAGAAAACTCCAGGTCTTAGATGTGTACATGTTTGTGACGTCGCTGTTTTTGGTTGCCACGACACAGGGTATCCTAGTGTGGGACCAGAAGCAATGTATGTGCCTGTATGTAAATGTCTACATAATACTCAACATACATTAAAAAAAATATGTATTCTGAAGAGAATTGTGTGTAGTGTTCAACACATCTATGAGCAAAAATTTTGAAGATTGAAAATTTGTAAGTATTCAAAGCCAAAACTTCAACAGATTTTCGTCTTTGTGCGGAGCGCTAGCCCCTGAATTTGTATAGGATACTTCTGTAAGACCCCATAACTTGTTTGCTACCCTAAGCATATTTACTGCATAAACCATATGTCAACAAAGTCAAGGCTGGTTATGGGGGTAAGTGTTTGCTAGGGCTAACATTCGAAATAAGGGTAGTTTAACGTAAATTGTGGTGATCGTTGGTATAGTCTGTACATACCATTCATCATCAACCCATTATGTCGCCACCGAGGGGCACGGATCTCTTCCCTGAGGAAGGTATAGGCCATCCACCTCCACCACCGGGGCCAAGTCCGGATTGGTGGAGGCTTGTAAGACTATTGGGTGGTCTTACTGTTAGTCAAGCCGCCCTAAGGCCTCTGACTTTGCTGCTGCCACGAGTGCCATGTATCGACGGCAGCCGGCACCAACCGCTTAACGTGCCTTACGAAGCACGGAACCGCTCGGAAAAATGCCACTATGGTTAATCATAGATCACCCATCCAAGCACTGAACGCGCCATATGTTGATTAACTTTCGTGATCGTTTCAGATCACTCAGGCAGCCTGGGCCACGAGCGTTTCTGTTTGTTGAATGTCAATGTACTTATAATGTTAGACGCTGTCTGGAGGCCCAATGTAGTGGAGAAAAACTCCACTCTGACCATCTTTTCTCAAATAACCTCAAACAGGGCGACTCGTCGCCGCGTCAGATGCGACGTTGTCATTAGCTTCTGGCGTCTTGTCGTCGCGACCCCGCGACTCTGACGCCAAGTGTGCGGAGATTCGAACAAAATAAAAATTGACGGCCGTAGCCTGTCGTCGCGTCTAGTGGCCGAACTGTCGCTGCCGCGTGTCGCTTAGTGTACGCTTATTCTAAATCTAATACAAAGGTTTCTCCACGACGTTTTCCTTCGACGTCGGCGAGTGGTATTGATACTACAATTTCACAATGAACCTACGTAACTCAGCAAAGTTTGCACTGCATAAACATCGGGGCTCGAACCGGAGTTAGTACTTCCTTCCTAATTGTTAACTTGGTTCATCCCTTGTAGTATTTACATCGCAAACCAATGCCTAGAGTCAAGGCTGGACTTAAAGACTAGGGTAACTGTGCTGGTTTTTGCCCTACAACACTGTTAAGATAAGATAATATAAGAATATCCGTTATTGTACCCGAAAAAAACATAATAAAAGATTTACAAAGATAGAGTATAATTGACGGACTTATTGCTTATTATGCAGTCTAAACTGTTGGTCTTCCATGTATTAGTAAATAAAAAAAGCGTCGTTAAACCACGTCAGAGGCCTTAGGGCGGCTTCAAAACTTCTGACAGTAAGACCAGCCACTAGTCTTACAAGCCTCCACTGATCCGGACTTGGCCCCCGTGGTGGAGTACGGCCTATACCTTCCTCAGGGAAGAGATCCGTGCCCCTCGGTGGGGACATAATGGGTTGATGATGAGATTGCTTAAAGCAATTTCTTCCAGACACCCGACGATGGAGAGTTGCTGAAGGAAAAGTGAAATGGGTACATAAACAATCATAATGGTTTTACAGCGGCGCCATTTAAATAAACTATGTACTATTGCTAAAAACGCACTTGCAATACCAACGGAGTCGGAAGTCGCCACTTCAAAGCCTCTATTTCCTAGCGTCGGTTGCCGATGGTCAAAAACTAACACACTGACCCTACTGCGTGCCTCAATCGACCAAACTGTGACGTGGCAACCCTGTAGGTGGAAAGGGGCGGGGCGTGTGTAGAAGGGTGGACCAATCGGGAGCGCGGATTTTGAAACGAGAACGCTTTGCTTTGTTGAATGTATCCTAATCTATTGGTACAGGGTGCATTTGTTTAGTTCTTGATGAAGGAAAAATAAAATGATGTTTTGCTTTTTTATTAATATTTTGTGTATCTTACGCTAATTTCCCGAAATAGTTGGCCTTGAACTAGAGTATTTCAAGTTTTTATAGACATTAATTATTGTGATAGTGTCTGACGAATATAAATTATTTGTTTTATGTAGGTACTTACGTTTTACTTTTTATTCGGAAAAATGGTTATTATGGTTGATGGTATACTTAGATCCACTAATGCAACTCAAAACCCAACGTTGACAAACCCCGTAACCGCTAGACCGAAAAATCACCCTGTATAACCCGATAGCATGACTGTAACAATAATTCAGTAGAATTGTCACATCATGGTAAATTATCTTTAACCCTAATATAAATCCTTGCTTAATTGTTGGGGGAATCTGAGGGATGTCATACAAAACATGTCAGAGCGCATTTCCTTTTGATTATACTCGTATCATGACACTTGGATGAGATCGTCTGTCCATCTTGTGGCTGGTCGTCCTACGCTGCGCTTGCCGATGTGTGGTCTCCATTCAAGAACTTTTCGGCCCCATCGGCCATCAGTTCTGCGTGATATGTGCCCCGCCCACTGCCACTTCAACTTACTCATCCACTGGGCTATGTCGACGACTTTCGTTTGTCTACGGACCTCAACATTTCTGATTCTGTCTTATTCTGGAGGCCTATGTCCAGCAGTGGACTTCTTGTGGCTGAATGATGATGATGATGATATCATGACAGAGGCCGAAAATCCTCTCAAGTGTCAAACCTCTGACGACCTCTGTGGCGCAGCGGTTAGCGCATCGGCCTATCACGCGAGAGGTCCCGGGTTCGAATCCCGACTGGGAACAAAAAAATCCCAAGGTCTTGGATGTTTATCATCATCATCTCGTATGGGGCCAGAAGCAATGTATGTGCCTGTATGTAAATGTTATGTTAGTTATCCTTAAGTAGGTCATGCTGCGCTCAGAATAAGGACTAAAGCATTATTCTGAGATGCTGCTTTATACTTGACACTCGCGCAGATACAAAGATTCTACTGAGAGCTTATCAAAATCTGTCCATTGGTTAAGGTGTTATGAAGGAATATACAGGGTGTCCCAAAAATAGTGTGAAGTAGAAATAGTGAATGTTATTCTCGTCACTTGCAAATCCTTGAAGAAGCACATGGCCACAGCATGGGTATTTACTTAATTTTGTAAGAATAGTAAATAAGGTTTTGACATTGCATTGAAAGTATTGATTGCACTCATGGGTCTTGAGCTTCTTAGGTAAGTAAATAGAGATTCGTACCAACTTACATTATGTATTAGATTTAGGGTGATTTGAGAAAAAATGGTCAGAGTGGAGTTTTTTTTCGCTTTCTTTTTCTCCACTACATTCGGCCCCAAGGCAGCGGCTAACATTAGCATGCATTGACATTATAAGTGCATTGACATTCAAGAAATACAATGTGAATTCTTGTGACAGTCAGGTCCGCTGGATAAAATGAGATATAGAAATTAAACCATGCGTATTATTTACTACCCAATAAAAAATAAATAATAAATTTCAGATTTCTCAATCAGACATTTATTTCAACGTAAAGAATTCGTGACCGTCAGGTCCGCTGGACAAAATGAGATATAGAAATCAAACCATGCGTATTATTTACTACCCATTTGCTGCTATTTACTACCTATCATTAAGTATTTGCTACCTTTACGGTATCGAATTTATCAAAAGAATAAAGTGGCCAGCCATTCTGACGTCTAGTTGGCTGGCTACTTGAATTTTCTCGTCATGTTAGTTAAGTGTTAACGATGTCATTGATATCAGTATTTACTACCTTTTTGCTACCTAGAGAAAACATTATTTTTACAATGATAAAAGCTCTCATAAATCTTATTTAGATAACAACATTAAAACGCCTGTACTAATTCTCACACAACCTATGTGCTCCATGAAGGTAATGGCTAAAATATTTTCGCAGGCGCTTAGTAGATTCTAGACCAAGTATTGGAACTAATTATACTTCATGCTTATTTATATTTCTAAATTCTTGAGATATGTAATAAAGTTCATAAATATATCAATAAATTATTTATAATAAGATCTGAAATTGGCATTGTCGGCTGGCCATTGTCACTGTAGACCGACTATATTAAATATTATTTCAATTAATTTTGTTGTCATTTTTGAGTCTTCTAACGATTTTCATAAAACTCTACTTATTATGGTATCACAAATTCAACTAAAACCCAAGACAGTTCATTTAAAATCTACTTCTACTAAGCGCCTGCGAAAATATTTTAGCCATTACCCTCATGGAGCACATAGGTGGTGTGAGAATTAGTACAGTTAGTTTTAATGTTGTTATCTAAATAAGATTTATGAGAGCTTTTTATCATTGTAAAAATAATGTTTTCTCTAGGTAGCAAAAAGGTAGTAAATACTGATATCAATGACATCGTTAACACTTAACTAACATGACGAGAAAATTCAAGTAGCCAGCCAACTAGACGTCAGAATGGCTGGCCACTTTATTCTTTTGATAAATTCGATACCGTAAAGGTAGCAAATACTTAATGATAGGTAGTAAATAGCAGCAAATGGGTAGTAAATAATACGCATGGTTTGATTTCTATATCTCATTTTGTCCAGCGGACCTGACGGTCACGAATTCTTTACGTTGAAATAAATGTCTGATTGAGAAATCTGAAATGTATTATTTATTTTTTATTTGGCAAGAGCCATGTAGGAAGAATGCAAATGATGCTTACGATGATTTGACTGGACCTAAGACTATAAACATAACATAACATAAACATTTACATACAGGCACATACATTGCTTCTGGCCCCACACTAGGAGTTATGTAGTATGATAACCGGGCAAGGAATACATCCTAACTGACGCCATTTGTACGGCGAATCGAACCCGCGACTCAGGCGTGAAACCGCTAGACCAACTTACCTCAATAACAAAATATTGAAATGACCTCCTACATTGTACTAAAATTGACAAGCAAAAAACGTATTTTCAGAAAATCCTTCTAAAAAGTACACTTGACTGAGCATGCACTATGACAATAACAGTCTCTATGGAGATAGTTTTAAGGTTCAGTTTGCAGCAGTTACGGTCCACTTAATTTTCAATCTTCGAAACGAGTCCAGCAATTAATAAGAGTTATGCGCGATCAATCAAGGGGACGGGTCTACTAAAATGTAAATTCAAGAACTAAGAATCTCGTAATAAAAATAAAACGTAAGCAATGAGGGCTTTTCAATGACAGCTGTCAGTTGCGTTCATTAAACAAAACAAGATGGCGCTGCAAGAAGAACAAAATGTCATCATGTTTTTAGGTCTGTGGTTTTAATCGTTATTAATCTGTGATAGTCTAAACATCTCTTTGTAATCTGTGATTTAAACTAGACTTTGTTTCGAACTGTTGAAACTTGAAAGTTATTGAAGTAGGTATTTTTATTTTGTTCATTACATACGTGCGTGAATTGTGTATTTGCTCATGACTAGCCCATGCATTGTGCATTTTTGTAAAAACATAGGAAAGGAACCACAGAGAAGGTACAGTGATGTCATGTCAATTTTAACGTATTACGTGACGTCAGTACCATCTATCGGTAATTTGAGGTACTATGTTTTGAAAAGCCCTCAACAGTAACATACACTAACGTAGTAGCACCAATTATCGACACTTTTAGGAGATGGTGGGCTTCTTTACAACAATAAAGATCATTTAGCCATATTTAAACCAAAAGTAACGATTGAGTATGGTAAGGTATATTCTTGAGATAAGAATAGGATGTATTATTTTTATTAACTATACATGGGCTAGAAAAAAATCGCAAAAAAGGAAAAAGTGTATAAATCTCCAGTCATCGACACCGAATCTCCAGTAATCGACCCCCAGTCATCGACAGTTACCAGTTACCGACACCCAGTTATCGACTATTACCTATAATGTGTATCTGCAAAATCACAACCCCCTTAGTGGGTAATTAAATTATAATAACTGTTTAATAAGTATTAATTTATTGTCCACAGTACAATGTTCATATTTTTCTTTCTAAATCATACAAATACACACATAGTGTACACACTTTTCTAATATAATAAAAAACGTCAATGTCAAAAAGTTTAAATTGCAAAAATCAACAATATTTACTGTAAAGTTACAAATACTAATATTGCAACGAATCGGTACCTAGTAGGATCTCATGGTTATGGAAACAGGAATCATAGGGGGCAAATGCTAGTCAACTTCCTCGAAAGGGAGGGGTTATTCTTGATGAATTCATTCTTCAAGAAAAAGCCCCAAAGGAAGTGGAAATGGCAGAGCCCCGACACTATGACAAAAAATGAGATCGATTTCATCATAACGGACAAGAAGCGTATGTTCAGAAACGTCTCAGTGATCAATAGGTTTAATACCGGAAGCGATCGCCGACTTGTGCGAGGCTCTCTGAATATTAATTTTAAGCTCGAACGTGTCCGTTTAATGAAATCCAGGCTCCGACCAAACCTGCACCAAACTATAGTGGGATCTGAAAAGTTCCAGTCTAACCTGGAGAACCGATTCGCTACCGTGGAAACCACAAATGACGTTGACATTGACCAGGCCCTCGAGAATGTAGTCGGAATCCTCAGGGAGGCATATGCGGCATAAAGGCACGAAATCGAAATTTTCGGAAGAAACACTTAAGCTTATGGAAGAACGACGTGAACGCCCACCAGTCACTGCGTCAGAAAGGCATGCTCTAAACAGGAGAATTGGCAAACTAGTTCGACGCGATCTCCGATGCTCCAACACTCGTTCAATAGAACGAGCAATCGAGCAAAATCGGGGATCGAAAGTGTTTGTTCAATCTCTTGGGAGAAGCCATCTGACAAAGTTGTCCACCACGGATGGAGTGGTTGTTTCCACCATACCACTGGTTCTTTCAGAAGAAGAAAACTTCTACGGCCTGCTGTACGCTGCGCATGCATCTCGGCCTGATCCCCAAAATGAAGATTCCAAAGCTTCATTGACGCGCCACTATACTGAAGACTTGCCAGAAGTCAGCCTAGACGAAATCGCGATGGCTATTAAACAGCTTAAAAAGAGAAAAGCCCCTGGAGAGGACGGTATTCCAACTGAGCTCTTGAAGTCCGGCGGTAAACTCGTAATGAAGGAGCTCCAGAAGATCTTTAATGCTGTCCTCTTTGATGAGAGAACTCCGGAGGCGTGGAGTAAGTGTGTTGCGCGTTGTTCTTCAAAAAGGGTGATAAAACCCTTTTGAAAAACTACCGACCCATTTCAGTCATCACGAATCGTCTTGCCAGGAGACTCGATGAGTTTCAGCCACCTGAGCAGGCCGGCTTTAGATCGGGTTACGGAACCATTAGACCACATTCACACAGTGTGGCAGATCATACAGAAGACCGAAGAGTATAATCGGCCCCTATGCTTAGCGTTTGTCGACAATGAAAAGGCCTTTGACTCGGTCGAAACCTGGTATGTTCTGGAATCTTTGCAGCGATGCCAAGTCGACTGGCGATACATCCAAGTGCTGAGAGGTCTATACAACGCCGCTACTATGGCCGTCCAAATCCGGAACCGGCAGTCTGAACCTATCCCCATACATCGTGGTGTGAGAAAAGGGGATGTTATTTCCCCCAAATTGTTCACAAATGCTATGGAGGATATGTTTAAGACGCTGGACTGGAAGGGGTACGGCATTAATATTAGCGGCGAGTACCTTTCACACTTGCGATTTGCGGACGACATCGTCATCATGGCGGAAACGCTGCAAGATCTCCAACATATGCTGAGTAGCCTAGCTGATTCTTCCCAACGCATTGGTCTCCGGATGAACTTGGATAAAACCAAGATTATGTTCAATGAACACGTAAATCCGGAGCCAATTGCTGTTCAAGGCAGTATTCTCAAAGTTGTTAAGGAGTACGTTTACCTCGGGCAAACCATGCAATGAGGTAAAAACAACTTCGAGAAAGAGGCCAATAGAAGAATACAGCTGGGCTGGGCAGCGTATGGGAAACTACGTCGAGTCTTCACATCGCCAATCCCACAGAATCTAAAGACGAAAGTCTTCAACCAGTGCGTCCTGCCCGTCATGTCATACGGTGCCGAAACGTGGACACTCACGGTGGGGTTGATCCACAAATTTAAAGTCGCTCAGCGTGCTATGGAAAGGCCTATGCTCGGGGTTTCTCTGAAAGATCGAATTCGAAACGAAGTCATCCGACAGAGAACCAAAGTCACCGACATAGCCCACCGAATTAGCATGCTGAAGTTGCAGTGGGCCGGCCATATCACCCGAAGAACTGATAACCGATGGGGTAGAAGAGTTCTTGAGTGGAGACCGCGGATCGGTAAACGTAGTGTAGGACGTCCTCAGACTCGGTGGAGCGATGATCTTCGCAGGGCGGCTGGCAAGAGCTGGATGAGAGTAGCCGAGGACCGTGTTCAGTGGCGTGCAATGGGAGAGGCCTATGTCCAGCAGTGGACAACCGTAGGCCGATGATGATAGTTTAGGCACCGCGTTGATATGTCAGTCAGTCAGGTTCTCCTTTTTTTTTATATTATAGATTATAAAGAGGAAAAAATTGTATTTTTGTGTGTTTGTAATGTACGCTCAGAAACTACTGAGCCTATTTTAAAAATTCTTTTTTTTTGCCACCCGTGCGAAGCCGGGACGGATCGCTAGTAACTATATATTTTTCTAACTGGTCGGGAGTATAATGTTTTCACGGAGCCATCTGTAAGAACCAATCATCGACACTAATTATTCCCCAGTAATCGACACTTGTCGATTACTGGTAGCTCGACTTTGATTAGTTTACTTCAAATATCTACCAAATAAGCAAAATAAGAAGAACTATATTCGCTTGCCAAATGAAAAATGTTTAAAAAAATTATTATCGACGCATGTCGATTATTGGAAAAATCGGTTTGAAAAAACCAGTGATCGACACCTACATTTTACTAATATCAAAATAATTTTAAACTTTCGTTATAACAAAAATCGATCCTATAGTTCTTCTAATAACCCGTGAAAAACATAAAATTCAAATAATTTACAATATATTAGTTTAATTAAGAAAATATGTACTCACTTCCTTAAGGATTTCAATAAGAAATGTTATTTTTACCGTACACCAGCCGCAATCACTTGCCACGTCGCCATTTTCAAACAAAACGGCACATTGCGCTCAAATGTCAATGGGAGACAGTCAAAAGTGTGCTAACTACGGTACAGTGTCGCTATAATAAGAAATCGGTTTCCTACCCTTATTTTATTGAATCAAAAAATAAAGTGTCGGTTATTGGTTCTTGTCGGTCATTGGTGCCACTACACCTCCGGCCCCACAGCAGGGCCCCGATTCTGTTAGTGCATTATAGTTCAATTACAGTTGAATGGTCGGGTCACGTGACATGTCTTTTTAATTCCATTGACGCGTAGAACTACGATTACACGTCCACGCTCTGATTTGTCTTTACTGAATCGCTCGTAGTCCCGGCTGCCTGATTGATCTTAAACGATCACGAAGGATAAGCAACATTGGGCACGTTCAGTGCATGGATGGGTGACTGTCTATGACTAACGCTAGTGGCATTTTTCCGAGTGGTTCCGTGCTTCGCAAGGTGCCGGCTGCCGTCGATAGATTACAGTCGTTAAGCCAAGTCCGAGGCCTTTACGACGGCTTGAAAACTTCTGACGGTAAGACCAGCCACTAGTCTTACAAGCCTCCACCAATCCGGATTTGGCCCCCGTGGTGGAGTATGGCCTGTACCTTCCTCAGGAAAGAGACCCGTGCCCCTCGGTGGGGGCATAATGAGTTGATGATGAGTTCTTTACTAGCTTGTAAGCAGCAAACTAACAGCTGTAAGTAGATTTATCTATTGTTAGCGTACGGGGAACCGGGGGTATGTTTAACAAAGCGAAGTCAGGCAGGGCTCTGAGCTAGTTTAGAAGTGGCAATAATTAAACGACCTTGGCATTGTGAAGCAAATAACCTTCAATTACAATCCGATCACGTAATACTTGGACTTGAGCTAGATTTAGCCGCTGGAGGAATCTGTTCTAAGGTTGACTGGAAGTTACACTTTTTGGCTGTAAAATAAGATTGGAGCTTATTTAGTAATTGTAAAGATGTGCAAGATTGATTAGATTGAATGATTGCATTTAAAGTACAAGTCTGTTAGCTTTTAGAATATACCTGGGGCTCTAGAGTAGGCTTCGGTTTTCGCCGAAAGCACTCGAGTGTAATACTAATTCCTGCTCTCTACCGGGTGTCATTTTCACCGGTACTATAAATTTTACCATATCATTGGTATCGATAATAGATTACATTTATCAAATAAAATTACCATATATATTTTTTTCATTTTTATTAATTTATCCTTCATCCAATTTGTAACGCATGGGCGCACTAATTACAAGGTGTCAACGCGGTGCGAGGTAGAGGGCGGTGGAGTGGGGTGAGTGAGCGGCGGGTGGGCCAGCGCACGAGTTTGTCGGTGAGACTGAGTTTTTCTTCACTTTCGATAGCGAGAGCGTTTGCAATTTGTATAGGAGTGACAAAGCGCGCCACATAGTTGTTTTTTTGTCACTCCTATGCAAATCGCAAACGCTCTCGCTATCGAAAGTGAAGGAAAAAACTCAGTATAAGCAATTTGTCCGCGCGCATTGACCTAGGTGAGTGCACGTGCGCCGTTTCCGCACTTCCTGCAGTAGAAAATTACGCGCGCAACACGATGTTTACAAACCGCGAGTATTACGAAATGGTTCGTAGTTACTTTCTCAGTGGGGAAAATACAGCTGCAGCTCGGCGAGTATATGCTGAAGAAAGTTTGCCCCGCCTGATAAATGCCGGTTTCATTGAACCTCAAATACCCAACACCAGGACATTCATGAGAGTGACGCAGCATTTACTAGAATACGGACAGTTCACTGCACCAGCGCACGCTCAAGGCCGAGGAGGGAGACCTCCCTTGGCCGTGGAGATCGAGGAACAGATATTCGCGTTCTTCGAGGAAGACCCCAGAATGAGCACGAACGACGCGGCACGCACGGCGCACTTCGGCGTTAGCCAGTACGTGGTGTGGAAATTATTAAATACGGCAGGCATGCATCCTTACCACTACCAACCAGTGCAAGCATTCCACGCCGGTGACGGTCCTAAGCCCGTGCAAGTATGAAGGAAGAATTGGGATCAAGTAAGATTTTTTTTTTGCTACGTCATACATAAGTCATACCTACTGGCTGCGCCGCCGCCTCCGCTTCTTTTCCTTCCCGCAAGCCGCGCGCAGTTGCCAGTTTGTGCGTTTAGTTATGCTCATGCGTAATGCGTCCACATTTCTTTAAGATTTGCGGATAAGTTCAGACATTGGTATTTTTGTATTTTGGGCTTAGTATTACGTATGTTGATTTATTGTACTGGTGAAAAAATATTCCTAAAACTTTTCTTCACTATTTTGAAAACTTACGTAAAGTTACCTATAAATAACAATACAAATTACAATATAATCGTTTTTTTTAACCGAGGTATATTCTAAAGGCTAACAGACTGTAATAATGATTTATATTTATTGACGACCTCTGTGAAGCAGCGGTTAGCGCCTACCATGCGAGAGGTCCCGGGTTCGAATCCCGTCTGGGGTCAAAAAAGAATGGATGTTTCTTGGATGTTTCATGTTTGCGATTTCGCCGAATCGATCGTAGCCCCGGCTACCTGAGTGATCTTAGACCATCACGAAGGTTAAGCAACATAAGGTGCGTTCAGTGCATGGATGAGTGAGCCTTTATGACTAACGCTAGTGGCATCCAAGCGGTTGCGTGCTTCGCAGGGCACATTAAGCAGTTGGTGCCGGCTGCCGTCGATAGATAGCCGTCGTTCAGCCAAGTCAGAGGCCTTAGGGCAGGCGGCTTGAAAACTTCTGACAGTAAGACCAGCCACTAGTCTTACAAGCGTCCACAAATCCGGACTTGGCCCCCTTGGTGGAGTATGGCCTATACGTAATCAGTTGGGGAGACGTAATGGGTTGATGATGATGACATATTAAATTAAGAGATAAAAAAAAATTGACGTCAACTTCAGAGTACAATACATAGTAATTGATATTACATAATATTTGATATTATTTTTTCATTTTTGTTATATTATTATCTCTATCTTCATAAAGTCCAAAGTCTTAGTGGTCATACACGTCCACACGTGCTTTTTGAATAGATAGTCGTACATCTAACTGCTGGTTATTTCAGCACATGATATTCAGAACTTGCAATTTAGGGTTTACCATCGTAATAAAAAATTCTTTGTGTTTTACTACCTAAAGGACGTAGTTTAGCAAAAAGGGGCCAACCCACAACATGGACATTTTTGAGTTAAATATACCAAAATGATCACTTAGCACGCAGAACTGATGCCGATGGGGCCGAAAAGTTCTCGAATGGAGACCACACATCGGCAAGCGCAGCGTAGGATGACCAGCCACAAGATGGACAGACGATCTCATCCAACTGGCAGGGAGACGCTGGATGCAAGCCGCTTCCAACCGGTCTTGTTGGAAATCCATGGAGGAGGCCTATGTCCAGCAGTGGACTTCTTGTGGCTGAATGATAATGATGATCACTATGCTCTATATTTTAAGAACCAAAGACTTTCATAGCGATCCGATAAGTATGCGCAAAGTTATGGCGCACGGTAGTCCAACCCGCATGTATGGAGAGCGTAAATCAGCTTCAACCTAAAAACTCAAATATCTCAAAACTCACTTTGTGTGGGTTGGAACATTTTGCTAAACTATAATCCATTTATCTATACTTGGCCATTTTTTTCAGAATTTAAACGACACTAATTCAAAAATTTTTAGTAGTAGAAATCTAGAAACAGTTTACAAATTTAGTGCTAGCTAGTGCTAAATTTGCAAACGTTATCGAATTTTCTACCGCTAAAGGTTTTTGATTCAGTGTCGTTTAAAGTCTGAAAAAAATGAAACTATCATAAAGAAGTTATTTGGTATAAAAATGATTGTAAGAACAATTAATGGTTCCTTGAAATGTGATTATGATCAGGATTGATATTCAAATGTAAGTAATTACGGAGTACTTCCGGTAATCTGTCAGGCAGGACCTATATTGACTAGCTCCGTCGAATTAAACCGAAAACAGTGAATAAACAAACCTGAAAAGCGAAGTGAAACGGCTGTTCCTGTGCCACAACATCGAGAGGTCAAGCTGTCATCGAGTGGTCGCTGCGTTCAGAAACTACAATATTCCGAGTCCGACTCTTTAGTCCGAGTGAACTCGATTCGCATCGAAATCAATTCACAATGAATTGTCAAGTGTGCCGCAAACTGGTAGCACTTAGTGATTTGTTAAAATGCGCAGCATGTAAAAAGCAGTCTCATTACCAATGCCTTAATATTGTTACTGCCAAATACGCTGAGATATATCCAAGAAAGAATACATGGAGATGTGAATCATGCTTAAATATTACCGTAGGCCGTGGAAAGAATTTAAAAAAGAACAATCACGGACGAGACGTACCACAAAGCGCGAACAAAGTATCTTCCTGCATCGTCCAAACACCGAAATCAACCAAACCTATAGAAACAGGACAACAGGAACAACAGAGCCCTATACCAAGAACTCATTCCACGGATGAACTCCATATGCACAATCTGGACATTAGTTCGAGTTTTCTTGATACGACCGCAAGAAGCCTACCAAACGCAACTAAAAATATGAATGACACCCTGGTAGAAAATTTGAAGGAACAGATTTCAGTCTTGAACAGGGACTTGAACAGTGCACATGAGGAGATTATCAACCTCAATGAAGAAAATACAAAATTAAAACTGGATGTTCAAGAATTAACCAAGAAGATTACCGTTTTGACGAAAATAAGTCGAAATATCACAACTTCCACACCAAAGCAATCGATTGCTGCGTGCTCTGGAAAGAGAAATTCCAAGAAGAGGATCGTTTTTGGAAAGCCTGAAACTCTCACCAGTCCCGAGGTCATAGAAAAAACGGAAGAGGAGATAGTGCTTTCACCTGATGAGAGTGAGAATATCGTTAGGGCGGCAAAGACTACACTAAACAAACCTACACCTATACCAAGGAACAACTTCACGACACCGGTTGACAAAATCGCCAATGAGCCACCAACGTGTAGCGTGGTCAAGCCATTCATTCATATTTTAGGGGATCAAGGAGCTCGTGGAATTGCTCAGAAACTATTAAACTTAAAAAGTAACTACTGGCATAAGATGTACAGAGTTTCTGCTTTAGTTAAACCAAACGCCTTGAGTTCGGAAATTCTAAAAGACTTCAAGGAACTGATCACAAGAGTCGGTGAAGATGACATCATAATCCTTGTCGTAGGCTCAATAAGCGACAGATCATCAATTCTGAAATTAGACGTGGAAGAGTATTTACGGAAAAAAAATATCATTAATGTCGTATTTTTATGTGAATCTCAACGCAAGAAATACTTGAATACTAATGAATTTAATAAAGCCGTAGTTTTCAAATCATTTAAAAGTCAATTTGTAGAGCTAAAGAACGAATTAGACCTACAAGACAAATTAAACATAGAGATTGACTATCTACACTACCAACAAGAATTTATTGCGAATTTTGGTAAAATTGTTAGAAACAAAGCTGCTCAGCAAACGGCCGGCATTTTCAAAATTGGTACCATACCTTACTACTTTCACCAGCAGGAATCTAAAAATAAAATAAATCTACAAAAAAGAATCTCTGAAGCCCCAAAAAAAGGAACTATTCCTTACTATTTTAGAAAATATAAAACCCCAGAAGCTTAACAGACAGTAAAATAAAAAGCAAAGATTTTTTTCGTGAAGCATAGATCTTTGAACTCGGGCATTACCATAGCACACCTAAACATACAAAGCCTAAATGACAGGAAGCAAGCTATTCTTGAGACGTGGCTTCATTCAGAAAATGGGCGTAATGTAAAAGTATTGTGTCTAACTGAACATCATCGAATAAATAGCGATCTGGATGTTATGTCATTTAAGGATTTTAGGCTGGCTTCGTCATTTTGTCGCGAAAATCGAAATAGTAGAGGGGGCGTGTGTATTTTTGTCCACAATAGCTTGAGATATTATGAACTTCCCTCAGTAAAAAAGCTTTCAATTCCAAATATTTTAGAAGTCTGCGGTATAGAGTTATACAAGTGTCATATAGTTTGCGCATATAGGCCAAAAACCTCGACAAATGATAACTTTATCGACAATATGGAGATTATCTTAAATCATATAAGCAATAAATCTGACAGAAACATCTTATTGTGTGGAGATTTCAATGTGAATTTGCTTGTAAATAGCTCCGAGACCAGAGATTTTGTAAGTCTTCTGAAATCTTTTGGTACAAAACCATTTGTGCAGGAACCCACGCGTATTACGTGGCATAGCAGCAGTTGCATTGACAATATAATTTCTAATACAAAGTTGCGTGACATTAAAGTGGTTGAACTAGGTGTATCGGATCATTGCCTTCAACTTGCTACGTTGGAAGTCAATATTGAGTCGAATTCTGATGTAACTTTTAAACACGTAAGAGATCTTAATAAAAACAATATAGATGAGTTGAAAGATTTCTTGAAAGGTGTGAATTGGGATGCGATTTATACAAATTCTGATACAGATCAGTCTTTTAATGCCTTTCATGATATATTTCTAAGCGCATTTGATAGATTCTGTCCACTAATAACAGTAAAAATTAATAATACATATTCTACGCCAAAATGGATTACACCGGGTATTAAAAAATCATGTGAAACAAAACGAGAACTTTTTATTGAGCTAAAACACTCTAAAGACAAATCTGCACTCTCGTTATATTACAAGAAATATTGCTCAATTTTGCATAGAGTTATATCACATTCAAAAAAGAAAGAAAATGAATGTCTTATCTTAAATTCAAGTAATAAAATAAAATCTATCTGGCATGTAGTAAATAAAACGGTTAAGGGACATAAGCTACCGAGGGTTGGGAGTTTCAAAGGGCTTACAGATGGCGTCAAAACTATTCGAAATGAATTGGAGGCTCCAGATTTGTTTAATAGTTTCTTTTCTATCAGTAATGCTGGCACTAGTGTAAACAACTTGAGCAACACAAAGCTTCCTTCCCATCAGGATAACTCCATGTTTGTTGCTCCTATAACAAAAAATGAACTGTTAAAGCTGGTCTCGGATCTAAACAATAAAAAGTCATTTGGATACGATGGATTGCCAATTTCTGTAATTAAAAACGTTATTGAGATAATTGCCGATACAATAGTGTACCTCATAAATCTATCAATCAGCACTGGCACTTTTCCGACGAGATTAAAAAGGGCCCATATCATACCATTGCACAAAGGTGATAGTAGACTCGATGTTCGCAATTATCGGCCGATAGCATTATTACCGACTCTTTCAAAGATCTTTGAAAAATTCTTTTCAAACCGCTTAACAAAGTTCTTAATAAAATACAAAATATTGTCAAATAATCAATTTGGTTTTCAAAAGGGAAGATCGACGGTAGATGCCGTGTTCGATATGATGGACTTTGTGGCAGACTCTCTAAATAAGAAAGCGAACATCGTGACTGTTTTGTTGGATTTGTCCAAAGCGTTCGATTGCGTAAATCACCAAGTTTTGACAGTTATTCTAGACAGGTATGGTGTCAGAGGAAATTGTTTAACATGGCTAACGTCGTATCTGACTCAACGCAGACAAAGTGTTCTGCTTCCTAATGTTGACATTAAGACAAAAATACTGTCACACACGGAATCTTTAAGCACCGAGACAACGCGCGGTGTACCCCAAGGCAGCGTATTGGGTCCCTTGTTGTTCATACTTTACATCAACCATTTACCTGAACTCATTAAAAACAAAATAACAATGTTTGCAGACGATGTCTCAGTGTTTTTTAAATTTGAAAGAAAAGATACCACGCCATTATCTGTTGAAATATCGCAAACCATAAATACTGTTGTTAAGTGGTTACAGGATGTAGGCTTAAAAACAAATGCTAGTAAAACTAAACTTGTACACTTTCGTAACTATAATACTCCTCAATTAGAATTAGATATTACTGTAGATAACACTCAAATTGCTTTTGTGGACCACGCTGGGTTCTTAGGTATTTTTGCAGATGAATTCATGAATTGGAAGAAACATATTGAAACACTAGAGGGCAAACTAAGTAGTTTTTGCTATGCATTGAGATGCTTGTCAAAAGTAACAACAAGTCATGCATCGATACAGGCATATTACGCTTTTTTTCATTCAAGAGTTCTGTACGGCTTGGCGCTCTGGGGTGCTAGTGTCGATGTAAATAAAATATTTATTTTGCAAAAGAGATGCATTCGTATTTTGTGTGGAATTAAATCAAATCGAGTCTCTTGTCGCGAGTTATTTTCTAAATTAAAGATCCACACGGTCACTGCTTTATATATTATGGAATTGTGCAAATTGGTCAGACGATATCCTGATAAATTCCCTCTTAGTGCCGAACGAAAAAGTGTTAGGTTAAGAGAATTTTATAAGCTTAACCTTGCATTAAAGCCTTGTAGGACTACGTCCTACAGTAAAAGCACTAGCTATATGGCTGTTACTGTTTACAACAAACCCCCAATTAAAATCAAGGCTCTCGCAGGTGATCAGTTCCTGAAGGCTTTAAAGCAATTTCTAATAAAAATATCCCCATATAATTTAAATGAATTTTATGAAAATTGTGATAATAAACATTTTTGTGAGTGAGATAAAATTTATATAGAAATGGAAATATTTTTGTCAAATGCTATTGACTCTTAATGATTCTGAATTGACATAAGTATTTTATTTTTAATAAAAATATTATTATGATATTGCCATGCCGTGCCCGGTAAAATTACACTTGTACTTGTATGAATAATACCTACTTAAGACCTATTTACTGTAATTTATCGCAATAAATTGAATTGAATTGAATTGAATTGAATTGAAATGCCAAGTATAGATAAATGGATTATACGTCCCGTCCACTACTAAAATAGAGGTAGCGGGTTTGATTCCCACTGGAGCCCGCCGTAATAAACTAGATCTTGACTGCCTCGTTGATCTAGTCGTTAAGGCGCTTACCTAACAAGACAGAGGTCCTGGGTTCAGTCCCCACTGGGGGCCGCCGTACATTTTTTGTACGTCTCGGCCTCAGTCTGGGTGTTTTTTCATGTTTGTAACGTCCTCGCCTGGTTACCATAGCACAGGGTATCCTAGTTTCCTAGTTTGGGACCAGGTTAATAATTGTGTTCTAAGGAAGGTAATGTTATTATTATGTGTGCAAATGGTGTCACTTAGGTGTTTTTTCATGTTTGTGGTGGTTGAGCCTGGTTGCTATGACAGAGTATCCTAGTTGTAGACTAGGTGGTGATTGTGTTGGGTGGAAGTATTCGAAAATCGGGGGAGGCCCACGAAGCGAACGGTGGTGCTTCGGATGAGGTCCGACGGAAAATGCGAAAATTAGAACGAGAAAAGCTCGAAAAATGTGAGATTTGCGTGAAAATGCAAGTGTTTTATTTTTTATCACTGAAACTACTGAATTAACTGTTATTTTGCTTTCAGATCCGGGGTGCTGATAATGGGGCGCTTCTATGAAGGTGCGACACGAGTGGGTGGGTGAGAATTTAAGACAAACATTTTTGGTGTTGTATTAACTATAGGAAACACGCACTTTTTTTATTCCAAGTCAGAGGCCTTAGGGCGGCTTCAAAACTTCTGACAGTAAGACCAGCCACTAGTCTTACAAGCCTCCGCCAATCCGGACTTGACCCCGTGGTGGAGTATGGCCTATACCTTCCTCAGGGAAGAGACCCGTACCCCTCGGTGGGGACATAATGGGTTGATGATGATCATGATGATTTTTTTTATTTTAGTGTGCGGCCAGAAGAAATGTATGTGTCTGTATGTAAATGTTATGTTATTTTACTGCATACGAGCATCACGAGTCATAAAAAATACTGAGAAAATGTAGGATAGTTCGTATATAACTCCGAAGCTTACGTAAGCAGCTGTTATGATTGCACAGGTGTTTTGTCGTCTGGAGTCTATTGTGCGGATTGTAAAATCGTCTCTAGCCGGGTACAGTCGAAGGGAAATGCTCTTGTGCTCTTTTAATCAAATCAAATCTAAAATCAAATAAATATTTATTATTGTCAAGAGTAATACACACAGGCAAATAAAATTAAACAAACAATGCTTAGACTAGGAAAGGTTTAACATGTGTAAATAGTTTAGAGTAACGGTGACCCCACACTAGGCATAGCCTGTATCGTGGGCATCACGGTATAAATTAGGCGATATATTGGTGTTACATTTTTTTTCATTTTTTTTTATTAAAAATTGACCAACGATTGACCCCGATCTCATCTGATGGTAAGTGAAGATGGAGCCGACGATGTTCCTCGTTGGTTCAGTAAGAGCCTATTCACTCTAGCCTTAAAGGCATTGCGGCAATCTAAGCAGATTGTAGATTGGGTATATTTATTAAGTAGTTTTAATTTCAAAACTAAATCGATTTCAATGTTAATTAATCTTCTTACTCCATATAGAATTGTAATTTCATGCTAATAGTGATAATAAAAATAAATCAATAAATAAATTAATACACTAAATTAATAATTCAATTACATGCAAAATCAAAATTTTCAGTTTGACGCAATCACAAAGGGAAATTAAAATTAATAAAATTACATTAAGATTTTAAAATACAACCTATTCTATACATTATGCATTTTAACGATGACACATTGCTACTAAATAGCTACTAACTTACAACCCCATTTATGAAAACTCAATTCCTCTAAGGCGCCTTCAGTGCATGGATGGGTGACCGTTCTATGTGCCTTATTTTGAAAAGTAAATTTTCGTTTGCCTTGTTTGAAATACACGAAAGAATTTAAAACGACCACTTTCTGACGACTCCATGAACACCAACAAACAATATGAGATGGCTTTCAGAAATCGGTCAAATAGCCTATAAATTACGTAGATGCAAAGGTCAAAGTTTACGCAATTTGATAGACCTCTGTGATGCAGCGGTTAGCGCATCTGCCTACCATGCTAGAGGTCCCGGGTTCGAACCCCGGTTGGGGACAAAAAAACCCCAGGCGTTGGATGTTTATAAACATGTTTGTGACGTCGCTGTTTCTGGATCCCACGACACAGGGTATCCTAGTGCGGGGCCAGAAGCAATGTATGTGCCTGTATGTAAATTTTTATGTCTAGTGATATTCTCAAGTTTTTCCCCAGACTTGAAGCCTACAATTTTCAACCCGACATTAATACTTCAGGGTCTCAATTCGGCTACGGCATTATAGTTCAATTAAAGATTGAACTGAATTGAACGTTGAATTGAAGTATGGAATATACCTTCCTCAGGGAAGAGACCCGTGTCCCTCGGTGGGGGCATAGTGGGTTGATGATGATGATAATGATTATAGTTCAATTACAGGTACATGGTCGGGTCATGTGACATATAATTTTTAACTTCTAACTACAATTGGGTATTTGACAAAATGTCAAATGAGTTACGACACAGGTCATCCTAGTGTGGGGCCAGAAGCAATGTATGTGCCTGTATGTAAATGTTATGTTATGTTACTTTTAAAACGGAATTTTGTCTTGCTTGTAACGTCACGTTTCAGAGCACTCTTTTTATGTTTCATCTATTTAAAAATTGTAATAACTAGTAAATGATTAAAAGAATACATTTTCCGAAACATTTTGTAATTTTTGTCGATCGAGCATCTCAAATAATTTGTTGTTGATAGTGTCAAATACCGTATTAAGGATACGCCAATGAAACTAAATCGCCATGATCACGCAGGTGTCATTGTTCTACAATGCATTAGCAGAATCGAGTCACTGGGCTCCGATCTGCTCTGTCCATTGTTCGGAGTTTTTCCGCGCACCTACTACCGTGGGAAACGCCTGCCGCCTACATTTGCTTGCCGTTGCCTCGGCGGAGTCTAGCCGTGCTACGGTCAGCAAAAAACGGAACCATTTTTCACCGGTTTTTCTTCAGAATGATCTAGATTTTGAAACGGTCTAAAGCGATCACGAAGGTTAAGCAATATAGGGCACGTTCAGTGCATGGAAGGGAGACCGTTCCATGACTAACGCTAGTGGCATTTTTCCGAGCTGTTCCGTGCTTCGCGAGGCACGCTAAGCAGTTGGTGCCGGCTGCCGTCGATAGATAGCAGTCGTTAAGACAAGTCAGAGGGCTTAGGACGGCTTGAAAACTTCTGACAGTAAGACCAGCTGCTGCAATGCTGGAGTATGGCCTATACCTTCCTCAGGGAAGAGACCTGTGCCCCTAGGCGGGGACATAATGGGTTAATGATGGATGATAAACATTTAGATACAGACGCATTCATTGCTTCTGGCCCCACACTAGGACACCCTGCGTCGTGGGAACCAAAAATAGCATCACAAACATGTAAACAACCAAGACTTTTTTTGTCCTTAGCCGAGGTTCGAGCCCGGGATCTCTCGCATGGTAGGCAGATGCGGGAACCGCTACGCCTCGGAGGATTTTTTTATAGTTGTACCAAGCAGAATTAATTCTCCTTGGTTTTACTACCTATCGGCAAGCGCAGCGTAGGACGACCAGCCACAAGATGGACAGACGATCTCATCCAAGTGGCGGGAAGACGCTGGATGCAAGCCGCTTCCGACCGGTCTTTTTGGAAATCCATGGAGGAGGCCTATGTCCGCAGTGGACTTCTTGTGGCTGAATTATGATGATGATGGTTTTACTAAACCTAGATACAGTCAATTTACTTTATCTAGTATATAAAAATCTCGTATTTCATGTATTTGAATTTTATATATAAGAAGAGAGAAAATCAAGAAGATAACCATAATGGTTATCTTCTTGATTTAGAGTGGAGTATTGTATAGGACACATTTCGTTGTCGACCGTACTACATCAGCTATTAGCAAGATAGTTTGTATTTTATCACAAGTAGAGGCAGACTTCAAGCAGGAAATTCTTAAGGAAATACCTGCTCAAGAGCTGAGTGTAAGTTATACGATAGGCAATTAGTTGTCAGATATTTTTGTCATATGATTTTGTTTTTATTTTTATTTGTGGCGAACATGTAATCGCTCGTGGCCCCGGCTGCCTACTCAGGCTGCCAACTCGTGATCGTTTAAGATCACTCGATCTTAAACGATCACGAAAGTTAAGCAATATAGGGCGCGTTCAGTGCATGGATGGTTGACCGTCTATTACTAACGCTAGTGGCATTTTTCGAGCGGTTCCGTGCTTCAGGCATGTTAAACATCAAGCCAAGTCAGAGGCATTAGGGCGGATTGAAAACTTCTGACAGTAAGACCAGACACTAGTCTTACAAGCCTCCACCAATCCGGACTTGGCCCCCGCGGTGGAGTATGGCCTATACATTCCTCAGGGAAGAGACCCGTGCCCCTCGGTGGGGACATAATGGGTTGTCGCGTTCCCGTTATAAAGAACAAAGTCCGAGAAACGGACAACAAAATGATCCTAACGGGTACTTTTTTTCCTTTTGAGGTGCGGGTCTTCAAAAAATCATAACTTTTTTTAGATCGAATTTGCAAAAAGGTAATATTCATCATCATCATCATCATCAACCCATTATGTCCCCACCGAGGAGCACGGCTCTCTTCCTTGAGGAATGTACAAGCCATACTCCACCGCGGGGGCCAAGTCTGGGTTGGTGGAGGCTTGTAAGACTAGTGGCTGGTCTGTCAGAAGTTTTCAAGCCGCTTTAAGGCCTCTTGTCTTAACGACATCTTTTGTCAGCAAAAAAATTGTAAGGACTATTTCTGATTCGAGAATTTGCACTACGTAAATACTTAAGAGACAGAGAACCAAAGTTGCCGACATAGCCCACCGAATTAGCATGCTGAAGTGGCAGTGGGCCGGCCGTATCACCCGAAGAACTGATAACCGATGGGGTAGAAGAGTTTTTGAGTGGAGACCGCGGATCGGTAAACGCAGTGTAGGACGTCCTCAGACTCGGTGGAGCGATGATCTTCGCAAGGCGGCTGGCAAGAGCTGGATGAGAGTAGCCGAGGACCGTGCTCAGTGGCGTGCAATGGGAGAGGCCTATGTCCAGCAGTGGACAACCATAGGTCGATGATGATGATGATGATGAAATACTTAAGAAACATGTCACGCTCTTTTCTGAGAAAGGCGAGACAGCACTGCAGTTAAGTATTTACTTAGTGTTAATTCTTAATTCAGAAATCGGCCCTAAGTGTAAGTGAACCCGGGAATGATCTTGTCAAGGGGACAAAATCTAATCTCTTTAAAAGAGCAACTCTTGTATATATATTTATATATAATCAGAATCTCGGAAACGGCTCCAACGATTTTCACGAAATTTTGTAAGCAGATGCTTTCGGGGGCGTTTAATTGATCTAACTAGGTTACATTTTTAGAAAACGTTGTTTTATCCGTGTTTTAAGGCAATTGAAATTTGCTATAATAACATACAGAGGTAAACGCGTCGATCTGCAAGGTTGGGATAGTCCTGACGGGAAAACGGGCGACCCGTTTCGGGCCGATTTCAAGAGACCCGGTTCGAGTCATGATGTTTTTTTTCCAAGTTTTTTTTTTGTTTGAAAAGGATAATTTTAATTTTATATTACATATTTTATATGACAAAAAAAGTACCGAGCAAAGCTCGGTCACCCAGGAATGTTTATTATGCTTAACATTGGTCTCCTAGCCAGGTTTCCCAATCAGTTAACAACAGTGAATCAGGCCAGCCAATACATCTTACGTTGTCACTTATTCGACCATTGTCAGATACCACTAACCCAATCGAGTTTGAACCCATCCCTACCAACTTATCAAAGCCGCTGTGCCAAGCAGAATTGAGCCCTATCTCCGCAAGATAAAAGCCATTCGAGCGGACTGGTAAAGTTGTTTCATTGTATATATGCAGACAGTTTGATGTCAGTACAATTTTGTAGTTCCGGCCGCGGTAATGGATGCTAGGAATTGTGACTGGAGAGACGATTTAAGCGCGGGGACTGCTGGAGAAGAAACGTGTCGTGAAGAAACCTGAACGTGGCTAGTGGTCTCTGCTCTCTGCCTACAGCACCCCTCTGGGGTAAGGGCGTGAGTTTATGTATGTAAATCAAATTTTTACCTCTTAAGTTTTTTTTTGTAGTAACATTTGCTATCGCTCGTAGCCTGGGCTGCCTGAGTGATGTTAAACGATCACTAAGGTTAAGCAACGTACGGCGCGTTCAGTCCATGGATGGGTCACCGTCTATGACTAACGCTAGTGGCATTTTTCCGAGCGGTTCCGTGCTTCGCAAGGCACGTTAAGCAGTTGGTGCCGGCTGCCGTCGATAGATGGCAGTCGTTAAGCCAAGTCAGAGGCCTTAGGGCGGCTTGAAAACTTCTGACAGTAAGACCAGCCACAAACCTACAAACCTCCACCAATCCGGACTTGGCCCCCGTGGCGGAGTATGGCCTATACCTTCCTCAGGGAAGAGACCCGTGCCCCACCAAGGTGAAGACATAATGGGTTGATGATGAACATTTGCTATTTAGAATAGAACATACATACATAAGCTCACGCTTGTATCCCAGAGGGGTAGGCAGAGACCATGGACTACCACCTGCCACGTCACCACCAAAAGCGGTGGTGGCGTAGCCCACTACGCCCTTGATAGACTCTTGCTTCTCGATCATAAGGGTCTGGGTTCGAACCTCGCATGTACCAATGACTTTTAGTTACGTACATTTGTTTGTTTGTACAGCAACACCATTCGCTGATAAATTGTGCCCGGATAACGGCGACAGGCTTGCCACTTGTCACGTTTGGGACCTAATAAACTCGGCAAAACGTGGGCCCAGTTCTAGTGATTGGTGCCTCTGCCTACCCCCTCAGGGATAGCGGGCGTGAGTTTATGTATTTTATTTTTTTACTTATGCAGAGGAAATATTTGTATTTTTGTGTGTGTGTATGTTTGTAATGAATAGGCTCGGAAACTACTGGGCCGATTTTAAAAATTATTTCACCGTTAGAAGGCTACAATTCTTCGTTAGTATCATAGGCTATTGGATTTCCAAAACGTTTAGGGTTCTCTACGAAAACTCGAATAATGTAACCGAAGGTGTAAAAAAAATACAACCCCGGGAGTTTTCAACGGAACTAATATAGCTATTTCCACGGAAACGTTTTTACCACCCGTGCGAAGCCGGGGCGGGTCGCTATATTAATATAAATTACAGTCCTACGGAACCCACGGTGCGCGAGTCCAGCTCGTGCTTGGCCGTTTTTTTCCATTTTATTCTTAATGTGACCCCGTGACCTTTTATTGAAATAAATGCCATCAAGGATATAAGCCAATAATATTGATAAGTTACTTGCTTTGCTTTTGTAATCTAGATGACCTTGAGCTGAACGGCTATTCCAAGAAAATGGCTTCCAATCTATTGCTGATAGATGTAATTGTATTACCTATATTACATTTTGGCAATCCAAAGTTCTTTAATTTAATTATTCGGCAATTCTTTACTTCTGTTGACTTTGACGACCTCTGTGGCGCAGCGGCTAGTGCATCTGCCTACCATACGAGAGGTCCCGTGTTCGAATCCCGGCTGGGGACAAAAAACCCAGGTATTTGATGTTTACATAGAGATTATTTAGACAGCGACCTTCACTCAAAACAGATGGGTGACCAGACCACTCAGACGCTGGAAGCCTTGTGTGATGAAATAAATAAATTTACACAAGCATTAAATTTTTTAATGTAATAGCATTATGTAACAACATTAAAAACGTTATTATCAATTTTTTTATTTTGGACGAGTACGTATGTACTTATTTATAAATATCATCATCGACCCCATGTCTGCCCTCGTAAGGAAGAACGCAGTAATCGTAAATCGCCGTTTTGAGTAAATAGCGAAAAACATATGGCAAACATATCATTTCATGAGATAACTGCATATTTTCTTACTGAAATTTCAGGTTTCTAGTAGACCTACAGCCACCATTATTTTTTCACCTATAGATGTACCACCAGGGAGCTTAATTTTGCATCCAAAGTAAAAACGCAGTAATGGCTATTACTGCGTTCTACCTTACGAGAGCAGATGTCCGCACCTAGGGGCACGAGTCTTTTCCCTGAGGAAGGTAAAGACAGAACTCCACCACGGGGGCCAAGTCCGGATTGGTGGAGGCTTGTAAGACTAGTGGCTGGTCTCACTGTCAGAAGTTTTCTCTAAGGCCTCTGACTTGGCTTAACGAACTTACACGCTGTTTGTTTGAGCGTAATCTTTCCAATTCCGGCCGAGCCCTGGGGCGCCCTGGAAGGATTTCATTTATCAAGCGCCCTATTATCGTCTCCGTCGTAAACTTTTGATTGGTCGATAGCGAAGCCTGAGACACACAGACAGGGCGAGGGGCGAGGGCACGGAGACGCGTAGTTTTTCCAATTCACGTTCATACAAAATGTAGGAGGGAACGAAGCCTACACATACCTACTCAATCTACGCTACACATAATATCTATGGTTTTGGTTTTTTTTATTTTTTTGTTGCCTTCATGAACCTTTAGTATAACTGGACTGTGCACAATGAAATAAAAAACGAGCAAAGCGAGAGGCTCCAAAGTAGTAGTGCGTCTCTTTCGAATAGTGTCAAGCTGTCAAGCGGTTGTCATATTAAATCGATAAAAGAATAATGTGGTCACCTAGGATGACGAAAAGCTATTACATTTTTTTCAAACGACTTTTATTTTGTTTTATAACTGAGATAATTAAATTTATTCTTATTATACATTATTAGTTTCAATATTCTAACTACACAAAAAGTTGAATGTTACTATAGGTATCTAAGAAGTAATACTGCCGTCATTAGATTTTATTTAGTCCTGGCAACTCGGTAGACAAGGACGCACTACTACTTTCAAACTATCTCACTCGGCTCGCTTATACTTTCACGTTTGACGGAGAAATATATATTTTATATCGATGGCTTAGAGCATTGAATTTTCTGTACTAATTCAATGCTAAGAGTGTAAGTTTGTCTTCATTGTAAATTTGAGTAAGCTATCCAGTTTACCAAGTATATAAATCCGTGGTTGCCTTACACCGTAGATTGAGGGTCTACTCCCTTCACGCCTTACAATGAGGGATTTTCTTAGAGCTCATTAAAAAAATATAGTTCTTGAAACTGCGACAGATGGCTCTGATAAAACGCGACTTGAATTTTTTTTCACAATGTATCTGTAACCTGCAACCTGTGAACGGTGAATACATGAATTCCTAGAAAATTGTACCGCTCAGTATTGGCGATACGGTTTCTCCATTATTTTCGAAAATTTCCGACGTTTGCCGGGTCAGCTGTTACTTACAATATTCTCATTACAGAGTTAAATTCAGTCTGAACAGTCCTGAATTGAGTATTTGACGAAATGTCAAATGAGTTACTTTTAAAACGGAATTTTGTATGAAAATACTTGCTCGTGACGTCACATTTCAGAGCACTCTTTTTATGTTTCATCTATTTAAAATTTGTAATAAGTAGTAAATTATTAAAAGAATACATTTTCCGAAACATTTTGTAAGTTTTGTTTTAATCGAGCATCTCAAATAATTTATTGTTGATAGTGTCAAATACCGTATTGCACGCTGAAGCCACAGCTCATAAAACTTGACAATTTCGACGTCAGACTGTTTTTACGAGTAACACGCTTTTATATTGCCAATAATATCGATATGGTGTTAATTATGTAGGTTCATCTTTATCGGCCTACCAATAGTCACTGAAACGATAATGGCGGACGCGATACCGATGGAATGTGGATCTGCTATATATAGCAGACTATATATAGTTGCCTATATAACTATATATAGCTGCCTAGCTGATCAATACAAAGTATTGATACTACGATATTGAATAATACTGATACAAAAGAATCACTAAAATCTTCTTGCGATGACACCGATGACATTGATTTTTCAATCACTCAATCAAATAATTCAGAGATTCGTTCCTACAGGGGGCCGCCATACATGCCTCAGTTTGTTGTAGGTATGTTTTTTCATGTCTATAAATAATGTCCTTGCCTGTTTTTCATAGCACAGTGCATCCTAGTTTCAGATTATTATCATCATCATCCACACATTATGTCCCCACCGAGGGGCACGGGTCTCTTGCCTGAGGAAGGTATAGGCCATACCACCACGGGGGCCAAACCCGGATTGGTGGAGGCTTGTAAGACTAGGGTCTTACTGTCAGAAGTTTTCAAGGCCTCTGACTTGGCTTAACGACTGCCACCTATCGATGGCAGCCGGCACCAACTGCTTGACGTGCCTTGCGAAGCACGGAACCGCCACTGGCGTGCACCATGCACTGAACCTATGTTGCTAAATCTTCGTGATCGTTTAAGATCACTCAGGCAGCCGGGGCTACTAGCGATTCGGGTACTTATATCTAAGATTAAATTGGTTTATTTATTTTACAGTACCTACAAAAACCCTGACGATCTGGCTACGGTGGCAGCGTCTTTGTATGCGGGTGGCAGAAGTCTAGGAAACTTGGAAAGCCATGAGGGAGGCCTAGGTCGTGCAGTGGGGGTCAAATGGCAGATGATGACCGTAGAAAAGGATAAAGATTCACCCTAAAGGTAAGTTTGCCGGACCGGAGCAGTGGAGAAAGGGCCTAAGGAGATTGCGAACGGATATGCGTAATATTCCCATTGACAATCGCACTGGCCAACAGAGTGCTTATACTGAGTTTTTTCATTCACTTTCGATAGCGAGAGCGTTTGCAGTTTGTATAGGAGTGACAGAGCGCGCCACCTAGTTGTCTCTTTGTCACTCCTATGCAAATCGCAAACGCTCTCGCTATCGAAAGTGAATGAAAAAACTCAGTATACGCACTCAGAACTACTCCAGGGCCAATTTGACTATATCGGGGCCCTTGCGTCAATAAATAATCTCTTAGTATCTATTGGGGCTCCTTCTTCACTCTAGATGTACGTTATACAGGGCGTAATTTGTCTTTTAAAAATCATGTAAATAAACTTAACAATATTTTTTAATTTTTTTGGCATTATGTACATTGTATAATAGACTAATAGACATAAAGGTAACATAACACGTGTGCTGCAAGAAAAAAAAAAAAAAAAAGAAAAAAAAATATGGAGCACTTTTTTTTCTACGTCCGGTCACGTTATTATGTTGGTACCAACCTATTTGCAACTTAAGCATCGCAAATTAGTGAAAAATACAAAAACGAGTTAATTTATTTACATTATTAAATTAACAATTTTATTGAAAAATTGTGACATGACTGGTTTTTGCCCACCCTCCCCTTTCTTCGCATTTCTTTCAGCATATTACGAATCCAATGGTTTGTACGAAAATATCGATTGTGGTTCCAGTAATTGACAAGCTCAAAGAAATAGCTTGTTAATCTTCTGATAACAGCTATCAGTTGTTTTTTTTTATGCACTTTTGACAACTGACAGCTGTTAACAATAGATTAACAGACTGTTAGCGTTTGAGAAACCGGCGGTGAAAGTACGCATTCCGGGTGTAACTTAATATATTTATTTAGAAAAAATACAGGTACAGATAAAAATATTATATGGTTTACAATTAGAGTATTAACCCTCAAATGCAAGACAGCATACTTACTTTTTGTTGGAAAATTTATTTTTTCTAAAAAAAAAGTACGCTGTCATGCATTTAATGGTTAACTTATCTGCCCCATGGAACATTTGCCACTTATATTACCTACATTTAGAATTGTAAAGTCACGAGCAATAATAACTATATTTACACTGTCAAATTTTTTAAAAATCTTAACTTAAAACAGTTCTGAAAGAAGTGCGTTAATTTGTCCTAAATTATGTAGCCAATGGTTAGATAATTTAGGACAAATTGTCGTACACATGTGCAGTACAAAACAAAATGTGTAGGTCTTACAAAATGTGACAGTGTATATATATATTACTGCTCTTGACTGTACATGAAATTAGGTAAATTCCTGGTGATTAGCTGTATATGTCGTAGGACGATTTGATAAATTGGATTTTCGCAAAAATCCTAGGTGTATCGCAAAAACACGGATTATTGGATAATGGCTTTGACATTTCTCAATCTTACTGAAAAATAATAGGACTTTTGCAAAATCGCGAGTTCTTTTAGTAGGATTGTATATCCTGAACTCTGATTGGTTTGATTTTGGTTAACAGGCCAACACTAGTTGTGATTGGTCCCTAGTTTTCCTTGTTGGTTTCGGCTATTTTGTCATAGAGTTATAAAGACTAAGAAAAGACAATCGAAACTATAATATCTTTACTTCTTATTGAAAACTAGCTGTTGCCGGCAACTTCGTCCGCGTGGACTGTAGTTAAGAAAAATGTTTGCAAATAAGATATGTGTGTTAATTTACATACATCTTTATTTTGCCTAGCATTCGTCGAATAATAATTGAATTAATATCGAAGCTACTTTTAATGACGTGTACTCGCGTTTGGGTTGCCCACTTGTCGACTGCGTACAGTCGACAGCATGTAAACCTCCACATTTTAATTGCAAAGTCACCCGTAATGCAACGGAGAGAGTGCATGGGTGTATGTATAGGATGATGTGCTATCGACTGTACGCCCTGCAAGAAATGTAGAAAATCTTCTATCTAGCGGGTCACGCGTGCGAGGTAAGGGGCTACCTCGCACGCGTGGCCCGCTATAGAAGATAGAAGACTTTCTACATTTTTGAATCCGATACTTTAAACAGAGTAGGATATCGCCAATAATAATAATTAACAACTGATAACCTAAACACAACATTTCATTGAAATAATGTAGGCAATAAAGGATGTCAGCAATAAATCATTATCAGGAACTTATAACCCAAATACAACATTTCATAAAAATAACTTTTAAAATCAAAGAACTTTCATACTAACTTCGCACCCCTCTTTTACCCTCTTAAGGGATCTTCTTCTTCTTCAATCCTATAACTCCTAGGGGAGCATAGGCCCTTAACCACAGAAGGGATGATTTTCGAAAAAATATTTTACACGAGTTTCATCACTAATTATTCAATTATTCATTTATTCAATTATTCAATTATTCAATTACTTAATTATTCAATTATTTAATTATTATATAATTCTAATTACTTCGTTGTCGCGAAGCATGCACATTATTTTACTATCTAAATTATTATTATCATTACATTGACATTTAACTCCAATTCAATTTAGTTCATTTTATGTATTTACTTATTTCATACAATTTAGTTACGATTATGTTATCACGAATTATTTATAATATGATATATAATTATCCAATTACTGCCAACCTATTTACCTACTGATTTAGTGTCGTTTATCCGAGTGCTGCACGGCGGCACACTACTGGGTACTGACGGAAGATCAGCGCTGGAGTGGCCTGCCTCTCCAGCATATGCTGAGTCAGAGCCCCTTTGCATTTGCCACACCCACAAATTGTTACCCTGTGTTTTATTCTGAATTTTGTTGCTGTTTTTTTTGGTTTTTTCATTTGTTCTATCTCAACTGTTGTATATGTGTGTGTAAGCAAATGCAAATAAATGTTTTTTTCTATTCTATTCTATTCACTTTTAATGAATTTTCTGAACCTTCATACAGAATTTTATTCGAATAACTTCATAAACGGCAAAGTTTCATACTAACTTTGCACCCCCATTTTACCCCCTTAGGAGGTAAACTTCCAAAAATTGCACTCACAAATACACCTTATATTACTTGGCACACTTTAGTTATTAAAAAACAGCGACTGCAAAAACATAAAAATATCGCAAGTAAATCCCTTGCCAGAATAGAATAACAGGTGAAGCGTCAAGTTGTCAACCAATCAGAGAAGATGTTATTTTGAACGATGCGATCGACCAATCAGTGTGCTTAGATCATAATAGCCAACGACTCTTTTCGCAATATTTCTAAAGGAACCCGCGTTTTTGCAAAAGCCCTGTCTTTTTTCAGTAACATTGAGAAATGTCCAAGCCTTTATCTAATTATCCGTGTTTTCGCGATAACCCTAGAATTTTTGCAAAAATTTGATTTATCAAATCGTCCTACGACATCTACATAGTTAAGTTTTGATAAGTATAATCATAATCATAAAGCATTTAATTGTGGATCGGTATATTTACATTTGGTGTTCAGTCAGATTTGAGATCCTGATGTCCTGCCATAAAGGCGCACAAATATATATTTTATACATATTATATGAAAATCTATAGGTACCCTGTTTTATTACTTTTTTGCTTTTCTCGACTTGTTGTAGCATAACAAGACAAGATGTTGTAATTGTTGCATATTGTCTTGCTTTCTTGTTGTAAGCATTATTATAGTTGTTAGTCTTTGTCTCATATTTGTTAAGATAAGATAAGATAAGAATATGTTGTGAATGAATATGTTGTTGTTGAATTTGTTGTGTGTGTTATTGGTATGGCAAATAAACTTATTATTTATCTATACCCAATTAATGTTACATATAACCTCCTGATGCCCACGGTACTTCTGTGAGTACTAAATAAGTGAAGCCGTTACTGCCCAAGCTTCAAACATTTTTTTCTGGACTAAATGCCCACGGTCCTTCTTCGAGGACGAATACTTTACCACCATTTTTTTTATTTGAATTTAGCGCCATTTTTTACGGATTGAATCCGGAAGGAACTGACATTCAATCACTAACAGCTGTCATAAGTGTCATCTGTGGCTAATCAATCGTTCCTTCAACAAACGTCAAAAGAAGGAACCATGGAATTCCATTAAGAATTGAAATGAATTGAAGGATCTAGCTCACCGTCAACTTCAACTCCCGGATCTAGCTCACCTTCGATTTTGACAAACTTTGAGAAAGATGTTTTTGTTTTATAATTTCAGAAGGGTTTTCTTTTGTTATTATTTTTTATTTATAATTGATATAATGTTGATCTCAATAATAGATAGTTGATAAGTGTAACAGATTATCCAAAAGAAATATAGGTTCCCAAACTTATGTAAGAGTGATAATAATGTACCTTAGTGTGTTCCTTAGAAATTACTAATTTTCAAAGTGGTGTGATTGCTACCGATTTGTCTAATAATCATTTTTTGTAAAAGTAAATTAGTTCTCTTTTACTTTCATTTCCTGCCCTCGGTCCACACACAAGGACTATTTATTTTCGCTTAAAAACTATTGAAACTAGTTACTTTTTATTGCATTACCTGTACATACTATTGCTAACACCGTATGATCATTTTTGTGACATTTATTCAAGTTTAAGTTTCTGGGCAGTAAGCTAGGTAAAAGCAAAAGTACTCGTGTGAGTACCGTGGGCAGTTAGCCAAAAATATTTTTATTACGGTTGGGCATCAGGAGGTACTACATGAAAGTTGAAAACTATATAAATGTTGAAATTAGTATGTACGTGTTTAGGTACATCTGAAAATGTAGACTCTGGCGATATGTTAATTAAAATAGCTAATTTACAGTAGTTAATACATACCTAAGATTTTTAACAAAAGAGGAAGGGTGGGTGCACATTGCACAATGCTCGATTCCACAAACTAGACAAGGCCTGTATCTTGGGGACTTTGTTTACACATACTTTATTATGGCCTGATTACACCTACCGAGTACAGTGACGAGACAGTAAAATGTCGCTCTTCTCAAGTTAGTGTTTAGACGTATTTTTGAAGTTGCGACAAGACAATCAGTCAGTATTACTTAAATCTCTCCTGGGCCTCGATTTTGTTAGTTCATTATAATTCGATTACAGTTACACGGTCGAGTCACGTGACATGTTTTTCAATTCCATTGACGCCCCGAATTACGAATGCGCGTACGCACCGTGGATTTTAAGAAGACCCTAGTTAGGTGCAACAAAACAATTTTTTTTGTACATTACAGTTGGATCCCATTTTCCAGTATTTTTTTACTTTTTGATGATAGCAAGGGGGCAACAAAATTATGTGTACGCACCGAGTGGCAAATGTTCGTCGATGCACGTCGAGCTTAGTGTTCAGATGGAGAGAGCGAGACAGTAAGGGGAAGCGGAAGGGTGGGTACTCGGCCTAGTAAATAGAAAAGTTTCCGAGTCGGTCGCCGAGCACTCGGACACGTTGTGTTTACAAATACCGAGCGCTCGGCCGAGGGTACTGTCTCGTCACTCTACTCGGTAGGTGTAATCAGGCCATTAACAATTCTAGTCAGCTCTGGTGCTCCGGTCAATAGTCACCAGTCACTAACTACTTAGTTGAGATATTCCCTTGACACCATTCACACGTCTTCGGCAATCTTTATTGATAAAATGTCAGGTACCTACAGCCGTCTCTAGGAAATACAGTTTTGTTTGATACTAGCACTTATGTCATAGGTGATAAGAGGTGGCGCCGGCAGTGTTTATCTTGCTAAAAGCTTGCAATTATGTGCAGTATTTCGGTTTGACTTGATAACATATTTGTAATGTTTGTTATGATTATGTCTAAATCTGATTTCTAACTGGCAATTTGACGTACATAGTGGTTATTTTAATGTGTCGAATAAATTGGTATGTACTGTACCTACATGACTGCAGATGATGTTGTATTGCACGGACTTGAATTTACTTTGGCAGAAATCGTGTGATAACGATGTGTCAGGGGAAAACCAGATTTGATTGAAATTTAAGGAAAATATGTGTTCTTATTGAAAAAATGTCGGTGCAATCAATAGCAATACCTACCTATCAACTTTTATGTGTCTAGAATTCTAGATGTTGTTGCGTAGAAGACTTTTAATTTGGTCAACTATAATTATGTTATTGCCTTAGTTATAGTAGTTAACACAATATTACCAAAATTTTTTTTGTGAAAATTGAAAATAACTTTACATGCTTACGTATCTGATACAATAAACATCCTCATTTTATAAAATTCCTTAAAACTCTTCAAATAGGTATACAGTTGGTTGTTGGTGGGGACTGTAAAGTGCATTTTAAAAGATGAGCTTGGAACTACTTCTATGCAATGCAAATGTATATTCTAGAATAAATTTTACTTTCGTAAATACATTTTTGTGCATTATTTAATCTAACTAAACAAACGATTAAATCATGAAGTGATTTTGAAATTCAAAACTTATTAAAATTTTTATTATTGCTCAATCTTCAATCATTTGATGATGCCTACAGAATTTATTTACAATTTGTATTTATAATTGTGTTTTATTTATGATTAAAACTATGATGATGTGATGATAACTATGATAAATTAAATAACCTACACTGAAGAGACTACAGTAGGTACTAAACGAAGTATATAAAAAGTTATAAAAGTTCAAACAAAAGTTAAAACATGTCGAAGGAAAAGTTGAGGCGACCACTACACTTCCATATTTTAACTACACGGCATAGACAACTTAGCCCTTTTCATCTATTTACAGAGCGACTAGAAAGTTGAAAGCAAGGTGGCACAAGTAAAGAACTACTCATACTTACTTAGGGGCGACAAGTCACTGATCACATCCATATTTCGACCTGCAAAACACTTTTTTCAAAGTTCAAAATTGTTTTTTTCACTTTAAATGGATGCTTTAATCTGTCACCCATTTCTCAGACACTATTTTGAAGCGATATCTTCACATTCAGGCGTATTGTTTGAATAAAACATGTTCACAGCGCAATTTGTAGGCTTAGATGACTGTAATCTCTATCAGTGTACACTCATTTTTGTTCTCTTGTATAATTGACACTGCATTTTGCTATCAAAAATCACAATCCCGGACCGACGGTCTCAAATGACCAGCCTCTTTACGAAAACAAAACACAAAATCTTATCCGAAACAGGTATCACTCAGACCGTACACGTTGCAGTCTACTTCATTTGCGTTTTTAACGAAAATCCGACGGGAATATGTAAAAAAAATTCTACAGTGAATATAGAATTTCCTTCTAATGCGCACGCGACACAAAAACAGACCAAACGTCAGTGAACTAAACCTGTTTTGTTTTTTTTTCCTCTCGCGAACCAGTCGGTGAAGTACCACGTGATCGGGTAATCGACGTAGTTCTTTAAACTATGGGTAGGTGGCGCTGTCGGCGGTGATGGTAAAATGGCGGCTGATTCGAATTATTATTAAAACCTGTGTAAGTTTTGTTCAGTAGTAGTTGAGTAGCTGGTAGGTAGCGGAAATACACTTTGTTGTTAATTTTTCTTGCGTTTGTAAATCCGGCCTAGGCCCCTGTGGTGGAGTATGGTCTATACCTTCCTCAGGGAAGAGACCCGTGCCCCTCGATGGGAATATAATGGGTTGATGATGATTGTGAATTTTGTTGGATTAGTACATTGTTCTGCATTTAAAGTTTCATGGATGTAGGGGTATTAATATTTACGTTCATTGAGTATTTTTCTTGTATGTATGTCGAGACTATACGTAATATTTCAAGCGAAACCGATGAAAAGATTCCAAGCCTAAGATAAAAAATGTTTATTTTGGTTATTATCATTCGACACGTGATGTGAAACTGACCGAAACGCTTAAGCGAATTCGTAACGAAATTCATTTCTATGTTTTTATGTTGATTACAAATGGCTGTGCGATAACATGTTTCGAGCTACAGCTCTTTACTTACTTTACTTTAAATAATTTGTACTTTTACTTCGGAATACTTACCTATTAATAACTGACGTTCACAAGATTTGGTGAAAATCTTCTATTAGTACTTAATTACTAACTATGTTAATGTTTGATTACTAAAGGGTGATTTAATACTAACAAGCGCCGAAGATTGAAAAAATGATATATTTTTATTATTTTTTATAAGTTCTCTAAAAAATAAACATCGCAATCTAAATAATAAAATTCTGATAGCTATTTCTAAGAACTTACAGGCTCAAGGCTAGATGGATATCTAGGTTTGGACAGATTAGTTAATAGAATGAATTTCTGATAAAAAAGACCGTTTTTGACGTGAATGGCTTAAATTCGTAGATTATTAATGTATTTTACATTGTTATATCACTTACACCTACACTTAACTTCCTTCAAATTATTTTGTGTAGCTAGTTAAATAAAAATGAACATTTACAGTCATGTAAATTGATTGCAATGCAGTTACATTACTGTAAGCGTACATTAGTAGGGAATTCTAGTATAATTTTTTAAGGTGCGATTGTGCCCAGCCTCCCCTAATTTTCGTGTCATGTAAGCTTTACCTTACCATAGATTCGCGTTCATCCGTTGCCATGGTTACGCAAGGCGTAAACAAATAAATAAACATTGGAATTCTCTTGGTAAGTTTCAACCGTCCTTTTATATCTAAAACGAAATACCCGATTATCCTAGAAAAGGCGCCTTTTGCTTTCAGTAAGCAGATTATATTCCAGCCCTTATATTACGTAAGTAACTTTCCACTCTATCGGGTTAAGCAAGCATTTGGACAACTCTAGAGAGTCAAAATATGTATGTATTGACAGTTCGGAGTAGGAGTATGACATACCTACTGGGATAAATCATCCCAGTAAGTAACAGTGTGACATAAGGTGGTGTGACATACCGGGAACAAAGAGGGGCTAAATCAGTTAACTGCATTCAATGGAGTACTACGTAATCTTCTAGGTATCTTCTTCTATATAAATAAAATTCAGTCCTGACTGACTGATGCCCGGTTCCTATAATATACGCGTACCGGCTACGATCCGTTTTCCATACAGTTTATTGACGGTTCGTAGGAATTTCGTAGGAATTGTAACCGATCGTAAGCAAAAACGAAGCGTTTTGTCATGGTTTTGTGGATATTGGAACCGGGCATGATTCATTCACTCATCAACGCCCAGCCCAAGCCGTTGGACCTAGAAACTGAAATTTTGCAGAGGGTCTGTATATAACATAAGCAAGGAATAAGGTCGGATTTTTTGAAATTCAACCCCTAAGGGGGCGAAAAGGGTTGCCAAAATTTGTATGGGAGGTGTAAAGAATGTGGTCTAATTTTCTTGAAACTTAAAATAAATACTCTTCAACACAATTGATTGAACACGTGTTTCGCCGTTTTTCTAAATTTAACCCTTAAGGGAGTGAACGGGTTTGCAAAATCCCTAACCGGCCCTTCCATAGAAATTCATCCGATAGGTATAGGTATTTGTTTAGTCAGCCTTTCGTTTATCTATATCTATGGATTTAATACCTTCGATAAATGAAATTTAATGTAATAATGAATTACCTCGTACAATGAACATACGTAACGCGTACTTTCAGACTCAGAGGGTAGCCAGGGACAACCAACATGCCAGAGCTAATTGAGCAGATGTACTGCGCGCAGCAGATTGTAATTCCGCCCAAGTTTCCTTATATACTCAAGAGATATGCCAAAGGTAAGAAACACACAGTGTAGAATGCCGAATTAGGTAGTAATTAATACACTTAACGGGTCTCATTACGATTATTTATTAATTGCTACTTTTTTAAGAGTTACTTTTTTGACAACAACTTTTGTTCTATGGTTTTTTTCAGATTTTTTTTAAATATCTTTGTTTATAACATAATTTAAATTAAATTTCCTTTATTGACTCCTCCAATCATCCGTTGTAGAAGAACGTCCATTCTAATTCAACATGTTTTAAATTTAATCATACAAAAATATCGCCACAACAAAGTAGAAATGTCGTAAAAATGATTATTTTTTTCTTTTTAAATAATTTATACCTATTCAATAATTTTAATATAATTTACAAAATAATTTTAATTTCAATTTTCGAATTTTTTACAAAACATTTTCAAAGGTCATAGAATACAAGTAGAAATATCAAACTCTAACCGGTGCTTTTCAGGAAAATAACCCTATTATACTCACATAATAAAATACTTAGATATTATGTCCACCATGATTCAGGCTCGACCTTACGTGGTGGATACGTCTTAGTTATACATAGAACTCTCTTGTTACTAGAACTCTCTTAAACACTGCACCTTATCAAATTTATTCCGGATACACTTACCGGCCGGACTCTTCCAACAAAGGTCAACTAAGTATACCCGGAAAAAAAAACTCTATTGTTACACTTCAGCGTGCTTGTTAGTACCTATAACTTATTTATTTATTTTCCATACATTTTAGCCGCAATAAAAACCCAGCCTTACGACCTACTCCGCTGGTCGTTCGAGTACTTTCTGGCCTTAGCGGAGCACCGCACCCCGCCCGTGAAACTGCGGCTGGAGTACCCCGTCTTCAGCACAGAGGGGGGGCTTACGAGAGGCTATTTGAAGGTGCTGGCTTGTCAGGTAAGGCCAAAAAGGGGGCGAGGGTCACCAGAGGCTATCTGAAGCTGCTGGCTTGCCAGGTGAAGCTAAGTAGAGAGATACGGTCATCAGATGATATTTGAATGTGCTGGCCTATCAGAAACGGTTGAAAAGAAGGAGGGGGGTCACCAGAGGGTACTTAAGGCTACTGGCACGCCAAATAAGGCTGAAAAAATGTATAGGGGCTCTACCAGAGGCTATCTGAAGCCAAGAAGAGAGGGTCATCTGAGACTATTTGGGGGTGTTGTGGCTTGTCAATTAAGGCCAAAAAGGGGGTAGAGGTCACTAGAAGGTATCTGAAGGTGCTGGCTTGCCAGGTGAAGCATAAAAGAAAGAGGGGGTCCTCGAAGCCTATTTGAAGGTCCTGGCCCGTCAGACGGGGTCAAAAAGAGGAAGGGGGGGTCACCAGAGGCTACGTAAGGCTGCTGGCGTGCCAAATAAGGCTGAAAAATGTAAGGGGACGGCTATGTGAAGGTGCTGGCTTGCCTGGTGAATCCAAAAAGAGAGAGAGTCATCAGAGGCGTTTTGAAGGTGCTATCGCTTGTCTTATTAGCTCCGTGGAAAATTTCCGGAGTAGTAATTTTTTTACACCTTGGGTTACATTATTCGAGATTTCGTACGGAACCCTAAACCTTTTGAAAATCCAATATAGCCTATGTTACTCACGAAAAGTGTAGCTTTCTAATGGTGAAAGATTTTTTAATATCAGCCCAGATACCTTCTGAGCCTATTCATTGCAAACATACACTTTTAACACCAATCTATTATGCGAAAATAATCGCTCTCGTCAAATTCAGTCCCTGATTACCTCCGTAAATTAAAATTTTCTCCCTCTTGGGCCTACTTACCACGTTAACAATTCGCATACCTCGCGTACCAATAGACACTTTTCATCTCCCCCACACTCCATTGATCCTCTGATGAAGGCTGTAACTATACAGACCATCTCAGCTTCTCCCGTAACTTCACACCACCCCTTCTGCTTCACCCCAGTTACTGGCTCTGATATTGAGAAGATCATCTTATCTATCCATACAAAGGCGGTAGGTCATGACTCGATAGGGCGTGACCTACTCCTGCCAATCCTCAATTCAATACGCCCTGCCCTTACACACATCGTCAATTCCTCCCTCTCCTCCAGTTCCTTTCCCTCTCAATGGAAGTTGGCGTATATGGTGCCTATTCCTAAAACCTCTATTCCTACTGAATTTAAACACTACCGGCCCATCTCAATTCTTCCTTTCCTATCCAAGGTTTTGGAACGTGTGGCGAATCGCCAGCTAATGGCTTTTCTCCACACCAACCAACTCCTAAACTCCTTCCAGTCCGGCTTTCGTCCGTCCCATAGCACATCTACTGCGCTCATTAAAATCACTGACGACTTCCGCTACGCTAGGGACGAACGTCAGCTCACTTTGCTTACCTTACTTGATTTCAGTAGTGCATTTAATTGCGTTGACTATGAAATCCTCCTTGCCATCCTCCGATCGCTCAACATATCGGAGTCAGCCGCTGTGTGGTTCCACTCATATCTCCACGGTCGCCAGCAGCGCATTCGTGCGGATGACGTTCTCTCCGATTGGTGCGACGTCACTGCTGGTGTTCCGCAGAGAGGAGTGCTCTCCCCCTTACTTTTTTCTATTTACATTAACACCCTTGTTAAATTAGTAAATTTCAGTTCCTATCACCTGTACGCAGACGATCTCCAGCTTTACTTGCCGTTCAAGCAGGATCTCCTTTCTGTTGCTGTCCAAAAAATGAACACTGACCTGATGGCAATAAATGCTTGGACTGAACAATATGGCCTGCTAGTAAACCCGAGTAAGACGCAGGTTATGATTGTTGGGAGTAGGGCTCTTCTGTCTAAGATCGACAGGGATTCCTTGCCCCCAGTATGTTACAATGGAACCCCTTTACCATATTGCAGGGAAGTGAAAAATCTGGGTCTTCTCATTCAAGACAACCTGTCGTGGGAAAAGCATGTCAGTGAAATAAGTAGGAAGATCTTTTCATCCATGCACTTGCTTAAACGTATGCAGAAGTTCCTGCCGTACTCCGCCAAAGTTACGTTAGCCAACTCCTTGCTTCTCCCCGTCATTGACTATGCAGATGTGTGTTACCCCGACCTCACTGAGGAACTACTCGATAAGCTAGATCGCTTACTGAACGTATGTATTCGTTACATCTTCGGCCTCCGTAAATATGATCACGTGTCCCAATTTCGCACTCAGCTTGCTTGGCTAAACATCCGCTCCCGCAGGAATGCCCACATTGTGTCACTTCTCTATGGCATACTACATGACCCCTCCGCCCCTCAGTATCTTCGCGAACGCTTCGCCCTTCGTGGCGCGCATGGTCGCCTTCAGCGCCCATGCAAAGACTTGCTTCTTGAATCCCCCTTGCATTGTATGGCAGGCTATTCGGATTCCTTTACTGTGACAGCTGTGCGCCTGTGGAACGCGCTACCGCTGCACATACGCCAGGCCTCGTCGGCCGAAGTGTTTAAGAGTGCGATCCAGGAACATTACTTTGGACTTCAGAGCAATCCGACATAATTTATGTATATGAAAGTATTTATTTATATATATTTTTATTTATTTATGTATTTATAGTAGGTATGCATAAAATAATGGTACATATTTATGAAGTATTATAATATAGTGTGTAGTATACGTATTAGAAGTTTGCGAATTTGCAAGTAGGTAATTTATCTTTTTTATTGTTTCTTATGACCTCTATAGCACTACCCTTTACTCTTTCCACATCACCCATGGTTAGCTGGTAGAAAATACTTTATAGTATTAAGCTCGCCCTTGTACAGAACACTGTTTATTGTGCAATAAAGAATTTTTCATTCATTCATACACATAAAAATATAAATCTTTCCTCTTTATAATATTAGTATAGAAAAGCATTTTTCTATAAGGAATTCTTGGAGTTTTCTTTTGAAAGTGATTTGGTTTGCAACTTTATGTATGTGACCACCTCGGACATATTATATTTAGTTTACTTCACTACAAATAACATCTACTAACATTGCATGGAATGCTCCTCCCGTCAGCTGGAAGGCTTGACCCAGGTACCGTTGCTGAAGATCAAGTCGATCTGGCAAGGCTCCTGCCTGGACCCTCAGGAGCTGCTGAGGATCCTGTGCCTCTGTGAGGTCCACCAGCGGGCGGAGGTGGTACCCAGACTGCATTTTATCGCCGTGGCCGGAGGATTGTTGACTAAGGTAGGGGTTCCAATAGATCTTCTTCTCCTAGGGGAGCATAGGACCTCAACCCCAGATTTCCACTTCTGACGGTAGTACGCGGCAGCATGCAATGGACAATGTGACGTGACATAAAAAATGCTTGCCCTTTTAAAATTATTTTTGAGGAAGGGGGAAAAAAGAAAAGACCCGTATCTTTTCTATTTCTTCCTGGACACTTATTTAATAAGATAAAGATTTTAGAAAAAAAATATTACTTAACCGGCAGTGACGTAGCTCTGAGATCTGTATGAATATAGTGTCAATCCCTTACAAAGTATTTTTCAGCAACATATTTTTTGTCGTATTGTCCATTTAGGACAGCTATGCCGATCGACTTGGCCTCCTGGGCTATAGATCTGTTCCACCTGGAAAACATAACATGATTCCAATAACATTAACTCGCCTGTATCCCAGAGGGGTAGGCAAAGACCAGGGTATGCCACTCGCCTCGATCCTGACAAGTATTTTTGGCTTCCTCAACATTCATTATATTATGTTGTCAAGTCAGTGTCAAAAGATTAATAAATCATGGTTTTTTTCTACATCTAATCCATCAGCTGTAGTACTAATGCTGGAGATAAGCTTTCCCAGTTGACGTCACTCTTTCTGTTCTCGGCCATTCTCAACTAGCCTCTGCCAGGAGTGTGCCTCTGATCGTCAATCCAGCTGGTGGGCGTCCGCTGCTGTGTTTGCTATTTCGCGGACTCTACTCGATAATCTGCTTGCTGGACTTCCTTTTTGAGCCTATCTGAGGTAAATTTCTGATAATGGCTGGATAAAGATGGCTTAGGACGAAAAGAAGTGGCATATCCCTTATCCAGCAGTCAACGAGTACGAGCTGCTTGATTGTCCACGGACTACCATCATTCCAGAGCCTCACTCACACGATGATCCTGCTCTGTGAGACGCTGACGAAGGAGCCGGAAGGCGGTTCTGCCGCCATTCCTCTCGAGACATTCTTGACTATGTACGAATTGTTGGCCAAGATCGACGCCTCCAAGGATGTCAAGTTCTTGGATGGATACCGCGAAGGTGAGAACGGGTCTGATTTATTTCTATACTTTAAATGACATTGAAAACTTTTGACGCAGTGTTGATCATTCATCATCAACCCATTATGATCCCACCGAGGGGCACGGGTCTGTTCCCTGCGGAAGATATAGGCTATACTCCCCCACGGAGGCCTAGTCCGGATTGGCGGAGGCTTGTAAGACTAGTGGCTGGTCTTACTGTCAGAAGTGTTCAAGCCACCCTAAGGCCTCTGACTTGGCTTAACGACTGCCATCTGTCGACGGCAGCCGGAACCAACTGCTTGACGTGCCTTGCGAAGCTCGGAACCGCTCGGAAAAATGCCACTAGTGTTAATCATTATTTTGTTTCAGTTTTCAACCTAGGAAATTCCCCCAAAATTTGAATACCTCCATTATTATACCGGCCTCTCATACAAAGAGGTTGTATTTTAACCACTATGTTCTGTTATTTCCAAAAAATAGACAGAATAATTATCCACATGCATCAAATTGAAATAAATAGTTCCATGAGAGCCTGCAGTTCATATCCTGTTTGGCGTAGGTATGTCAATGTGCAACGTCATTGGCGGAGGATTTGAGGAGTCGATATCATGTCCAGTGGAGGAATATGGGCTGATATGGATTGAATAAACAAACAAAACGTATTGCAGGGATGATGCCTGAACCTTCGCTGGTGCACATAGAGAGCTCAGATACCCTGCCAGAAGCGGATACTTCAGTTTCTGTAAGAATCGTAATCCATTAAACACCCGATGACTTACTAGACTCAAACGGAATGCATGCAAATGCATAGTTTTAATGTCTTTTGTTTGCGTGCTAACCCATGTAATGAGTCATTGTTACTTGCAATAAATAGATAAATAATAATCATATCAAATGGAATAGTCAAACGGCCTTTCGGTGCTAAGACGAACAACGGGTCTTCGGCCTCTTGAAAACTTCCCTCTTCACTACCCGACCCATGCATTCAATTTTTATAGCGATTTCCATCTTTAACAAGCAGGTCCTTCTGTACACCCACTCCGTCATCACCGATATTGTCAGTTACCGTGGGCACTGACTGAAAATCAGCGCTGAGGGTTCACACCCTCAGCACAACGCTGAGTCAGTTGCCTTTTGTGGCAACCCCGACGTACCACAGACTATATTTTTAGTTATGTCTTAATTTATTTGTTTTATGTTTGTCTGTTGTGTTATTATATTGTACTATTTGTCTGTTTATTCTGTTTCTGTGATGTGTCTTGTTGCTGCAATTTCTTTCTTTCTTTCTTTCTTTCTTTCTTTCTTTCTTTAAGTAAGTCCTTTTAGCAAGCAAGTATTACCTACTTAAGAATCTCTTCCCGAAGCTCTCTCAAACGCTTCTCAGGAGGTCTCAGACGAATACTGGCAGGATGGAGAGCTGACGCGGGTCAATTTGATCAACGATAACGTGGGTCGATCAGCCCGTCTCAGTGTGAAGCTGAGTCTGCCTCCGGTCGGGAAGATATCCAGGTCCCCTTCGGTCGAGAGGGCTGGGCTGATCGAGAGAGAGACGATATTGCGGGAGCGGAAGGGTTGTTATCGTAGACAGATATACAGGGCGTCCCAAAGTTATGGGACATAAAGGGAAAGTACCTTAAATATCATAGATAGGGTATTTTGCTGAAAGAAGACTTTATGTTATTTTTAAAAGTTAGTAATACTGCATTCAAAGATTTCCTAAAAATTACTTGCCTCGTCTGGGAACTTAAATGTAAAAAGAAAATCCCCACTTTTATGATGCCAATCGAAAGAAAGGCTAAAAAATAATAACTCTTCTTGAATAACATAGTATTTTAAAAGAAAGTAACAGCGTGAAATTATTTATTTTAATCAAATTAAAAACATGTTTTTTTTTTTACATTTAAGTCGGTTCGATTCCCAGACGAGGCAAGCAATTTTTAGGAAATCTTTGAATGCAGAATTACTAACTTTTAAAAATAACATAAAGTCTTCTTTCAGCAAAATACCCTATCTACGATATTTAAGGTACTTTCCCTTCATGTCCCATAACTTTGGGACGCCCTGTATATATTAGATACATCGATTGACCGGTCGTGTAGTGTAGGACACCCTCCAACCAGGTGGGATGACGATATGCGAAAAACTGCAGGCAGATGCTGGATGCGGCAAGCTGAAGACAGGGCGCTATGGCGCTCATTAGGGGAGGGCTATGTCCAGCAGTGGACTAATATAGCCTGAGGATGATGATGATGATGATGATTGACCGGTCGATCGGGACTAGTTGGAACTAAATTAATTTGTGGAAATCTGTAGTAACTATTATATTTGCGTGCATATAGTTTAGCGATTGAATTAGATAAGATTAGACAATGGTAGGTATATTAAAATGCCCATATATTTTGTGTAATGCTTAATCATCATCAACCCATTATGTCCCCACCGAGGGGCACGTGTCTCTTCCCTGAGGAGAATAAGCTCCTTACTCCACCACGGGGGCCAAATCCGGAATGGTGGAGGCTTGTAAAACTAGCGGCTAGTCTTACTGTCAGAGGTTTTTCAAGCCTCCAAGTCCTCTGACTTGACTCAACGACTGCCATCTGTCGACGGCAGCCGGCACCAACTGCTTAACGTGCCTTGCGAAATACGGAACCGTTCGAAAAAATGCCACTAGCGTTAGACCCGGTTTCATCAAACTCTGTTTGTTAGTGGTAAACGCGGCATTTATAAATCAGCCGTCAAAACTAACAAGGATGTTAAAGCAATGTTAAAATGTCCATGTCCTATGAGCTAAATTTAACACACCATTAGTAAATCAAGCATTACGTGAATGAAACGCAAACCAGTCATTCAAATTCCTGTCAAAAGTTTAACATTTGCGTCTGTGGTTCAACGCTTTTGAGGTTGTGAAAAGATTTTTCTGGTTTGTTTTGTTGTGATTTTGTTAAATTCGTGCGTTTTCTAAATTAAATTACAAGGGATGTCTAAGAAAACACGATAACCCTTAAGGCCCAGTTTCTCCAAGCTCTGTTAATGGTCTAACAGTCTGTTACATCGTCTGACGGACTGTTAAATGCTGTCGAGTGTCCCACCACGCTCTAATGGACCGTTAACTTCTTTAACAAAGCATCAAATCTAATCCTGGCATTGGAGGTCCGTTAAAACATTAACAGTCGATTTAGTTCCGTCAAAACTGTCAAAATGGACGCTGCCTACAATATTATTTTTGAAAATGAAGATGTTTTAGAAAATTTGGATAATTTGGAGCACGTTATACGCCGTCCTAAGATTTTCAAAACACAGCGTGACTACTTTGACGAATACGCTGACCTGGGCCTTAATTCTGTTGGTGCGTTATAGTTCGATGACAGATCCACGGTCAGGTCACACGACGTCTTTTTCCATACGATTGACGCCTACATTGCTTGATTTGAAGCGGCAATGAAACTAAATCGCCACGTTCATCCAGTTGTCATTGTACTACTACAATGCATTAACAGAATCTAGGCCCTGGACTTCTGCAGCCATCCTTCGTGTTTCATAGAAGTCGTAACGGCTCGTAACTCTCTCGTTCGTAACTGTTTTTTTTTATTTTCCACTACATCTTTGTTCTTTGACACTAAATGGGTGAGGATATCCTTTTCGTTAGCAGAAAAATTGGGTTATCGTGTTTTCTTAGACATCCCTCGTAATTTAATTTAGAAACCGCACGAATTTAACAAAATCACAACAAAACAAACCAGAAAAATCTTTTCACAACCTCAAAAGCGTTGAACCACAGACGCAAATGTTAAACGTTTGACAGGAATTTGAATGACTGGTTTGCGTTTCATTCACGTAATGCTTGATTTACTAATGGTGTGTTAAATTTAGCTCATAGGACATGGACATTTTAACATTGCTTTAACATCCTTGTTAGTTTTGACGGCTGATTTATAAATGCCGCGTTTACCACTAACAAACAGAGTTTGATGAAACCGGGTCTTAGTCATAGAACGGTCACCCATCCATGCACTGAACGCGCCCTACGTTGCTTAACCTTCGTGATCGTTTAAGATCACTCAAGTAATGGAAAACCTTCCAAAGTATAACATTTAAACATAAAACATAAACATTTACATAAAGGGACGTTTGCTCCTCGCCCCACACTAGGACACCTTGTGTCGTGGGAACCAGAAACAGCGACATCACAAACCTATAAGCATCCAAGACCTGCGGTTTTTTTTTGTCCCCAGCCGGGGTTCGAACCCGGACCTCTCGCTTGGTAGGCAGATGCGCTAACCGCTGCGCCAAAGAGGTCGTCGATATCCTCAAAACCTCAAAGTATCTCCTAAAACGCTTCAATTAAAATTTTCAGATAGAGCGGAACCAGACGAAATGATTGACGTTAGTTTTCATAATTTAATTTTATTTCTATTCCTTAGTCATTTAAACTGAAAATTTCAGTGCTTAGCTTCATAGCTGGGCAATTGGGCATGCTATTAATTTTAATATTGTTTTTTATAATTTATTTTAATTGACCATTTTAACTTTATAGTTTTATTTCATCATTTTAGCTATGTATTTTTAATATTTTTCTAAAATTTTGGCGTTTGTAACGTCATCAGAGCATGATTAAAGAGATACAGTACCACCATCTTAACTGTTCAGTTGATAGCGGCGCTAGTGGAGAATTCAGTAACTAGTAACATTTAAGAGATTTACCTAGAAAAATGAGAATATTTTAACCCGTCTTTCGATTTTAATCAAAATATGTCTTTAAATCTTAATAAGTGAATAAATAAAACCAAAAAATGGGGACAGGATTTACAATTAATTAGTTCGTTACAATTTTGCCCACCTGAACAGATAACTTGGTGACGCTGTACATAGTCTTTGTCTTTATCTACATCCAAAAAAAAAAGGCAAAAGATTCTAACGGAAAAGGAAATAGCCTAAAGCCCGCTTGTACACCGACTAAACTCCATTTAACTTTAAGTTAAATAGAAGTTTGACGGTTCCGCCGTACCACTAGACCGGCCTGGCCTTACTGTGTTTGCTGTCGTCATAAAAAGGTCATTTAAGGTCAAGGCTTTTTTATGGAATATCTTAAAAAAAATTGACTTATTTACAAATCTGATAAATAGTGATTGTGCTGAAGGCATGATTGGTTTTGAGATTTCCGTTCATGGTCAAAATTATAGTACCTACGTACAGTCGACGGCACATCATCCTATACACCCATGCACTCTACTCCGTTGCATTACGAGCGACTTTGCAACTAAAATGTAAAAGTTGCCGGGCTGTCTACTGGTTGATGTGCCGTTTGTGGCCAGTGTACATTTTTTAGCCACTTTTATGTTGAAATTACTGTAATATAAATAATTATTTAATAAATTTGGTTGGTGTAGATGTAAAAGTTTAAAAATTCTATGAAAATATTATTTCTACCGTTCAATTTTATTTCTAGTGGCCAAAAACTTTACTAAGATTCCCAAAATCGGTACTTCTACCCTACATGGCAAGCACCGAAGTACGTAATTAAGACCTCATACACTAGGCATTTTCCGCAATGTTTTCCTTCCACTCGCGATTTTAGCGCGTGACTTGCTACCAAATTCGCAAACTTTGAAACCATTATTCCGGTGCCTTTTACGCCTTTTCAGCAGCTACTTTTTAATATTTCTGTGCTAGATTAATTTATTTTGTATTATTTTCAGGCGAAACTTCGTGAAATGAGTGGGGCAAACCTTCCTGAGGATGAAGGTAAGATATTTAACTCTTTGCTTCGCTTTGTAGAGCTAATAATGTAGAGTTAATAGCGATGCTGTAGCGCATTTGCATCGCCTTTATAGAGCTAGTTGCAAATGCAACTAACGCGCGTTAGTAGCGATGCTGTAGCGCGTTTGCATCGCTTTGGTAGAGCTATTTGCAAATGCAACTAACGCGCGTTAGTAGCGATGCTGTAGCGTGTTTGCATCGCTTTGGTAGAGCTATGCTATTTGCAAATGCAACAAACGCGCGTTAGTAGCGATGCTGTAGCGCGTTTGCATCGCTTTTGTAGATCTAGTTAGAAAAGCAACTAACGCGCGTTAGTAGCGATGCTTTAGCGCGTTTGCATCGATACAAAAGCGACTATGTAGTTTGCTTGCATCGCTTTTGTAGAGCAAGTTGCAAATGTAACTAACGGGCGTAAGTAGCGCTACTGAAGCGCGTTTGCGACGCTTTTGTCGAGCTAGTTGCAAATACAACTAATGCGCGTTAGTAGCGATGCTGTAGCGTTATTGTATCGCTTTTCTAGAGCTATTTGCAAATGCAACAATCGCGCGTTGGTCGGCTTTTCTAGAACTAGTTGCGAATGCAACTAACGCGCGTTAGTAGCGATGCTGGAGCTCTATTGTATCGCTTTTGTAGAGCTAGTTGCAAATGTAACTAACGGGCGTAAGTAGCGCTACTGAAGCGCGTTTGCGACGCTTTTGTCGAGCTAGTTGCAAATACAACTAATGCGCGTTAGTAGCGATGCTGTAGCGTTATTGTATCGCTTTTCTAGAGCTATTTGCAAATGCAACAATCGCGCGTTGGTCGGCTTTTCTAGAACTAGTTGCGAATGCAACTAACGCGCGTTAGCAGCGATGCTGTCACGCGTTTTGTAAACTTTCCTAAGCCTATAAAAAAGTAGGCCCAAGTTGTGTGGAGATATTAAAATCCTTATAATAACTATTCCTTGTAGGTACCTAAGCGTTTCCTTCTCTAAGCGTTTTCTGTTCTTATGCTTATTCCTTTTAAATAGCGGAGTTGGAAGAGGTTCCATTCGATTCGTCGGAGGTGAAAATCGTCGTCACTGATGAGGACGGACACGAGATTCCTCCAGAGTTTTATGGTTACTATAACTTTCACTTCAAGAGGCTCTATGAGGATTAGATGCCTACCAGAACGAACGCCCCGAATAAAAAAAAAACACATACCTACATAGCTAATATGATTATCCTTTTCTACAGATAGGAAAAACATACATACATAAACTTCCCACGGTATGGAGAGGATGAAGGAAAAAAGACTGATAAAGCAAATATATCGAGCGAATGAGCGAATGACCCACAATTCAATTTAAAATTTAGATAAATAAATAATTTATTTGAACTTCTTGACACACACACACACACACACACACACACAGATTTTGAAACATATTGATATTTGATAGCTAGGTACTTTTTAGATTTTCATGAGATTGCTTGGACCCAGTAGGTACAGTCGACAGCACGTCAAACTTCACATTTTAGTTGCAAAGTAGCCCGTAATGCAACGGAGTAGAGTGCATGGGTGTATAGGATGATGTGCTGTCGACTGTACTTAACTTAAGGACCACAATTTAGCATTTACAATTTTTTTACTTTTTTTTTCATTAGTGGCAGTGAACCCGTGTTAATGACATTGACGTGACATTTTCTTTACGAAATTAGGGTTTTTCCTCTCCATCTTGATCCCTGATAGAGAATGAGAGACAGAGAGAGACATTGTAAGCAACATTACATTTTTATTCATTACGCTAACATCATGATAACAAAAACGAACGCAAATAAAATATTACTTATTTCGTAGCTGAATGCGAAGTCAATAATGATCCTCATAATGATAAAACAACAGGTGAACACGAAGAAGAAGATACGACTGAGGACGAGGAATACGCAGCCCAAGAGACGGATGCCAAACTCATTGAGAAGCAAAGGGTTATCGACATCGTCATTAAAGTACACATCTAGCTCCATTTTACAATACCTGCATTAGAATAAATTAAAGAAAGGGCATTCTTCTTCCAAGTTTTTTTTACAGATTTAGATACTGAATATTAGTAGTTACAAAACAGTAGCAGAAACAGCTGTTTACTGTAGTCAGTCGGTCTAAAAAAGACGATAGGTTGTCTGTTGTAAATATCGCAGTTGCTGAAACTGGCAAGAGAAAGGATCACACGAATGAGAATGAGATAATATCTAATTACTAACTATATTAATCTAGATATGAATTTGTGTGCAAAAACATGACGCTTCATTGTGTTCGTAGGTAATTGGATTTACAAATAAAGACTTGATAGTAAAGCTATGCGAAGATAGAAAAATAGAGTAATACAATCACTGAAGCGCTTAGAGAACATCAATAAACTGCTTGTGCTAATATCCAGAAAAGTATGAGCATCTACATAAATTACCTGATGTATATCCTAAAGAACCCCACCCTTTCCTTCCTTTTCCCTTTCCTCAGGCTGCCCGAAACCAAGAGCATCGTCTGCTGGACCTGGAAAACACTTTCAAAGAACTTGCCGAGATTGTGGATCGTTACAACTCCGCGAATTATGACCTCGGTGAGCTGGTTCTTGAGGCGTTTGAAACAGACCTTTAGCGTAGGAAGGAAATATTTCCGAAGTAGGAGAAGATTGTACTTCTGATAATATTCAGGACACAAATTAACCAAAAAACCAGGAAGTCAAAAACGTCTGGTTTTAAAACTGCGTGAGAAGATTCCTGAGTAGGTATGATCTTAAGAATTGATGGAGAGGCAATTTTAAAAGAAGAGGATAAATTCAAGGCAGGTCTTGAATATATTATCCTCTTCTTTTAAAATTGCCTCTATACCTATTATGTATGTACCTATACCTACTCAGGAATATTCTCACGCACGAATATTAACGAGCGTGAAAAGTGTTAATGAAAGGAAAGGAGAACGCTACTGTAAAATTGATCAATAAATTACAACACCTGATCTTTCCAGGTATGGTTGCCGGTCGGCAGATGTCGACAACCAGCGGCGAGTACATCGTGAACACGTTTAATAAGGAGATGCTGGCCTGTATCGACGAGCAGATCGCCGTTCTGCCCGACCCTGATTTAAAGAAGAAAAAGGTATTTCGGAGAGCGTGGTAGGAAAATCAATTCAAATACATTAAGATTAAAATATTTTATTCACAGTAAAATCAAAATGTTCAAGAAGCTAACAAAGAAATCTTACATTTATTCTTTTCAAAACAGTTTTAAATTAATAATTAAGCTACACAAAGCTAAGCTATTAACAAACTTTCAAACTTAAAAATTATTACTCCTGGGTGTGTTGAACTCTAGAAACAATTTACTCTCCTTTCATTTTGCTAGCCCTGTCATATTTAAAAAAAAAACGAAAGCATTGAGGTTACTTCAATCAATGCTTATAAATAATGTTTCTTATTTAATTAAAAAGAGATTTTGCTTTATTTAATTCATATGTTACCTATATACTGTTTAACATCTTTGTGTTCTAAATAATCGCTGATTTTATAATGAGCTTTTTTTCATACTGTGCTTAACACATTTCTAGAACCGCGTTAACGCGTATAAGGTTAGTGTTAGCCGCTCAGAAATATCCGGCTAATATGTGTAGGAAGTAATAAATAAACATAAACAATTATATACAGGCACATACATTGCAATACTGTGTTAGTTCCAAAAAGGTCTGTTGTGTCTCCGTAGGCCAAACCTGAGGAGGTAGCCATGATAAAGGAGTTCGTTGAGGACTGGATAGACGAGAACATGGAGGTCATCGTGCCAGAGATCGAAGAAGCAGAAGAGGAGGAGCCTCCAATTCCTGAGGTGAGCTATTGTGGTCTTCTTTACTAGTGAGTAGAAATCTGATTTCAACGTAAAGAATTTACATTCAGTTTTTTTAATGTCAATCTACCTACTTGTAATGTTAGCCGCTGCCTTAGCGCCGAATGTAGTGGAGAAAAAGGCAACAACAAAAAAAAACTTCACTCTGGCCATCTTTTCTCAAATCACCTGAAATCTAATACACGAGTTGGTACGAATATATATAGAAGCATAAGTGCATTCAACATTTGCAAAGTCAAAACGTTAATAATAGCACAGTTTTTGGTATGCGTCAGTACATTTATGAAAAACTTATTAAACCCTGCATATAATTATCTAGAGTAACTCTTATAGAGAATACATACTATTATAGTGTCTACACAATCTTTAATGACACTGTGTTAATACAGATAGTCTAGAATCTACACTAATCTACACATCTAATCTATCTTAATTTATCTCTGGGCACCATACACTACTGTGTGGAGCCCTGCTGCCGTAGATTTTTAAAAACGGATGTTTCGTTTTTATTATTTTTTTCTTGTTTTGTTGACTTTTGTGTATTTTGTTTATTACACACGCACTTGTGTCTTCATTGTGTTTCTATGACAATTTAAAATCCTTCTTTCGTTTTTCTTTCTTAGGTACAATGCAAGCTACATACGACGTGAAAGGCACAGGCCTTAGAGAGTGTAAGAGGATGATCTTAATCACCTCGCGTGCCAGTTTCCAGTCACAGCACTAGGGCTTCCTCACGATGTTTTCGTTCACTGTTTTTAGCACTGGCAGGGGTCGGCACCAGCCGTCGACTTAGATATTAGACGCTAGCATGTCGGCGACTGCCACCGACATGTCGACGGCAGTCTAAAAGTTACGAAACTACATTTTTCGTAAGCACTACACATTCTAAACTATTATCCGGTTGCACTTATTTGCCCTTGCAGGAATCTAATAAAACTAATGCATTCTTAAATCTCACGTTCTTACAGGTCGTGACTGTTTATGCGGTGCCCGGGATAGGTCCGATTGTGGAAGAAGAAATATACCGAGAGTTCGTGGAGTACGCTCTGGAGGTGTCCAAGACTCAAGCCGACCTGTTTATGCCCAGAAACATCCGTCACTTCCTGTGCCCGCCGCTGGAGAAGTAAGAGTTATTATACGACTACAACACAAAATAATAGGATTACCTTAAAATGCCTAATTCCTGAAACCCAGAGTCTAACCGGTAATTACCGTGCATGCATTGCCTTAAAGTTATGGTTGATTGATCTGAATGATATAAATAATAAACAAAAGTGGCCTTAGAACACTACTCTGTGGTACTCCCAATGTATTACATAATTTAGAGCCTGTCGTTGTCACATTACTTGCCTAATAACTACAGGTGATTTTTGAACAAACTTATTATCCGGATACACTTACCTTGTCGGACTCTTCCAGCAAAAATTATGTATCAAATAATAATAAATGTAACAAATAATAAATCAAATATTCTTTTATAACTACAGGATTACCGGCGTTCATGCAGCGACTAATGAATGTCGATGAAGCGAAAGATGTCGGTCAGGATCGTGGCAAGAGACAAACCCCAGGCCTCGATTCTTCTAAAGCATTACAGTACGACGACATTTACACGGTCGGGTCACGTGACGTGCTTCTTCGCACCATTGACGCCTACACTTGAGCCAAACTCGACAACGAATGGCGGTAAACAAACCAATTTAGGGTTATCACAACTCACATTTTACAAAACTTCTATTATTTACATGATTACAGCCTTTTACATGCTAACTATTTATTAACAATTCCTATTGCAGTATATTTCACTAGAATCACTCAAATAACATGCATATTACCTTGTTATTTCGAAAAAACCATAAAAAAATCGACATTAATTTTACGCGATAGCCCTACAAAAAAAGAAACATGGATGATATTCAGGTGTGAAACACATTTTGGGAAATTTCGTTTATGCCAACAAGTGAAGTTTAGTCGTTTATCAATACAATTTTTCATACTTTAACTAATTTTCTAATCAACCGCATAATACGTGCATTATAATACTTCCAAGTATGGAAGACTCGCGTTTCGTTGTTTCATTGCAGACTACATACAATATATACGTATCAAAAATATTTTTATCTAATTTTACCTTTAATTTATTTTAATGGTACTGTATTATGTTTAATAGACGATCTTATGAATTATTATTAATTTATATTAAGAAGAAAGACATAAACCAATAAGAAGAAAAAAATATTTTGAAATAACGAAACTTAGCAAGCAATACAATTTTGTCGAGTTATACTCTCTTTGATTTTTCTTGACCTATCAGTCGAGTATGTTTTTTTGCTTAAACGCGCTTAATTCTATTAGGAAAATCATGCGGCACGGCTCGCGTGGATGTTTGTTACATCTGTGTGTCATATTTCATTCAAATCGGTTAAGCCTTTCACTATAAAATCATAAACATAAATTAACTTTTTACATTAGTAGGTAGGAAAAACGATTATTATTTGTATGAAAATTATTTCTAGAAAAGGTTGTTAACATCTGCCTTTTAGGTATAAACAAGTCGTTGCCTAGCAACGGTTTGTTTATCGCCATTCGTTATCGAATTTGGCTCAGGTATAGAAAGTATGAGATTGTGTGCGTTCGTTGATTTGAAGCGGCAATGAAACTGAATCGCCATGTTCATGCAGTAGCAATTGTATTACAATGCATTAGCAGAATGAAGGCCCTGGTCTCTGCCTAATCCTGCGGGATACAGGCGTGTGTAAGTGTAATGTTAATTGTAACAACATAACACGACAACATTAAAATTTGTTGTTTGTCTATTTCAGATTCATAGACCACAGTTATGAAGTTCATCTGAAAGAGGAAGAGATTCCAACTGGTGGGGTAATTACCGACTAGAAAGGATTACTGCACGTAAATATTAAATAAATCGTTTCCACTTATGGAAAACAGAATAATAAATTGCTATTAATATTTGAAAGTGGATTCATGCACTAAGTTGTTGTTGTTGAAATATAACTTATTTGTATGACTTTTTGTTGTTTAAGAATCTTGTCAATATTTAAATAATTATTTTTATAAAAAATAATTTACATTTATAAAAATAATTATTTACATAAATCATTTATTATAGTTATTTTTACCAACATTTTGATCTCCAAATTGTTACTAGACAGGGGAACGGACGATCGTCCAGTAAAACATCCTAAAACTTTACAGTGTTTTTATTTTAATAATATATGGAATAATAAATTAACTTCCCGTGTGTATATACCATCCTATCACCGAGACACGTTGGCTACCCGCGAACTATCGCCGCCTCGTTTTAACTTATAGGTAAGTGAATTCTCTCTTTATTTTGTGATTTATTTGGACATTTTTTTGTTGTTTGTATTGTATTTTATTTCAACTTATTTAAACAGGTCGTTATTTAGTTTAAAACAGGTCAACTGGCTATAGACTTAACACTGTTTATTTTGAAATCATTTAAGCAATTAATTCAACATTTTGGGATTACTATGAATTCAACATTATTTTTGCGAATTCAACATCACAGAAATTCAACATTTTAAGAATGCAATTGTGAGCCGAAAGGTAATTTACAGCTTGAATTTCCAACTGAAGTTCAGATTTAAGTTTCTAAACTGTAAAATGTGATGGGTTTATATTTATTGATGAGGCATAGTTACCAAGATACCTTACATTTTGGATAGTAACATTTAATCGGACCTATAAGCTTAAAACAACTCCTGTCAGATAAGTGATGTTTCATATCAAAACATTTATTTTTTTTTGTTCTTTATCTTAATTATTTAATTGGCAGTAGACGAACGGCGGCGTTAAAACGAGACGGGACTATCAATTTTTGAGCATATTTGTTCAATCAGCACAATTTTACCAAAACCACTTGGGTATTTTCTTCGATATTTTGCTCAATAACTATTAGCAAAACAAAATTTTCATTTAAAGCGACTGCGTACTGTTTTCGGACCAGCTTTTTATACGGCGCATGAAAGAAAAGACTTATGTTTAGGCTGGCTGTAACAACTTTTCTCTTTGCTATCGGAATAATTAATTACTAAAAAACACCTAACGTTAATATTTTAATTATTTAGCTTAATCAATAAGCGAGTTTAGCAAAGTTGGTCCGAAAACAATTACGGTTTTTTTCTGTTTATACATCACCACTTAATCTTCTACAGACATACAATAAGCAGTGAAAGAAAGTATAACGCGTTCGCATCAATGTATTTTTGGATTTTTAACTTCAGTAAACTAAATTCTATATATACAATAATATAATTCATATTTTGCACAAAATTTATCCCATCGTGTACATCAAAACGATACTTAATATAATTAAAATAATTATAGAACCCAAATATCTGTACAAGCCTATTTTTGTTAAAAAAAAAGGTTGCCATGTTTAAAATGACAATTATTATATTTTTTCTGCAAAATGTACACATAAAGTTATTATACACTTATATTTGAAAAGAACTTAATATCTCACACAATTCACAAATATTTCCATTCGTCTAGGAATCGCCTTTTGTTACTAATATACACTAAAGAAGACAAATAACTTAAAATTTTACTTTCATTGGAAGATACAAAATGGATTCGCTAAGATTACCTAAACTTTCGATTCAAACTCTTATAAGTAAGCAAAGTTTGTTTCCAGTAAAGCTAAACGATTGGCCGTTCGAAATGGCAAACCTAGAATTCTATACTAGTTACTCGCCTATGCCTTGAGTAGAATTTAAAAATTCCGTTCAATACGGAAAAGATACTATCTTTCTTTTCATGACCAACGTTTATGCATCCTGCATTAAACTTAAAAAAAGTAAGACAAACACTTATATCATTAAAAAAACTTCATATAAAACAAACTTAGGCAAATACTTAACGAGTATGTCGTTTTTAAACGTATTAGCACTGATGGTATGACAAAAACCTGATACGTGATAGTAAAATTGTTCTGGAATATTTATTTATTCTAATATCCGAATGCACCACATTTTGACCGATCATTATAAGTTTATAATTAAAATAATTATTTCAATAAAAGTTCGTACTCGAGGCATTTTACTAACCCATCACCAAAGTCGCACACGTCAAAGTTATGCATACTTACTATGAAATTATGTAATATACGATACTTTAGTGATAGTTTTGTAAATTAAACCTGTCTAAAGTGTTATCACACGATGAGTTTTGGAATTATTTATACGTTCAATTATAAACTTACAACAATTAGTCATGGGTACTCAACTTTGAAACGACAGTTTTTTTGGAAATCCTGGCGTTGTTTTAAATTGTCTTCATGTAGTTTTAAATTATTTTAAATTATCTTTAAGATGATTGGGACCGCAAAATTGTAGGTGCTACTTTATTACAACCAGACCTGCACATCTCAACATCATATCTACATCATTATACTCACGCAAGCGTGAAGAGTGAAGAATAATCATAATTATAGTTATTAAAGGATGTTATTAAATAATTGAAATTGAAGATTTTAAGTGCCGAAAACGTAGCGAAGAAATAAGAGAAGTATTGTTTGTTTCACAATAAAGTCTAGTACACGATTACTAAGTACTTTTTTGGCGAGACTTTACGAACTGTGTTCAAAATCTGTTAAATTTCATCCAGATTCCAGACTATTTTGACACCAGTCTAGATCTAAACATTGATATATTTAAGTCCATCTTCCTCTACACGTTGGTAAAAAGGTGAGACACAGCGCCTAACCATTAAAGTGGAAAGACACAAAAGTGTGAATTAATTGATATATACATTTACTGATTTATTATTACGCTCTGATAATTATTTGTCTAATTATAATTAAAATAATTATTTATACAATTGATTATAAAGGGTTAATCAAACCCTAATCAATTTTAGAAATATCCCGATACCTTTGTTTTGAATGTTGGAATTGTATTATTTACGACTGCGTTTCTTCTATGCGGTTATCCTGTTTTCTATAATACCTAATGTTAGTGAATTCCCGCGTTACACAGAAAAAAAAAACAATTATATATAACACAAGATGGTTTTAAAAATCATCTATTAAACGTCATAGTTATATACACGTTCTAAAATGTGAAATTGATAAAAAAAAACATTTTTACTACCTAAAACGTTTCAGGAACTGCATATATTAGAAAGAAACCCTGTATATATAATAATTGTAATAATTTATATACATTTGGAGCGCAATAGTAAATCAACAAGACAATTAGATAGTAAAATCATGATGAATACTAAATACATACTAACGTATTTACGTACAATTTCGTTTACGTCCCTAACTTGACTTAATACATTAATTCGGCACTGCAATGACTTAAAAAGCCAGTGGGTTGCGTTTTTTGCGCGAAAAAACACGCGCCTTTTTGTGAAAGCTTAAGTTAATTTTGTGAAATAAATTTTACTAGGAATATCAGGAACAAATTGTAAATCTCAAGCGATGGTTTTATTTAAAATTTATGTTACGTTACTTTATTTACGTCAATGTGTGAGGACTCGCACAACAAATAGAATGTAACTTTTCTAAAGTCACCTCACGTGAAGCCAGCTTTTCTACTGTATTCGTCGCAGAATGACCGGTCCGCAAAACGTCCCACGAGCTCAAAACGTCCCGGTTGCAAAATGTCAGGTCCGCAAAACGGGGTCCTGCTGTTTGACCAAAAGTCATTTGGCAAAATTACACTTGACAAACAATGTTTGACAAAAAATGCTTTCGCCAATTGATCATTTTACTACTAATCATTTTACAAATGACTCACTTATCCAAATTATCAACACTTAAATTTACATTTTACAAATAATTATTTTACTTAATGAACATTTAACAACTGAGTTATCAGACAAAACTACTATTGGTCTAAAAACGTTTGATAAAATGTATTATTTGAAAAATGTTTCGTTTATTAATCAATCTTACGAACGGGGGGTCGGCGATGTAAAGAATACGTGACAACAGAAATATAGGTGCGACGACGCGCGTAGCGAAGCGGAGCGCGTCGGAGCGTTAGGTTCTCTATGTAAGATCGAAAACAGACTCGACTTTGATGCGTTCAACATTTTGTTAAATGACATTTGGACAAATGCTTCATTTGCGAAACATATTATTTGGTGAAATTAAAAAAGGTCAATTGACATTTTAATATTCAAAACATTTAACAAATGTAGTGTTTGCTAATGGATCATTTGCTAAGTGAGTTTTTGTAAGATGATACTTTTGTCAAATGTCTCGTTTGCCAAATGAACATTTGGTTAAACGTTGTTTGTCGAATGATTATTTGTCAATAATTTTTTGGTCAACCATTAGTAATCCCCGCAAAACGTCCCGCGTGCCATAAACGTCCCATTTGCAAAATGCCCAGTCCGCAAAACGTCCCGCGTGCTCAAAACGTCCCGGTTGCAAAATGTTCGATTCGCATTCATAAAAATGTTCTGTTCTCAAAACGTCCTGTCTGCGCATAAGTGGAAGAGACATTGAGAAAACGTAACGTTTTGGGAAAGGAAAATTTTGCTTCCTAAAGTTTTGAAGAAGAGACATTTTGCAGAAGTGGCGTTTTGACGGAGACATTTCGAAATGTGACGTACCTATGCAATAAGACATTTCGCAAACGGGACATTCTGTGACGAATCCTTTCTACTTTCCTAATAAATCTTTTCTTTTAAACTTTAAAATATAAACAAGGAAAGCACAGACTAAGACGAAGACAAGTTCTTAGGAAGAATTGGGTACATTGAGCTTGATTAGGGCAAGATAATTAATAAAAACGGTTCGTATAATATAATATTTTTTTCTTCCAAGGCCAATCTATCAATCAAACCAGTTCAATCTATGTTAAACGTTTAAAAAAAAAATTAAAGCGTAAAAAGACCTTTCATACTGATTTTTTTTATTTTCGTACGAGTGATAACTTTGGTCTTGACAATGTTGATAATATTAAATTAAATAAGTTATAATTTTAAATAATGTGTTATCGTTTCTTCTTTTTTTTATTACTTCTACGCTCTTAGTCTCTACTGAACAGCACATTTGACAATCTAATAATCATCATAATTATTTTTAATTATTTTATAAATTTACTAATTACCTTTAACAACCTTTGTTGTATGTAATTGTGTTCCAGTGAACTTCGTCACACTATGGACATATTTTACTCTGTAAATTTTACTTTTAGTTTATTTAAAATCATGAAACATTTTTATAAAAATGTTGAGCGTTGTATCTAGCATTAATATTTCGAATTAGTTAAACGACTTCGAACGAATTAATATGTAAAAACGGCAATAAGTGCGTTGGTGGGTTTTATCAAATCACTCTTCCTGTTCCTACGTTATCTAAAATCTTGGTAGTTAACACGGTCCTAGCGAATAATCAATACAAAAATCTTGTGAAATGAAGTTGAAAAATCAATTTGAAGTCTATTTTAAACATTTTTCTCGACACACTCTCATTTTGTCAGCAATCATGCGCCAAGAAACTAAATAATTAATATGTACCTTATAGTTACGATATCATGGACTTTATTGCATCAAATATTTTTAAATAGGCTGCTTGTACTTCTGTTTTATAATAAAATTACATGCGATAGTTTGAAGTTGAAATTATTGAGCTGCATTATTAGTTAGATATATCAGTTTCAACGTAAGTGTTTTTTAACAAAACTTAATACCTATTTCGCCTAGCGCTTATGAAGTAGGGGTGTTTAAATAATGTTAATAATTGTACTATTTATAATGAATATCAATTTAAATTGATAAACAGTACAATTATTAACCAATTTCTGGAAGCATGATATTAGCTCCTTAACAACTATTGGAGGAATGACATTTCCTATTTAATTTTTTATCTATCAAATCAACAAAGCCGTCACTCTCTCAGCAATCCTCCATCAATTCACATATTTTGTTAACCAATCCCTTTGCAGAAAAAATGCAGTTGCCTCCTCTGAAACTGCACTCCCCGAAAATGCAATCCAAAAAAAGGAAACAACATTTTTCCCTCCAACCTTCCGCCATCTTGGAGAGCGGCGCCATTTTGAAAAACTAAACGTCAAACCAGCGCGCCAAAGCGTACCTATTATTACGTGTCATCGTTTGTGTGGGTTTTTTTTCGTGGAGGGTCAGCGAGAACCTACGAGGAGGGTCTGTTAGCATCAAGCGATGGCTAGTAGACGGGCCGCCCTCATTAGAAAGTCGAGCAGGCGTCTCCACAAGTTACGCAGAGCATTGGAACGCTGGAATATAAACCGCCACATGAAGAGAACCACCGCGCATTGGGTCACGATGTGCACTATGTGTAACCTGGAAGGAGAGAATTTGGGGTTAGTTCGACGCCAGAAGTTAGCGGGATGAAAATCAAAATAATTTATTTCGATGTACAGAACGGCTCCCACAAATAACCACGATACGATGTCGCGTCGTAAATTTTTATAGTTACGCTCGTCGTGGAAATCTACGACGAGCGTCGTAACAATTAACATGGCGACATCGTAAAGTGCCACGTTGATTTATTTATTTATTTTATTAGGTTTATCAACAGTATATACATCCTTACTTGCTAATAGTGAACTAGATGTATAACTAATTATAGATAAACACCACATGCATAATAAAAGTAGAAGTACCTACAGCTAGAGCTTAATAATGAGTTACTTAAAGTTTAATTACAATAATGTAACTTAAGTGCTTGACATGAAACTATTATATATATTTTTTTGATAATTTTGCGCAGTCTCGAAGTGCACGGTACGACGTGGCTTCTAAAGAGGTTCCCGTTAGGACTGTAGTGGAGAAAAAGGCAGCGTAAAAAAAAACCAAGTACATTTGTACAAATAAACTAATTGTACAAAATTGTACAAATTGTAAAACAGTACAAATTGTCGTGAACAGTTAAACTGTAAATTATATTTCAAGTGAAACAGTATTCAGACATTCTCATTTATTTGTGATCTGCTGGACAATGATCTGCCTCTCGAATCGATCGAATGACTCTCCGCCACCGTAACCAGGTCATTTGGAGGGGGCCTACTCATACAGTTAGCCTACTCGCAACTTGACAATCATGATAATGACAATTACAAAAGCAACATTGTAGACTCACCTATTCATCAGTTTCCGCGACTTAGGCAGCGTGTCCGGACTCTCCTTGAAGAGGAACCTCCGAATTCCCAGGACGTAGGACTCGATGTACGCGTCCCAGTCGATGTTTCTGCCGAGTCAGATAGATAAATACGTATGGATACCTGTCTAATGCACCAGTAATTTAAGGGGACAAAGTAAACATAAACATTTACATAGGTACAGGGACATATATTGATTCTGGCCTCACACTAGGATAGGTACCTACCCTGTATCGAGGGGACTAGAAACAGCGACGTCACAAACGTGTAATCCTACATCATAAACATCAAAAACCTGGGATCTGTCCATTTGCGAAGATGGACAGGACTAACGTGACAGTATTAGGAATAGTCGACCGATTCACATTACGTGCGGTAAAGTAAATTGACACATATTATCTGACATTAGGTACAGTAAATTAAATCCACATTTCTGACATTAGTACAGTAAACCCCTTGAGCGCTTAGCGTACACCCGTGTGTACGCTAACTTTTTGTGCCCCAACTGCTTAGCGTACACACGGGTGTACGCTAAGCGATTGATGGATTTGACTTCTATTATCTATGGTGTTTTTATTCTCTATGGCCAATATCCGGTTTTCTCTTCACATATCCACGGTCCACATATCTGACATCCACTCAGTAAATTGAGCCCACATAGCTGACTTTAGTACAGTAAATTGAGTCCACATATCTGACATTAGTACAGTAAATTGAGTCCACATATCTGACATGAGTACAGTAAATTGAGTCCACATATCTGACATTAGTACAGTAAATTAAGTCCACACATCTGACATTAACACAGTAAATTGAGTCCATGTATCTGACTTTAGTACAGTAAATTGAGTCTACATATCTGACATTAGTACAGTAAATTGTGTCCACATATCTGACATTAGTATAGTAAATTAAGTCCACATATCTGACATCAATACAGTAAATTGAGTCCATGTATCTGACTTTAGTACAGTAAATTGAGTCCACATATCTGACATTAGTACAGTAAATTAAGTCCACATATCTGACATTAGTACAGTTAATTGTGATCACATATCTTGCATTAGGCACAGTAAATTGATTCCACATAATTATCTGTCTTTAGTACAGTAAATTATGTCCATATATCTGACATTAATGCAGTAAATTGTGATCACATATGAAGGATACAGGGAAAGAAGGATCACAGTCAAAAATAACGTATTTGGAGATAACAACAAAAAATGTTTTTTCTCTTAAAATCTATGTTTTTACAAAACTAAAGTACTGACTTCTAGAAAAGACAGTTAGCCCAATGATTTACCTAATAAAACGAATATAATAAATGTTTATTGCCACCAAAATAAAAAAATAACGTAAATGTTCTATTAAAATACTTAGGAGAAAGTTTAGAGTCACTTGACTACGAACTTTTTGATGTGGTTAATTTTTATATTTTTTTTCTTGAAATATCTGCATAGCTACGAGACATTGTGATTTACATGTTTTTTTGCTATTCTGATTACATATCAGTAATTAATACCTGTTAGAACTTGATTGAGTAATCAAAAACTCTCTAAAACGATCATAGTCACATTGACTATGATCTATTTTTCTGCAACCATAGTAAGTTCTTTTGAGTCTCATGTTGACTGTGATTTCTTTTAAGGCTTTTTTGTTTTACCATTCGATAGTTTTCTCAACTCACTACCAGGTGGCATTGTCAACTAAGTTTTGGAAAAATACTGACTTTGATCCTTTTTCCCCTGTACCTACCCTTCATATCTAACATTAGTACTGAAATTGTGTCAACATATCTGACATTAGTACCGTAAATTGAGTCCACATATCTGACAGTAGTACAATAAATTGAGTCCACATATTTGAAATTAGTACTTACAGTAATTTGAACCCACGTATCTGACGTCAGACAGACGTCACGACGCAATCTAAATTGAACCTCCGCACCCGACATGAGGCAAACTAAATTGACCCCACTCACCTGACGTTAAAGTCGAAAGTGCGCCGGTCCTCTGCAGACAGGGCGGCGCACAATGCCTGTACGTTGTCGTCGGCGAAGGCCCACTGGCGGGTTGTGAAGTACTCGAGGCAGGCCGCCGCCTTTTCCAACTTGTTCTGGACTCGCACCATCCTGGATTTTGGACGAAAGAATGTTACGGAGAAACTTTAGTGCATGCTTTATTAGGCCATTATTTTGCAATATTTTTACTTTTAAGTACCTACTGTCCTGTCCTTAACTTTCCACTCTATCGGGTCAAGCATTTAGGCAACTCGAAAGAGTCGAAACAAGAATATATATCGTCGGGTGAAAGGCTACTTGTATTAAGCGACATTTTGGGCTAAATTGAGATATTTATATATTTGGAATCTGCAGATTTTTCTGCGTCTTTTGAGTTAGGTTTTAAAAATGTCTGAGTAATTGCGCTTCAAACCATTTAATAGTTTATTTGTACTGTTTTTTTTTCTGATTTTGCAATCTTTGAAACGGTCTCCTGGATATTTCAAAAAGTGTCGCTTAAAACAAGTAGCCTTTCACCCTTCGATATGACAGTTCGGAGTAGCAGTATGAGATACCTACTGGGAAAAAGGTCCCAGAATGTAACAGTGTTATATGAGGTGGTATAACCATTTTATGTAACAATGTTACATTCTGGGACTTTCCCACGGGACAGTTCGGAGTAGGTGAGATACCTACTGAGGAAAAAAGTCCCAGAATGTAAAAGTGTTATATAAGGTGGTGTAACCATTTTATGTAAGAATGTTACATTCTGGGACTTTCCCAGTAGGTATCTCATACTCTTACTCAGAACTGTCCTATACATTCTTATTTTGATTTTTCAGGTTGTCTAAATACTTAACCCGATAGAGTGGAGAGTTACGTAATATAAGGGCAGTTCGGATAATCCACGCTCTATTGTAGTATTCTGTGAATAAGTGAGGAGGTGGAGAACAAAACCTTACATTTCCACTTTTTCTAATTTTAAGGAAAACAGTAAAATGTCAAATAGCTAACAAAGCATTACAATAGCATTATGTTTTAATTATGTCATATTAGACAAAGTGTTTCAGTCGACCTATGTACCAAATTACTGTTAAAATTATTAGAATATTAGTCAATACTTGTCAATACTATGGAATTAAATTTGGAAATGTGAGGTTTTGATTAAACATTTTTGGAAAAGCATGGTTTTGATAAAGACTTCTGGAAAAGTTAGGTTTTGATATTTACCGAAAAAAAAGTTGAGGTTTTCATAATACATTTAACCAATATTGCCTAACTTTTAAAATGAAACAAAACTTATCACCCTTCTAATTTTTTTAGGTGGTAAACTGCGTTCTGTTCGAAACGTCCGTAAAATTCTATAAGAAAAGTGACGTTTTGATATCTTATTTCGCCGAATCTATTCGACCATTTATACCCTTGAACTAAAAAAAAAAACGAAAAATCAACCTCAACTAAGTGACAAGCTGTGAAGGAAAAATGTTGTAGGCATTATGAGGGGATGAACGGAAGGATCGATCGTGAGGATCTGAGTTCGAACCACGCATGTACCAATGACTTTTAGTTACGTACATTTGTTTGTACAGCAACACCATTCGCTGATAAATTGTGCCCGGTTAACGGCGACAGGCTTGCCACTTGTCACGTTTGGGACCTAATAAACTCGGCAAAACGTGGGTCCAGTTCTAGAGACTGGTGCCTCTGCCTACCCCTTCGGGGATAACGGGCGTGAGTTTTTTTTTTTTTTTATTTAAACGGAAGGCAAGGGCGGCTCACATGGGCTTGGTGCCGGCGGCGCGCGCGCACAGGTCGATGAGGTGCGCGGGCGCGCGGTGCTCGAGCAGCGCCAGCGCCGCGTGCCGCAGCCGGCTGCCCGTGATGTCCCCGCCCGGGTACCACAGCACCTCGCCTGCGGGACGGGGCAGTTACATAAAGCTGCGTCCACATTTGAGTGCAGTGGGCTGGCCATATTTCGCGAAGAACCGACAACCGCTGGGGTAAACGTGTTCCTGAGCGGAGACCGCGACTCGGCAAACGTAGTGTACGACGCCCTCTAACCAGTGTGCTTAGTGCGAGTTTTTTTAACTACTCGATCGCGTTAACGTAAACTCATATTCTATAGGAGTGACAAAGCGCGCCACCTATTTGTCTCTCTCTCACTTCTATACAAATTGCAAACGCTCTCGCTATCGAAAGTGAATGAAAAAACTCGCACTACGGGCCCTGAGTGCGTATACTGAGTTTTTCCATTCACTCTCGATAGTGAGAGCGTTTGCGATTTGCATAGGAGTGAAAAAGAGGCAACTTGATGGCGCGCTTTGTCACTCCTATGCAAATCGCAAACGCTCTCGCTATCGAAAGTGAATGACAAAACTCAGTATACGCACTCAGGTGGGATGACGATCTGCGAAAAACTGCAGGCAGATGCTGGATGCGGCAAGCTGAAGACTTGGCGCTATGGCGCTCATTAGGGGAGGGCTATGTCCAGCAGTGGACTAATATAGCCTGATGATGATGATGATGACATTTGAGGAGTGTCAAGTGAGGAGATCAAAGTGACTTCGCCCACGATACAGGCTCAGCCTAGTGTGGGGACACGGTCACCACTACATGATGTTATGTAATATTAATTTAAATTCTGTTGTAAATTAGAATAAGACTAATAATTATTAATCCACATGCATGCAACATAATTCATTTGGCAATAAACAATTTTTACTTTACTTTACTTTTTACTTATTTCCACTTTTGAAAATAAATTAACTAATGACTTCTTTCATGGTGACATGAAAAAAAATGTATATAACACAATTGTAACGTAGGTAAAAAAATTTGGCATTTATTTAAAAATCTGATAAGGTGGAAATAAGTCCTTTTGAAATGACACTCCTCATTTGTAGCTTCTTGACGTATCACGTCAGTCAGCATCGCATCGAGTACGTACTGTGTCATAAAAATGGACGCTCATTTTGTCCATGTCGTATTATTAAGGCGTATCTTGTAAAAAACGCGTCCATACTTATCAAATGCTGTATCATGTCAGTGTATGATGACGAGATATATCAAGATAGAATACGCAGTTAGTGCGGATCGGGCCGTAACAGATACAGCGTGTATCATTAACGGGTATCATCTTGCGTCCAAACTAGCGATCATGATACGCGCCGAGGCCACGCAACGGAGATGCGATACACCGAAATGCTACAAATGTGGACCCGGCTTTAGAAGACGTGAGTGGGTGAAGGTGATATTATTTCGGTGTTTTTTGTGTGGAAAAAAATTTTAGAAAATTGTAGTAAAATTTAACTTCTATTTAGTCAAAATCTAAAAAATTGCACGTTTATCACCTTCATCCACTCACGTCTTCATTACAAAGTAACAAACAAAAATATATTTATTTGACAGTAAAAAAAATTTTATCATCATCATCATCATTCAGCCACAAGACGTCCACTGCTGCCACCACCACCCCCTTAGAGTCTGATCATTTACATCTTATAAGGATGTACGTCAAACACAACGTACGTATAGCTTTATCGGCTGTACAGTCGACAGCACATCATGGTATACACCCATGCACTCTACTCCGTTGCATTATGGGCGACTTTGCTACTAAAATGTGAAGATTGACGTACTGTCGACAGTACTTGCCTTAGGTAGTGATAGAATAGACATTGATTGTGGCTCTGCTGCGGGGCGTACCTACTCTCTAGCAGCGCCACAAAGAATATATACTCAGGAAAGATAAACGCTCCTGCTTTTGGATTAAAACTGTTGTACGAGTAGTGTTTATTGCGTAGGTACGTGTTAAAAAATATCATTATCAGACAGCGGTTTTATTTATTTTATGTTTACCAACATTTTCTTAAAAAGCTCCTGGTTATTATATTTTAGCAATTTTTTTCTATACTATCGTTTACAAGAACGAGAACTTTTTGCAGAAAGCTATTTTTACTTGATTACTTTCAAGTTTAAATTAAGTTAGACTTTAAGTTAAGTAGTAAATGTATTTCGCTCTAAATTGTTTTTAATTTAATTGAAATGCTTTCTCGTAAACGAGAGTATAGAAAAAAATTGCTAACATATAATAGGCGGTTTCTAAGAAAATTTTGGTAAACGTAAAATAAATAAAACCGCTGTCTAATAATGATATTTTTAACACGGAAATTAAAGTTTTGGCGGACATGCCAAAACTATAGGGGCTGCTTGTCGGCCATGGATTCCTAAAAAAGGGGACAGGACTCACTGAAGGGATGTTTCCGCATGTACTTGAAGCTGGTCTTGACGAACCGCTGCCAGGTGATCGGGTTCTGTTGACCGGTACAGCAGTTGTATACCACCACACCATCGCCCCTGTAGGGTATAAAGTTAAAGCAATATTTAGAAAGAATTGGAAAAAGAACTTTTCAAGCACTGGTACTCTTACAAACATAATTAAAAAAGTTATAAGGCTTTAAATACCGAATTATAGGTAATTTTAGAAAAAATATTAAAAAATCATATGTCCATGACCGTAACTCTTAGGGCCCATGCTCCAAGGGTGGACCGGTAGTAGATGACCCCACCAGTATCCCGAAAATGTTGGACGGTCCATGCGCGGAACACCCTGTATATGTATATATTCGGCTATGGCGACTGTTATCTGCCCATCGATTATGGTTGGTGAGGGTTTCGCTGATGTGCCCTCAGGTGACTTAACCGCCCTGTCCACATTTGTAGCGTCTTGACAAACCACGATCAGTCGTATCGTATCGAGTATTTGTATCATAAATATGGACGCTCATTTTGTCCATGTCATATTATTAAGGCGTATCTTGTAAAAAACGCGTCCATATCATACTTATCAAATGCTCATGTTAGTGTATAATGACGAGATGTATCAAGATACGCGGTTAGTGCGGATCGGGCCGTATCAGATACGGCGTGTATCATCTTGCGCCCAAACTAGCGATCATGATACGCGCCGAGACCACGCAACGGAGATACGATACACGAAATGCTACAAATGTGGACGGAGCTTTACGTTGTAACCGATATGTTGGCCTTGAAGCTAAGCGCACAGAGTGCACGTCAAGACACCGTTATTAAATGTTTATTGTATGGACGCCGGTGGTCGGGCCTTTAGCTCATCTCGTTTCGCATCTAGATTGCTGTGCACTAAGAGCCTCCATTCAGACCGGTTCTGAGCTTCAACTTCCCATTGAGAAGGCACTTATAAAGGGCGAGGAGTATCACAGTAACTGACTTACTCAAACAAAAATTAGTAAATGTGTAACTAACGAACACAGTAACTAACTTACTCAACCGAAAATAAGGAAAACATATAAGTAACTAATTTACTCAACCGAAAATCACTAGTACCCACAGTACAGCAACGAATCTATTCAAACGGAAATAAGTAAGTAAATATGTAACTAATTAACACAGTAACTAACTTACTCAACCGAAAATAAGTAAATATGTAACTAGCTATAGAGGAATAAGTTAGTTTTATGAATTGACGCAGGCCGTACCTTCGCAAATGTGTCCGCCAAGCGCACACGATCATCAGATTGATAACTGTATCCACCGGCACCTGCAAGTTCAAGCAAACGGTCAGGTTAGACTCATACTTAATATTACATTACTGTTCATTCTTCCCTTCTAATGGGGCGTCAAATGCTTGATGACGATGAAATTTGACGCGATAAATGAATATTTCCTGTAGTATCTAACGTAAGAAACCGAAATATATTGACTTTGCTAAGTAAATATGCAGGATGGCTGCAAAATTTGCAAATTAAAAAAATATTTTTCGCTTTTCAATCGGAACGGTGAAAACACTATCCGCCATCTTGAAAGCACCTTTGGTTGTAAACAAACATCTGTCAGTCGTGCGTGCGTAGGTTCTATTGTGACTCATACTTCTTTCGTGGCACGAACTCTACCTATGTTGAATGTCAAACTTTGTTTACAAACGTAGAGGACTTCAAACCATAGACAAAAATGGCGGACCGCGTTTTTGGTTGTTTAGCAAAGCAACGTTTTAAAACAATGTTTTTGTTGCTTTTAGGTCCTCAAAAAATATACTAAAATATTTTTTGGTCTAATGGAAGAGATATTTAGCATTTAAGACATACTTGAAAAAAGAGTCAAGTAGCGGATTAGGACTGATTGACAGGGTAACTCACCAGATCAGCGACCCTGGTACCATTGCCAAGCATGGTTCGGAAGATGCCCTTGCCCACAGCTGCGATGATCCCGTTGGGCCCGTTCCAGTTGTCCACCCACCCTTTCACGGGCTCCCGGACCGAAGACAGCACTGGAACGAGTTTGTAAATAGATTAGTAAATGACTCCCTTGTTTAAAGCGGTATAAATTACTAGCTTTCGCCCGCGACTCAGCCATTGTATCGAAAACGGCCTGGATTGGCCGATTATATGATGACGTCACATGTCAGTAAAAATGGCGTCTATCATTCATTCTTTCTTCCGTTCATTGGTTGGTTGTCGGAATGTGACGACACAATGCCTGTGCGACGCCATATTGCCCAGGATAGCGTTTTGGCGGCTTATTTCAAAAGTGAATTTTCGTTTGCCTTTTTTAAAATACACGCAAGAATTTAAAATGATCACTTTCTGAAGACCCATGAACACCAACAAAAAAATATGAGATGGTCTTCAAAAATCTGTCAAATAGCCGATTGTACTCAGGAGTGCCAAACAAAGAAAATAAGATCTTTAGAACATGCCGGTATTGGAATCCTCGCCCTCCTGAAAGGGAATCCGAAAGTCTGGTTTCGCTTAAGCTCCCAAGCCTTGACCTTGAAAATTATTGTCAAAAATCTTTGGTTTTCAAGATCAGCAACGAGAAGATTACACTCACCGATGGAAGGTCTCACGATGGAGACGGGGAGATTGCCGCATTCCTTTATCAGCATATCCTCGGCCAGCGCCTTTGTAAACGTGTAGGTGTTGGGCCTGTCGCCTGCGGAAGGAAAGTGACATTTAAATTTGCTGGTTTAGGGTTGAAAGTCGTATGTCGAAGGCCATGTGGACGATGGCATATCTAACAAGCAATCATAATGCAGTCTTCGGTCGAAACTCTTTGTTAGGGTTTATCACTGACGATGTCCTAATACCCTATTAAACCAAGAGGATATTGACAGACGAGGTCTATCGACAGGGATAAAGGCAGGGTCTTCACTAAGGTGACCACGAGTACAGACTTTCGCGGCATTCCGCCGAAACGACAATTTCTACGGAGTCTGAACTCGTATACTGATGATATCCAACTCTATTACAGTGAGAGCTCCTTACCGACGAGGTCCGGCGTCACTGACGATGTCTAACGCTGATAAATCAAGAATCCCTCACCGTCGAAGTTCACCGAGAAGGACAAAGGCAGGGTCTTCACTAAGGTGACCATGATTACAGACTTTCGCAGTATTCCGTCGAAACGACAGTCCAAACTCGCATACTGACGATATCCAACTCTATTACAGTAGAGGTCCTTACCGACGAGGTCCGGCGTTATACGGTCGACCAGTTCATCAGGCAGGGTCTGCACTAGGGTGACCACGTGTGCGGGGAGGGCGGGCGGCGCGTACACAGTCTCCTCGACGCGGGACCGCGAACAGTTGCAGTATGCCGTCGACACGTGGACTAGAGCCTGCAGGATTTAGATTATAAGATAAATAAATCGACCAAGAAATCAGTAATCAAAAATTTATTTCAACGTGAAGAATTTACATTCTGTTTGTTGAATGTTTAACGCAGAGGTCAGCCATCGCCAGTCTCAACCATATTAGAGGGAGATAGGCGACTCGGCCAGCGCGCCACCATTCGCATGGCCTTTGGCAAACTTGTGTGCCAGTCGGACTCGTGCATGAAGGGTTCCGTAGCATTATAAAATTGGAAAATCATATCTGTTGTATGGGTTCATCATCATCATCATCGGCCTATGGTTGTCTACTGCAGGACATAGGCCTCGTGCGTGAGGTCTCGGTTTCAAACCCCGGCTGGGGACAAGAAAACCCCAGGTCTTGGACGTATACACGTTTGTGGATGGTGGTATTACTGGTTCCCACGACACAGGGCGTCCTAGTGTGGTGCCAGAGGCAATGTATATGCCTATATGTAAATATTTATGTTTATCTCTGTGTCCGCGTCTCCTACTGTGCCTGATCTCCGTATCTTCTACTCTTTCTCCTTATCTCCTTCAGCCCCCTTACCAGGCCTGTCGCACTCCGCGTGTAGATATCGAACGCGTAAGTACATGCGGCGGCCACTCCTAAGTGGCCAATAGGTAGGTGGGGATTCAGGAGCCAGAAGAGGTAATAGTTACGCGGTAGAAAGAGAGGCAACATGTAGGTCGCCGTGCGATCTGAATTTCACCTAATTGGGTATTTGACAGGATGTCAAATGAGTTACTTTTAAAACGGAATTTTGTATGAAAATACTTGCTTGTGACGTCACATTTCAGAGTACTCTTTTTATGTTTCATCTATTTATAAATTGTAATAACTAGTAAATGATTAAAAGAAATACATTTTCCGAATCATTTTGTAATTTTTGTTTCAATCGAGCATCTCAAATAATTTATTGTTGATAGTGTAAAATACCGTATGTATCACTGCTCTAGCAGTTTTCCCTTTTTCTTTAATTGATTTTGCGGAGTGAATCTTCTGTACTATTATTTATGTATTCTGTGGTCTTACCTCCAGTCCCAGCATACGATGGCAAAGCTGCACCAGCTGCTGGGTCCCCAGCATGTTGATAGTCACGGAGAGCTTCAGCTTCTCGTCAAACTTGACGGTGGCTGCCGAGTGGAACACCACGGAGACCTGAGGACGTTAGAGGATTCGAAAGAAAAGATGAGGAGAATTCGTTTGGACTGTGTCACTCTGGGGCATATCGTCCCTTAGCTTACAACACCGCTCAAGTCGAAAATTGGCGGTTTTCACATTTGAACGCCATTATTCTGCCCTCGTAAGGAAGAACGCAGTAATCGTAAAAACGCAGTTTTGGGTAAATAGCTATTTATTTCTTAGGATTAAAAGGATTTCATACATTACTGCATATTTTCTTACTGAAATTTCAGGTTTCTAGTAGACCTACAGCCACCATTATTTTTTCACCTATAGATATACCACCAGGGAGCCCATATTTGCATCCAAAGTAAAAACGCAGTAATGGCTATTACTGCGTTCTTCCTTACGAGGGCAGTATAGATGGAGCTGCTCATTGCGCGTCTAACCATTGGTCACACCTATAAAGTTGGTAAAAATTACTTAAGCGGTGTTGTAAGCTAGGGGACGATATCTCATGCAACGGATCTTCCTTGAGTTGGTCGCACATTTTGTCAGCAACGTACGCGCCGCACGCGCCGAACGCACCGCATTTTAGAATTCGTTGTATGCAATGATATGAAATCTCGCATATTTATCCGCACGGTACGCACATTTCGTAAAATACGGTAGGCATCCGAACTCCGAAGGAAGCATTCTGATGACGTCATATAATGCGGCGCGTATGGCGCGTGCGGCGCGTGCTGCCACTCAGTGTTGCCTCATTCGGATCCGAAGAGCTGAATATGCTCCATATAAGTTCCTTTTTGAATTAATGTTGTGAATCCAGAGTCTTTTTTTTCTTGGAATTTCATTTTTTTCTTCGTCTGCCAATAAGCAGGCTATTACAACAATTTCTTCCATAGCACAATGTCACCGCACCGTTTCACACCAGAGGCAAGAAAAAACTGCAAAAATTGTTGGCAACACACAGAAATGCGGCGCGTTCGGCGCGTACGTTGCTGACAATTATGCGACCCAATTTTAAAATACTGCGCGTGCGGCGCGTACGGTACCTACTGACAAATGTGCGATAACCTTTGATGTCCAAAGTTATGCAGCCAGTGTTTTGGGAACTTTTGAATCAGATATAAAACGGAGCGACTAAAAATGTTGCTTTGCTTAATTACTTTTAAAATGTGACCTATCTTGACGAAGCCTATGGAGAATTATTTTAAATTTTTAGTTTAAATTCGTTTATCTGCGACATGTATATTTTTTTTCTTATAATCTAAATAAATAAAATTCAAAGTCCTGACTGACTGACTGACTCACTCATCAACGCCCAGCCCAAGCCGTTGGATCTAGGAAGCTATAATTTTGCACAGAGGGTATGTATATAATTTAGGCAAGGAAAAAGACCGGATTTTTTGAAACTCAACCCCTAAGGGGGTGAAAAGGGTTGCCAAAATTTGTATGGGAGGTATAAAGAATGTTGTCTAATTTTCTTGAAACTTTAAATAAATACTCTTCAACACAATTGATTGAACACATGTTTCGCCGTTTTTCTAAATTTAACCCTTAAGGAGTGAACGCGGTTGCAAAATTTTGAACTAAAGTCCACGTTGACGGAGTCGCGGGCGAAAGCTAGTATAAATTAAAGTTAGAATTTGTTAAAATATTAAATTTCTTTAATTTTGTTAAAATTAAAGACTTGGGCGATTGGATATGGCCAATCTTATTTAGGTAATTTGGTACACATAGGAATCATGCTCAATGCCACCGACTTTCTGATCCGACGAATACTTTATTCAATTGTGTACCACTTTTCTTTCGGGCCTATGAATAGTCTCAGTCAGTAACATATTTATCAAGATCATCATCATCATCATCATCGACCCATAATGTTCTCACCGATGGGCACGGGTATCTTCCTTGAGGGGTCTCTCTTCTCCAACCTACCTTCTGACACAGCATGGCCTGGTCCGTTGGGCTGATGCCCAGCTCTGGCTCGGTGATGTCCCCAACGATGGGCACGATCTTGTTCAGCTCCAGTGGCCGCTCTCTCCGCAGCGTCTCGAAGAGCTGGAGAATAGGAGACGATATTATGAAGAGCTCTATATCTCAATCGAGTAAGTTGATCTGGACCATAGGTTATAATTGTGTAATAATTAGTATATCGTCGCTTAGCTTACAACACCGCATAAGTCATTTTAACCGACTTTCATCATCAACACATTATGTCCCCACCGAGGGGCACGGGTCTCTTCCCTGAGGAAGGTACAGGCCATACTCCACCACGGGGGCCAAGTCCGGATTGGTGGAGACTTGTAAGACTAGTGGCTGGTCTTACTGTCAGAAGTTTTGAAGCCGCCCTAAGGCCTCTGACTTGGCTTAACGACTGCCATCTATAGACGGCAGCCGGCACCAACTGCTTAACGTGCCTTGCGAAGCACGGAATCGCTCGGAAAAAATGCCACTAGCGTTAGTCATAGACGGTGACCCATCCATGGACTGAACGCGCCGTATGTTGCTTAACCTTAGTGATCGTTCAAGATCACTCAGGCAGCCCAGGCTACGAGCGATTCTTAACCAACTTTACAGAAGACGAAAAATACTCTCTGTTTAAAAAAAATTGTGTATCTTTTTACTTAATAAATACCCTACTTACCGGTTAAGATATAATTATTTATACTTAATGTGACGATTTACTTTGTTTTTACTCTTATTTTATGACCTTAGCTGTGTTCACTGATATTTTATTAGATTTAGGATAGGATTTAGATTTCTACCTACGGCATCTTATTGGCTGAAATCTATATCATGTGACCAATGGTTAGACTCGCAATGAGCAGCTCTATCTAATGGCATCCAAATGTGAAAACCGCCAATTTTCGACTTGAGCGGTGTGTAAGCTAAGTGACGATATCCAACAGCATGTGACACCCATATTTGACAAATAAAGATATTGTATTGTACCTATTATTGTATTGTATTGTATTGTCAGGGCTTACAAAGTTCGAGTTAAAAAAAAACTCCATGTCTGCCCAAAGGCAATTGCAAAGGGACGCAGAGTTTCGTAACGGTTATTTTTTTCAGTAGTGTTTGATCGAAAACCATAAAATAGGCAATTTGACAATGTAAAAAAAAAATATTATCATCAACCCATAATGTCCCCACCGATGGGGCACGGGTTTCTTCCCTGAGGAAGGTATAGGCCATACGGCACCACGGGGGCCAAGTCCGGATTGGTGGAGGCGTGTAAGTCTATAGTGGCTGGTCTGACCAACTGCTTAACGTGCCTTGCGAAGCACGGAACCGCTCGAAGAAGCGCTTTACGGAACCCTCTGTTCATACCGCACTACGTCCAAAGAGCGTTGTGCAATTTTCAATTTGTGCGTAGTCTCCTTGGCAGGTATGACATTTCTCACATCAAATTCAACACCAGTTAAAGGCCGCTATGCTTGGATCTGTCCTGCAACGTTCTGGTAATCCCTGGACTTTGTATCTGGCTTAGTGGACCAGCGGTGCTATTGCAAACTAATCGTTACAATGGGCATTGTCTTAAAAACCCTCTTGCAACCTACCTCTTAGTAGTATTACACTGATCCCAAGACCGTTTCGCAGAGCTAAGAGGCACGCGTCCTTTCACACATTTACACACACATTCACACACACACACATACTTTTTTTTTCTATTTTCTAGTAAGTAAACTTAACTACAAACCTGACTGCAAAACGTTTACTACCGTTAGGTTAGGTTATACATATAATATAGGCATGCATATTAGTCTTAATTAATGTAATTTTATAATTAACGTTCCTGCTCAAAATATCAACTTAAGAGCTGGGGAGTGCTGAAAACCAGCGTTGGTTACTACTTGGTGGTAACCGACATGTTAGCTGAGCACTTTCCAATTACCAAAATTGTAAACTTAATTTTTTTTATTGTTTTTTCTTAAATTGTGTAAAATTGTGCTTTTTTTGGTAATAAACTATTTCTATTCTATTCTATTCTAAAAAATTGTTCGTGAAAATAGTTTGATCTATATATTTCGATTTGACAGGTTTCTGACAACCGTCTCAGTTTCTTTGTTAGCGTTCACTAAGTGCTCAAAAAGTGGTAATTTTAAATTATTTCCTTCCTTTCTTTTAAAAAAAGCTCACTTTTAAAATAAGCCGCCAAAGCGCCATCTTGAGCAATAATTTAGGTACTGATATGTGACGTCACAAATCGGTAAATAAAACCAATGTACGTAAGAACGACATAAATGACATGCGCCATTTTTACTGAGCTGTAACGTCTGCATAGATTCGGCCAATCTAGGCTGTTTTCGACAAAATGGCTACAGATAGAAAATTATCAAATTGTATCCTGGATTTTGGGCAAAACTTTTTTTTTTAAGAAATGCCTTGGAGCGGTTCGAAGACACATAATTTATACGACTAGCTGACCTGGAAAACGTTGTTTCACTATATCCTCGTAAGGCCCGACCTTGAAAAGAACAATTGATTTTGTGATCACTTGAAGACATTGGGCCTCACGAGGATATAATATACTCACTTATATAATATACACACTATAAAAAAAATGGGATGGACCACCCTTATCACTAAGGGATATGAAATATAGATAGCAACCAATTCTCAGACACCGATTGTATACATAAAATTACATCAAAATCGGCCAAGCCGTTTCGGACTGATGCGCATTAACACGGTGACATGAGAATGTCATATACCTACGTATATTAGAAGATATAGACCCCCCCCTGTCACTACTAGCCACAAGAGTCCGTTTTTTAATGCTATACAAAAAAAAATTACGCGGTGTTACCGCTATAAAAGCTGTAGGTTAACACGGTAGATTTTTTTTACCGTGAATAGAAGACTCATGTTACCAAAATCCTTATCACACATCAAAGACCTTAAAATTGAATTACTCGTAAGATCAAAGTCTAAAAAAAAACAACTGCGTAGTACACTTAACTTGGAAGTAAAATGGCGTTATTTGGTTTTTACGTACTAGCAACATTCAGACATTGACAGCCTAAGAATTGTATGGAGATGTCAACGTGACAATATTTTTTTTTGCATTGAATGAAAAAACAAACAGTAGTCTTACAAGCCTCCACCAATCCGGACTTGGCCCCCGTGGTGGAGTATGGCCTATAACTTCCTCAGGGAAGAGACCCGTGTCCCTCGGTGGGGACATAATGGTGATATTAATGAAAAAATATTTAAAATAAAAATATATAAATAAAAAAAATATATGTATTCTTTATAGAATACAATATTCATTATTGTAGATAGAAATTATACAAATAGAAATTTAACGAACCTACAATTATATTCTTTCTAATAATATTTAGATTCATTAAATTTCTGTTCGTAAAATTTATATCTACAACATAGAATATTGTATTTTACAAGGAGGATATTTTTTTTCGTTTTCTACTTTCCATATCGCTTTTGCTAAATGCCGATTCGTGGTACGCCCTCAGTTGTGTCATCCAGGCTCATTGTCATTACAGTCATAGTACAATCAACGGGAGCTGTAGCTTCCTCCTCTCCATGTTTGTATCATCATCAACCCATTATGTCCCCACGGGTCTCTTCTCTGAGGAAGGTATAGGCCATACTCCACCACGTGGGCCGAGTCCGGATTGGTGGAGGCTTGTAAGACTAGTGGCAAGTTTTCAAGCCGCCCTAAGGCCTCTGACTTGGCTCAACGACTGCCATCAATCGACGGCAGCCGGCACCAACTGCTTAACGTGCCTTGCGAAGCACGGAACCGCTCGGAAAAATGCCACTAGCGTATGTACGAGGACTGAATTTAACAACAAATACTTATGCCAACAAATACTTATGTCGACTGTACATACCACACCGCTTTTGTCCAATTCAACGCGTGATCTGGACCTTTTATTGAACTTCCGGTGTCGGAATTAAACTTTTGTGTATCGTGTGACAGTGCTGTTTAGACATATCTATTTTAAAAAGCTACGCCTACTTCCTAATGGGATATTTGACAGATTTCTGAAAACCATCTCATATTTTATGTTGGTGTTCATGGAGTCCTCAGAAAGTGGTAATTTTAAATTCTTTCGTGTATTCCTTCTAAAAAAGGCGAACGAAACTTTTGAAATAAGCCGCCAAAAACCTATGTTGGGCAATATGTTGTCGCACAGGAATTATGACGTCACTCGGCAGTAAACACACCAATGAACGTAAGAACGTCATGAATCACAGACACCATTTTTACTGAACTATGACGTCATCATAGAATCGACCAACCCAGGCCGTTTTCGATACAATGGCTGCACAATATAATTAATTATGAAATTTTATCCTTTATTTTTTTATAAACAACAAATTTTTCTAGTTAAAATGCCTCAAACCAATTTTAAGACTCATAATTTACCTATAAATAATACTCTTTTTTTTCACACTGGCCTTAGGGCGGGAAAACTTCTGACAGTAAGGCAAGCCACTAGTCTTACAAGCCTCTACCAATCCGGACATGGCCCCCGTGGTGGAGTATGGCCTATACCTTCCTCAGGGAAGAGACCAGTGCCCCTCGGTGGGGGCATAATGGGTTGATGATGATGATGATTAAATTCCCATTTCTATTGTGGTCTAACTAGATACCTATACCATGTTCATTTGGGTCTTAATAATGTTATTTCGGTTTCTACACTAATTTTTAAAGTAAATTAGATGTTATTTAATCTATTTTACTTATTTCTTAGTGTGAAAACAGAAATAACATTTTTTGACAATGAAAATAGTATAAAGAGTACTGAAATGTTGTTTACATTTTGTCTAAGATCCAAATGAACATGGTATAATGCCTACAGACTTTTATTGACTCTACAAAAAGTTCAATACCCTATCTCGAGCTCAGCATCCTTCCCAGGTCAACACAATCAATTTAAATCCACGAACTAGGTCGTCAAAACGTTAAGAGGTCCCCTGCATCCCGGGATCTTGGCCACAAAAATTGGGGCTCTTTAGAGTTACGAGTTACAGTGTGGGCTGCGTCCTGAACTTTCATAAATTTTGTATACAAGTAAATAATACGATGATGATAATGATGATGATGATGGTGGGGATGATATGGCGAATAAACTCACCGGTGATTGTGTGAGCTCTGTGAGGCGCGACGCTACATCTTGTCCACGCTTAGGCCGCATAAGTAGGTAGATATTCTTTATTTTCGGGCAACTCCGGAGCAGTTTTTCAACCAGAACCTGAAAGACGAAATTTAGAAGAATTAATTACTGGGGAGTTAAGGAAACATTAACTTAAACACTTACCTACATGGCACATACATTGCTTCTGGCCCCACACTAGGATACCCTGTGTCGTGGGAACCAGAAACAGCGACATCACACACATGTAAACATCCAAATCCTGGGGTTTTTTTGTCCCCGGAGTTCGAACTCGGGACCTTTCGAATGGCAGATGCTCTAATCAAATCTGTGCAAGAGCGGTCGTCTTAAATTCATCATCGTCAACCCATTATGTCCCCACCGAGGGGCACGGCACGGGTCTCTTCCCTGAGGAAGGTATAGGCCATACTCCACCACGGGGTAACCACCACCACCACCACCAAAGTCCGGATTGGTGAAGGCTTGTAAGTCTAGTGCCTGGTCTTATTGTCAATAAGTACAGTCCAAAAAGTGGGGCCAGCGATAGAGCCCTGACCTGACGGAGCTTTCACCCAAAAAAGGCTCCGGGACCTGATGGACTAACGGCCGATATCTGCGTTCAAGCTATCAGTTTCGACATACAAATTTTTAAGGCTTTAGCCAACAAGTGCCTAGAGCTCTCGTGGTTTCCGGCGGCGTGGAAGGTGGCAGTGGTCACTATTCTCAGAAAACCTGGGAAGAGTGACTACAGTCAACCTAAATCCTACCGGCCCATTGGTCTTCTCCCAATACTGGGAAAGATCCTAGAAAAGATGCTTGTGGCTCGCATTAGATGGTATATAATTACCTAAGATAAACCCGCGACAATACGGATTCGTACCCCAGCGCTGTACGGAGGACTCCCTCTACGATTTGATTATGCACATACGAAAAGTAGTCAAACAAAAACAAATCGCAGTAATGGTTTCGCTAGATATAGAGGGAGCCTTCGACAGCGCTTGGTGGCCAGTAATCCAGACTGAGTTAGAACACTTGAACACACCGGGCAATCTTCGCTTAATCGTAAAAAGCTACTTTGAGAACAGAAAAATCTGTCTCAGGTATGCTGGAGCTGAGAGTAAGCGAACAACTACAAAGGGATGTGTTCAGGTCTTATTGTCAGAAGTTTTCAAGCCACTCTAAGACCTCTGACTTGGCTTAACGATTGCCATCTATTGACGGCAGACGGCACCAACTGCTTAGCGTGCCTTGCGAAGCATGGATTTTTCCGTCATAACTTGATAAAAATAAATGATCCTTACCTTCCCCATAAAGCCAGTACCGCCCGTGACAAATACTGATTTGTCCGCATAGAACTCGGCCACGGGTATATACTCCGCGCTGGAAGGCCCAAAATGGCCCCCACTGAGACACGACGCCATCTTGTTCCAAATTCAAAATTCAAACGCTCCGGAATCTGCTCCCTCCTAGTTCACAACACATGTGCGATGTTTTGTCTTGTCTATGGAAGATTTTGGCGGGAAGAGCGGTTTGTGGTGACAGTTCGTGTGCACTCGAGGTCAGTTGAGGAGTTTGGATGACAGATACATCGCGCTGGTGTCTTCTGGAACAAAGAGAAGGCAATGTTAGTACCTATACCGGGACCGATTTCAGCGTAAAACAGCCTGCAGTGAAATCCCTTTCTAAAACGTCGAATCGATTGAGGTGTGAATGTGCATCGGCTGTCTAAAGCCAAGTAAAAACCAAATTTAAGACGCAATACATTTTGCAGTCGATGCCAAGTTACATGACCAGCACATAAATTTTGGACACAGACTCCAAAATATATTTCTCGAAAAACTACCTACATATATTTAAAAGATTAGAACTCTATCTCTTTTTTCAGGTTTATTTTTGTTTTTAAGTAATTCAATGTTTTTAGTGCTGTAGTGTGTCGGACCACTTAGGGAGGTTACCCTTTCAAACAAAATAAAAATCAATTGGTGGACCTGTCTTCAAGTACTCGGGGAACATACAATATCACGACGATTTGAGAGATCCTGCCTGAGAACCTCTTTAATTTCCGAAGTCGATTAAAAAAGATTCCGACGATTGAGAAACTTTACTCATCCTTTTTTGAAGTCCGTTAATAAATTATTAAAATGAATATGCACCTAGTCATTGTGGCACAAAGCTATGCTGCGAGACATGCTAGGCCTCATACTAGTGGATAGCGGACCCGACGTCGTCATCCGACATCGGACGAGGGTCATCGATATTAATGATCGAATCATCATCATCAACCCATTATGTCCCCACCGAGAGGCACGGGTCGAATCTCTTCCCTGAGGAAGGTATAGGCCATACTCCACCACGGGGGCCGAGTCCGGATTGATGGATGCTTGTAAGACTAGTGACTGACTCAGTAATGATCGAATATGGAGCCTGAAATAGCGATGGGCGGGAGACCTGACGAGTGGGAAGACGGCAGGTGAACCAGGGCAGAGTGGCGGACGTTAAATTCTCAAGAACCTTCTTACCGTCTTTGGATAGCAGAAAAATCACCCGTTTTTGTACAAACAGCTGAAGTCAAACTGGCGGAACTAAGAATCTGGAGCCTGCTTTTCGTCACGTAATCCCATTTTGGTGAATCGATCGAACACGCACGAGATTTCCACGTCCACCGCATTAACTTTTATCGACCGTAAAAACTTTATTTCATCGATTTACAGTTGAAAATCTCTATCTTTCTTTCCACGAACATAACCTAAACAGGTGAGCTGTCAGAAATTCTGATTTATTTTTTTACGCAAAAGGCATCCGGTGAGCAAAAAGTTTTGCGGCCAAAAAGGTTTTGTGCTGTCGTCGGAAAAGCCTGGCCTTTTTGGAAGGGACTCCGCGCTCGGTCAGCAGCTCAGAAACTTATTCTGAGGTCACCAGGATGCTGAGGTATCGATACGAAAGTGCCATGTGGTGAAAATCTTGCAACGCTTACATAATCACTTGCAGTCATACATTATTATGGTTTATTAGTTCTTCACACCCTTCACTAGTTCCACACTTCGGCAAGCGCAGCGTAGGTCGACCAGCCACAAGATGGACAGACGATCTCATCCAAGTGGCAGGAAGACGCTGGATGCAAGCCGCTTCCAACCGGTCTTTTTGGAAATCCGGTCCAGCAGTGGACTTCTTGTGGCTGAATGATGATGATGATGATTAGTTGTTCTACATTGATACTACAGACGAATAACCAGCGCTGTGTAGTGGTATGTCTCTCCATCATTGCCCGTCTCTATTTTATTCAACTTCTACACAGAGCAGCATTTAGAAGCTCTATTTTCAACCACATTTCTCTGTTTCTATTCATCATCTTCATCATCATCAGGCTATATTAGTCCACTGCTGGACATAGCCCTCCCCTAATGAGCGCCATAGCGCCCTGTCTTCAGCTTGCCGCATCCAGCGTCTGCCTGCAGTTTTTCGCAGATCGTCATCCCACTTGGTTGGAGGGCGTCCTACACTACGTTTGCCGAGTCGCGGTCTCCACTCAAGAACACGTTTACCCCAGCCGTTGTCGGTTCTTCGCGAGATATGGCCAGCCCACTGCCACTTCAGCTTGCTAAGGGCCCTGCCTCACCGGGACGCCATGGCCGCGTCGCCAGCGACCGTATCCAAGCAGTTAGTATTGAAATGTGGTGCCTACCTCACTTGGGGACTGTTGGCGACGCCGCCATTCAATACAAACTGCCTGGATACGTGGCTGGCGACGTCGCCATGGCGTCCCAGTGAGACAGGGCACTTATTCTCTGAGCTCTGTTTGTATTATTTTGGTTCAATAGTTTCGGTAACTGGGTTTTGTTAGTCCCAAGACGAATTGTCACCTGAACGTATGAAGTACCATAGCGTAGCTTCTCTCAGACAGAGAGTACCTACCAAGTACCTACTGCCCTTGTACCAACGCCTAATTATTGGTGAAAGTCTCACTCATTGCAAACAATCTCGATCGCAAACGGATTCCGTTTTACATAAGAAAGTTGTGAGTAAGCGAGTCGATGACCTAGACTTGGAACGGTGACGTTTTACAGTCGAAACCGCGTGGATTGCATCCTTTTACAACGAATAGGTGGATTCACAACCCTGTCACAGCGGGGAGGCGACGCGCGGGCGGCACGACTTCAGATCGGAGCACACTGCGGGTTGTAGACGTTCTGAATAAGATAATATTGATTTTATACAAGTTTTCCGGATAAAATAATAAAATAAAGATTTTTTTTCAGTACAAGAAGCACAGATCGCTAAGAAGGAGAGAGAGCAAACAATATCTAAAAAACATTTCACAGTAAAAAAAATCTACCGAATAAACCTATACATTTTATTGATTTGACAGTTTAATCCGACTCAGGGATGGGTATTTACATGATACTAGAGCAAAAAAAAAATGTAAAAAATTTTATTTATTTTAGTGAAAATCACATAAAAATCATAAAGTTTTATATAAAGGCTTTCGTTTGCACTTGACGGATCCGGCAGGGGTTTCGCGGGGCGGGGCGGGAGAGTGCGCCCGAGCGCCCGCCGGCCTCCCGCCGCAAAACTGGGGATTTTAGGTGATTTTCACAAAAAATATATATTTTTATATATTTTTTGCTTCAGGATCATGTAAATAGCCACCCCTGAGTCGGATTTAACTGTACAAATCAACACCCTGTATAGCGTCATTTTTTTTGCATTGAATTAGAAAAGGGACTTTAGGTGCACAGAACAAAAAAAAAGAGTAGAAATAGTGACATGACATATCAGTAGGAAAACCAGTGTGACCTAACTCACACACACAAATCAAAAGCACACTGTGAATGCCAAGCTGCCATTGGCAAATAAAGGCAATTCTGAAAAGGTCTACATCACAAAAGTTCCAAGTAAAATATGAACCTTTTCAATCATATAAACAATGATCAAAATCAAATGATAATTATGAAATTAAGTTTGACATACGTTCTTTGCTTTGTAGTACCGCTACTCTACATTAGATGGAACTACCGCCGCGTGTGATCGTCGAGAAGCTTTAAGTTTTATGCCATAAAGTCGAATATTGAAAAATAACTATCTGCTATGTTGCTACTCAGGCTAAGGATGGGACATATTGCCATATCGACAAATTATAGAACTGTTTCATAAAGCGACAGTTGAAACTGAATTTGTTATGACAATGTTTCTTAATCATATTTTTTTAGTATCTACATTGACAAAGTAACATAATGTATTCCCTGCTGCCAAACTGTACCACAGTTCGATGTAAATTACGCAGCCGGCTACCATATTAACTGTCCTTCTGGATGATTGGCTACGCAATGTACCTATAATGGAATTCTCATAATCTAACCATAGTCGCTTTATGAAACGAAGCCGAGCAAACTTATCGTGTACAATTTATAGAGAATAAGAAAGCCTATTGTATATATTTTTTTTAACTGTAACTTTTATTTGTCTCTTGCTTCTTGTGTGCAATAAGGAATATTCTTTTTTTTTTTACGTAGCCTCGATTGCCACAGAACAGAAAAAAAGAGTAGAAGGAGTGACATGACCTATTAGCAGGAAAACCAGTGTGACCAAACTCACACATAAGCCAAAACCCACACTATGAATGCCAAGCTGCCATTGGTAAATAAAGGCAATGCCGAAAAGGTCTACATCATAAAAGTTCCACGTAACATATGAACCTTTTGGTGATATAAACAACGATCAAAATCGAATGATAATGATGAAATTAAGTTGACATTAGATCTTTGTTCGTAGTACCGCTACTCTACACTAGCTGGAAATCCCGCCGCGTCTGACCGTCGAGAAGTGTTATGTGATAGACCATAAAGTCAAAAATTAAAAAACAAGTATGTGCAATGGTGCTTCTCAGCTATGGATGGCCTATCGACAAATTATAGAATTGTTTCGTAAAGCGACAGTTGATATTTAATTTAATTACAATAATAATTCGATGTAAATTACGCAGCCTGTTAGTATATTAACCTACCTTCTGGATGATCGGCTACGCAACGTATATGGAATTCTCATATGAAACTAACCATAGTCGCTTTTGAAACGAGGCCATGAAAAATGACATGATACTCGTACTGCAGTCAGGACCACATTCTCGCAAAGGAACTAAACAGCGTCAAGGAACATGATCAATAAATTTTGCGCAGTATCAAAAATAATTGCAACTAAAAATGTGTTAATAATAATAATAATAAAAGATGATAATAAACACTTTCATACAGGCACATACATTGCCCCTGGCCCCACCCTGGGATACCCTGTGTCGTGGGCACCAGAAACAACGACGTCACAAACATGTAAACATACAAGACCTGGGATTGTTTTTTGTCCCCAGCCGGGATTCGAACCCGGGATCTCTCGCATGGTAGTCAGATGCACTAACCACTGCGCCACAGAGGTCTTCAATTAAAATAAAATAACGACAATTATTTTCCCAAAGTACCTAATAAGACGCCTAAAGTACCGATAATTATTTATTACTGCTAAGTCATAGACAAAATATTATCGATAGATTTTTATAATGTTGTGTCCCAGCTGAATTGAGTAGCATTTGAGTAGCATTCAAATGTTGACAGAAATTTGTAGAAAAAGTACACAGACTTCGACGAAAATTGAACATTATATTCCAGTAAATAAAGGTGGTTTTACTTTCTCACTTTCGGATTGCTTTCCTTGTTCATGTCATTGCAAATTTAATTTCTATTAAATTAAATACAATGGAAATACTACTTACCGATGGAATGTTACGGCATGATCCATACATTTTGGTCCCCAACTTTTATTTTTGCACTCTAACACAGCACAATAAGGCATTTTAGTAGAGTTTTCACAATTGTTTTCTTTACTAGAAGCGCACGGCAACTGAGGTAAGAAAAACTGTCATAGACTACGCTTAGGCAATACATTGCTAATTTGAGGCACGCGGGCACCGCCCACTTACGATTTCTACTCTTTTTTTTTTGTTCTGTGTTTAGGTGTCTGGTGTTAACGGAAGTGGCCATTCCACTCGACGCGACGGTGTTACTCTATGAACATACACGCGCAGCTAAGCGCATCCTACATAGAGCTCTGTTGCTAACCTACATAGCGTGTAAGTAGTGTCATAATAGGCTAGAATCCTATTTATTCTCGCCTTGGATTACTTTCCAGCCCTACATATCGTGTTGTGTCGTGAAAATGATTCGTTTTCCAGGCGAATTTGAGTCACGTGACTATTAGATTAGATTAGATTACATAATCTGCATTAGTTATTTTCTAATCTAATATAATGCAATAGTCACGTGACTAATCACTTTTGCATAACTGTCGTGGAAGCAAAAGTCACCATCAACCCATTATGTCCCTACCGAGGGGCCCGGGTCTTCCCTGAGGAAGGTAGGTATAGGCCATACTCCACCACGGGGGCCAAGTCCAGATTGGTGGAGGCTTGTAAGACTAGTGGCTGGTCTTACTGTCAGAAGTTTTCAAGCCGCCCTAGGCCTTTGACTTGGCTTCACGACTGCCATCTATCGACGGCAGCCGGCACCAACTGCTTAACGTGAGGATGAGGAATCTGGCAGACTAAGAGAAAGAGGATGAGGATGAGGAAGAGGATGCAGAAGACGAAGAGAAGAACAAATAACATTACGTAGATTACGCTAATATTGAACTTCTTTACCTACATGTTTCCATCCCTGTCTTCCCTTAACTTTTTAATACGGCGAGACTTCTCTCTTTCTCTCTCTCTCTCTCTCTCTCAAACACATTTCGTTTCAACAAAATTTTTTTATTTTTTTATTAGGCACACCAACAGCATACATACAAAACATAGTACAATAGTGTTACAGGAAGATAAAGTTACGTGTATGTACACCACTTACAGGTAAGCACAGCGTTTCCATAAATTAAGCTTACATCGTAAATTAGTTGATGATTACTGAGTAGACGATAGAGAACTAAACTAAATAATGAATTAACTACACTGCCTTTGTATAAACCTCCTTATAACTCTCCTTCCTCTTAAATTCCTCTTAAAATATGAGGAAAAGGAAGAGGAAGATGATTTTTTAAAAATCAATTTTGAGGAAGAGGGAGAGGAGGTGGAACCTCAAAAATATGAGGAAATTCCTTTGAGAAAGAAGAATCCTCATCAACCCTAGTTCTCATTGTACTACAGTGCATTAGCAGAATCTAGGCGTGGACTGTGCTACTGGCAACAAGCCCAGTTATCATCGAGCGGGAACTGAGTAGGTCACCGCTGTGGTACAGGATTAATGTACCTATAAGGCTTATAGAGACTTGGAAGCCAGGGGTTTGCTTAGAATTGCTGTTCAGGGGTGCAATTACGTAAGACTCCACTGTATGGAGTTGTCTGATTTAGCCCTTCTGTTCCCGGTATGCCACACCACCTTATGTCACACTGCTACATTCTGGGACTTTTTTTTCCCAGTAGGTATCTCATACCTCTGCTCCGAACTGTCATATACATTCTTATTTCGACTCTTTCGAGTTATCTAAATGCTTAACCCGATAGAATGGAAAGTTACGTAATATATTCAATTAAATTAAATTCAATTATTTTTATTCAAAACACAAACAAAATGTTTACTTTATGAACGTCAAGGTTGTTAGTTTCGCAATTATATTACGTTGAGACGAAACTAACAAAGAAACTCATAAATTACTATTTTCAAAAAAATCTTCGTTTATTTAACAAACTTTCTAACTTTAAAATATTACTCATGGATGTATTGACACTAGACACAATTATCAATATTAATTGAAATTTAGTTAAAATTCTCCTCTAAATACATTTAAGCCGCGTTTTCACGGTCTTAGTGGACTCGGACCGAGCGCGTCTTCTTAGGGCCAATTTTTCAATAGTCAGATAAAACTTAACTGGAGAATAAATTGAATGCTGTCACTGTCTAAATCATACGACAAGACAGTGACAACATCAGTTTTATTCTCCAGTTAAGTTTTATCTGACTATTGAAAAACCGGCCCTTAGTCAACTAAAACTGTAAGCCACTCGGATGGTAGTTTACACACATTTTAGTGGATTTGGATTTTCATTCATTTTTGAACGCGCTTTGTTGCCTGTGGTCAGCGGCTACTGTCAAGCAAAACTTTGTGAAAACTTGAAAAACTTTGAACCAGCTTTGAAGTGGCTTTGAAATGACCGATTTACTGCTGACAGGCATAGAAGTGGTGGCAGATATCCTTATCGCCAAGCTGCAACAGCAGCAGCATAAAAAAAAAGGAGAAAAAAAGACTTGTTTATTTTGGCCTTTTCTTGAGCTCCGAATATTGTTTATTTTAGCATTTACTTCGGTTATACTGCTTTCCACATTCAACTTTCTCCGTATCCGCTCCAGCGCGGCTTATCTGGCGTCTTTATTTTTATATGATGCCAAACACACATTCCACAATACTTATTCACTTACGTAAAGCTCCACAAACTGCAAATTATCTCTTTCCGACCACTTTCTTCTACGCGGCACAGGAATTTCTTGCGAAGACGCCATTTTGTTTTTGTTATTGCATCAAAGTCAACTAAGATGAGTAGAGCGCCGTCCGAGTTGGCGTTTTGATACGAGTGCACTAAAATAGCCAGTGTAGGTACACGATAAGCCTAGTGCGCACTGGGCTAGTAATTTAGTTGAGTAGCGAGTAATTTAGTGGCTAAACGTGTGCGAACCAGGAAAAATTAGTCGAGTAGTTTAGTGAATGATTTAGTCGAGTCAATCCATTTTACTCTATTTTTTCGGTCGAGTAGCGCCCTCCACCACGCGTACGTGCTCACTGGTTCATCGGCTAAACAAGACCGAACCTGTTGATTAGTCGAGTTCATTAGTGGCCGTAGTGACTAAATTACTCGCTGCTCGACTAAATTACTAGCCTAGTGCGAACTAGGCTATACGAGTAGCATCTTAGTAGTCATCTTAGTAGTCATCTTAGTAGTCATCTTAGTAAACTCAGTCCGAGCCCAATAAGAAAGTGAAAACCCGGCTTTAATATTAATCTACTGCTTAACACCAGACATCCGTGTCTTGCAAATAATCGTTGATTTTAAAATAAGCTTTTTTGCACAGTGTGCTTGAGACATTTCTTAAGCCGTGTCGGAAGTAACTCTAATATAATGGGGCCGAGAAGTTCACGAATGGAGACCACACATCGGCAAGCGCAGCGTAGGACGACCAGCCACGAGATGGGCAGACGATCTCATCCAAGTGGCAGGGAGACGCTGGATGCAAGCCGCTTCCAACCGGTCTTTTTGGAAATCCATGGAGGAGGCCTATGTCCAGCAGTGGACTTCTTGTGGCTGAATGATGATGAATGGTTTTTTTGTGTAGATATATTTTTTAGGTCTGAGAATGGGACATGGGCATTAGCCCATTTTTTTTTACTATATTAATTATAATATAGTAAAAAAAAATTTGCTGAGTCATCTAGTGGTTTAGTAACAAAAGAAAACAAAAGTTGGTTTGAATAAATACAGATACACGTTTGATTTCAAAACTATTGTAGGGCTTCTCAGCTCAAAAGAAAAAAAAATGTCTCAAGAAATCAAGAAATCAAAAATTTATTTCAACGTAAAGAATTTACATCCTGCTTGTTGAATGTCAATGTACAATGTACATACTGTTATGTAGAATGTTAGCCGCTGCCTTGGGGCCGTCTGTAGTGGAGAAAAAAAAGCGAAAAAAAACTCCACTCTGACCATCTCTTCTCAAATCACCTTAAAGCTAATACAAATCAAACTTCCAAAATAATATCTTGGATGTGTTGAACACTAGACACATTTATTTATCCTCTGATTAAATTTAATATTAAACTACTATTTAATGCCATACGTCCTTGTCTTCTAAATAATCGTTCATTTTATAATAAGCTTTTTTGCAAAGAGTGTGCTTAACACAATAGGCTAGTTTCCAAAAAAAAAATTATTTAGTCCGTCTTTTAGATTATTCAAAAATAAGGGACACGTATTTTTTTATTTGTAAATTAGACCAAAAATGACAAAGATATAGCCCATTAAAGTTACGTGTGACGTCACACCGTGCTGCATTTTGTAGCACTGAGTGACGTCACACGTAACTTCAATGGGCTATATCTTTGTTATTTTTTGTTTAATCGAAAAAATAAAAAATACGTATCCAATATTTTTTTATAATCTAAAATACGGACTAAATAGAATTTAATGATTTTGACCCTGGAAACTACCCTATTCTTAAATCGCGTTGGGGGTAACTCTAATATATCTTGGGGTATCTTGTTGTAGAACCTTATACAGTGCCCCATAAAGGAAGTATTAACTTTAGCAAGTCTAAATCGTGGAAATGACAATTTATGTTTATTCCTAGTATTAACGTTACGATGGCTACCAGTGTTTCGAAGTCTGTAATATTTTTCCTAACGTACATAATATTTTCATATTATATATTCGAAGTCTGTCTGTTAACACCGTTTATCTCGGGAACGCGTCGAGTTATCGAGTTTAATTGGTTGAAGTAAGTCCGCCTGTGCCGTCATTTACCGGCCCTTCCACCCACAGTCGCCTGACATATTTGTTTCGTCAGCCTTTCTTTCTACATTATTTTCATTATTCACGTCATTATTGAGTAACTATGCATTTAAGATATTCGTCTCGTCTGACTGTAGGTACATTGACCTTGACGTGAAAGTGGTGAGGCGTCAAACCAGCTACCCGGCGGTAGCTGACCTACTTTAGGTACACTCGGCAGCGGATCAACCTTCAGCAAAGGTAGTATGAGGACGCGAGTCGCGCGCGACAACGTCAAAAGTCGCGAGAATTTGACAGATAATGTACTGGAAAGTCGCGACTTTTGACGTTGTCGCGCGCGACTCGCGTCCTCGTACTACCTTTGCAGGCACTGTACAGTCTGTTTTTTAGTTCAATGCAAAAAAATTAAAACATTCACGTTGACATCTCAATACAATCCAATCAAGGATGTTATAATCAAAGAGGATAGAGCACTACGAAAAATCTTCTTTTGTCTTTTCAAATAAAACATAAAATCGTATGAGTAAGGAACTAGAGAAAAGTGTCCAGAGCGAGAGCCACAAATTGAAGGAGTGTGTCTTACTCTTACTCATTTTATGTGGAATACTATGACCATGATGTTGTAAAATGTAGGCCATGTGTTTGATTACCTAATGGTCTCTTTTCAGTTTTCCTAAAAACGAAAGCTTACGTTCAAAATGGATGGATGCTATATCAGGCTCTGGTTCGACATCACAAAATCCTGCATTTTGTGAAGCCTGCAAAAGCCGGTACTTTAGAAAATAAGATTTTAAACCTACGGTCTTACCTAGGTTGAAGGAAAATGCTGTAGGTACCATTTGTAGTGGTGAGTAAAAGGCTTCGAACCTCTGTAGCATACCTAAAGTTTGTAAGTTTGTACATGAAAAGTTGCCGTTTGGTGTACACAGGTATAAAACATTATGCCAATCGATAGAGAAAATAATTATCACAAACAACAAATACTCTTTGACAAAATGTCCCCAATTTATTACTAGTTGTAACGCAAAATACTTTAAAATTATGATAATTTACAATTGAACGAATTAAATTGGTTTTTTTTTATTATATTTTATATTTTCAAACGGGAATAACTCAGAAAGTATCACTTAATTTACTTTTTATTGACGTGCTTACCAACCCCTTTAGGTATGTTGCACAGGACTGTAACCTTTGTGTTTTGTTTGCTAAGAAGTTTATTAGAATAAGTAATAAATAAATATTTACAGCCTGTGGCGAAAAAAGTAATGGTACTGAGTGACGGAAGAAAATGTTGAACTGGAAGAACTACCAACGAAGAAACCTCGGCTCGATGCAGGTGCCCAAACTGACTGAATTAATTCCCCAAAAGAAGAAGCTTTGACTATTATGTTTGAATAGAAAAATTGTCAGGAGGTATAATAGAATATTTAATTCAATACTTAATATTTCTATTCTATTTTGTAATGTTTAGCTTTAATATTTTAAATGTAAAAAAAAAACATTCAAATGTTTGTCACCAATCTAGCTACATGAGTTTTATTCGCATTGGCAAGTTAGATTTTTTTATCCGAAATTACAATATGTACACTAAAATTTGTCTGCAACATCATTTTGAATTTTCAAGTTACCCTTGTCGAGACCAAGAGTACCATAATGATATAAAGTTCTAAATTGGTTCACTGAAAATAATTTGTAAACTTATGTAGATCAAAATATGATTAAGTTAATTTCGCAGAATGAGTGCGATTTCCGCAATAAAAAGTAGCCTACAGTAAATGATGATAAGAAATGTAAGAAAAGTTCACTATTAATAACTGTGAATGTAAGTAAAGTTCACTATCTTGCATGTATCCATGCAAGATAGTGAACTTTACTTATTCTCAAATGAAAGGCCCAGACTCGAATCGAGCCATAAATGTATGCTAAGTAATTTTTGTAGCAATACCACTCATAAGGTTTTAAAAAAGTTTTTTAACATGGTCGAAGTTGAGTTTTATCTTTACTCTTCTCTCTACTCTTCTTTTCCACTACAAACCTTATTTGAGGGCAGTATGTAATGTACTGTACATACATTAACACTTTATAAGCAAGTTGTAAATTCTATACATTTAAATGAGTTAATTCTTTGTGTTTATTTTTAGATTAAAGCAAATTTTATAGCTTGATTTTGGCTTTCATTTTATAATGTTAAAACTTCGTTAAATGAAAATATAAGTATAATTAAAGTTCTTCAGTCAATGAATATACCTACCACTAGGTACTGTGTTCCCCATTATGGAAGTAAATGCCCAAGTTACTCCTAAAGAGAGAACTTCGCTCGTTCCTTCCGGCTGGCTTCCCTTATGTTTCGTCCGGTTTTCATTGACACCAAGGTCACCCTACTTAGAAAGAAATGGCATTCTCTAGTTCGAGCCTCCTTGTCAGGACATTTTTTTGTCAGAGTACTCAATCCTCTTTGATTATTACATCCATGAATCCAATGTCTGAATGTTGCTAGTACGCAAAAACCAAATTACCCCATTTTACTTCCATGTATGGGTCCCTTCCTCAGGGAAGAGACCCGTGCCTCTCGGTGGGGACATAATGGGTTGATGATGACTTCCAAGTAAAAATTGTTTGTGCTACGTAGGTGTTTTTTTTTTACTTTGATCTTATGAGGAATTAAACTTGTCTTTGATGTCATAAGGATGTTGGTCACACAAGTCTTCTATTCACGATAAAATAAAATCTACCGAGTAAACCTATATATTTTATAACGGTAACACCGCGTCTTGTTTTTTTGCATTGAATTAAAAAACGGACTTTAGTATAAAAAAAAATCGACCAAGCGCTAGTCGGAAAAAAAAACGGCGAAAAAATGCCTCCGGTCCGTAACGACTAAATGTCAAAATACTATGATTTCATTGTAACTGAATTTCAATTTGTCTTAGTCCCAGAATGCCTGAAATCTCAAATGACTTGAAAGGGGCAGCTAAAACACACATAATTCCCCTTGAAAGAGCTCAGAGATCAGTCCTAAAAACTATGCAAAGAAGAGCGCGTAGATATCCTACTACTGCACTTTTAACCGAATGCGAACTTTTCATTTTCAGAGCATGCATAAACAAGCACCGCGAAATTATCAACACTCCAGAGCACGATAGACTCCTGTCTCGCAGAGTATTTTGAACCCCTGTCCCAATGACCAGAACCAGATTCGCACAGAGATTCCATAATTTTTTAAGTCCTTACCTCTACAACAAAGCTGTTAAGTACTGTGATATAAAGCAGGCTTCAGTAGCCGAGGCTAAGAAGCTCATACAAGAATGGTTGTATCAACTAAACTATGACCAAACAGAGGCTTTACTTAACGTCTAAAATATATATATTACTACTTACAATATACATAAATAAATAAATATTGTATAAGTATATATGTTCTCATATCTATCTATCTGTATATTATCCTTAAGTAGTTCAATCTAGAATATAGTTGCTAGATTGATACTAATTTTTCTGTTTGATTTGATCAGATTTTATTTATTTTCATCTAATTAATTTAATTTATAATAATTTAATCAAATTTTATTTTATTTAGTGTAATTTGATTTGTTTAATTTTAATGGATTTAATTGATTCCAATTTGATTTACTTAAATTTTATCTAGTTTAATTTAGCGAATTGAATTTTAGTGTGATCTCATTTTAATTGTATTACATCTGATTCCAATATATAATTTATGTAATCTGGAGTGCACTAACAATAAATCGGGCAATATCAGCACTGCACGTCTAAAATGACAAAACCAATTTTATGTAAAACTAGACGAAAACCCCGCTTCGCTCGGGTAAAATGTAGACGCAAAATAATTTTCCACTATGTTTTTTTATATGGTGACGCCTCTGTATTTATCAACCACCAGTAGATATAAATCTCTTAATACATTCAGATACATTAGCTCACACCTGTATCCCAGAGGGGTAGGCAGAGACCACGGACTGTCACCTGCCACTATCCTGACAAATCACTTTCGCTTCATCGACATCCATTAGTCGTTGCATGTACCCACATCGGTTTCGGGTACTTTTAATCTTGCCCTTTGTTAATACATCCCCTATTTGGTCGAAGTATGTCCAACTGGGGCGTCCCTTACCGGCCCTTCCACTCACATTCGCCCGATATATTTGCTTTGTCAGTCTTTCTTCGTTCATCCTCTCCACATCTCCAAACCAGCGCAACATTCCTTTTTTCAATTCTAGTTTTTCATTCTTTCATGACTTTCAATGAAGGACTTGAATGCAGAATTTCATTCGAATAACTTCAAAAATGGCTGAGTTTCATACTAACATTGCACCCTTTATCCCCCCTTTTATCCTCTTAAGAAATGATTTTCGAAAAACTATTTACATGAATTTCATTATTTTCAATGAAGGACCTTCATATTGAATCTCATTCGAATAACTTCAAAAACGGCAAAGTTGCATACTAAGTTTGCACCCCCCCTTTTTCCCTCTTAAGGGATGATTTTCAAAAAACTATTTTACACGAGTTTCATGACTTTCAATGAAGGACCTTCATATTGAATCTTATTTGAATAACTTCAAAAACGGCAAAGTTTCATACTAAATTTGCACCCCCTTTTTTCCCCCTTAAGGGATGATTTTCAAAAAACAATTTTACACATGTTTCAAGATTTTAAATGAAGAACTTTTGTACCAAATTGCATTCGTATAACTTCAAAAACGGCAAAGTTTCATAGTAACTTTGAACCCCCATTTTACCCCTTCAGGGGATGAATTTTCAAAAATCCTTTCTTAGTGCTCCCCTACGTTACAAAAGGAACCCCTGTGCAAAATTTCAAATTTCTAACCCTTATAGTTTAGGCCCTGCGTTGATATGTCAGTCAGTCAGCTTCTCCTTTTATATATATAGATATAGATTTTAACGACTTTTTGCAAAATATTGACATATTTAAAGTTACATTAAACGAATTTAAAAAAGAGGCGGGTAGCCTACTGCTCAAACACAACTAAGTTGAAATGGCTCATATTTAACTGTATTGTTTAACTGCTTAGGATTGTATGCTTACTTAATTATTTTTTTTTGTCTTCTAAAGGGTCTCCAAGGTCTATTTTTGTATAACACACTTTTATAGTTTTTCTGTGTTACTGTTTGTGTCCTGAATAAGAATAAATAAATAAAATATTATGTATCTTGTATTTGTATAAGGACACGTATAAGTGTATGTGTGTGTGTTTGTATCTAATATGTAAAATTCTCGGGTCACAGTGTATACTATCATTATGTATACTACTCGGTAGGTTTGAGAACAGGTGGTTATCAACTTTTTCATGATCCACCCTAATTATATCCCGAAACAGCGTTTGCCGGGTCAGCTAGTCTTGATATGGCACCCTTGCAAGAACAACGTGATATTTCGAAGTAAACCATTTTTTATTCATAGATATTTTTTTTAACGCGATTTTATTTACTCCGAAAACGCCGGAATAATGAGCAAAAGAGACTGCATCATGTTATAAGTAGTCTCACTATCTCTTTCGGCCATTACTTTGAAACCTTAAAAAAATGCTCTCATATAACGTAAGGGTTTAGAAATAACACGTGGTTCTTGCAAGTGTGCGTTATATAAAACAAAGCCTGGTTTGTTCGAACACTTAAAACTTGAGAGCGGATGGACACATTTTCCTGGTTTTTGATTTGTTGTATTTCTCTCCCTCCCGAATAGCAGAATAACTATTAAAATATTTGAAAATTTCGCGGACGAAGTCGCGGACAAGAGCTAGTTTTAAATAAAGATGAATGAGAACACAAGATGATCTATTTGCACCAACATACATACATAAACTGCCTGCATCCCAGAGGGGTAGGCAGAGACCAGGGACTGCCACTAAAGTGTGTATTGCTTTACAGTTAGTTAGCTAAGAAAAAAAACCTACCTAACATGTTTTCAGAAATACATATTACAAAAAATTACAAGTTACGCAGGGTTCCTAAAGACAATTTCCTCGCGAATCGAGGACGATTCGAATTATCGTACGAATGTTAATGCAAAAATCAATGCGATGACAAGTAAAGTGAAAGTTGGTCTCTTTGTCACGCGAGACACGCGCCAAGTGGTGCCACAGAAGGTTGGATTGACAGATATCTGGCCCTAGATTCTGCTGCATTGAACTAGAACTCTGCCCTCGTAAGGAAGAACGCAGTAACCGTAAAAACGCAGTTTTGAGTAAATAGCGAAAAACACATCACAAACATATCATTTCATGACATTACTGCATATTTTCTTACTGAAATTTCAGGTTTCTAGTAGACCTACAGCCACTGTACCACCAGGGAGCTCAAGTTTGCATCCAAAGAAAAAACGCAGTAATGGCTATTACTGCGTTCTTCCTTACGAGGGCAGAATTAATGACAGTCGCATAACTGCGTCGATTTTATTTCGATTTTATTATTAAATAAACAATTTAAAAAATTGCGAAAATTTCAACTGTCTAACTATCACGGTTCATGAGATACAGCCCGGTGACAGACGGACAGACATCGGAGGCTCAGTAATAGGGTCCGTTTCACCCTTTGGGTACCTACGGAACCCTAAAATTAACCATAAGAATTATCAAGAAATGAAAATATGAGAAAAACACAGCCACATGTCTTACAAGCCTCCACCGATCCGGACTTGGCCCCCGTGGTGGAGTATAGCCTATACCTTTCTCAGGGAATAGACCCGTGCCCCTCGGTGGGGACATAATGGGTTGATGGTGGGGCTGTATAAAATAACAAAAATATAAGTACGATAGCTCCGCAGTCTGCTCAAAATCAGGCCGCTGCATCTGTGTGATAGCCACCGCAGTCCTCAGGTGTCAGGAAGCTAGGAGAACATCAGGTTATCTAGGTTATTTACTAGGTTACCTATCCTATTACTATAACCATCATCATCATCACCAACCCATTATGTCCCCACCGAGGGGCACGGGTCTCTTCCCTGAGGAAGGTATAGGCCATACTCCACCACGGGGGCCAAGTCCGGATTGGTGGAGGCTTGTAAGACCAGTGGCTGGTCTTACTGTCAGAAGTTTTCAAGCCGCCCTAAGGCCTCTGGCTTGGCTTGGCTTGGCTTACTCTAACCATACATGTTATTTAAGTTTGGTGTTACCATAGAATAAATCCACCTGTTCTTATGACATTGGAGTTTTCATTCACTGGCCACAATACAAACTAATTTATATGCGAGTAATTCTATCGGCGATATTTCTAACTACGCGTATCTACTCTCGTCAACCATGTCCTATGTACAGTCTGTTAGCTTATAAAATATACCTCGGGCTCTAGAGTAGGCTTCGGTTTTCGCCGAAAGCACACGAGTGTAATACTACTTCCTGATCTGTATAAAAGAGTAGTTAGATTTCTTAGTTCCGATTTCGAAATTAAGTGTCATATTGATTCCGATATTTCTATTACACGAATATATCCGATTCTATCCGATAGTAGCCGAGGTATATTCTAAAAGCTAACAGACTGTAGGTACCACAGCCATTGCACTAAGCTCAAAGCCTGTGGTGCATCAAGGGAGCCAAGCTTCTGTGCAGTTGAATCGAAAGTCACGTTTTCTCTTTACCAAGTCCTGTTACTGACTCAGTCGAGGAATACATAATTAATGGAAGATTATTGTTTTTGTTTGTGTAATAGTTACGGTCTGATCTAGATACTGATTTGGAATGTAGATCAACGCCATCATAAAGGTTTACATAGATAATAATATCTTCCACACAATACACTCACTTGTTCTGCCCTTGTAACACGTAACTTTCCACTCTATCGGGAGAAGCATTTAGACGATTCCACAGTGTCTGTATGTAAAGTCCGTTCGCTTAGATAGTGTCGGTACACACAAAGGCAATCTTGGTTTTATTAAAAAAAACATTTATTTCAATAATACAACTTAGACGACAAAATTACTTTAAATAGAAAAAAAAACATGGTACGCTAATGAAGCACAAAATAAAACACTACTCATCATCACTCGAAGTGTCCTCAGGATATTCATCTCCCCCGGTATTTAGAATAGGTACCTCCCTAGGTGATGCAGGATCGTCTCGTTATAAATAATCCATTTTAAAATACTGATTGATTTACTTATTTAATTGCGTGATCTACGTAATAGTAGAATGAGACGAGCTGCGAGCCAAATTCACTGGCGTGTTTGCGCAGCGTCGGCTTCCTTTAATTTCTTTTTTTTAAATCCGCCACGTGCCGAGGCGGTAAATATCAAAGTGACACTATGATAGCGAATAGACTTTTACTTATTTGATAGCTCGCAGTATGCAAAATTGTACAAAGAGCAGCTAAGCACAGCAAAGTATAATATATTCATCGTTGCCAGAATGTTACAAAAGTAACATTTTACGTTACTTTTGGCCCTCTCATGTTACCTCCATGTTACACGACCCAATATGTTACTTTTGTGTTACTTCATCTCCATTATATTATGATGGAGTTTTTTCATATTCGTTGATGACAAAGCAGGATGACAAAGACATTCTTAAATTGGTTGGTACCTATATTAGACAAAGATCATTAATTGTATGTTGTATCTTTTTTAACATCGCCAGTCGATTATTCGATCGACAATTTATTAAGACTTTTTCGAACGGGACAAGAAACATATTTTTATAGCTACATTTTGTTTTGGGCTCATTGCGCTCTAAAATATTATAATGTAACACATTTATTGTAAACACACCTACGTTCACAATTAAATATTATATCGATTGATTGACTGTTACTAACACAGTTCATTTATCCATAAGTAATAATTTTTAAGTTTGAAGCTATGTTAATTAAACCAACTAATACTGTTTTGAATTTTAATTTTGAAGACAATTCATTGTTATTTTAATATGTTTTCATATCATTACATTTTCTCATTAGTAAAACCTGAAAATCGGAACTAATTGCACTAAACACCATAGACCACTGAGCCAAGTAAAATAAATAATAACTTTCACACACATATGTACCTCGATATAAACCCCAACAAAAAAAAAATCCAATTTCAAGAAAAAACACACTCACTAAAAAGAAGACTTTAAAATGTTTTTCTCGGTTTCCGTTTATAACGTTTGCTCTGACAATAAAAGGTTGAATTAAATTATTGAACAAATGGCTGTCGACTTAAATCCTCCATTAAGTAGTTGTACCTATTGCCCATTCATTGTCATCATCATCATCATCAGCTCACCGATGCCCACTACTGGGTATCAAAAACATCTCTCACGATCTCTTGCCATACGCATCCACGGACCTTCCGCCGACTACATGATCCGACCATAGGCTTGTTAGTCTGCCAACTGACTTTTTCTTGTTTTATCTATCAATTATTTAATGGAGAATATAAAAAGAAAAATGCCTGCCTGACAGAAATAAAAAAAAACCCTAGAATAAAAATCGGGGTTCCCGATTTTAAGCGGTAACAATTTTTTTATAAATAGACAAAATTTTAAAAAAATTACATTCCACTAAAATAAGTAAGAATATTGTTTATTGCACACCGGAGAAAACAAAACACAGCAAAATATTAATCCCCAAACGCGTCAAGTAAGTAGTTCTGTACTTCAAATTCGAAACTTACTAAAAAATCTCTCCTCTCTACGCTATCACACTTACCCAGTTTTCTTTTTAAATAAAAAAAAACAATCCACAAACACTTATGTCACTATTCCCGCCAAAGACATTCAACGGACAGCCAACATTACGGTCACCACACCATTAAAAAAATCGTAACAAAACACGCGCTTAAAAATAAATAAAGAAAGAAAGCAACGCATGCACCGTTAGGCTCAACACGTACCTAGCAAACGCGTCGACTACTCGACTGAGCATGGAGTACTGAACTCTCATCTGAATGAACTCCAATCTGCCTGCAGTACTGTTGGATTAGTTATTAGAAACGAAAGTACCGCTCTGCGGCGCTACCACGTAATTCACTGTATGCATTCCTCGTGACCAACTCTGAACTGTTAAATACATACATATTTTGAGACTTCGGAACGCTAACATTGATAAAACCTAGGCCTCCCATCACCTAAATTGCCGACGCCGGATAAACACGGCAAAGATCTCGGAAAATTGGGCGAAATATGGTTCTTTCCCCGGATACCTCTGTAAATGTATTTTTCTCAACAAAAATACTAAATTATAAAAACTATTAAAAAAAATGCATTTACCCTAACAACAAAAGTGTCCACAAAAGTCCCACCGAGGGGCTCTTCCCTGAGGAAGGTATAGGCCATACTCCATCATGGGGGCCAAGTCCGGATAGGTGGAGGCATGTAAGACTATTGGCTGGTCTTACTGTCAGAAGTTTTCAAGCCGCCATAAGGCCTCTGACTCCATACTGATTCTCTATATTATTATTTATCTATTACAATCATAATATTAAAAGGCACATTATGACCTCTGACTAGGCCATCTATCGACGGCAGCCGCCACCAACTGCTTAACATGCCTTTCGAAGCCCGGAACCGCTCAAAAATTCCACTAGCGTTAGTCATAGACGGTCACCCATCAATGCACTGTTTTCAGGTAAAATTTCATAAAAAATGTGTTATCTCTGACTCAGTTTGTGACCCATCAGCGCTGATTTTCAGTCAGTACCCACGGTAACTGATTGTACTCCGGAGAACGCCTCCGGTCCGTAACGACTAAAATGTCAAAATGCCATGATTTCATTGTAACTGAATTTCAATTCGCCTTAGTCCCATAATGCCTGAAATCTCAAATGACTTCATTTCAATTTGCCCAAATTTCAATTCACCTTAATCCCAAAATGCCTGAAATCCGAAATCGCTTTATACTACAATGTCTGAAAAATTTAATGATGAATGTTGTACAGTTGCGATCAAACTCTATTTAATATCAATAATTGTACCCTAGCGGAATAAAATAAAAATTGTTCAATATAAAATTTACAATCTCTTTGAAAATAGTAAGTTCCGCGGAATCCCTCAGGCATATCCATACTATGATGTCACAAAATCGCGAGTACATAAAATTGAACTGCCTATTCCTACCCCTAATTATGACGGATTACTAAACAAATAATAAAAATGGGAGTCCCCATACAGCAAAGATATTCCGACTGAACATAGTTTAACAACAAAAGAGGGTATCTGATTTTCCCGTATTTTCCCAATAACTGTACCACATCCACGAGACAATTTGCAATTCAGACATTGTAGTATAAAGCCATTTCGGATTTCAGTCATTTTAGGATTAAGGTGAATTGAAATTTGGACAAATTGAAATGAAGTCATTTGAGATTTCAGGCATTATAGGACTAAGGCGAATTGAAATTCAGTTACAATAAATCATGTCATTTTGACATTTAGTCGTCACGGACCGGTGGCCCAAAAGGTAACAGACTGGTGCAATACGCTCATCGCTCGTAGCCTGGGCTGCCTGAGTGATCTTAAACGATCACAAATGTTAAGCAACATACGGCGCGTTCGGTCCATGAATGGGTCACCGTCTATGACTAACGCTAGCGGCATTTTTCCGAGCGATTTCCGGTTGGTGCCGGCTGCCGTCAATAGATGGCAGTCGTTAAGCCAAGTCAGAGGCCTTAGGGCGGCATGACAACTTCTAACAGTAAGACCAGCCACTAGTCTTACAAGCCTCCACCAATCCGGACTTGGCCCCGTGGTGGAGTATGGCCTATACCTTCCTCAGGGAAGAGACCCGTGCCCCTCGGTGGGGACATGATGGGTTGATGATGATGGTGCAATAGGCCTAAACTAAACTGATAATTACGCAACCTCATATCAGTGCGTCACAGTCGCGCTGTACAAATTCAGTTGAATATTTTGGTGTCATCAGTCTTGATAAGGAATTAGCTGTCTGCAGATAAAGTGTATTCTACGTACAGTCGACAGCACATCAATCTTCACATTTTAGTTGCCCGTAATGCAACGGAGTAGAGTGCATGGGTGTATACCATGATGTGCTGTCGACTGTACCGAGACGGGTACAGTCGGCACCGGGACCGCTTTTATTGTTGGCTAATATTTACTTTCCATTACATAAAATAGCAAATTAAGGGGATCGATATTGGGTAAGTAATTAAATATTACTAAAATACTAAATATGTATTGGAAAGATTCGTGTTTTTTTATATTAGGTTAATACTAGCTGTCCCGGCGAACGTTGCTTCGACATATTTTTATTTACTTAGGGCTATGAAAAATAGATAACCACGAATATACATATGTACATATAAAATTTCATGTAAATCGGTCAAGCTGTTTCGGAGGAGTATGCGCAGTAACATTGTGACACGAGAATTTTAAACATTTAGTAGCTGAGCCCGCGAACGTGGTTTCGCCATATATATTTTTTTTCACTTAGGGCTATGAAAAATAGATAACAACCTATTCTTAGACCTACCGATTGTATGTAAAAAATTTCATAGAAATCGGCCAATCGGGGTTTCGGAGGAGTATGCGCACTAACATTGAGACTTGAGAATTTTATATATTAGAAGAAAGATTAGAAAAAAAAAAAATGTTTTAGTATCTAAATTTCACTTTCATTTCAGATTCGCTCGTAGCTCCGACTGCCTGAGGATCTTAAGCGATCACGAAGGTTAAGTAACAAATGGCGCGTTCAGTACAAGGATGGGTGACCGTCTATGACCAACGCTAGTGGCATTTATCCGAGAATGTGTAGCTGCTGACTGTACATACTACAGGTAGAGGTGTGGTCGATAACAATTTTGTGCAATGTAGGTGCCTACTTGTTCGATATCAATATTAAAGTTCTCTTATCCTGCACGGCTTAATTTTAAAATTAGAATAGCCCCGATTCCGATTTTACACGTTTTGGGGTTCAATAACGCGCCAACGGGACCCTCTTACTATATCTACGTATCTACCTGTCAGTATGTTGTGTCTTTATCTAACCCCTTTGGCATGTCTTGAATTGAGACAGTTAGCAAAATTTTTCACAGGTCTTTTTTTTTTAGTTCAATGCAAAAAAATAAAACAGTCATTCATTTGACATCTCAATACATTTTTTTAAGAAGATTTTGGCTTGGATTGGATACTAGTCCTTTGGGCATCTCAATCTCAGAAGAATTCCTTCTTCTGAGATCTCAATACAATCCAATGTCTGAATGTTGCTAGTACGCAAAAACCAAATTACCCCATTTTACTTCCAAGTAAAATTGTTTGTGCTACGTAGGTTTTTTTTTTTTACTTTGCTCTTATGAGGAATTAAATTTAATGTTTTTGATGTGATAAGGATTTTGGTCACACAAGTCTTCTATTCACGGTATAAAAAATCTACCGTGTAAACCTATATATTTTATAACGGTAATACCGCGTCATTCTTTTTTTGCATTGAATTAAAAAACGGACTGTATTTTGTGTGGTTACGGCTGTGAAGAAAACTATCGTGAGTAAACTCTCTTTCACACAGAGCGCCAGTTGCCCGACAAGGAATCCAAAATAAACAGTAAAAAAAAGTTTCATTTTTTTTCTGCTCAAAAACAATCATATGTCAAACTTGATGTGACAGCAGTGCTGTCCTGTGCACAGAACACACCTACTAAAGGTACTGTGCCAATAGTAATCAGTAAGCTAAGGGTGCGAACTAAATTAAATAACACAAATACCTAGGTATCAGGCTGCCGTCGATAGAAGGCAGTCGTTAAGCCAAGTCAGAGGCCTTAGGGCGGCTTGAAAACTTCTGATAGTAAGACCAGCCACTAGTCTTACAAACCTCCACCAATCCGGACTTGGCCCCCGTGGTGTAGTATGGCTTCTATACAAAGAAAGAAAGAAAGAAAGATTTTATTAGTATTGTCACAGAAACACAATGAAGACAAAAGTACATACTAAACAAAATACACAAGAGTCAACAAAACAAGAAAAATAAAATAGAGACAAAGGAAAACAAACAACCGTTTCTTAAATCTACGGCAGCAGGGCTCCACACAGTAGTGTATGGTGCCCAGCCACCCCCAACTCCAAACGCCTCAGGTGCTCCTGTGACAATAAAAAAGGGCTCCAACTCAGCATACTTCACTGGTGTGTGCTATGGATAGCACAACACCAGTAAAACTGATTTTCAGTTGGGACCATAATTTTTTTTTTTTTTTTATACCTTTCTCAGGGAAGAGACCCGTGCCCCTCGGTGGGGGCACGAGAGACTGGGACGGTTTTTGAGTGTCGATTTTGTAGGGAGAAATACTTCTATGGTTTTTTATCCATTTTCGTAGCCTAGTATTAAACAGCCCATAACTGAGGCAAAATGGGACGGCAAACCGCAAGCCCTAGGTCATAATTTTAACCACTAACTGAAAATAATTACTAAAATTCTGCCCCATCACACCATGACCCATTTTTTACCATTACTAGCTACACTCGGTATCAAATAAATTTTCCATTAATGTAAACAATTGATCGGATCGTCAATACACCTGAGCGCGTTTCTTAAAATTACAACTTACAGTTTTTCGTGACAAAACTAACTAACCCCCGGTTTCTCGAACGCTAACATTCTGTTAATCTACTGTTAACAGCTGCTGTCAGTGGTTTTCCTGAAGGCATTTTTGCCAAAAAAAATTTGACCACTGACAGCTGTTAACAATAGATGGATTAACACACTGTTAGCATTCGGAAAACCGACGGTAAGCTTATTATAGTTCTACGAAATAGACCTCTGATAACTAAACCGACGACATTGTAAATTGTTCTCCGGATACACTTAATTGTCTTTTCAGACCGACGACGTTACTTTTCCATGTGTAAAATATTTTATTTCTCTACTAAAACTTTCGTAAGCACTACTCTTTACTCCGGTTCCCTTTACGAGCATTTTTGTCCTCCGACCAGGGCCTCAATTCTTCTAGTGCGTTATAGTTTAGTGACCCATACTCGGTCGGGTCGCGTGACGTGTTTTTTCGTACCATTGAAGCCTAGATTGTTTGATATGTGCGCGAGCGTAGACTTGAAGCGGCAATGAAACTGTCGCCATGTTCGTACATTTGTCATTGTACTACAGTGCTTTAACAAAATCTAGGCGTAGATCCGCTAATGCATTATATAGTACAATGAAAACTGCATGATCGTGGAAATTCAGTTTCATTGCCGCAAGTCCACGCGAGCACATCTTGCATCAATAATTCTAGGCGTTAATGGCACCAAATCCATGTCACGTGACCCGACCACCTAACTGTAATTTAATTAAAATGCTCTAACAGAATCGACGCCCAGCTTTCGGTATGATTCTCAGAGCTTAATTTATTATAGTGATAAGCCAGCAAGTGAATTCGGAAGTAAGATAATAATGATTTGTTTACTTCTAGGTAACTTTCACTTGGCACAGAGTATAGGACGAGTCCGATCAATGACCCCTCTGTTATACCTATAATAATGGCTCATTTTCACTGTGTGTACGATAAGAGATAATATAGGACACGTGTTGCTTTATTGCTAACTGACTGTAGTCAGTTTTTTCACAATCCGTAGGTATATAATAAATAAGCCTTGTAGCTCCGGGCTTAGAATAAGGCTACGGTATCTCCTGCCTGTCGTAAGAGGCGACTAAAAAGAGGGTGGGGTCGCGGGTGGCGAGAGTGGGGGCTCGGACCACCGTTTCAAGCGACCCCGAGACGGCGGCGGTGTGTGGTGGCCGCACACTGCCGTACAATGAGGGCGTCTCCAGGCACCGGCCTGTGGAGAGACGGGTGCCGAAAGGCACAGTGCGCGGGGGTTCCGGAGCGTTCAACGAGATCCCGGAGCCCCCAACCATACGCACAGAGAGGGCCACCGGGGGGGTTTTAGTGGGTAAAAATCCCACATAACCCGGCTTTCCCCCCAGGAAGTCGGGTATCTTTGGAAGATTTCCCCCCCGTTAACAAAAAAAAAAAAAGGTATATAATAAATACAACTTTAATATGTACAAATATTAAAACATTTTTTAAAAAAATAGTTAGGTACCATTACACACACACAACTAATCTCGTGTCTAAATTAACTTTCCGCGTTTCTTCTCATAATATTTCTATGCATTTCTTTCAGAAAAAGAATTTAATGTTTCGGTAACTAATAACAAGGAGATTGCTAATAACAACTTCCACAGAAATCAGAAATTTATTTCAACGTAAAGAATTTATATTGCGTTTGTTGAATGTCAATGCACATACTTATAATGTTAGCCGCTGCCTTGGGGCCGAATGCAGTGGAGAAAAAAGCAGAGAAAAAAAACTCCACTCTGACAATCTCTGTCGCTGCTGTGTCCTCAAATTTCTCAGAAAAGAGCGTGACAAAAAGTTACTAAAGTATTTACGTAGTGAAATTTTTAATTCAGAAACCAGCCTTTAGTCGTTTGACGTTCCGCGCAATTTGCTTCATACAGGCGTTATCCTGGTGACAATGTAGGTCTAGAATTAACAGTGAAACTGGGACTTAGTGAGCAATAGGCTACTTGACAGTGTGAAAAAAAACAGTATTATTTATACGTATTCGTATAGATTATGTGTCTTAAAACCGCTTTAAGGCATTTTAACTAAAAAAAAACAACTATAATTTGTAAAAAAACACAAGATAAAATTTAATAATTTGTATCTACCGCCATTGTACCGAAAACGGCATGGATTGGCCGATTCTATGTTGACGTCACATGGCAGTAAAAATGGCGCCTGTCTTTCATTCTTTCTTGCGTTCATCGGTTTGTTTACCGAGAAGTGACGTCATAATTCCTATGCGACGCCATATTGCCTAAGATAGCGTTTGGGCGGCTTATTTGAAAAGTAAACTTTCTTTTGCCTTTTTTAGACGAAATACATGAAAGAATTCAAAAGGACCACTTTCTGAGGACTCCATGAACACCAACAAACAATATGAGACTGCTTGGAGAAATCGGTCAAATAGCCTATTACGGGCCATCGTCATGACCAGAGTCCACGCCACATAGGTACGCAAAATGGCGTAATAAGGGCGTAATGTATGCTTTTTACACACGCTATTCCCAACTTGAGTCCCAAGTTCCCTTATGAACCTTCCTACATGATCATCCTTACGCAGATATAATTACCTAAGTATGTTTCCGTAAAATCCCGGTATCCAAAGTAAAACAAACAAATGTAAAAAATCTTTTTTTTGTTAAAACTGCTTTTTTTATTAAAATTAACTACTTTTTTATTAAAAAAAACTACTTTTTTATTAAAAAAAACTACTTTTTTATTAAAAAAAAAGAGGACAAGTGCGAGTCGGACTCGCTTTTATACTAAAAAATACTTCCGGAATCGAATCTCGCAGTTATTTCCGAACTTTTCCCGAACCTCACAATTTTTTTACTTCACTTAAAATTAATGGTTTTCCTATTTTTTCCCTGTATTTATTTTTGTAGTACATATAAGACGATATTGCTTCCCATATTTCATAGCTCTAGGTCAACGGGAATTACCCTATAAATTTTTATTCCCTTGAGGGTCGTTTTTTGCGTCATAAGCGGCCGGTATCTTTTTTTACGTTCACTTAGAAGTTTGATTTTTCTCACGACATCCAAGATCTGTAGACCTGAATATAGGGTTTTAATTACAACTGGATACTGGGATTCATTTGGGTCCGACCACACTTGAGATAACCCCTCTCATAACCATCAAGAGGTTTGGTCAAATTTGACAGTGTGAAAAAAACAGTATTAAAAAATAAAATTAGAAGTCTTAAAACCGCTTATGGCTTTTGAACTAAAAAAAATATTACATTATTAAAAAAAACTCAGGATAAAATTTGATAATTATTTATCTGCAGCCATTGTATTGAAAACGGTCTGCATTGGCCGATTCTATAATGACGTCACAGTTCAGCAAAAATGGCGTCTGTCATTCATGTCGTTCTTACGTTCATTGGTTTATTTACTGGCACGTGACGTAATAATTGCTGTGAGATGCCATATTTGCACAAGATAGCGTTTTGGAGGGTTATTTCAAAAGTAAATTTTGGTTTTCTTTTTTTAGAAAAATATACGAAAGAATTTAAAATGACCACTTTCTGAGGACTTCATAAACACCAACAAAAATTATGATATGATTTTCAGAAATCTGTCAAATAGCCTATTCGGACAAAGTGGTACAGAATTATCGCTGGTACATAAAACAGTACCGTCTATAAGCCGAAGTGTTAACCTGTAAAGATCGGAGATTCTGCCTGAAGATGCAGAAATCTTGTGCCTTCAGCTTCACTGACCACACTTCATCATAACGACTGCCCTGAAGCTTCACAGTGCTGCTTGCACGATTTCATGGAGGCATCACTAAGTTTAGGTACCAACGTCTAGTGAAACAATAAAAAAAAAATAGCTTATTACTTTTCATAGAAGCTGCTCACACACAAGGTTCTAATATCTTTTTACATCTCTCATATTCGGTAAGTAGGTCCTTATTACCCCCAAATGGGGCTTGTAGGTGACCAATTAGCGCTCTAGGGTAATAATGTAGCTAGAAAAGCCCTAGGGCGGTAAGTAATAGTAAGTTAAAAAAAAACTCTTCACTCTTTCAAAAAGTTCGCGTACATACTGGCAATAGACATCATGCATTCAGCCCAATGACAATAGAGGTCGCTTCGCTATTCAGCCTTGTCTTCGTATGAGTATAATAGTCATCAATTTTAAATATCGAACGGCGAAGCTCAATTTCGTTCTTGAAAAAAATAATAAAACAAAATGAAAAAAGGCGGGAATAGAAAACTTTTACTAAATATTTAGTATTTTTTGGTTTTTTTTTATAATTACGTGCAAAAAAAAAAACTTAGGTGCTGCAAGCTGCAAAAAGTGATGAAGATTTATATACTATAAGCTGCACTCCCGATTCGATGAAAATGGAAGCTGAAGCAGCAATTAACAATATTTTGTCTGAAAGTTCTAAAGAGAGATATTTGAAAACTTACGACGAGTTCATGAAGTGGCGAAAAGAAAAACGAGTAAATGTTTTATTCTTGTAATGCCGGTTTTTTTCTACTTACCTCACAATCGAGATGTAAAGCAGAGTAGTTAGCTCGGGTGTAAGCATCAATTGCACCCTCGAACTATACTGAACGATACTAAATATCTCGGGCTGCAATTGATGCCTTACAGCCCTTGGCTACTAATTTACTATTAATTAGTTTGTTCGAAATGGTAAGAACGATCAAACCACGATTTGTCTTCTAAACTTATTGTCATGTCGTTTGTAAATTAAAAATAAACTACTTTTGCGTTGAAATTACCGCTTGAGGGCACTCATAAAAGATACTTCAAGAGTAGTTACGGGCGACCTTTAAAGTTGCTCGTGAAAAGTATCGATTTCAGACGATTTCGTTCAAAAATGCGGACAGACAGAATAATACGCTACTTGCCTTGTATCAAATTTGACGCGATAAATGGATATTTCCTGTAGTATCTAACGTAAGATACCGAAACATATTGACTTTGCTAAGTAAATATGCAGGATGGCTGCAAAATTTGCAAATAAAAAAAATATTTTTCGCTTTTAAATCGGAACGGTGAAAACACTATCCGCCATCTTGAAAGCACCTTTGGTTGTAAACAAACATCTGTCAGTCGTGCGTGCGTAGGTTCTATTGTGACTCATACTTCTTTCGTGGCACGAACTCTACCTATGTTGAATGTCAAACTTTGTTTACAAACGTAGAGGACTTCAAACCATAGACAAAAATGGCGGACCGCGTTTTTGGCTGTTTAGCAAAGCAAAGTTTTAAAATAATGTTTTTGTTGCTTTTAGGTCCTCAAAAAATATACTAAAATATTTTTTGGTCTAATGGAAGAGATATTTAGCATTTAAAACATACTTGAAAAAAGAGTCAAGTAGCGGATTAGGGCCTTCACAAATTCATTTGAATGTTTTTTTATCGATAGAAAACTTTTTAATTTTTCACTGGCTAGTATGGCTATATTATTATTATTATTATAATTCTTTATTGCACAGTATTATTCAAAATAAAAATACAAAGGCGAAACTTAATGCTAAAAGCATTATCTTCCAGCTAACCCTTGGTTATACGGATATAAAGGGAAAAAAGATTTTATTCATTTTTCTTTTATGGTTTTTTGATTGACTGACCAGTTAGAGTTTGTTAGTTTTTTAATACTAGGTCTAGATCTAACCCAGGTTGAACTTTTTCACTACTTTATTTTTTAAAGCATGACCTTATTTTTTTTTAGTTTATTACTATGTACTTGCGAATTTTTAAGTGGCAATAAATACCTCTCACAAACGCCCGCATACATTATGAATGAATCATTCGGAACATAGCGCCAGCGAAAACCTCGAAAGCATTAACAAATGGAAGAAAACTCCACTTGTCACCCTCCTTTTCACCCGCAAAAAGGGTCCCCACGGCTTTCGTCACGGTGCAAAACCCTCAGATAAGCGTGGAGCGAGCCTCGAATGTAATTATTGGTCCTCGAACCACACTCGCCTTTTGTCAGACTGAGGAGCATTATGTCACGCTTGGGCTAAGAAGCGGCAGAGGCGGCGGGATTTTTTTATATTTTTATTTTATTTGTATAATTAGTCTTTCTTTCCTAGTTCTTAATCGGAAAGGTTTCATCCGCTAAATCGAATTTTCAAATTAAATCACGAATTAAACAAACAAAAAACATAGGAAAAAAAATTGTATCGTATACATACTTTGTATCGCTGTTTTTATGAGTATCCAAGTGTGCGTTTTTCTTCTGCAATTCATAATTAAAAAAAAACGCTGGCAAGAGACGTGTAGGCCAAAGAAAGAAATCCTGATTGAGAAACCGAAGGGAGTTTATTGGAGTTTTGAGCAACGCCAATCTAAAATACTGCTACGCTCTGAGTTTTATTTGCCTAATTGTTTTAATAAACAGAAAAGCGGGAAATTCTCAGATCGAATGCCGTTTTCAGATTTGTGTGTGTGAGTGTCTGTGTGTGTGTTTTTTAGTGCCTGTAGGTCTATAGTATTAAGCTTCAAGAGAAATGGGAGCACACTGAAAATCAGCGCTGACGTAATGCCTCCAAGCATTATGCGCAGCACATGCTGAGACTGCATCCTGTTTTTTGCCATTTTTTTTCTATATTAAGCATGCTTGTATTGTTTTTTTTTTTACTTGTGATTGTCGACATCACTAAACGATATGTCTATCTGTCTATCTGGAAACGCAAGTACTGCCGAGGTTTTTACACCTTGCAAGAAGCAGAGATAAATATGCGGAGCTGACTGCCAACCTTTGCCAATCGAAGAGGAATTGGAAAAGTGTGTTTTTGCGAAAGTGAAAGTAATTTTATTTTACACTGACAGTGATATTTACTTTCTCTGATCAGTGTGATTCTGATTGTGTTTAAATGTTAACCCCATTTGAACACAGTCAAATACCAACGTATACAAATGAGTGGGATATGTTTATGGACTAATTGGAGAGATAACAATATTCTTCACTGTACCAGGAACAACACAGACATAAAACATTAGATATAGTATGTGAGTTTAGTATAGTAGTTAGTTTAGTTGGTGAGTTTAGCATACGGTTGTACGAAAAATATGGGAGTTAAACTCACCAATTTATAAAATTTTAGTTCGGTTGTCAGTTGTGTATTTTGTATGCACGTTCACGAATTTTATATTACCTGTGAATAAGTATAGTACTTAGTTTGGGAAATGTGCGGGCTGCTGCGTCCGCGATCGCGATCGGGTTTGCGCAGGGGAAATAATATAAATCTATATATATAAAAGGAGAAGCTGACTGACTGACTTAGATTCAACGCAGGGCCCAAACTATAAGGGTTAGAAACTTGAAATTTTGCACAGGGGTTCTTTTTGTAACATAGGGGAGCACTAAGAAAGGATTTTTGAAAATTCATCCCCTAAGGGGGTAAAATGGGGGTTCAAAGTTAGTATTAAAGCCCACGCGGACGTAGTCGCGGGCAACAGCTAGTAACTAAATAAAATTAAAACGAAATTAGATGTTGACTTCACATCTGTATTTACAAATCGGACAAATAAAAGGAAAAACAGAAAACTTAAAACTAATTTCAAATTAAAAAATCATGCAAATAAAATCCTCTGTGGAGAGCCACCGCAGGAGACATGTCATAATGTTAGTGAGTTTAGTATTACGATGATGCGGTCTTTGAGCGTCCAGAAATCAGCACAATTTTAAGCCCCCTACTACCCTTTTCTCTTCTCTCGTATTACTCTAAATGACGCTTGCTTGACAATAAGCGTCACGTGATTTAAGAATGAGTCTTTTGTGATTTAATTATACTTTTATTTCCATGATTATGATGTCCCTGGTTACCATTGCAAATAGTATCCTAGTTAGGGGCTATGACAAGTGATTGTGGTGTGTGTAAGTTATTTAATTAATTAAACAGACACCTCAAATCCTGCATACATAAGGTAAGAAAAGAAGATAAGAATATTATTTATTGCACACAAGAACCAAGAGATAGAAATGAAAGTTACAGTATAAAAAAATACAATAGGTGGCCTTATTGCTAACAGATAGATAGATAGATAGATAGAATATAATATTCTTTATTGTACTTATAAACAGTAACAACATCTATCATAAATTACCCTTAATTGAATCTTGCTAACCCCCAGTTTCTCGTAAGCTAAAAATCTGCTAATCTACTGTTGACAGCTGTCAAACGTTTTTTTCGTATGCACTTTGGCCAACTGACAGCTGTTAGATTAATAGCTTGTTACTGTACGAGGAACCGAGGGTAAGTCTTCAGCTAGATACGACAGTTCACCTAGTTAGATATCAGTTCACTTAAACAAAGACTAAGAAGTCCTTGGTGCATTGTTAACCCGCTCACCAAATCACCCCACGTAAGAAATTGGCAACGAGCCAGCGTGTTTTAAAATGCACTATTTCCGGAAAAACCACTGTTGAACGATTTAGACCAATGTCCGATGAATTTTCGTAACATAAAAGGTGAACAGAACCACTAATCACTTTTATCAATTAAGTATTCAAAACAGCGGAGCTAAAAAACACAGAACTATTTTTTGTAGCACTTTATTTATATTTATTTATTAGCTTCTCTCTCCGAACCAAAGAAATAATTATCGCGTATATCTCCGTATTATTGATTGTCAAAAAAAATATACAAATAGTGCAGTCCTTTCAATTACAAAAAAAAACTTTCAAATCCGTATTTATTACGAGTCCAGATAAATTCATAAAATTATTAGACTTGAATCAAGGCCTAGACCTCATAACTTACAACACCATTACACAAAAAGAACATAATTGGGTTAAAGTTTTTGATTGTGCCCCTGTCTATCCATTCTAAGGGTCAGTCAGATTTCACTGCGCATGCCTAACGCTCATTCAGGAACATTAAGAGAACGAAACAGATGCAACGAGACCGAGGGAGACGAAAAACGGGTCTCTGAAATTCGGGGAAAACCACACCGGAACAATTTGGACGTTCCGTTTCTATGCTATTATGTCATTGCGAATTTTCAGGTCTCAAGAGAAAAAAAAGCATGAAGGTCGTTTACTTACACCCCTATGCAGTCTTCACTGGCTGGTTTTTTAACAATTTTGCGAAAATATCGCCATTTAAATAAAAGTTAAGAAACAATTTGACAGCTCTTTTCTTTTTTATTTTACAATAGTTAAGGAGTTCTCACTTTATTTCTTTTTTCTTCTTTGACTTTCCTTGAAAACCAGCCAGGGATACGATTATCCCACGTTGATTTAGCAACGAATAAAAACTAGAAAACTCACCTAGGACAGGAAACCTCTTTTTATAAACATTGCAAGCGCACACCAACGAACTCGGTCACTTTGGACATTGGTCTAGAGCCCTAAAAGCACTAGCAGACTTTTTCTTGCGATTTCCATCATCACGACTACTGTAACCTCAGGTTAGGTTTAAAAAAAAAACTCACAACTGAGAATTCGCGCGCGTTTCAGAGATTCTATTTTTGAACTTGACGTTTTTAGCGCGGCACAGTTTCGCGGCCGGTGTTTTTTACGCGTTTCTGATGTAATTTTCGTGGTTAGTGGATAAAAATCGATGGCTAGAGCATTTGGTGGCAGCCATCTTGGTTCTGGCCGGGTCTAGCGGGGCTGTGAAGGCGCGCAGGCGCGGCACGGTCTCCGCCCAAGACTGACCTAGGGCGGGGGCGGCCGGATTGCAAATTGGTTCTCATTGTCTATAGTCAGTGTTGGTTGTCTATGATTAGCAGAAGTAGCGCGGTTTTTGTCAAACATTATTCTGTCTGTTGCTGTGGATCACAAGCAAAGGTACAGTGCCACCATCTTATCTGTTCAGTTGATAGCGGCGCTAGTGGAGATTTAGTAGTAACATTTAAGAAATTTCAAATCTTTCAATTTTAATGAAAATATAACTATAATTCTTAGGAAGTTAATAAATAAAACAAAAAATGGGGAACAGGAGTTACAATTTGTCCACCTGAACAGATAACTTGGTGGCGCTGTAGTACGAGGACGCGAGTCGCGCGCGACAACGTCAAAAGTCGCGACTTTCCAGTAGGTACATTAACTGTCAAATTCTGACGACTTTTGACGTTCTCGCGCGCGACTCGCGTCCTCGTACTACCTTTGCTGATCCGTGTTTAAGTTATAAGAGGCGCCTTTATAGGATCATCATGATCAACCCATTGTCCCCACGAGGGGCTCGGGTCTCTTCGTTATTGTCTTATATTACTGAAATACGACTGTTTCGGAGCCGATAAATGAAAAAAAAACAATTAAGTTCAGTGTCTCTGGCATGAATACTCGATTCGTTTGCCAAAACTATTAATGCCAATAACTTTTTGGGTTAGTCTTAGTTATGTGGACCGATTAAAAGTTTAATTTTAGCACCGGTATTTTAATATAAAAGTTTTTTTATTTAATTATATTTTTTTTAAGAATAGGTCAAAAGCCACCCTGTAGCTTGAAAATACCGCACAGGTTTCCCAAATATAAAATTAAAAGTATTGTTGGCTTTCGTATTAGCATGCCATGTTATAATGCGTTTCTTAATGTTGAAAATCTTTTATATAAAAAAATCTTAAAAATCAATGTGGTTCTCTTCGACTAACTGAACGTTTAGTATGTATCACTAAATTCTGTTACATTTTAAGGTTAAGGCACAATCTGGCTCGTAGGACCATAGTATGATAAATTAAATTGAATATTAAACATGAGAACCTCTGTGGCGCAGCGGTTAGTGCATCTGCCTACCGTGCGAGAGGTCCCGGGTTCGAATCACGGCTGGGGACAAAACAACCCCAGGTCTTGGATGTTTAAATACCTATATGTTTGTGACGTCGCTGTTTCTGGTTCCCACGACACCGGGTATCCTAGTATGGGGCCAGAAGCAACGTAAGTGCCTGTATGTAAATGTTATGTTATTTAAGTTATATTAAGTCTGTGGTTTTTTTTTAATTGCGCAATAAACTGTAACAACAGCAAATGTGAATAATAGACGAATAAAATCCAAACAAACTGTTATAATATAATTTAATAACCAAAATTAACTACTTACAAAATATTTACAGACTTAAAGTAGATTATCTACACACACACACACACACACAACAACATAAACGCCGAATTATTCTACTCTTTCTTATCTTCGTCAGTGAGCTGCACTGTCTTCGTCTCCTTTATAATTTCGTCGATTCTGCAAAGAAATAGGACATTTCAGAAGGCCTCCGCCATTGCTAAACCCTGTTCCTGGAACGCTAACGGAACAGTCTGTTAGGGCGATTGTGCACTACAAGGAATTTTACTGTCCGGCAGTCCGATTTTTTACGGTCCGATATGGCACGCCATATAATGTGTATACTAGTTTGTGCACTATACGTAATTTTGCCGTCCGACATTTTACTTTTCCCCATTCCGGATCGGTTTTTTCCGCAATAAAGCAAGCAACTGCGACGTTCCAAGAAACTCATCCTTCAGAGTAATTTCGCGTGCGTCGCGTGTAGTTTCATAGACAGAGCTACCCTAAACTGAGGCGTATCATCCGAGTAAAGACGGACAAGTGCACAAGCCAATCATCCGTTTTTTTCATGCCACTTCGGACCGTAAAAAATCGGATGTTCGGACAGTAAAATTCCTTGTAGTGCACAATCGCCCTTACAGTTTGTTAGCTTTTCTAATATACCTCGGCTACTATCGGATAGAATCGGATATATTCGTGTAATAGAAATATCGGAACTAATATGACACTTAATTTCTTAATTTCAGAGCAGGAAGTAGTATTAAAGTCAGTTCGCTATCATAGTGTCACTTTGATATTTACCGCCTCGGCACGTGGCGGCTTTTCACAAAAGAAATTAAGGGAAGCCGACGCGGCGCAAACACGCCAGTGAATTTGGCTCGCAGCTCGTCTCATTCTACTATTATGTAGATCACGCAATTAAAGAAGTAAATCAATCAGTATTTTAGAATGGATTTATAACGAGACGATCCTGCATCACTTAGGTAGGTACCTATTCTAAATACCGGTGGAGATGAATATTCTGAGGACACTTCGAGTGATGAAGAGTAGTGTTTTATTTTGTGCTTCATTAAGTATATTGTGTACCATAATATTTTTTTCTATTTAAAGTATTTTTGCCGTCTAAGTTGTATTACTGAAATAAATGTTTTTTTACCAAAACCAAGATTGCCTTCGTGTGTACCGACACTATCTAAGCGAACGTACTTTACACTCTTGTGCTTTCGGCGAAAACCGAAGCCTACTCTAGAGCCCGAGGTATATTCTAAAAGGTAACAGACTGTTCTATTGTTAACAGCTGTCAGTTGTCCAAAGTGCATACAAAAAATACAACTGACAGCTATTAACAGTAGATTAACAGACTGTTAGCGTTCGAGAAATCGGGGGGTAAGAGATATTCTCAGGGGCTGTTGTGCACAATCAATGAGCCGTTTTCAGAAGGACTAAAAAAAAATAAAATAATATGGCTGTCAAAGGAATGCAATTTTGGACCTCAGCCCAATAGCCATGTGTGATACGTCATAAAATAGGTCTCAGCGAGCTGAACAAAAGTTACTATGACGCCAACAGCCAAATGTTTGTCCTTTCGGAGTTATATAGTATTGAAAAAAAAACTAACATTTTCAACAAAATATAACTCCGAAACGACAAACATTTGGCTGTTGGCGTAGTAGTAACTTTTGTTCAGCTCGCTGAGACCTATTTTATGATGTATCACAAATGGCTATTGGGCTGAGGTCCAAAAATGCATTCCTTTGACAGCCGTATTATTTATTTATTTTTTGTTTTTCTGAAAACGGCTCATTGAAAGCACATTAGCACACTGCCAGGGGCCTGTTTCCTATTGGCCGATTTCTCAATGAGGGCTTTTCAATTACAGCTGTCAGTTGATTTCATTAAAAAAACGAGATGGCGAACAATGTCATCATGCGTTTTAAATGATGTACATCGTTATTAATCTGTGATAATCTAAACATCTCTTTGTAGTCTGTGATCTAAACTAGACTTTGTTTCGAAACTGTTGAAACTTGAAAGTTACCGAAGTATTTTTACTTTGTTCGTTACATACTGTCATGATTTTTGGTTGCGGCAAAGGTACTATTTAATTTAACATTAAAACATTATTTTAGGACGACCGGTAATTAATAAGATGTATTTTTAACAGTCCATTATTTTAAGTGGTCATTTGAATAGAATTACCTACCTAAATTTTTAACGGATTTGTCAAAAAATGGCGCCAAGACCAACCAATCAATACGATACGCTCGCCTTTAGTCTATAAAAGGGAGGGCTCGACGATAAACCAGCAGTCTAGTTCTGGCGATGTGATCGGGCGGAATCTCTGCCCGATTTAAGAATTTATATTTATAATTTATAATATACGAGTATTAAAAGTTAAATTAAATTGTGAGATTTGTGAAGTGAATTGTCTTGTTCGTGATAATACGTAGGTACATACGTGAATTGTGTCTTTAGGTACTCATGGCCAGCCCATGCATTGTGCATTTTTGTAAAAACAGAACAGAAACCACAGAGAAGGTACAGTGATGTCATGTCAATTTTGTCATATTATGTGACGTCAGCACCATCTATCGATAACTTGCGGTACTGTTTTTGAGAATTTGAGAATTTCGTTAAGTAACGAAATTTAGCAACGACTTAACTTTAATGCTGTCTCGTGAAATATCTCAGAACAAAAAAGTGACGAAACGTTACTTTGTGAAATTCTCAATTCATAAACCGGCCCCATAACTCTATCCGCGGTTTACTATGACGATTCAAAGGCGATTCAACCTCAGATAAAAAAGCACGATAACTCAAAGCTCAACAAAGGGCGCGTTCAGTGCATGGATGGGTGACCGTTTATGACCAACGCTAGTGGCATTTTTCCAAGCGGTTCTGTGTTCGCAAGGCACGTTACGCAGTTGGTGCCGGCTGCCGTCGATAGATGGCAGTCGTTAAGCCAAGTCAGAGGCCTTAGGGCAGCTTGAAAACTTCTGACAGTAAGACCAGCCACTAGTCTTACAAGCCTCCACCAATCCGGACTTGGCCCCCGTGGTGGAGTATGGCCTATACCTTCCTCAGGAAAGAGACCCGTGCCCCTCGATGGGGGCATAATGGGTGGATGATGAGGTACCTGATTTCTGTACAATTGTTTTTATCGCTCGTCCATCCAACCATCAGACAGCCTTCCATCCATCCTTTCATTCAAATAAGAATACTCAATACTTTATTGCATTCCACAAGTTGTAGTGTTGTTACAATTTAACTTAACAGTTATTTGATGAGATCTTTGTGGACCCTGCAGGGCACGCATTTTAAAGTGCGTTGAAATCGCTAACCTGTGCAAATCCTTCAGGGACAATTCACCAGCGCCCCTCGCCATCGGTTGGGGCTGCGAAGCGTCCGGCTTCCAACCGAGGAAGTTGATTATCTGGAACGTGGCTGGCACCCCTCGCGAGTTGTGTTCAGGCATGTCCTAGGGAAGAGGACTCGGTATGATTGATTACTAAGCCCCAAGTTTTTTTTTAAATTATTTTATTCGGTCTACCAAAGAGGTATGCCCTATTCGCCGCCCGATCCTCTTCCATTCTAAGTCGCCGGCTTTGCAGCTTTGACGTTTTTTATTATGAATAAAAATGTTTGAATTTGAGTAAACAAAACATAAAACATAAACATTTACATACAGGCACATACATTGCTTCTGGCCCCACACTAGGATACCCTGTGTCATGGGAACCAGAATCAGCGACGTCACAAACATGTAAACATCCAAAACCTGGAAATTTTTTTTCTCCCCAGCCGGGGATCGAACCCGGGACCTCTCGCATGGTAAGCAGATGCGCTAACCACTACGCCACAGACGTCGTCGGTCGTCGAGTGACCGAGCCAATGGTTTCGGAAACCAGATCTTCGATTTCATGGTTCATTTTAACTCTCCAACGACCAAAGGTTGGCCGCCGCTGGAAGGATGAAGAGGCCTAGATCGCGCAGGACAGACAAGTGGGGACTTCTTGGATTGGAGGCCAAGATCCACTTGGGGTCGCTGAACCAGCATAGCAAGTAACAATACTAAGGTCATGTTCAACGATAGAATCGTGGAACCTGGTCCTCGTTGAGAGGTGCTGGTACTGCTTGATGCCTTGTTACAAAAAATACCATAGATCTCAGTGCTACTGCTTAGTGCCTTGTTACAAAAAATACCATCTCAGATCTGTGCTACTGCTTCATGCCTTGTTACAAACTTCTGTTCTATGCCTTGTTACAAAACATGGCCATAGATCTTTAGCAATATTTTTAATGTGTGATCGAGTTCGAAACAGAGCGATCGAGTAGTGCTACCTAGTATTATTTTCGAGAGTGAGTTAACACGCCTTACTATTTATAAGTTCAATTAGACAAATCTACAGAGATTAAGCTAATAAAACCGTTTTAACTACGCGGTGAGTAACCTAAAATTAAGGTTTTTTTTTAATGTGACTGTTGATTTCAATGCTTTTGTTTCATGCCTTGTAACAAAAAATACCATAGATATGATTACTACTGCTTCATACCTTGTTATAAAAAATCACCATATATATCAGTACTACTGCTTCCTGCCTTGTTAATAAAAAATCCCCAGATATATATATCAGTGCTACTGCCTCATGCCTTGTAACAAAAAAAAACACTAGAAATCAGTGCTACTGCATAATGCCTTGTTACAAAAAATACCATACATCTTAGTGCTACTGCTTATTGCCTTGTTAAAAAAATACTATAGATCTTAGTGCTACTGCTTATTGCCTTGTTGCAAAGAAACACCAGAGACTTGCTGCTACTGCTTGATGCCTTGTTACACAAAATAACCGATTATTTCAACATCCCACCCACCTTTCCGTACATCTCGTCGTATATCGCGGCGGCGGCGAACTGCACGTCCCGGGACATCCTCAGCGGACGCGTCAGAAGCGCGTTCTGCTCGCCTAGGGCTCGGACGTCCCGCATCACATGCCAGGCGGACGGGAACCAGATGGTTATGGAGTCACTGTCCACGGTCTGGAGTGTGAAGCCGGCCCTGGGTGGGCAGACAAGGGTACAGCTGTTAAGACATAGGCTCATTATGCATAAAAACCACTGAGGGTGCCGTGCAAATTTCTAGGTAGGATTTTTTTCGGGCTTTTCCCAAATTTTGAAGAAAAACATTTTTTTATTATTATATCAGATTTTTTCCTGTACTTGTAGTATAACCATCATTAACCCATTATGTCCCCACCGAGGGGCGAAGGCCAAGTCCGGATTGGTGGAGGCTTGTAAGACTAGTGGCTGGTCTTAATGTCATAAGTTTTCACGCCGCCGTAAGGCCTCTGACTTGGCTTAACGACTGCCGTCTATCGACGTCAGCTGGCACCAACTGCATAACGTGCCTTGCGAAGCACGGAACCGCTCAGAAAAATGCCACTAGCATTAGTCTTAGAACGGTCACCAATTCATGCACTGAACGCGCCCTATGTTGCTTAACCATCGTGATCATTAAAGATTATTCAGGCGGCCGGGGCTACGAGCAATTATTCAAGTAGCAGTTAAAAGCACTAAATAAATAAATAGCTGCGGCAGCTACGGTCTCAATATCCATTTGAAGGGTGCTAGGAAAGACAAGGTATGTCCACCAGAGTTAATTGCGAGAAAAACGCTTTCTAAAGTTTGAAAGTACGGACATTTGTATTGAGAAATCCATTCCGACCAATCAAAACACGTACTTTTTTGCGACATTCCTTGTAGTATTTCAGTATTCTGAGATTGTAAACAACGCTACCATAGTCAACGAATACGAATGTGTTGCCACCAAAAAACAAATGTGAAAAAAAACGTGACATTCCTTGTTCTTTCCCTGCACCCTTCATTTTATAAACGTGCGCGAACGCAAGTTGCATCTGTCCAGAGTGAAGTAAAGTAAAGTAAAGTAAAGTAAAAAATGGTTTATTGCTCATAACTTAAAGGTAAATACAATTTTCCAGCGGCACCCACTAGGAGACCCCGTATCGTGGGTACCAGTTTTATCGTATTGTATTATATTACGGCATTAATACACAACTTATCATCTAGGTACTTAAATTAAATACATTATAATAATAAATATGTTTTCATGGCATGCAATATAGATCATATGTATATCTATATTGCATGCCACTATATATATATATTACATGTTATATATATATAGATGATAAGTTGTGTATATATATATATATATATATATATATATATATATATATATTCTGTATATATATATATATATATATATATACAGAAGTGTTTATAAGTAATATCGTGGATATCCAGCTCGTGGAAATTCATCTGCAGATGCATCTGCCAGAGTGCGCAGACGCATCTGTTGTAGACTTGTAGAGGAGCCTTACTATAGACGCACAAATCGGTTTACTAATGTATTGCCAAAAATCGTGTCCCAAAGTATTACTTCCCAAACTATTTTCCGCAAATTATCACTTGGCAAAAAAACATTTCTCAAAACAACTTAAAGCAAATAAACAGTTAGCAAAAGTTATTATGGCAAGTTATTGCTTACCAAATAAATACTTGGTCAAAATTCATTTTACCAAGCATTATTCAGTCAAAAGTATCGTTTGGCAAAAAGTACCTTTCCATACAATACCGAATACGCTGCCGGCAATGTGTGTAAATGACACAACAAAGTCGAGTCTGTTTTCGATCTTACATAGAGAACCTAACGCTCCGACGCGCTCCGCTTCGCTACGCGCGTCGTCGCACCTATATTTCTGATGCCACGTATTCTTTACATCGCCGACCCCCCGTTCAATAATAATTAGTACCTAATGGTCAACTATATTTATGCCAAATAATAATTTGACCAAATGAATAAAAGCCAAAATAAAACGTTAGCATAATAAACGTTTGTCTTAATAAAACTTGACGCAATAAAATTATGCGAAATGATAATTTGACCAAATGAAAAAAATGAAAACTTGCTAAAGTTTCATTTGGGAAATGAAACTGATGCCATAAGTTTATTGGGAAGTAAAATTTGGCGAAAAATACTTTGGCTAAACGGCGGTATCCCGCACAAATCACCCCCTCTACACTGCCGTACTAACCATAAAAAGCGCATTTACGAAGGTAAGTTTGACAGGCCTGTTTCACTACACGTGTCGGTATCGAACGCGTACATGCGGCGACCACTCCGGAGGAGGTTGGAATTCAGGCGCCAGAAGAGGTAAGAGTTACGGTAGAAAGAGAGGCAACGTGTAGGTGAACATAACGTAGCTTTTTTAGCGCCGTGCGATCTGAATTGCACCTAATTGTATCGCAGCTAGAGTCCCTTTTTCTTTAATTTATTTTGCGGAGTGAATCTTCTGTACCTGGGAGTGGATCTTCTGTACCTGTACCATGCAGTTTCGAGAAAAACGCGCCTGTGGTTTTTCTTCTTCTTTTACATGTCACGAAAATGGCTACAGGTATGTACTTTCTATGTAGATATATTTTTTGTAAATTCAAAAGCGTAGAGTATCTTACGAAACCTAAAAACTGTGTATTACTAGTATGCTTAACAATATGTCATAAACTAATAAAAATAGCAATAAACGGGTTATTGATCCAGATAGATAACGCTGAGTGCTTATACTGAGTTTTTTCATTCACTCTCGATAGTGAGAGCGTTTGCGATTTGCATAGGAGTGACAAAGCAGCGCCACATCTCCTTTCCATCACCGGACATCCAGGAGAGGGGAGCGACTTCATCCTTATGTTGTGCAGACACCTTTTGTGCGCACGAAGCGTTTCGCCTCGTCGTTTCTAATGCGCACCGCTAAGGAATGGAATTCGCTACCTTCCTCTGTTTTTCCGGAAAGGTACAATTTGGGTGTCTTTAAGGCTTGAGTGAATAGGCTCTTACTGAACCAACGAGGAACATCGTCGGCTCCATCTTCACTTACCATCAGGTGAGATCGGGGTCAATCGTTGGTCAGTTTTTAATAAAAAAATATATATATATAGTTGTCTCTTACGCACTCGGATGTATCTAAGTCATTTTCGCAAAAAAAAATCGAATGCGTTGGTCATCGTTAGAATATATCGTTCTCGTCTCGACGTCGGTAGATGCATCCGCAGATGACGTCTACAGATGCATATGTTGACGTGTAGAGGAGCCTTTACGTACGCATTCAAAAGCGAGCCAATGTCCCTGAGTCTCGTGAAGGGGCTGGTGTGCTGGTGAAGGCCACCCAAACGCTCCGTCTGAGCCAACTGCAGCGATTGGCGAAGCTCCATCAGTGTATCGCCGCCAAACACACATGCCATGAACACCTGCAATGGACATATGAGTCCTATAGAATCAAAAGCGGCAATCTGCACTTTGACTGTTTAGTAGCAAAGTGCCAAAAACGATTGCCATGTTTATTTTGAACTATTACAGGTAGCCGTAAGTGAAACTAACCTGTCACTTTGAAGTCGATTTACTATTAAAGGTATTTTGTTTACTATATTTGATACTGATACTAAAATACGTTAAAAAGGGTTTAAAATTCTGAGTGTTGCCCTATTTACAAGTCAATTTCCCAAAGAAGTATTGCCACTTTTGATTCTAAAGCACTCATATTACAACATAGAGTTTTAGAGTCTTCACTTACCATCAGGTGAGATCGGGGTCAATCGTTGGTCAGTTTTTAATAAAAAAAAATAAAAAAAAAATATATATAACAAATACCATAGAGTTTTAATATAACATAGTGTACGAGCAGAGGAGAGCGTGTGCAGCCCTCGCTCTGTCGCACAGCAGATGATGTTGTTTGTTGGACGGTGGTGGAAGCAGAAGTGGTAGTTTATATCTTCATGGTGTTTATTCAGGGCACAGAATTACATAGCTGTAGTAGTTTAAAGATGTGTGTGTATTGGGCTCGCTCGTAGAATCGCTCGTAGCCTGGGCTGTCTGAGTGATCTTAAACGATCACTAAGGTTAAGCAACATACGGCGCGTTCAGTCCATGGATGGGTTTCTGTCTATGACTAACGCTAGTGGCATTTTTCCGAGCGGTTCTGTGCTTCGCAAGGCACGTTAAGCAGTTGGTGCCGGCTGCCGTCGATAGATGGCAGTCGTTAAGCCAAGTCAGAGGCCTTAGGGCGGCTTGAAAACTTCTGACAGTAAGACCAGCCACTAGTCTTACAAGCCTCCACCAATCCGGACTTGGCCCCCGTGGTGGAGTATGGCCTATACCTTCCTCAGGGAAGAGACTCGTGCCCCTCGGTGGGGACATATGTATGAACATATGGGTTGATGATAAAAAAAAAACACATACATCAGCTCACGCCTGTATCCCAGAGGGGTAGGCAGAGACCAGGGACTGCCACCTTCCACGATCCCAACGTTGCATGCATGAGGTGCCGCCGCTTAATATTCTACTTATACCAAATAAAACCTATGAAAATCCAGTGTTGCCATTTTCACTCACCCCATCCGGTTTCAAGCACTTCATGATCCTGTCGAAGCATCCTGGCAAGTCGTTGACCCAATGCAGCGCTAGGGAGGACACCATCAGGTCCACGCTGTTTTCTGGGAACTGAAAATAGATAGATAAATAATTTATTTGAATAAATCATATCAAAACATTTATTTTTGATGAACATAGGTGTTGAGAATCAATTTAATATCTATGCTTTACCCACAGGTCAAACAAATATATTTTAGGGCTAAAATGCATTACAGTACATTTAAAGTTAATATCGATTCTGAAATTTCATAATTCACAAAGTTGCAATTAAGAAATCTATGGAACAAAATTAAAATATGTCAAATAAAATAAGTAAACAAAACTTATGTATGCGATGAAATAAAATAAAAAAAATTGGAAAAAACTACCTCTGTGGCGTAGCGGTTAGCGCATCTGCCTAGCATGCGAGAGATCCCGGGTTCGAAACCCAAAAAAAACAAAAAACAAAAACCCAAGGTCTTTGGTGTTCACAGAATCAGAATCAGAAATTTATTTCAACGTAAAGAATTTACATTCTGCTTGTTGAATGTCAATGTACATACAGTTATGTATAATGTTAGCCGCTACATGTTTGCGATGTCGCTGCTTTTGGTTCCCACGATACGAGGGTACCCTAGTATGGGGGCAGAAGCAATGTATGTGCCTGTATGTAAATGTTTATGATTAAAACGCTAACTGCTCCACCGCTCCACCCTCCGAGCTTAGGGACCACCAGCTATCAGAAGACGATCTGCAGCAATGCACTTACATCAACATGCTCCTCGTCCATAAGAAGCTTCTCAGTGTCAACTCCGTCCCCCAGGATGGCTTTGTCCAGGTGAGTCTGAGACGTGTCACACAGCGTGACGCGAGTCACGCTGTCGGGCGTGAAGTGGCGGGACACGTAGCCGCGTCCCGCACCTGCGAGATTCGACAGGCAGCTTCATTAATAGGGTTGTTGAGGAACTTGTTATGAGGAACAGGATGTTTTTTTTTTAAATCGATTTTGACAGAACTATCCAATGTAGACCAAATCTGGTGCCATGGTATAGGCTAATTCAAGCGTTTTGGCTTCGTTCAGGGCACATTCCAGTAAACAAATTTTACTTCCTAATGGGTAAGAAGCCCTCCTCAGTGTGTGAGCAATGTGGAGCTATAGACATACATTTCTTCCTGGAATGTGTTCTGAACAATCTATTAACTAGAAAAATGTTTCATTCAAACCTACTTGGGGGGAATTAAATATTCTATTATCCAATCCACTTTCTACGGGAGCTGTTACAATGTATGACTTCGCTCATGCTTCTTTTAGACTAATGAAGCCATGGCGGGGTCAGGCATCGCAATAGCTGACATGGCTGCTCAATGGCAGTAAAAGCCTCGTTACGGCGCTCCAAACCGGTCCAAGTGTTAAAATGTTTTTGTAGAAACAACGCCCAGCCTTACCAAGCTCCACTGCATTGTTGAAAGTCCTCTTGATGTCAAAAACCCTATCAGCCGTCCGCCAGCCGACTTCCTCCTTGATGTACTCCGATAAATGGTAGTCTTCCTTTTGTGCTGATCTGCAATAAACAATTTTTTTAATTAAAACAGTTATGTAGCTGTATTGTTAAGTTTGGTCTGTTCAATAAACATTTTTGAATGGTAAACTAAACCAAGTTGTTAAGGCAAGTCAGAGGCCTTAGGGCGGCTTGAAGACTTCTGACAGTAAGACCAGCCACTAGTCTTACGAGCCTCCACCAATCCAGACTTGGCCCCGTGGTGGAGTATGGCCTATACCTTCCTCAGGGAAAAGATCCGTGCCCCTCGGTGGGGACATAATGGGTTGATGATGATGAAACTAAACATGCTGGCAAACATCTTGAGCAAGATGCTATGCAGAGGGTGAATGAGCACCGACTTATCAAGCAATTGTGTGCCGAAACTATCCTCAAACGCTCTTGAATTTACGGAATTTACATTCACACTTGACCGTGGGATGCAATGTGTTATGTAATTGGCTTAATACTTTTTGGTTCAAGACTTCCCCCAACTTAGGGGGACCACGAGTCCGAAAGGGTTTGGCTTCGAAGGGCTGAAGATTGGTTACATCTTTTTAACTTAAACTTTCGCAAGCACTACACATTATTGCTTAACTTAATGCCGATTCACTTTTTGCTTTATTGTTGGAGGAGTCCAACGACTCTGATTTGCAGAGCTTAATCATAGTGAGTAGAGACGGAGCTCGCGGCGTCAGTTGCTCGTCTATGACTCTGACATGACAAGCTCTGCGAATCAGAGTGACACCCGGTCGGACTTCTCCGACAAAAAGGAAAGTGAGTGAATCCGGAATTAATTCAATACTGCACACTGTTCACGATGTTTGTCGGTACCTGTACTTACCTTTCTCTCTGCATCCTCTTCGCGTTTCTATCAAAGACGTTCATAGCCCGGTAAACTGAGCTGGCAGTTTTGGGCTTCGAAGCCTTTTGCCTTTTCTGAGTGAAATATACATTTTTTCCATCTCTCAGGAAGTGGGTCAGAGCTAGAAGGCGGTTTGTGTGTCGCAGCGGGTTATTTTGTAACATTTTAGCTGCAAGTTTCGACTTTTTAGCTATTTTTTTACCTGTAGGTTAAAGGTTTGTTTGGAACATCAGCTGTTTATTTGACGTTTGACACATTTCTGTCTGTTGGTTTTGATGTTGCTCATAATTTTTCAGCCCTTTATAAAAAAATAACTGGGTAGAATGTTCATGATAATATTTACTTGATAATAAAGGCAAAATTAAATTATCTGAAATTAAACAAAAAATGTCGACTTCTTTTAAAAAAACGTTTAGTTCGCTCTTCATTCTTCAAGAAAACGAAAAAAAAACTGTCAAAAAAGCCGTCAAAACAATTCTCTTTTTAGCAGGTTTTAGCTGTTTAATTAATCTTCGGATTAATTATTAGTTCGTTCCTTATTAAAAAAAACCTTCTGTTGTATCGCCGAGAAATAACATTCATTATTCACGTAAGTACAACATATTTTGATCATCTTATCGCTAACCTAACCTCAAAATGGTAGTCGTTGGTATCTCTGATTCTACTCTCACTCACCCAATACTAATACAAACAACCCGTTAGTACATCCTTTAAAATCGAATATCTTCTATCCCCGGGCCATTGGTATTATGAAGGTGGTAACTTTACAAAAACGACTAGTTTCATGTTACTTTTTTGTGAACTATTTACTTAGAATTTAATCCGTTGGATTATGACCTTGACGGGTCTTTGTTTTTTCATGTATGTAAAATCCCTGCCTGGTTGCCATAGGGTATCCTAGTTTGGGACCAGATAAAGTGATTATGTTTCGTGGAAATTAGGTATTATTAAAAAAAACATTGTATATATGAATCTAAGACAGAATATTCATATCCTGGTAAGGAGTTCTCGTGGGATAATACTTATTTTAAGTTTAAAACAGATGGCACTATGCAAGCGAACATTGTCCTTTCAAAGCTGCGGATCAAAGCTAGTGTTTTTAATAAACAAAGAATTGTGTTTTCATATAAAAAGATAATGTTATATTAGAATTCTTTAATGTACACACCAGAAAAAAAAGAAATACATAAGAAGCACCTTCTTGTTTCAGGATGTGGCCGATCGTAATGCAGTTTCTGAGAACGAGGGCTCCGTACGTAACACTGCCTGTGGCTGCAGTAGTCGGTGTCATAGGATACCATCTGGAAAGCCTTCTGTCGGATAAATACACACCTTACAACAGTGAGTTTTGTTTGTTACACACTGGCTAAGATTAGTCAAATTCTGTGGTTAATTCTAGGATCTTTTTTTACTGACCAAACATCCTACATAAATTATTAATATTGGACTGAGTCACTAAATATTATAACCTATTTTATATACACTAAGTCCTAAAGAATTCCTGATGGTGTAGCTATCCATTCCTTTATAATAAAATTGATACACCAAAATGTCAAGCATCTATGGGCTTTTGCTCCATGTTATATTGGGACTGAACCATAAAAAAATAAACAACTTTCATCACCTCTGTATAGTCCTCTTCTCCAAGAGACTATTAATGCTGGCCACTCCTTGAATCGCTCGTAGCCTGGGCTGCCTGAGTGATCTTAAACAATCACTAAGGTTAAGCAACATACGGCGCGTTCAGTCCATGGATGGGTGACCGTCTATGACTAATGCTAGTGGCATTTTTCCGAGCGGTTCCGTGCTTCGTAAGGCATGTTAAGACGTTGGTGCCGGCTGCCGTCGATAGATGGCAGTCGTTAAGCCAAGTCAGAGGCCTTTGGCCGGCTTGAAAACTTCTGACAGTAAGACCAGCCACTAGTCTTACAAGCCTCCATCAATCCGGACTTGGCCCCCGTGGTGGAGTATGGCCTAAACCTTCCTCAGGGAAGATACCCATGCCCCTTGGTGGGGACTCCTCCTGATGATGATGATGACTCCTTAATAAGTCCAGGTCCCCATTTTCCTTTTTTTCAAAGAGAATATGCTGGCCACTCCAGTGCTGTATTTTGCCTATTTTTTTCTTTTTTTTAAAAGAAATACTTACTTATATTTCCTTCTAAATTCAATGCTTATATCATTGCTGGCAACTCCAGTCCTTTTCAAGGAAGTCTGTTAGTTTCGTAAACTAAGATAAGCTTTCATTTTCAGAGCCAGTTCCAGATCAACGAATGGAACGTTTAAACGACGGCGATTCTCTAGAAGACCCAACAAATGTGAAAAAACTAAAATATCAGGAGAATGTTTTAGGCAAAAATGTGTCGCCTTCCCTCCAGAAAGATTAGGTTTTAAAATGTAGATAGCATAGGTAGGTATGGAATGTTAATTTATTACGTAAAACAATTTTTACCACTGTCTGATATCCCTCCCCCGTTATACAGGGTTACTTTAAAATTTCCAAGCATTTCCTGAACCACCTCAATTAGTTTAATTTTAATTTTTCGAAATAATTTTCTTAATTAAATTGTCGCAGTGTTCAGCAAATTATTCTGTTACATAGAAGAATGTCCATTATATTACTAATTACATACTATTTTAAGCCTTATCTCTTAAACATAGCACTGCCACAACACAACATAGAAGAAAAACCGCGAAACATAATAATTAATTTTTCATTAAAAAAAAATCAAAATGTTTTAGAACAAGTTGTTAATGTCAAACTCTAACAGACACGTTTGAGGAATTGCGCATTTTAAAATAACCCTATATAATTCAAAATAAGCCTTATTTCCATCTTACATGCATCCTCTTATAAGGATAAGAGAAGTCATGTTCAGAGGGCTCGCCTCATTATCTTACGTAACAAATAAACAGCTCCTTAGTGATTCAAGTAATGAAATGGTTGATGTAGGAAACATTGACAGGATTCAATATTTTCAAAAGTTTTGTAACATACTTCGACCAAATACGGGATGTATTAGCAAAGGGCAAGATAAAAGGTACCCGTAAACGACGTGGGTGCATGCAACGACTAATGAATGTTGATGAGCGAAAGTGATCTGTCAGGATCGTGGCAGGTGGCAGTCCCTGGTCTCTGCCTACCCCTCTGGGATACAGGCGTGAGCTTATGTGTGTATTTGTGTAATGACAACTACATGAACATGGCTTCCAAGGCTTTTCTTCCAGGGGTCAATGGTATGAGAAAACACGTCACGTGACCTCACCGTGTATCTGTCATCACATCATCATACTGATACTATTTAGCGGCTGATCGACGGGCGAGCTTTACCGCCAGTTTTATGGCCCGTCGGTAAAGCTTGCCGGTGTATAATTACAAAACCGCGGTTTTATATACCGACGAGCCGGCTCGCGGCTCGTCGTCATGCTATATTTTTACTCGGCTCGCCATGTAAAAGGACATGTTTGCGACAGTTTTGCTCGCTAGTCGATCAGCGCCAACGAGCCGCGAGCCAAGTTCGTCGGTAATTAAAACCGCGGTCTTACTCGCCCGTCGATCAGCCGCTTTTCTCGAAGCGCCATACCTAAATTGTTTTCTTTTATAGTTCATGTCATATCAAGACGTGACTTTGGCAGTAATAGTCGACAACGTCTGATTGCCATTTCGCCCAAAAAATTTGTTGATTTACTAAGTATAGGTAATGCACCAGAATCGTGCGATGGTGTTATGTCGCAATAAAATTAGGAAGGTCGATGAGATTACTAGGCATGTACTTAAAATTGTTCAGAGTTATTAATGCATCTTCGTAAGTTACAATATATTCACTTCCCCAAATGTCTATCTTTTTGGAGCTTTTGAAAGTATTGAATTCAAAATGTCCAAGAAAGTATGTACTGTAAATAATTTCGCATTTTCTAGTCTAAAGAATAAAATAATTAATAATGTTGTTATATTCTTGTTTCATTCAGTTAATGGTTATTTCCAGATAAAGAAAATAAAAAAGACAATAGGTGCTGAAAGTTATCTTCACATGTTTAACATAAGAGAGAGAGAGAGAGAGAGAGAGAGAAATAATTTATTCAACGGCACAATACTCAAAACATAACAAAACAACAAATACATAAAATTTACAAAAAACAAAAACTTTCTTATACTTAAAATTTCAACAAATAGAACAAACAAACAGAGAAAAAAAAAAACAAATAATAATATTCAAAACAGAGCAAACTAGCAAAAATTTACATCGAACAGTTTGACCAAAAATACGTGAAACCGGAAGTGAAACTTTACTATTAGTTTTATTCTAGTGAATGACGACACTTAATATGTTTTGTTTAAAGTATTGAGCCCCTGAAATGGTTCCCGACTCAGCATGTGTTGTAGGAGCCACCGAGGTATCTGCCTACAACGCTGATATTCTGTCGAGACCATGTTGCAGGCATTTACATACAGGCACATACATTGCTTCTGGCCCCACACTAGGGTACCGTGTCGTGGGAACCAGAAACAGCGACGTCACAAACATGTAAACATCCAAGACGTGGGTTTCTTTTTTTTTCCCCAGCCGAGATTCGAACCCGGGACCTCTCGCATGTTTGGCAGATGCGCTAACCATTGCACCACAGAGGTTGACGACCTCTATGGCGCAGCGGTGAGCGCATCTAACTACCATGCGAGAGGTCCCGGGTTCGAAACCCGGCTGGAGACAAAAAAAAAGAAACCCACGTCTTGGATGTTTACATGTTTGTGACGTCGCTGTTTCTGGTTCCCACGACACAGGGTATCCTAGTGTGGGGCCAGAAGCAATGTATGTGCCTGTATGTAAATGTTATGTTATGTACGATGTCATTAACGTTCATTTTGTCTAATAAAATGTATTTCAGCAAATGTGCCGCGCAGCATTTTTTTGACATTTTTTTGTCACCTAGATAGTGTGGCATAAGAACTTAACTGAAGCGCACTCATATTGTGGTTTGTGATGTCGCTGTTTCTGGTTCCCACGACACAGGATATATTAGTGTGGGACCAGAGGCAGTGTCTGTCCCTGTATGTAAATGTAAATTAGGGGCGACTTTGCAACTAAAATGTGAAGATTGACGTGCTGTCGACTGTACATACATCGAATTTTCTTAACAGACTAGACTACGTCATTTTGTGAAAACTTCGAGTAGCTAGGTACCTATATAATAAAAATAGTTGCTGCAGTTTTTAGTGGAAACTTAGAGAGGCAATAAAACACAAAATTCCATGATAACGATTTCATTGCACATACAGTGTTACACCACCAATAAATCTTACGATATTTCACCGTCACGACAATTGCTACTTTGCTATAGAAAAACACGAAAATATGTCTATGTGTGGTTTTGCCAAGTAACGCCCGACTGAGAGTAATTTCTACTCTAACTTTTCCTATCAGCCGTTCCATACGTACCTATGCAGGTGGTTTCGGGGGCGATTAATTCGGTATTTGTCACGATCAACAATAAATTATTTGTTATGCTCGATTAAAACAAAATATACAAAATATTTCGGAAAATGTATCTCTTTTAGTCATTTAGTAGTTATTACAATTTTTAAATAGATGAAACATAAAAAGAGTGCTCTGAAATGTGACTTCATAATTCAGTCATCGATGGGGATTAGCGGAATAACCCGTATTTTCATACAAAATTCCGTTTTAAAAGGAACTCATTTGACATTTTGTCAACTACCCAATTATTGATCTTCAGTTTGTCTTAAATTACAAGAAACCGGAAGTGAAAGTTTACTAATTGTTTTATTGAAAATCTAAACATTTACTGTATTTATTGAAGCACAGTACGTTATTTTATGTACTAGCTCAGTATTTTAATTTATATAATGCTTGTAAGAGCAAGCTATTAGCAAACACAGACAAAAAGTCTGAGCAAAACCGTACTTCTTAATTTCTACATTTTCTTGGCAGGCTGTAGCTAGGTGTAATTTTTATAAAACGTCCTTTTATCCGTGTTTTAGGCAAAATTACTATTACATATAAGATAACAGGCAAAAACATCAATTAAAAACAAATAGTCAATTATGGTCCGGGGCAACTAAAAACGTCACTTTTTGATGCTTGACTTTTATAATATGACCTATTTAATTTCTTGACCAAGCACATAGTGAATAATTTTTATTTTCAGTTTTATTAGTTTACCTGTGACATTGTACCTATGTATATATATTTTTAAAACAAATGAATTAAAAACTTGAGCTATTACATAAAGTAAGGTATTGTGCTTCAATAAATATAGTAAATGTTTTGACTTCTCAATAAAACAATTAGTAAACTTTCACTTCCGGTTTCTAGTGTTTTTGGACAAACTGTAATTACATAACTATAAATTATTCCATTGAAAATTAATAATTAATCGTGTTGATGGGTAGACAGTACTCTGAGCCGGGCTTTACTTTACAAATCAACGCCATACAGGGTGTTGATTTGTACAGTTAAATCCGACTCAGGGGTGGTTATTTACATGATACTGAAGCAAAACTATATTTAAAAAAATATCTTTTTAGTGAAAATCACCTAAAATCGCCGGTTTTGCGGCGCCCCGCCCCGCGAAACCCCCGCCGGACCCGTCAAGTGCAAACGATAGAAGCTAAGCCATGTAACTTTATGATTTTTAGATGATTTTCACTAAAAAATTTTTTTTTTTTTTTGCTTCAGTATTATGTAAATAACCACCCCTGAGTCGAACGAAACTGTGCAAATCAACACCCAGTATATCGCGCACATACGCGTCGATGGGCGCTTAAGGAGTTCATAAACTTATCTAATTATACAGTGACATAATCCACAAAATTAACCATAACCCCTCAAGCTCTAAGGACCCGCCGGCGGGTCCAATGTAAACTACGGCGCATTCCATCAGGCCCCGTAGGCCCGCCGGCGGATCGGTCTTGCAACGGCACTTTGAATCTAATTTTGAAGATGATACATACCAGTTGTATGAGCATGTTTTATTCTTTGAAAACTGTAATAAATTTCAAATACTCCTCTGTGAATAACTAATTTAGCTGTCAAAGAAAAACGTTCTAGGACTGAGGGGTTAAAAGGATACGTATTCTATCTTAACAATGCATACTCATTTTGACTTATTAACACATGCAAGTATACTTAACAGACGAAGACATCTTTCTATACCTTACCTACTATTGTAATAATGACAAAGTTAATCAAATAATCCGGAAGAAAATTTCGACTAAATTCTCAAATAATAACAAAACAGATCAACAGACATAGAAACCACCCACTTCAACGCTAACTTTAAACTACTTGAGGATATGCCCCCATGAACTCGATTCCGTTTCCGTGCGAAGGTACCGTACATACCTCACTTCCATACAAATGTCGCAGTAAAGTAGTTAAATCAGAGAGTCAATTGAATCTCTAGACAGTCAATCAAAGATCATTCAATCATGTCACTAGCATTTTGATTTAAATAAAGCAGCGTCGAAAACGTTTAACTATCTGACTGACCGAAAGCCAGCATGTTGATTAATAATGTAAAACAAGATGGCGGTCACGACAACAGTTGATTACTTTTAAGAGTCTTTCTTTTGGCAAACGTTGTGCAACGTTGGTTTGTTGTATGAGTGGTTTTTTGTTTCAATTTGTGGTCTTTGGTGAAATTGTAAACATGTTGTCGACTCCGCCACGATTATTTCATTTGTTATTGTTATTTCGGTGTCATCGTGAAGAACTGAGAACTTCGAAATTCCGTGTTGTGTGGCCTCAACTCAAAATTATATATACATGGGAGCCCAAGAAGACCTCAAACCCAAGGAAGTGCAGAGAGAAGTAACCAGGATGTGGAAAACATGCTGCGAATGTGGATTACGTTTAGGAAACTCGTTAAACGTTTCGTTCACTAACTTGTCTGACGGAACTTTAGCGACTTGATTGACTGTCTAGTTTCAATTGAATCTCTGATTTAACTATTTTACTGCGAGACAAACATTGACACAATATGGTCAACATGCTCTTAAAGGTCTATAACACCGAATTCACCAACGAAACTTTTAAAAGCTGACCGTATTTTCAAGCACAAACCTCTCCACGTCCATAAACTTTGTGAACACTTCATACTGCGTCACGTTGGCTTGCAAATACCGCCTGACAATCTCCATATCTTCCAGTACTCTAGCCTTCGTGACCTGCAACTCCACCTCATCCGTCTCAGGTCTTTCAGTCGCCAAGGGCAGTATCTCTTCAATCTCCTTCCGTTGGGTCGCTGGATCTACAGCCTTGTGATTGCCACCGAAAACAGAACCGTTGGAGCCGTGACCGGTCAAGAACTCATCGTCCACCGTGATGTAGTTGTCTAAACTCTGAGAGTCGTGGAAGTAAGGGTCTACGTCGAAATCCGACAACATTCTGCACAACGCTACCTCGTCATCATCTGTCACGGTCGGTACTGGGACATGTTTATGCACGTAGTCGTTTTTCACGTCATAGCCGGTGGCCGCGAAGCAGTTGGCTATGGCTTCGGATGGCGTACGCTCCCAAGCTTTCTCAAGAATGTTCAGCGCTTCTAAACTGGTAAGGTTTCTGTCGACGCCTCTGATGGCGTTCATGGCCTTCTCTTGTACGAGCAACCTGCGGTATTCGTCGCGGAATTTGTTGAAGATGCCGTTCTTGATAGGCATCAGTGTGTTAGCGGCCTTCCATGGTACGAAGACCAGTTTCAAGTGCGAAAGGGTCAGTTTGGAATGTATCGTGGCGCGGTCGAGTATCAGAACCGCTTTTCGGTTTTGTAGCTGCAGCTCTCTGTTCCAGAACTTGACGTATTCCTCGAACATCGGCGTCGTGAAGTGTCCCTGGCCGTGTCTGATGTAGGTCACTGGCAACGTGTCGGGACTCCTGTAGGAATGGACTAGCGGATCCTCCGTACCGCAGACCAGCAACTTCTTTTTGTCGGACCCAGTGACGTTGGCGCACATGAAAATCGAGAGTCGGTCTTTGGGGAAGCCGTGGATGTACTTTTTGCCGGACATCTTTTTTATACGGCCCCTGGAGGAATTATAATAGACCCCCACTTCGTCCCCTGTGTAGATATCCTCGTCGTTGAATCCATTGCGGGCGTCCAGCCACTGATCTTCCAAAAACTGTCTCTTCCACTTGGAATCGTTAGGGGCGCTGAAGACTCTTTTTCTCCTGACGGTGGAGCGGAAGGTGATTTTGTACCTAGTCTTGAACCTGTCCAGCCATTTCTTGCTTCCGTTGAAGGCGACAAAGCCGTTTTCCTTCGCGAAGGACTCTGCAATGTCCATAAGCATTTTCCCTGTGACTTGAACATCGTTTTGCTTCTGATAGTCGAGCCAGTCCAAGATCTTTCTATCGAGCACGCTGTTCATGTATTTGATGGACCGCCTTCCAGCTCTCTTCAGGATCACAAAGTCATCTCTATCCTCCCATATCTCATTGATAACTTCGGGTGTCAAATTGTATATTTGGCAGATGTCCGAGACAGACCTTCCTTTGTGCATTTTGCTGACTATAGCGCACTGTATCTGATACGCTACATCTTCTTTCTTCGTGTACACATCAAAGTTATTCCCTTCGTCTACATTATCAGTGTCTTCTTGATCGACATCGTCAGTGCTATCATCGGTGTCGCCGTCGGTGGTTTTGAAGTCGTTCTTAGATCGCGTTCGTTTTGCTTGCGTCTCTTCAGGTTTTTCCTGTATCTTGTACGTACTCCAAGAGCGCGGTTTCCGAGGTGCGTCCGGTGGTATGGCGGGGTGTCTGTATTGAGAAGAGTGGTTAGTAATCAGCGCAGGCTGGGTGGGGTAAGAGGTGGGTGTTAGGCTAGATTATAAGTTCGATGATGTGTCTGCAATATTTTCTTAACCTAACATCTGTCATCATGACACAGCTGTCTGTCTGTTAAATAAATAACAGTAGAGAAGTACCTAATTATTGTGCGATGGGCGATGGGGAGGCGCCACAGGGAAGGTATAAACATCCGAAATTGCAATTGATATAATGAATTCTTTGAATTCCGATTTCATTTCCTACTTTGATTCTTGTAGTACCTAAAGCGCGCATTCTTTGAGCGTATTTAAATTGGTCATCGAATTTCGAGTAATCGAATTCCCTTCTTTTTCTTTATAAAACAAATGAAAATGAGGCTGAAATCAAAGCAGGAAATGAAACTGGAATTCAAGGAACTTCATTTTCAGATCAAACTGCTAAGTTGGAATTTGTAACGCACTTTCTTTAGGTACAGTAGTTTTTAATGGAGCTCTATAAAAGCTGGATGCAGCTCATCATCACCACCATCAGGCTATACTAGTCCACTGCTGGACATAGCCCTCCCCTAATGAGCGCCATAGCGCCCTGTCTTCAGCTTGCCGCATCCAGCATCTGCCTGCAGTTTTTCGCAGATCGTCATCCCACCTGGTTGGAGGGTGCCCTACGCTACGTTTGCCGAGTCGCCGTCTCCACTCAAGAACACGTGGCTGGAGCTCTAATAGCTCTATCTACCCCATATTGGTTGGATGAAATTATGGCCAGTGGCGCCACCGTAACTGAAAATAAGTTGTACCATCTGAAATCTGTATGTAAATGTTATGTTATGTTAAATGCCAAATTTTATTTGTAAGGTTTTAACCTTTTTTTTTCTTTAAATTTTTCTATTATTGTATGTTTGTGTGTGTTTTGTGAAAATGTTTAAGGGGAAGTAGGTATGTATAAAAGCAAGAAAACCCGCGTTTTTTTGTTGTGAAAGTGTGTTTCTTTAGGGTTCCGCATCCAAAAGGCAAAACGGACTCTATTACTGAGACTCCGCTGTCCGTCCGTCCGTCTGTGACCAGGCTGTATCTCATCAACCGTGATAGTTGGACAGTTGAAATTATCACAGATTATGTATTTTTGTTGCCGCTATAACAACAAATACTCAAAACAGAATAAAATAAATATTTAAGGGGGCTCCCATACAACAGACATTGCACCCCTATAACTCCCATATAAACCTTCAACTTGAAGGAGACGTTATGGGAGTTATATTGTCCGGTCCGGTGTAAGGTCAGGAAGTCGAAAAAGTAGGTAACTAAATTTTCACATACTATTTCGACTTAGTGGGGTTTTCATCTAGGGGTGCGACATGATTATTTTGCCATTTTTCTAGATAATAGTACGGAACCCATCGTGCGCGAGTCCGACTCGCACTTGACCGGTTTTTTTAATTAGACTGTGAGGCCTATACCCAACAGTGGGCATCTCTCATGGGCTGTATAAAGTCTGTTTTTTAATTCAATGCAAAAAAATAAACTGTCATGTTGACATATCAATACAAGCCAAGGGCTGTCAATGTCTGAATGTTCCTAGTACGTAAAAATCAAATAACCCCGTTTTACTTCCAAGTTAAAATTGTGTGTGCTACGTAGGTGTTCTTTTAGACTTTCCTCTTATGAGTAATTAAATTTTAATGTCTTTATTGTGATAAGGATTTTTGTCACATGAGCCTTCTATTCACGGTAAAAATTAATCTACCGATTAAACCTTTATATTTCATAGTGGTAACATCGCGTCATTGTTTTTTGGCATCGAATTAAAAACGTACTTTATGCCGGCACCAGACCTAGCTTCACATATTTGAACACATCTTTGAAGACTTTGCAAAGACTTGAAAACATATTTGAACACATATTGGCGCAACCTGCCAGACATGCTTCGCAAACACTTCTCTCCACAGAACGCTTTGATGTGCGCTAAAAACCGACACCGCATGGCAAAGCGCAAATGTTTCTTCAAACTTTGCAAAGGTCTTCAAAGATGTGTTCAAATATGTGAAGCTAGGTCTGGCGCCGGCATTAGATAAATGAGCTGTATGTATGGACTGTTTTGTGCCCACCCCAATAACAGTGGGGAACTCGACTCTAGAAGTTGTAGACGAATACGTCTACTTAGGACATACAGTCCAATTAGGCCGGTCCAACTTCGTGAAAGAGGTCAATCGTCGAATCCAACTCGGCTGGGCAGCGTTCGGGAAACTCAGAAAAGTCTTTTCCTCCGATATACCTCAATCCCTCAAAACAAAACTGTACAACCAGTGTGTGATACCAGTGATGACTTATGGCACTGAAACGTGGTCTCTTACCATGGGCCTCATAAGAAAGCTCAAGGTCACGCAACGAGCTATGGAGAGGGCTATGCTCGGAGTTTCTCTACGGGACCGAGTCAGAAATGATGAGGTCCGTAGACGAACGAAAGTCGTCGACATAGCCCGGCGGATTAGTAAGTTGAAGTGGCAGTGGGCGGGGCACATAGCACGCAGAACTGATGGCCGATGGGGTCGAAAAGTTCTCGAATGGAGACCACATATCGGCAAGCGCAGCGTAGGACGACCAGCCACAAGATGGACAGACTATCCTCATCCAAGTGGCGGGAAGACGCTGGATGCAAGCCGCTTCCGACCGGTCTTTTTGGAAATCCATGGAGGAGGCCTATGTCCAGCAGTGGACTTCTTGTGGCTGAATGATGATGATGATGATGATGATGTATGGACTTACTCGGGATGCGCAGCGATCTTATGCTCGTACACCTCTTCTTTAGTCTCATAGTAGGCGTCGCAGTGCTCACATTTCACCCGCTTATGATGGTACATCATGTGGCGACCCTGAGGATTGAAAAGGACACGTCATCAATAATCATCATCTGAGAGGTGAGGCAAACTATTTCGTCCATACCTACCGTTGGAATCGGTGTGGGGGACGGCCGCTAATTAATAATTACGATGCATTTTTACGGTTACCGCTTCGACGGCACGCCCATGTTCTATTTTCAAATAGTGCCGAATGTCAAGATTTTGTCAAAACTGAAAAATGAATTCACACTGGCGCAGAGTCGAAGCGAAGTGTCACGTTTCAACTGTTCTAAATTCATCTATGTTTCTCTATCAATACGGTACGAATTTGTGTTGCGAATATTTGAAAACGCTCAGCGTCCCTTACAAGCGAAGATTCACATACATTCGCGTCGCTGAGGGTTTTCGAATTTTGGGAACACAAATTCGTACCGTATTGATAGACAGATAGAGATGAATTTAGAACAGTTAAAAAAACGTGACGCTTCGCTTCGCGTCGCGACGCTTCGACTCTGCGCCAATGTGAATTGAGCCTTAGGCCGTAAATAAAAGTCAAACTACAAGTTTAGGAGTTTTATTGTTTACAACAATATTTCAGTATAAGTAACTTAAGAATAAATGTAGCCTTTTTAGACAGCATTTCAAAATTTTTTTTTTCAAGTACACATGACAAAATCCAGAAGTATTTAATACTTAAAGAGAAGGTCGCAACTGCAACACATTGATATCCTACTGTACACAAATGCAGGGTTAGGCTCTAATTATATGCGTCCGCGCGACCGAGCGGTTTCGCCGCAGATTCCAGCGACCGCGGCCAAGTCGCTTTTTGATTTATATGAAGCGGCCCGAGCGTCTCCGCTCTCCACACGTTCTCACAAACAACAAAAGAGCGTCCCGTCCGCTTCAAATGCACCGATACAAGTGAACACGTTGAAACTCGTACGAGCGGCCAGGCCGCGCGACCACGCCGCTCGAAGGCGCGACCGCGCCGCTATTTAAATAAATCGTTACACACAATAGGGAATGGATGAAAATATCAGAAGTGCTTGATATTTTTTTTTGGTGATAGGAATAACCTTCCTTAACGCGGGAAAAAAGTTTAAATTTTTTTGGCCCCGTAGTTAATTTTTAAATATACTTAATATTTTTCCATTCGTCGTTCTGGGCTTAGTACGGCATATCAGACATATTCCTTAGCCGCTACGTATGAAAAAAAAATCCACCTTGAAAAGCTGTCAATGTCACCACAGATTTTTTTTTAATACGTAGCGGACCAAGGAATATGTCTGTTAAGCCGTACTGAGCCCAGAACTACGAATGGAAAAATATTAAGATTATTTAAAAATTAACTACGAAGCCAAAAAAATTTAAACTTTTTTCTCGCGTTGAGGAAGGTTATTCCTATCACCGAAAAAAATATCAAGCACTTCTGATATTTTCATCCATTCCCTATTGCTTGTAATTTCGTGATGTAGCGGCCGGGCCGCTCGGTCGCGCGGACGCATATAATTAGAGCCTTAACTACAATACCTGCAATGGGCATTGTCTTATGCAGTGACAATATTTCCAAATCACACGGCAATTAAAATGAAAGTAAAAGTGAAAGTTGAAGAGAAAATTGACCTCTGCGGCGGAGCGGTTAGCGTATCTGCCTAACAAGCGAGAGGTCCCGGGTTCGAATCCCGGCTGGGGACAAAAACCCCTGGTCTTGGATGTTTACATGTTTGTGACGTCGCTGTTTCTGGTTTCTGGTGACGTCGCTGTCGCTAGGATACACTGTGTGACCCTCGACACAGTGTATCCTAGTGTGGGGCCAGGAGCAATGTATGTGCCGGTATGTAAAAAAAAAGTGTAAATAATTTCATGTAAATAAAAAAATAAATAAATAAATTACCACAAATTTTACAACAATAATAAATAATAAGTTTTGTTTTCAGCCAGTCCCTCAAAATTACATAGGCACCATTAAAATTATCCTCAACGATAACACAAAAGTAATCAACTTATTAATTAAAAAATGATCAGTTCAGGTAAAGTGGTAATTTGAGACGTATACAGTGTGGCCCTGGATAAAGTGCAATCCCGAAAGGGGATGAAACTAGACCATGAATCATTGACTAGAAAAATATTAAAAAAAATTATAAAAAATTATTGTAGGATTTATTGGTATTTTAAGATTTTCATGTTTCATTAAGGACTCTATGTACAAAAGTATTGATTTCTTCCAAAATAATGGGTCTATTTCTTTGAAATAAAAAAAAACAGTATGCCTAATACCTGGCGATGACCATGAAATAATAAATAGTCTGCAAAAAAGTAACTATCTTGGGTAAAAAAATGTATTTTTATGACAAAAATGATTTTTTTAGACGTTTATTTTAAAAAACTTCAAATTACTAAAAAAATGTGCCCTATAACTACGTAATTTTATAGCTTACTTTTATTCTTTACCATTTTAGCTTCCAAATAAAAAAAAAACAATGTTCTAACTAAAAAAATGGCTAGGAGTTATTTACATTTTAGTAAGTAATAAAAGTCAGACTTTAATCACAATAACTTTATTAATAAAATTATCCGTAATTTACAATTTTGCATTTTTATTTAATGCATTAAATGTTCAAAATGGCCTCCTCGATTTTGCAAGCACATTACTGCACGAATATTAATTTGCTTAGTGGCTCTGCGAATCATTCCTGGATAATTTTAATGTCATTTGCGCACTGAATTATTCGGTCGTGCAACTGTGCCTCGGTATTTATTGGCGTGCTGTATACTCTTTGCTTCATGACACCCCATAAAAAATAATCTAGGGGTGTCAGATCAGGTGAACGCGCTGGCCAGCCTACTGGCCCTCCTCGGCCAATCCACCGGTTCGGGTAATTTTCCTTCAAAAATCGCCGCACCTCCCGCCCATAATGTGCAGGACATCCATCCATTTGGAGATACATACGCCCACGCCGTCTCGTAGCCAGGGGAACATCTTCCATCAACATGGGTAAATTTTGTAGTAATTCTAAAAAACGTTCAGCATTTAGGGTTCTGGGTAAAATGACTGGACCAATTAAAATGTCGTCGATGCCCATACGTTTATTGAAAATTTTACTTGAAAAGTAGATGCCCGCTTCAATCGTGGATTTTCGTGAGACCACTGGTGCAAATTTCTGCAGTTTGTAATGCCGTCTCGGGTAAATGTCGCTTCGTCCATCCAAAAAATGCGTTTGGGAAAATTTGGGTCAGCTCTAATTTTTCTTAGAATCCACGTCGACATTACGCATCTTGGACGATTATCTACATTTTCGTGTAAATGTTGTACTCGTTGGTAATGGAAAGGATGCAATCCCTCCTTTTTCAAAATTCGCCAGACAGACGTCTTCGATATGCCATGACGCAACGCTAATCGTCTTATGCTTGTTGTAGGGTCAGCAAACAGATCGTTTAAAATGGCCTCTTCTATCGCATTGTCAATAACGACAGCTGGATGCTCACGGCGATCTCGTGCCAAACCAAGTCCAATGTTGGAGAGCCTCCTATGAATCTCTTGAAAATTTCGAGCTGAGGGTATGAGTCTGCCCGGGAAAGCATTTATGTATGCAGTCCGAGCGACTGTTGTGCGACCATGTGACATGCCATAATAATAATGCATGTCGGCTATTTCTCGAGGTGAGAACTCTGTCAATCGCGGCATTTCGTCAACACTTAACAGCAGAACAGGAACAGTCCAAACGTAACGAACAGTAGAAAACGTAACAGTCAACAATGTAACAAAAACTTAATAACAAATCAACGAGAACACAATGCGAGAACGAGAACAGTAGTAGCAGCGGCGAGAATATCGGAGCGACTGTGTAAGTCCTGTTTCGAACCCCCTGCCTCCCCTCCCCTCGCCTTCCCTCTACCTGAGTGTAGAACAAAAGGACTGCGACTGCCGAAGGGCACAGAGTAGGACGGAAACAATGGAAAAAACGGTCTCTACCTGCACGGTAACACGATTAGGCTCCACTTTAAAAGTTCGTAGATAGCGTGTTTTTTTAGTTAGAACATTGCTTTTTTTTTTATTTGGAAGCTAAAATTGTAAAGAATAAAAGTAAGCTATAAAATTACATAGTTATAGGGCACATTTTTTTAGTAATTTGAAGTTTTTTAAAATAAACGTCTAAAAAAATAATTTTTTTCATAAAAATACATTTTTTTTACCCAAGATAGTTACTTTTTTGCAGACTATTTATTATTTCATGGTCATCGCCAGGTATTAGGCATACTGTTTTTTTTTATTTCAAAGAAATAGACCCATTATTTTGGAAGAAATCAATACTTTTGTACATAGAGTCCTTAATGAAACATGAAAATCTTAAAATACCAATAAATCCTACAATATTTTTTTATAATTTTTTTAAATATTTTTCTAGTCAATGATTCATGGTCTAGTTTCATCCCCTTTCGGGATTGCACTTTATCCAGGGCCACACTGTATTATTCCTTTCACATTTAAGGGTTTAATTCCCTTACAGAATGAAATTCGCTTCTCAGTCTTAGGCTGGATATACTTATATTTAAATTTCCGATTTAAATCGGATTTATACAAAAAAATCTAATATTTGATATTTATTATATAAAAACCAGACTTTTACGAACCCTTCTTCAATAAAAAATTAAAATTGGTCAAATATAAAAACAATAATAAATTAAATAACAATCACTATAATTATCATTAAGTAATTTAGTTGAATTCAAATCAATTTAAGTAATTTGATTTCATCATCATCAAATAATTTAATTTAATTTTAAATTTTATTTAAATAACACTACATCATTGGCTTGTTACACCACGGCGTGCGTGATTGGTATAGCATTTCTATTGTAAAATGGAGAATTTTAACTCTACATTAACATAACCCTTCGGCTCGGCGGCTACCAAATTTGGTAGCTGGTACTCGGTAACAATGACATCTTTAATTCGCTTACGCATCACTGACATCATTTTCCGGTCGACACTGAAAACACACAAAACAGTTTAAATAATAATAATAAGTCTTTATTGATAGTTAAATGGTTAAATTTACATTCAGTTTAACCTCTTACTATTTCCTATTTCTAACAAAAGAGAAGACATGAACGCAACAAGTAGGTGTCTGCTACTACGATTATAGCTAGGCTACTAAGTAGCCTGGATTAATAGCAGCAGTCCCGTGCCTCTAACGAGCCGGTTTGGTTAGACAGTGGTGTCATTACTACGTCTGGTCGCAGTCTTAGAGAATAGGGATATTAGAAAGGGAAGGGAAGAGACCCGTGCCCCTCGCTGGGGACATAATGGGTTGATGATGATGATGAGGCTAATGGTCGATTTCTGAATTGAGAATTTACCCTAAGTAAATACTTAACGTTCTGACACGCTCTTTCCTGACAAATTTGACAAGACAGCACAACAGTTACGTAGTTACTTAGTGAAATTCTCAATGTAGATTTATCAGGGTTAACTAAACAAAGTCATTGGCAAACGCGGATACACCGGTGTTCAAGCCCACTACCTGAAATGAGCACGTTATAAACTCGCCTCCTCCATCTCAACGTCTTTAGACCACCTAAAAAGGATTTAAATCCGTACGCGGCACAACTTTTTTTATTTGTCCAGCACTGGTCTCTGCCTACCCCGCTGGAATACAAGCGTGAGCTTATGTATGTATTTATGGACAAGTTTAAGTTTAAGCTTAAGATAGAGTCCACAAGGCACAAGAATATACGTAATATTAAGTTTTCTGTTTTGTTTCTCCAATTTAACTTAATCTGTGGATAACGGTGTTGGTGGTACAATTACGTAACACTTTAAATAATTAAGTAATTATGTTAAATTATCATTGTGCTACTGTTTGTTTTCCTTAATAAATAAAAATAAAAAAAATGTACGAATAAGGACCCAGCCGTGAGGCTAAATGTAAAGTCCGTTCGCTTAGATAGTGTCGGTACACACAAAGGCAATCTTGGTTTTATTAAAAAAAAAACATTTATTTCAATAATACAACTTAGACGACAAAATTACTTTAAATAGAAAAAAAAACATGGTACGCCTAATGAAGCACAAAATAAAACACTACTCTTCATCACTCGAAGTGTCCTCAGGATATTCATTTCCCCCGGTATTTAGAATAGGTACCTACCTAGGTGATGCAGGATCGTCTCGTTATAAATAATCCATTTTAAAATACTGATTGATTTACTTATTTAATTGCGTGATCTACATAATAGTAGAATGAGACGAGCTGCGAGCCAAATTCACTGGCGTGTTTGCGCAGCGTCGGCTTCCTTTAATTTCTTTTTTTTAAATCCGCCACGTGCCGAGGCGGTAAATATCAAAGTGACACTATTATAGCGAATAGACTTTACTAAACAAAGTCATTGGAAATTATGCGCTGAGGTTCAAGCCCAAGACCTGAAACTGTTTTAAACTTACCTCCTCCATCCAACGTCTTAGACCACCTAAAAAGTATTAAACTCCGTACACGGCACATCGTTCTCCGTATGCCCATCAAAACCGCTCAATCTCAACGGGTCCTCCAACACCAATTCCGGTCTCAAAAACCGTTCTTCCTTCAGAACAACGATCTTGCCTCGCCTCTCGCGAACGGTCGTCGCCGCTTGTAGCATGCAGCGAGTTTTGTAGTCTTCGAACTCGTTGTTTTTGTTCACGACGGCGGCTGTGCCGTCCACAGAGCCGCGGGGCCTGTCTGTGGGGTAGCCGAGGGCTGATACTAGGCGCAACTCGAGGTCTGACAGTGTCCAAGCCTGTTTCTCCTCGCAGACTTTCTTCAGGTGGCTGTTCCAGTCGGTCCAGCGCTGAAAATTGAATCGATGATTGTAAAAACCCACCATTTGCCGTTTACAAAACTTGTGGGAACTGCAAATAAACTGTCTGGTTAATAAATTTGCTGTTTTTACACTCAACCATTTTAAGTAGCTGTCACATTAATAGGAAAGTGTTGTGTTTTTACAACCAAATTCGTAGTATTCGGTTTCGCGAACGAAACTGTGTACTTAAGTCTATTTCGAAAAAAATGTCGAATGGTGGGTTTTTACAATCATCGATTCAATTGAGATTTAATTGGACGAAGTTTAGCAAACATGTTCCAACCCACAACATGGTTATTTTTGAGTTAAATATACCAAAATGAATCGCTCGTAGCCTGGGCTGCCTGAGTGATCTTAAACGATCACTAAAGTTAAGCAACATACGGCGCGTTCAGTCCATGGATGGGTCACCGTCTATGACTGTGGCATTTTTCCGAGCGATTCGGTGCTTCGCAAGGCACGTTTAGCAGTTGGTGCCGGCTGCCGTCGATAGATGGCAGTCGTTAAGCCAAGTCAGAGGCCTTAGGGCGGCTTGAAAACTTCTGACAGTAAGACCAGCCACTAGTCTTACAAGCCTCCACCAATCCGGACTTGGGCCCCGTGGTGGAGTATGGCCTTACCTTCCACAGGGAAGGGACCCGTGCCCCTCGGTGGGGACATAAATGGGTTGATGATGATCTAAGTAACATGGTCGTTTTGAGACCTTACCTTAATCCACCCTTGGTCGTCGTCCTGAACGCCAGGCAACGCGTTGAGTTGGGAAGAAATCTCATCCCATTTGCGCTTCAAGTGCCTTTCCCCTATTTCACCCTGGAAAGCGAACGTGGCGACGCCTGGATTCTTGATCAGGAACTCTATGAGAGCCTCCATTTGCTGCAGACTCGGCCTAGCCCTTTTGAGGAACTCTGGGACGGCCTGGGATCGTTTCCGGCTGTCTCTATTCTCTAAGACTGCGACCAGACGTTTATCGATTTTCGACAGCTGCGATTCGGTATTATATTCGATCGCGTGCCTCAAGTGAGCGTTCTGGGATATCCACCACTGAAAATGTAATGCCACATTCAGAAATCACAAAATAAACTTCAACATAAACAATTTACATTATGTTAATTAAGAAATGTAGCGGGAAGGCAGTGAAAAAAAGGCCACTCTAATAGCCCGTTTTTTTTTAATTTATAGATACTAGGGGCCCCTAGTATCTAAAAATTCAAATTCAACAATCCGGACTAGGCTACCGTGGTGGAGTATGGCCTATACCTTCCTCAGGGAAGAGGCCCGTGCCCCTCGGTGGAGACATAATGGGTAGATAATTATGATAATATTCTTATTTAGTGACCGCTCCTATTCATGTCCTAGAAGAAAGCATGGTGTCAATTAACGGTACGATCACGAGCAATAATATATATGTATACTCTATCACATTTTGTTTTGTACTGCACGTGTGTACGACAATTTGTCCTAAATTTTATCTAAGCATTGGTTACATAATTTAGGACAAATTGTCGTACAGTCGAGTTCATAAATATATGAACACTTCCGCGGCTTCAAAAATATGTGTGCAAATAAGGTTACAAAAATATCTAGCATGTTATAATAATAATAATAATTAATCGTTTATTTCAGGCTTTGCCCATATAAAAGTGCAATCAAAAATATATCAACGTTTTATTGGTCATAAATATCAACACAAGGCTTCACAAATATATCAACAACTGAAAATTTATAAATATATGCACAAAATATTGTCATATGTATGTCAACAATTATAGTTACATAAATATCTATACATTAACTGGTCATTTTTATGAGGACAAGCTGACCGACAAATATATCTATACAAATGTCAGCCATATTTATGTGAACAACCTATAGGTACGAACTCCATGATAATCTTTTAAAGAGGCTGTATTATATTTATGACTTCTTGATGGCCACTTATTTATCTAAATTAAAAGATTTATGAAAGATAAATTCATGACGTCACTGTCATAATCATAACAACCGTCATCGTGCCTTGTAAGAATTGCATGTAAAGTTTGTACCTATATTGCATAGGTACGTGCTGCGAACAAAAATGTATAGAGAGAAACTCATTGCCTACTGCAAAAATTGTTCACCCAGACAACCACCAAATTGAACTTGTACAAGACAATTGTAGCATTCACAATGCTAGTACAATTGTGGATATATTAGTACAATTTAGTACAATTAGTACAATTGTGGACAGCGTGGAACTAAAATTAATTAAAATGCCCCCGAAAAGCCCCGATCTTAACCCCATAGAAAATCTATGGGGTTAGATGGTGCAAGATTGCGATGCTACAAAATCACTCGTAGCCTGGGCTGCCAAAGTGATCTTAAACGATCACTAAGATTAAGCAACATACGGCGCGTTCAGTCCATGGATGGGTCACCATCTATGACTAATGCTAGTGGCATTTTTCATTGCGGTTCCATGCTTCATAAGGCACGTTAAGCAGTTGGTGCCGGCTGCCGACGATGGATGGCAGTCGTTAAGCCAAGTCAAAGGCCTTAGGGCGGCTTGAAAACTTCTGACAGTAAGACCAGCCACTAGTCTTACAAGCCTCCACCAATCCGGACTAGGCCCATGTGGTGGAGTATGGCCTATACCTTCCTCAGGGACGAGACCCATGCCCCTTGCTGGGGACATAATGGGTTGATGATGATACTTAGTAGTTACTTTGTTTTTTTTATTCATATACTATATCTACTGCATTACCTATAGGTTTGTTGTAGTTCTGGGATAACAGGATAAAAAATAGCAAACTCATAGTATGTGAGGCAGATTTAAAAATATCAAAATGTACTGAAATGTACGTTTCAACCGTAATAAAGAGTAAACGCACCCAAATGTTTGACTATATACCTCCCAATCTAGCCATGTCATTTGTATTAGACTAGACCAGGATTCCCATCCTCTATTGTAGGTAAGTATGTTCTTTTTGCGATTAAAAAACTAGCGATGTAAAAATTGCAAAAAAGCGTAGTTGGAACTCAGGCCACCACTAAACAGAAGTTGCGTACAGATACCCCTAGGCCACTGCGTCATTACTACTAAGTTCTAAAATAGTCAACGGATAAAACAAAATAGCACTGTCTTTTGTCCTCGCTCTGTTTTCCCGTATTCTTCATAAAATGAAAAATTTTGCGAGCGATGACGACGTTGCCATGTGGTGCATAAGAAGTTTGTATCGCATACAGATACAGAAAAGAGACGGACATATGCACTGACAAGTCTGCACTGTTTTCGTGAACGGACAATATTTCTATGGTCACGAATCAAGAAAGCTTCTTCTAGGATATGGATATGAGCGGTCACTAAATAAGAATATAATTTTTGTTTATTTTTAGGTGCTGTAGTTTTCGAGAAAATAATTTCTTTATTTAATTTCGCTCAGTGATACAGATCATTACGCCATCACAGATTTATACAAAGTCAGAAACGTGTCAGAAAGTATCATTCATTCGAATCTGTCAAAAGTAATTAGTCTGTTGCCTTTAAAAAATAAATACTGAAGTATGTACAGCGCCACCAAATCATATGTTCAAGTGGGCAAAATTGTAACTAACTAATTAATTGTAAATTCTGTACCCCATTTCTTGTTTTATTTATTCACTTACTAAGATTTATAGATATATGTTCACTAAAATTTAAAGACGGATTAAAAAATTCTCATTTTCCTAGGTAAATTTCTTAAATGTTACTATTAAATTCTCCACTAGCGCCGCTATCAACTGAACAGATAAGATGGTGGCACTGTACCTACATAAAAGAAATCACTGACAGAGCAGTGACAGTTTTTTTTTTAAATGCTTCAACGTTGGATGGCTTGGATACACGACTATTATTCCGTTCCGTTTTGCTTATATGCCCTTTTAGAATGAGAAGGTTTTCAAAACCAAAATCGTGAATGAAAATCTTATCTGAGGTAAAAACTAAGAATGTAGGGCTATCCAGTTTAGCTTCCTTTTCATATAGGGAAAAAAATTCCGAATTATTGTCCATTGTCAAATTACATGTTCACATAAATATGGCGGACATTTGTGTACATGTTGACATACATATGACAGTATTTTGTGCATATATTTATAAAATTTCAGTTGTTGATATATTTGTGAAGCCTTGTGTTGATATTTATGACCAGCAAAACGTTGATATATTTTTGATTGCATAACATGCTAGATATTTTTGTAATCTTATTTGCACACATATTTTTGAAGCCGCGGAAGTGTTCATATATTTATGAACCCGACTGTACACTTCTTTCTAGATTATTTTAAGTTAAGATTTTTAGACAATGTGACAGCGTATATAATATTATTTGCTCGTGACTGCACATAATCAAACTGGAAGCGAGATTTACCTTGTACCATCCGTTCTTGTCTTTCAGCGCCCCGCCGACACTGTTCAACTGTTTGGCGAGTTTGGCCCATGTCGGTTTACGATCGATCGCCATCCCTGGATACCTCTTTAGGATTTCTATTAGTCGCTCGACTTGCCTGCGACGCGGTCGCTCCTCGTCGGTAACTTTCGCAGTTTGCTCCTCTGGCTCTAAAGGATCTTTGAACGGCACACTTCGCCCTTCAGAGTGTAAGGGATCTTTGAACGGCACACTTCGCCCTTTCGAGTGTATATGATCTTCGAAGTGCACACTTCGCCTAACCGAAAGTAAAGGGTCTTCGGATCGCAAGGGATCTTCTATCATCCGGTGTCCTTCGTTCTCTGTGGGTTTCTCTTCGTCCACTTCGTTACCGGGTTGTTTTGAAACGGGTGACGTTGGTGTTAAATAGTCTAATGACGCAGCCAGACGCAGTTCTTTTGCGGACAGCCTCGAGGTATGATTTTGGGAGCACAGTGTCTTCAAGTGGAATTTTTGCTCTGTCCAGTACTGAAAAGTAGGAAATAAACATTGTAGAGCAGCGACCGACAAAACCCGCCCGTGTGTGTGTGTGTGGGCTGGGGACAAAAAAAACCGCTGGTCTTGGATGTTTATGTTTGTGTGTGTGTGTGTGTGTGTGTGTGTGTGTGTGTGTGTGTGTGTGTGTGTGTGTGTGTGTGTGTGTGTGTGTGTGTGTGTGAGGGTGTGTGTGTGTGTGTGAGGGTGTGTGTGTGTGTGAGGGTGTGTGTGTGTGTGTGTGTGTGTGTGTGTGTGTGTGTGTGAGGGTGTGTGTGTGTGTGTGTGTGAGGGTGTGTGTGTGTGTGTGTGAGGGTGTGAGGGTGTGTGTGTGTGTGTGTGTGTGCGTGTGTGGGTATGTGTGTGTGTGGGTTTTTTTTAAGGGGGGAAATACTTTGACGTATTCAACAGGATTAGGTGTTTTGCCTGGATATGTCGGACTCGAACATTGACTTGTCAATACCGACTAAAACCTTCCCTTTTCTCTAACCTCTGAAGTGGGTGTGTATGTGGGTGGGTGTGCATGTGTGTAACATTAACCTCCTTACCTCTATCCACCCCCGGACGTTTTTCCGCACACCGGGCAACATATTCAACCGTGCCGTGATCCCAGCCCACTGACGCTCCATCCCAACGTCCCTCTCTGAGGACAAATTGGCGACGGCCTTATTAGTAAGCAGGAAGTTTAGTAAAGCCTCTATTTGTTGTCGGCCTGGTCTGGAGCCATTCAGGCCTGTGTCTGTGGTACTTTTGGAAGCCGTTTCACTTTCGACTTCCGGTCTTTGCTCTTGTTTTACTAGGACCGTCTCAAAATCTTCTTTGGAAGTCTGTCGTGAGTCTACTTCAAAGCTACAGCTTCTGTAATGTTCGCGTTCTTTATCGCTAAGTGTGTTCGAGGTGTTTTCGTGGGACTCCCATTTCATAAGTTCGATCAGACGCAGATCGGTCGCCGATAGTGAAGACTTGCGGTCTCGTGCGATTATTCTGTTCAGGTATTTTTTTCTTTGAGTCCAGCACTGGAAAAAAATATTACGTTTAGGTCAGGGTTGGCACGAAGGAATCATTTTGATTTAAATTAATTATAAAAAAAAAATTAATCAAAAAAATTTAGTATAGATAGATAGATAGATATATCATTTATTTGCATTTACACACACATGCAATAAAAACAATACTAAACAGGTTATACATTAGTAGAAAAAACACATAACGAAGCAGTATAACAAAACAAAAACATCGAGAAATGAGACACACAGCGATGCTTTATCCACTATGAGTACAATACGATTAAAATCAGTTAACACTTCGGCTTTTCTCGGATATCATCGGCTAAATCCGGAGACGGAAATGACACGAAATACATTACCGCCTTTTCTGTTAGGTTCTGTATTCAATTTGAAGTATCATAAACGCAATGTATAGCAACTGCCAAGAGGACATTACTAACCGGTAGACCTAAGAAAATTATTATGCAGAAGCGACATGAATTTGAACATTCATTATTTGTTGAAGATATTTACTTTCTTCTAAATTAAATAAATTAGCTTCTTTTCTAAAATAGTTATAAACATTATTAACAATTTCACGAGATTGAGCAACAATTTATTACCACGCTTTAAATTTGTTGAAGCCATGATACATAACTATTGTAAGTTAATTGTGATAAAATTTGATAGAATCGAATATTTTCACGAATGAAATTAGCGTTCATAAACATAAATGTATCATAACGTCAAACTGGTTTTTTTGACACTAAGAAGGCAGGCTGTCAAAATAGTAAATAATTTTTCTTATTTCAATATAAAGGTTGTGTTAGTTTTGAGCTACAAAGGAGGTTTTGCTGCTCATATCGTTCTTGTATTGTATTCAATAAGACAACGAGTAATATATATCAGGTCATATCTGTAAATTGATAACTCTATGTGAGAGACGAGGGATTCACGACAATAATCGAGGTTGGCCGAAGTGTTAACTGATTTTAATCGTATTGTACTATGGGTGTGACAAATGCAAAAGGGCTCTGACTCAGCATAAGCTGAGAGGAAAACAACAATATTCAATATTTTATCTTCTGTCTCTCAAATTCAGAAGCATTTGGTCGGATTTGACATTATTAGAAGCGCTCGTAAGCCCTGGCTGCCAGAGTGATCTTAAATGATCACGAAGGTTAAGCAAAATAGCGCGCGTTCAGAGCAAGGATGGGTGACCGTTCTATGTCTAACGCCAGTGGCATTTTTCCGACAGGTTCCGTGCTTCGTAAGGCACGTTAAGCAGTTGGTGCCGGCTGCCGTCGATAGTCAGAGGCCTTAGCGCGGCTTGAAAACTTCTGACAGTAAGACCAGCCTCAGTCTTACAAGCCTCCACCAATCCGGACTCGGCCCCCGTGGTGGAGTATCGCCTATACCTTCCTCAGGGAAGAGACCCGTGCCCCTCGGTGGGGACATAATTGGGTTGATGATGACGATATCTACACACGATTTCCAATAGAAAAAAGACCAACTCAAAATTCAAATTACATAACTACCAACCCTCTTCCAGCCCTTTCTGTCTTTGCGCACATTTCCCAGCTGATTCAGCTTGGCCGTGACGCGTTCCCACTTTGCGACGTCGACAATCCGTTCCTCCTTCGTCCTGGCACATCCAATTGCTATGTGCGGATTCTGTTCCAGAAACTCCACTAGAGTCGCCATTTGCAATAAGCTGTTGGGTTCGCTGAACCCTTCTGAGCGTTCTTCGGCGTCCAACTTCGCTTCGGAGTCGTATTCTTCGTTCGAGGACGCCTCTTCGCTGTCTTCGTCGCTGATCGCCGCTGGCAAGCAGCCGAATATGGTCGCCATGCGTAGTTGTGTACTTGTGAGTCTGGATCGCCCTCTCCGAGTGCAGATTTTCTTCAAGGAGCATTTCTTTCGGGCGCAGTACTGAAAAGTTACGGGTATTGTTGTTAAAAGGAATGTTGCGACGTAAACTAACTGAAAGCGGCGTGCGTGCATGTAACGACTTATGAATGTTGATGAAGCGAAAGTGATCTGTCAGGATCGTAGCAGGCGGCAGTCCCTGGTCTGCGCCTATCCCTCTGGGCGTGAGGTAATGTATACAGATATAGGAAGGTATAGGCTGTTCTCCACTACGGGGGCCAAGTTCGGATTGGTGGAGGCTTGTAAAACTATTGGCTGGTCTTACTGTCAAAGTTTTCAAGCCGCCCTAAGGCCTCTGACTTGGCTTAACGACTGCCATCGATCGACGGCAGCCGGCACCAACTGCTAAACGTGCCTTGCGAAGCACGGAACCGCCCGGAAAAATGCCACTGGCGTTAGTCATAGAACGGTCACCCCTCCATGCACTGAGCGCGCCCTATGTTGCTTCACCTTCGTGATCGTTTAAGAACACTCAGGCGGCCGGGGCTACAAGCGATTCCATTGTTAGTGTATGAAAGTAAACCCTAGACATACCACAGACTATATCTATGGTTTTTTTTTAAATTTATTTGTTTATTTTGTCTGTTGTGTTACATATCGTCGTCTAAAAGTGTTAAGCTGCTAACTCCAAAAGTACAAAGTTTCAGGAGACTAATAAAACCATCCTATTTTTACATCAGGCAATGAAAGCAATGAAATTGGGTCCAACCGAATACTTGATATATGTTAACGATATGTGTAAAATATTCCAACAAGCCTCCGTGCACCAATTTGCTGACGACACCTGTCTAATTTCAGCCGATAAGGACCTAGAAGTAGCGCAAAGCATAATTCAAAGTGAATTCAATCTACTCTGTAAGTGGGCACACGACGTTGGACTTTCAATTAATTATCGAAAAACCAAGCTAATGCACATACATTCTCCATACATAAAAACTAGTTTAATCCCCCATGTCGTGGCCACGAGCATCAGTGCATGCATCTGTGTAACTTATCATGCAATAGGGAATGGATGAAAATATCAGAAGTGCTTGATATTTTTTTCGGTGATAGGAATAACCTTCCTCAACGCGAGAAAAAAGTTTCAATTTTTTTGGCTTCGTAGTAAATTTTTAAATAATCTTAATATTTTTCCATTCTTAGTTCTGGGCTCAGTACGGCTTAACAGACATATTCCTTGGTCCGCTACGTATTAAAAAAAAAATCTGTGGTGACATTGACAGCTTTTCAAGGTGGATTTTTTTTTTCATACGTAGCGGCTAAGGAATATGCCTGATATGCCGTACTAAGCCCAGAACGACGAATGGAAAAATATTAAGTATATTTAAAAATTAACTACGGGGCCAAAAAAATTTAAACTTTTTTCCCGCGTTAAGGAAGGTTATTCCTATCACCAAAAAAAATATCAAGCACTTCTGATATTTTCATCCATTCCCTATTGTAAGCCCCTAGATATAGTAAAAAATCATACCTACTTGGGTCTAATAATAGACGACAGGTTCAATTGGGGTCCACACGTGAATAACGTGTGCAACAGACTAAGAGCAGTTTTGGCCAAACTAAAGATATTGAAATCCAAAATGCCATACAACACTCTACTGTTGTACATGTCTATGGCGGATTCAATTATTAGCTATGGCTTATCTAGTTATGGTAGAACCTTTCGATCATATCTAAGTGATATATACAACCTACAATTAAGAATGTTAAAAACAATAGTTCCATTGAAAATTAAATATGCGCACCGACATAACAATGCAAAATTGTTCCAATACTGTAAAACTAGGAATATCTATGACAAGATCGAAATAGCCATCGTATCAGAATTTAAAGACAAAATATTACAACTAGAGAAAAAACTAGGCCTAAGAACCTGCGTAAATTAAGTAGCATGCCAATAAATGTTTATGGCAAAAGAACCTGGAATTTCAGCCTCCCCCACATCCTTAACAAACTCCCAATAACAATATTAGAAAAACTTGAACAAATAATTATGAAATCAAGTCACTGCATAAAAAAATTATTAAATAAATATTTTCAAAATGATAAGTATGAGGGGGAGGGGGGCGTACTGCCTGCCTCTCGTGTGAGGGGAAGGTAGTGCGTCCCACTTCCTGTACTGATATTATTAATATCAATACCTTAATACATAAGAGCAACCACTCTGGAAGCACTATAATCTCACATGGAAGATTTAGATTCCAGAGCTAGAAAATAAGATTTTATACTTTTGATTTTTTCTCTAAAATAAACAGTTTAAGAAATAAAAAAAGAAATAAATGACAAAGTGAAAATACCGTTTTCGATAAAATTCGATGATGATTTCATCGAAAACGGTATTTTCAGTTTTTCATTTCATTGCCTGATGTCAAAATAGGATGGTTTTATTAGTCTCCTGAAAATTTGTACTTTTGGAGTTAGCAGCTTAGACGACGATATACTATGTTACTTGTCCGTTCATTTTGTGTCTGTAATGTGTCTTGTCGCTATAATAAATGATTCTCTTCTTCTATTAACACAGGAATTCGCTTACCTTCATCCATTCATTGGGGCTTTTTTGCACTGTACCCAACTTATTAACCTTGCTCGTTATTTCTGCCCATTTTTTCGCTCCAACGCTACGAGCGAGGCGAGACATTAAAATAGAACGGGGATTCTGTTCTAGGAACTGCAGTAGAGCATTCATTTGCCTTTTACTAGGACGCTCCTTATTGGACATTATAGCACTTTCTTCGTCGGCTATTTTTTCAACTTTTACTTCCTCTGATGCTTCAACAAGCGTGTTGTATTCTTCGTTTTGGAGTTCGGCGTCTTCTTCGTCTCTGCCACTGTTAGGGGTCAATTTTGGCGCCACAATTGCGCTGTCTGCTGGATCTTCTGTGGTTTTTTGCACACCGCCCAAGATTGCGACTAGACGCAAATCTGTATCGGAGAGCTTAGACGTGTGATTTTGGTTGCAAACCTTCTTCAAGTGGCATTTCTTTTCTACCCAGTACTGGAAATGAAAACGTTGTTGTGTTGTGAATGTTTGAGGGAACACAACTATACAATAAACTACAAAAATAAATATTAAAGAATCTGAAAAACTCAACATCTTCAAGAAAAGTTTAGCAAAATAAGTCAGCGAAAATATCGCTCGCATAGTTTAGTCCATTGTTGCAAGTTGTATCTGTTTAACAGAATAAGGTCGCGTAATATGTTTAGCCGCTAACGTGATCGCGCTTAGATTTTTTGTTTTGAATTCTACCTACAAAAGTGTGCTACCGATATTGAACTGACAAGTTATTACACTCACATTATGAAACTATTTTCTCCTTGAATCATAATTCAAACTGCTGTTTTTTTATAAACACATGCTTGTTAACGAACAAAATTAATTAATAATTCTCATTTTAAGCGAATATTATTTTTCTTATGAAAATACTTACATCCTAAACTATTTAAAAAAATAAAATTTCCAAATTGACGAAACATAAAAAAATGGTGTGTAGAGGTTTAAAGTATTACAACAAAAGCTATAAAAACCTTACCTTAGTCCAGCCCAGTCTATCTCTCTGCGCAGGGCCCAACTCATTCAATTTAATCGTCACTTCGTCCCACTTCGCCGCTGTTAGCCTGCGCGTCGTCGGAGTTCTAGAACTCTTCGCTAGGCGCGGATTCTGCTCCAAAAACTCTGCTAAAGCGGCCACTTGTCTGTTGCCAGGCCGAATGCCGTTGGATACCACCACACTTTGCTTCTCCGGAGCTTTTTCTGCGTCTAAAGTGTCTTCGAGCTCTTCTTCGTCCGTTTTGACTTCGTCACTTCTAGTTCGAGTAGCTTTTACTTCGTTTGACGTGATATTCCAGTCTTTTTCCCTGTCTTGTAATGATTTTGGCAGACATCCTATGAGCTTGGCCATCCGGACTTCTACATTGGTCAGCCGCGACGTCCTTTTTTTGGCACAAAGCTTCTTCAGGTAGAATTTCCTTTCTACCCAGTACTGAAAAAAGATTTTTATGATTAAATCAGTCGTTTTACGCAATGGAAATCTTGCATTAAAAAGCAATATAATCTAATCGGAGAGGCTATCATCATAAACCCATTATGTCCCCACCCCACTATGTCTTCCTTGAGGAAGGTAAAGGCCATACTCCACCACGGGGGCCAAGTCCAGATTGATCCGGAGAGACTGTGTTAGAAGCTGGTGCTTTTGTTCGGTAGACTAATACATTTCATGTCCACAAGTCAATATAGTCGTATGTACGTATGAAGCATTTTGAGTCATATTCTGATAGAGTCATTTCGTAAAATAATATTTCATGCATGCAGAAGAAGACAAGCATTTATTATACCAACAAGATACATCACAGAAACAAAATAAACAGACAAGTATCATAATATATATAGGGTGTACCAAAACTCGACGTCAAGCCGGAATCGGGTCAGTCATGCTGGTTATCAGAAAAATACAAAAAAAAATTGCTTGTATACAAAATTACAGGCATATAAAAAAATATTAAAACATCCTGTTGCGGCAAATCTTTACTTTTTCCAATTTTTTTGTTGTTTTGTAACCCGAATAATGCTTCTCTAAACTGTAAACGAAATTTCAAAACCAGCTACTCCAGCTTGGAAGAAAAGGAGACTTAAAAAAATAAACTTAAAAAATTGCTCAGTTTTAATTTTAATTAGTTTTATGAAATTTCTTTTAAATAAAAAAAAAATTGACTACAGAAAAAAATAATTTGATTCTTTTTAATGTTTTTGTCGAATTTCGGGGCACCCCGTACAACGCAACAGCTAAAAAAACAAACAAATTAAGTAAAACAAAACCATAGATACAGTCTGTGGTGTGTCTAGGTTGCCACAAAACGCAACTGACCCAAGCATTGAGGGTGTGAACCCACTGTACAGTCGAGGTCTGAAAATGTTTACCACCTTAAGGTTCATAATTGAGGAGCAAGCATTCAAAAGCGGACTTGTCCATGCAAATCGTTTTTTTTTTTTTGCAGATTCGGATTTTCTGAGGTTCGTTCTATGATGTGTCGAAATATTTTCATTCAAATCCGGTCCTATCCTATATCCTATAGGAAAGGAGCTCTAAAAACAGCGATTTCGATCAAAACCATACTCGTTTCGGTCGCCTTCAATCAGTTTTTCGCCTCTCCTGTAAAAAATTACTAAGTGGACAAGTCCGCTTTTGAATGCTTGCTCCTCAATTGTACAGACAATTATACGACACAAGGTCGATTGATTTGATTGGATAAAGCTTATAGCTCAGAAAGAGTAGAGTAGCAACCTGTCAAAGTTTAGAGCAAACCTTCTTTGCTCCCTCAAGGAGGCTTTATTTTCTTTATTTTGTAAAAATAGTATTGAATATATTTTCAAACTTTCTATTTTGACAGAGTTTGGATCTGAGTCGTTTTAATAAATGCAATAATTTTAAAATAAGAAATGAATTTAGACACTTGTTAGAATCGAGGCTTCGGAACTTTGAAAGGTAATAAGTACATTGTTGAAGCATTATAGACTATAATGCACAGCTTGCGACAAAGAATCAAGTTTGAAAACTGGTAAATATTTTTAGACCCCGACCCGTACATGCATATTATGTTACCTTAACCCAAGCCCGCCAGCCCTTCTCCGCCGCACCCAATTCATTGATCCTCCGAGTCAATTCGGCCCATTTCCTCGCCACCAAAGCGCGACCGAGGTTCGTCCTAATGCGACCGCTCGCAATGCGAGGATTCTTCTCCAGAAATTTCAGTAGAGCCTCTAATTGTTCCGCACTAGGACGCAGACCGTTACTGGACGTCGCTGCTTGATCATCATTCAACTCTTCTTCGTCTACAGACTCTTCTGATACTTCTACAGGGGTATTAACTAGTTCTCGGGCTTTTTGAGTCTGTTCTGAGTCTTCCCAAGGACTGTCATTGGAATCTTCGTTCCGTGTGGCGTCTGGAGTTTCCGTGGATTCCGGTAGACATCCCAAAATCGCGGCCAGACGTAGCTCCGGATCGGAGAGTCTTGGGGTCTGATTTTGGGCACAGACTTTCTTCAAGTAGCATTTCTTTTCCACCCAGTACTGAAAAATATAGTACATTGTTCACCGAGAGGAGAAAGTGACCGATTTCCGTGGAGGGTGTCGTTTGAAGCCCGAGCCGTAGGCGAGGGCTTTAAAACACCTGAGATCGGGAATCGCAGTTTCTCTCGAGTGATACATAGTGCTTTATACTACACCTACAAGGAAAATAAAAAACGAAATCTTTACTAATTGAAATTTATATTGAAATTGTTGCTAGTGGCCAGTGTCATTTTGCGAACTTGGAGATAAAAACTCACTGTAAAAACTTTTTGGCTTTTGATATTTAGGTTACCGGCGCATAGTCTTACCCAAAATTAAAAAAGAAAAACCACGTAAGAAATGGATTTTGGATACACTTTTCTCTCCCGCTCAGATGCGTTTTCTCCCCGCATATTTGTTCGATATGCAATGACGTACTTTCTACCGTAAATTTGATAAAGTATCAAGGTACTTTCCAAGCAGGTGTAGTATAAAAGTCATTACTAACTTATTACTCCAATTAATTATTATTTTCTCTTTGTACTCAAATATGTGTTAAGTATGTTAAGTAAGTTAAGTATGAACCATTTTTCATACTTCAGCGAATTAGGTGCAGCAGAAAACCAGCGATGGTCGCCTTTGAGTAGCATTTTGCTGAGCTGCAGCCTTTTTCTGTTGTAGCACTCGTATTTATCAGGTAACACTATTTTTGTGTTTTCGTTTGTCTCCAAATTTTGTTTTATTTTTGTGTTATGGTGTTACAATGGAAATAAATGTTTTTCATTTTCACTTACTAATATTACACAAGTTTGTACGTGTGGATGTTTGTAACTTTTTCACGCAAAAACTGATTGGATTTCAATTATACGTGGGCCATACTGAAAGTTTCTGGATTCTGGTAAATAAGACGACCTTATTATCCATATCCGACCTGATATGGTAAATAAGACGAGATTATCTTTATAACACATTTATTGTTTTTCAGAGTTTAAACCCTCACTATTTACGCATTTTTGCATTCGCTGGAACTATTGTGAAAAGCAGTGGGTCCAGTCTTCCTTAGGGACCTCTTCGATGGCTTTGTGAAAAGCATTCACCGCCATTTCCGGGCTTGTGAAACGTAAACCTCTGAGTTTATCTTTAATATTCGGGAGCAGAAAGAAATCACAGGGTGCTAGATCTGGACTGTATGGCGGATGAGTTATTAATTCTACTTTTAAAGCCTTCAAATACGCATTCGTTGCCTTAGCGGAATGTGCCGACGCGTTGTCATGATGAAGGACTATTTTGCTCAGGGGACGCTTTTCGCGTATTTTGTCAAACACTTCAAGCAAACACGTATTAACATACCAATCTGTAGTTACGGTTCTTTGGTTTTCAAGCGATACAGTGATGTAATGGCCTGATTTTCCGAAAAACGAAGCAACCATTTTCTTGCCAGTGCTGCGGCTTTTTTTGACTTTCGTTGGCAACTCTTCAAAAGGAAAGACCCATTCCGCCGATTAACTTTTCCTTTCTGGTTCAAAGCAGCACACCCAAGTTTCATCACCTGTTACAATGTTATACACAGCCATTGATTGTCCTCCGTTTTTTTTTTTTATCATTTTACGGCACCACTCTACACGCAGTCGTTTCTGATCTTAGGACAAATCATGCGGTATCCATCGAGTGCAAAGAATCCGAACCTTCAGATGCTCATGCAATATCTTTTGCACTTGGCTCATTCCAATGCCTAAGGTAGTGCGGATTTGCTGACAGGTAATTTTTTTATCCGTTTCAATTAGTTGTCGCACAGTATCAATATTAAAATCGGTAACCGCGGTCGCCGGCCGGCGTTCACGTTTAACGTCATAGAGATGATCACGTCCTCGTCTACATTCACCAAAGCACGAATAAATAGAGCTACGACATGGGACTTCATCACCAAATGCTAATTGAAGTCTTTGACAACTCTCTTGCTAACTTAAGCTATAGCGAAAATCGTAAAAAATCATAGTACGGAAATTTTCTCGACTTAAATTCATTGTAATAGCGACACACTAATTTCAAAACAACGCCACGATGAAAAAACAAATGACAGACTCACAATTTAAAAATAAATGTACTGACAGAGAGTTTTTTGTTCAACCCCTATCAGTGTTTTTTTTATTTTCCTTTTGTAACTAGTCCGTTCCAGAAACTTTCAGTATGGCCTAAGTACTTTACATTAACATAGCTTATACATAGGCTATTATTGACAACATAGGCAAAAAATTATAGACTAAGAATACTTGTCATGCACAGGTTGCGACAAAAAATACCACTTAGACTGTTGCTCTATTAGTGAGAAGCTATTTAGACTAATGACTAAGGAGCGCAAAGATAAATGGCAGTGCAAATTTTGCCTTACGAAGAAAGGCAAACCGACCAATAATGTCACCCAGAGAAAACCGCGAAAACAGTTAGTTTCGCCATCCGTAACAGTTAATTCGAGCGAGACCATACAGCAGGCGTCAACAGGTAACGAAACTCTGAATAGAAGCTGCCCGGAAAATTGTACAAACGTCCAGGAAGACAATGAGGAGTTACAAACAAAAATAGTTCTGCTAGAAACTAAGCTGGAAAGTGCGGACATAGAAATTGAACGACTTCTAGCGGAAAATTATGCACTTAATCAGACTATTGCTAAAAGGGACTCAAAAATTAACCAGCTTACCAGAATCTGTCGGTCCACACCCCAGCGCAAAACTGCGCAAGTCCCTCAACTCCAGAGCACTGATAAAATCGGTATAGCCGAATGTATCTCTCCGATAGAAAAAAAAACATATCCAAAATTTGCCTAATAAGCGCAGAAAAATACAATGCCACTTCTAAAATAGCACGCAAAACTTTCGGAGATAACTGAGCGTTTTCCAACAAAAGTGTACCATAGCTGAATTTATGGTTAAATTTTAAATATCACATTTTTGGTGATTATTGGATTTAGATATTATTTAGATACATAATAGTGAATTAAATTATATTTCATTACTTGCAGTTTATTCTATTTTACTAGAAATTCTCAAATTAAACTGGCATCGTGGAAATAAATGTCGGTTTTGCGACTGTCCTTCAACCTAACTTATCTACCAACTACGAAGAAAGACGCAAATTGTTTTAATTGTGTCACGATCCTTATCGTAGATATTATTAGATAAATAAAAAAATATATATCTTGAAATCAATAAAATACGAAATATTATAGTTTTAAGTTCGGTTTTATCACAGCTGATGCCAATGTAACCGTTACTTATCGATATTAACGAACATAATGTAGTTTAATCACCAGAGTAATCTTGTATTCCATAATATTAAAACCATTTTAAATAATGCAATAAAAATATTTGTAGCCCTTGATATAAAAATTTTGGTAAAACTCAACATTTCCTCGTTGCATAATGAGGGACAGTTGCAAAACCGACAGTCGACATTTTGTAAGGCTGGGTTTACACTGTATAAAAGAAAAAAAACGAACCCGAAAATGTATGCCGTAAATAAAATCAAGAATCATACAAATTTTCATTGTTTATTAAATAATCCACATGTACGAAGAACTCTCTTTTTAAAATTTAACAACAATGGTCGTCAGTTACACCTATTAACTAGATAAAAAATTATTACAGCCTGTTTTAGAAATTTTTTCTAACGTAGGTATATTTAACAAAACTGAGCAATAAATAACTCACATAGCTTAAGTTATTAACACACAATTCTTACAAGACTTATTTAAGCACTTGTTTAACTCTCTATTAAACATTGTGTACGCTTATTCATACTTTACTTCAAAAATAATAAGATAATTTAACAAAAAAGATTAAAATTTGAGATCAAACTTACAACAGTCACATCATCTTAGTAACTATTTTTCACTCGTATCACTGAAAATATGGCACTTGATGTCACATCCATAAAATAAAAAAAACTTTTATAAAAAAAATCAAATCTCCTTCTAAATATTAAAAACGACAAACAGTCTCTTGTCAGTTTCTTGAAAAACATGAGTTAAGTATTATACAGGGTCATAGGAACCATAGGAATCAACCTGAGAATGTAAAAACCCTAATGTAGTCACAGCCTAATGGTGTCGGTTTTGCGACTTTGCTGGTCAGCCTGTAGGTCACGGGGCAAAATGTCGCAAAACCGACGTGACGCTCTCTTCCCATTTTGTTTTCAAAATTCTAATCTGATGAAAACATTAACCTACGTTTGTTATCAAGTGCAAATAACGTTACATTAGAATATTGTTCATCTTATGAAAATGGTAAAATGGTTTTAACTAACCTGAATCAGTAAATAACGTGTCTCAAACCGGACAGAAGAAATGTTGACGGCAGAGCGGCACTCACACTTAATATCTCTCTGATTGGAATAGTTTTGAAAGCTAGCTTATTTAAAATGGCGGTTAGTAAAATAAAAGATGATGTTGCCATTTCAAAATCTAAAATAGACTTCGGAAATGTTCAATACCTGTTTTAGCCGTGACAAAGCCGACATGTCCGGCCGGTACCACTTTTTACGATTTATTTGGAAATCAAACTGTATTTAAATGAGCATAGAACTTAAATTATAAACTACCAACGACGATAGGCGACTCATTGTACTTTCAAACGTAATCAAAAACTTATGGTATTCTACTACAAAAAAAATTTAGAATCGCTTCTAACGTCGAGCAATTTGAGAGGGGGACATGCCAAAAACTGTCGTCTTTGTGTTTAATTATAGTCACTATTTAAATATTACTCAAAAAATTAGTAATATTATTGTTGGTTTAACTAGTTTAAGTATGTTGTAATGCTATTTTATCAGTACAATAATTAGCTTCTTAGGGATTTTTTATTTTTTAAGAATACAAATATAGGGGACAGCCCAAAAGTAGGGGGTACACTTTTGTTGGAAAACGCTCAACTATGAGATGTGTCATTATCTCCTACCAAACAGGGGAATAAGGCAACTTTTCCACGGTATAGAGTCGAAGCTAGTTGGATTTACGAAACAGGACTACTGCGTTGTCCTCATAGGCCAAGAGGATTTCACTCACACGGAAAACTACCACGAGCTGGTAAAATACATCAGGGGAAAGCTGCAGAACCTGAATCACACTACGATTTTAATATGCTCACCAACCTTCAAATTAGGGGAAACCACCGACATGTTTACCGCGCGAATTGAAGCGTTCAACCATTTGCTGGACCTAGATGTAATAACGCATGAATATGCCTACCTTGTTGATTCCAATCTTCATCTACATTACGACTATACAATGTTCCATCGAATCAGTGGAGCCCTAAACAACCGAGGCCTCAGACAGGTGTTTGATGATGTAAATTGATGTCGATTGGTTATACCCTCAGAGTAGGAAATAAATCCTTCTTACTCTGAGGTTATACCTATTATGTGACGTCACTTCGATTCCTTTTTGCCGCTATCTGTGGAAACTTTTAATGACTGTCTGTTTTTATATCTGCTTTGTAATATCATGTTTGCTTAGTCACTAGTTTTCCTAAATATTAAATAAATAAATAAATAAGAAAATCACAAAAATCACTGAATGGCAGCTATCCTCAGCTCTACTCAAGGTACACAACCAATGTGGCTCCGTGCAGAATGACTCAATAGAAAGCAACCAGACATTTCGTTCCGCCTAGTATACTTTACCAGAATATAAGGAGCTTCAAGAATAAGCGGCATTTGATAGAAGCTGCCACACTAGAAAACACCAATATACATGCAATTTGTCTGACGGAAACTTGGATAACGGAACCAAAGATTAATCTTCTGCAACTAGATAACTACCAAGTAGCATCATGCTTCTGCCGAACGAATAGAGAAGGAGGTGGAGTATGTATAATGGTGAAAGATAATATGGACTTTAAGGAACGCAAAGACATACTACTCAAATCAAAAGAATTTGTCTTCGAAGTTTGTGGAGTAGAGTTACCAAAACTAAATTTACTCTTAGTAACACTATACTGGCCAAATAAGAATAGAGACCAAGATACATTCTTCGCTTCCCTTACTCATCTTTTAGAGAGCATAAGCTCAAGAGATAAACAAAAAAACGTTATAATTGGTGGAGACTTTAACATAGACATGCTGGAAGATAGTAAATTGAAAACTACGTTGTTGAATCTTTTTAAGAGCTTTAACTTCACTATACGTATAAACGAACCAACTAGAGTGACTCACAACACATCGAGCTGCATAGATTTAGTTTTTTGCAATAATCATCACGATAAAAATTACTTAAACACTAAAACGAAGGATTATGGGTTCTCAGACCATAATGGCGTGTTAGTTAGCATATATGCACCCGAAGATGTAAAAGATATGAAAGTTCCCTGGTATACAGAAAAAAGAATATTTTCTGCGCCGAATATGAACTCATTTAAGAAGGAATTAAAAAAAGTTAACTGGTCCGCTTACTTAAGCCCTTCACAAAATGCCAACAGTAACTATAACATGTTTTACGATCAGATTAGACTTATTCTAGAGAAAACAATACCTAAATGCACAATAAAAATAAAAAGTAAAAGACTAAATACATGGCTGACTAAAGGCTTAAGGATTTCATGTAAAAACAAACGTTTATTAAAACATCTTGTTAATCAAACAAGTAGTATGGTTTTACTAAACTATTACAAAAATTACGAAAAAACGTTGAAAAATATTGTCTCTACTTAAAAAAAATCCATTATTCGAATAAAATACTAACATCAAATAATGTGACGAGAACTATGTAGCAAGTAATAAAAGAGCGTTATAAAAAAAACACGACTAAACCTAAAAAAACATCCAACTAATTATTAATAAAAAGCCCATCGATGACCCCCTAGCTATTGCCAATCACTTTAATTATTTCTTCAGCACATTTGGCGCCCCATCGAAGGATAAACCTAACCCACAAGGCCGTCCAGTACACTCTACCACGGAAAACTCAATATTCATTAACCTTACTGATCCAGTAGAAGTGTCCAATATAATTAAAAAATTAAAATCTAAACGCAGTTTTGGATTCGATGAAATCCCGAACTTGCCGCACCCTTGTCATTTTTCATAAACCAGTCGATTTCAGAGGGAATATTTCCAGACCTATTAAAAAGAACAATAGTAAAGCCACTTCATAAAAAGGATAACTGTTTTGATAGCAATAATTATCGCCCGGTAGCTTTGCTACCCACTTTTTCAAAAGTGTACGAATCCGCAATGTACCAACGAGTTAACCATTTCTGTGAAAAGTACAAAATTTTTCACGACAGCCAATACGGGTTTCGAAAAGGACGGTCTACATCCCTGGCTGTGTTTAAGTACATAAATAGCGTTCTAAACATTATAAATAATAAGGAACATGCAATAGGCATACTGTTAGACATGTAAAAAGCTTACGATAGAGTGCTTCATGACATCCTTCTCAAAAAGCTACATAGAATTGGAGTTCGGGGTATTGCCCAGTGTTGGTTCACTTCTTACCTCGCAAACCGTGAACAGTATGTAGATATAGAACAACACAATGCAGTTACTGGTGAAATCTGCTTCAAAAGATCCTCTAAATTATTATTAAAACTATCAATTCCACAAGGGAGTGTCCTTGGCTGTCTCTTGTTCCTGATATACATTAATGATCTGCCTGAACAAATTAATACCCCTTGCACCCTATTCGCAGACGACATATCTCTCGTATTACCATGTCGGGATAGCATCGACCTTGTAGACAAACTAAATTTCAACTTAACTAAAGTAACAAACTGGCTAAACGATCACAACCTCTTAGTAAATTTTGGCAAAACAAAACTCATAGAATTTAGACCTTATCAGAAACGCCCCTTAAATATTAGTTACATATTTGATAAAAACCCCATAGAACTAGTAGATTCCTATTGCCTTTTAGGAATCACTATAGATAGCAACCTACATTGGAAGCATCATATAAAGAAGATTGCCAGCAAACTATCAAGCTTCACGTATGCTCTGACAGAGATAAAAAGAACTGCAAATACCAAAAGTGCGCTATGCGCTTACTATGCATATGCACAATCCTGGTTGTCATGTGGGGTCCTCCTCTGGGGCAAAAGCACAGATTCAAACCAATTACTTATACTACAAAAGAGATGTATTCGAATAATTGCAAATATTGACACTATGACCAGTTGCAGGCCATATTTCGTTAAATTCAATATTCTTACATTACCATCTTTGTACATATTAGAAGCTTGTTCATTTGCAAAAAATAATATGAATTTATTCCCCACCTATACACGCCCAAAAATCTTAAGGCCAAACAGTAGATTAGCAGCATGCTCATCAAAACTTCATTTAGTTACCTCTGGCCCACAGTCAATGGCCGCGAAAATTTACAACTACTTACCTAAAAATATCCAGATAATAGAAAAACCAAACGTATTCAAAAAAGCTCTTAGTCAATACTTGAACGAAAAATGTTACTATACCTTGAAAGATTTTATCGATGAGCATGATAGTAATATAAGATTGTAAATAAATTTTCATTGTATAGTTGGTTATAATTGTGTATATTTATGTATAGAATATGTACCTACATTGTAAATAGAGTTTAATTTAATTTAGTTATAAATATACCTTAATTTTAGCGGCGCCCTTGCAGGGTCCTTGTTTAGTTCTAGTTTTTTAAGTAACATCTTTTATACAACAAGGTAGCTCAATAAATAAATCTAAATCTATAATTTATAAAGGTATTGGACCTTGGAGTAGAATGTGGAGATATGTCGTGCCTGCCTGAGACTGCCTCTTGTGAAGGAATGAGTGAATGGACGCGTGTATGATTGATTGAGTGAACGAATATTTACGGATTACGAACGAATGTTCCTTCTGCTTCCCAGCCTTTTCAACACACGGAAAGCAAACATGAATGAAATCAGAAGTCACAAATTTATTTTAATGTCAGTGTACTTATAATGTTAAAGTTAGCCGTTAGCCGCTGCCTTGAGGCCGAACGCATGAACGAATGTCTACGGTTAAATAGGGCATAAGCGACATTTTGGCCCAAAATGACTTTTGAATGCCATCTTACTTAAAAAAAAAATCTGCGTCGAATGCGCTTACTCCCGCGGCTCTACGATACAAAAAAGTCATCGTAGAGCCGCGGGAGTAAGCGCATGCGACGCAGTTTTTCTTTTAAGTAAGATGGCATTCATAAGTCATTTTGGGCCAAAATGTCGCTTATGCCCTATTACCTTTTAACCGTCGATGTGTATTTACCTTATTCCAGCCAATCCGATCCTTTTTCGCCCCACCCAGCCCATTCAACACGCTGGTAACGCTCGCCCACTTAGCAGCGGCATGTCTCCGCTCCCCCGAACTCCTGGCACAAGTCGTAGCTATTTCAGGATTCTTCTCGAGGAAATCCACTAGAGCCGCCATTTGCTTGTGACCAGGCCGGTGGCTGTTCGACACTATGGACCTTTGTTCCACATCGATCTTCCTGAGGTCTATTGTCTCGGGTTCTGGAGACTGCAAATCGTGTTCCGTTTGGGGGAGTTCTCTTTGGGTGCGTCCCGTGATGGGGTCACTGACGAGGGTCAGAAGGCGTTTTTCTAAGTCTGAGAGGCGGGCAGTCTCGTGGTTGAGAGCGACGCGTTTCAGGTAGCATTTCTTCTCGGTCCAATACTGAAGTTAGATGGAAGGTAACATTGTTAAAATGTCTAACTAAAACAACAGCACCATCTCTTGCATTTCATTGTAATTAAATCATATATCGCCATCTATATATTCATCAATGTATGTGCGTGTGTGTAAATGTTTATGTTTATTGTACTAGTGTAACCAAGAAAACGAAATGCTGTTGATTCGGAATGAAATGCATCCAGGGACGATCAATATCGATGTCCTATATACATTAGTTACGAATGATCTTTCTAATCACCCCGTTAGCAGAGCTAACAAATAACCCCAGATCTTGGATGTTCACATGTTTGTGACGTCGCCGTTTCTGGTTCCCACGACATAGGGTATCCTAGTGAGGGGCCAGAAGCAATGTATGTATGTAACATAACATAACATTTACATACAGGCACATACTATGCTTCTGGCCCCACACTAGGATACCCTGTGTCGTTGGAACCAGAAACAGCGACGTCACAAACATGTAAACATCGGAGACCACGGTATTTTTTGTCCCCCGGGATTCGAACCCGGGACCTCCCGCAAGGTAAGCAGATGCACTAACCGCTACGCTACAGAGGTCGTCGAGGTTTTTTCGAGGGCGCGTTCAGTGCATAGATGGGTGACCGTCTATGACTAACGCAAGTGGCATTTTTCGGAGCGGTTCTGTGCTTCGCAAGGCACCAACTGCTGAGGCCTCAGGGCACCTTGAAAACTTGTGACAGTAAGACCAGCCACTAGTCTTACAAGCCTCCACCAATCCGGAGTCGGCCCCCGTGGTGGAGTATCGCCTATACCTTCCTCAGGGAAGAGACCCGTGCCCCTCGGTGGGGACATAATTGGGTTGAAGATGATGACGTTATCTACAAACGATTTCCAATAGAAAAGACCAACTCAAAATTCAAATTACATAACTACCAACCCTCTTCCAGCCCTTTCTGTCTTCCGGCCGAGTATGGCCTATACCTTCCTCAGGGAAGAGACCCGTGCCCCTCGGTGGGGAGATAATGGGTTGATGATGATGATCAGAGTGGATATACTTTGTGTCACAGAGCACTGGCTACTAGAGACTCAAATGAATTTTTCTGTGAATAATTATCAAATAGCCAGTTGCTTCAATAGAAAGTCTGCAAGGCGTGGGGGGTCCTCGATACTAGCAAAAAATAATTTGAAATTTAAAGAACGGAATGATATTTGCAGACTTTCTGTTGAAAAAGTAATTGAAATATCGTGTGTTGAACTGTCTGGACACATTGTAGTAGCCTTGTACAGGCCCCCTACCAGTGATTACAGTTTATTTGAAACCATATTAGAGGATGTTTTAAAGGTAGCTTCTAGCAGCAATAAGAAAGTCATAGTCTGTGGTGACTTCAACATTGACTTGATGGCAGACACCACTTTAAATACAAAATTGACAATTATTTTCAAGTCGTTTAATCTAGCAAATATTTTTTTGGAGCCTTCCAGGATAACTGAAACTACTGCCACCTGCCTAGATAATGTTTACTGCGATTGCGATTTTTCCGATTATTCTACAGTAAATTGTCTAAAGTCAGACCACAGCGGTCAAGCTGTGCATTTTGAAATAGATACAAAAAAGGCCGAACCTGTTATCCTCTGCCGGCCCGTAACAAGTAAAAAATTAGTTTCATTTAAATCAGACCTAGAAAGTAGTATAAGGACTCAAGAAAATTATGAAAATGCTAATGATCATTACAAAGAGTTATTCGAAGTGGTGTCGGGTAGTTTTAAAAAGATTTTTAAATTGCGCCATCTAAAAAGCAAGGACAATAGAGTAGGATTCAGTGAATGGGCTACGTCAGGTATTCGAAAGAGCAGAGACACACTTTATGAATTATATGACAAAAAGACTTATCCATATGACGCCAACTTCATACAGTACGTAAAAAAATATTCAAAATTATTTAAGGCCGTCTGCCATAAAGCTAAATGCGATCATATAAAAGGTAAAATCCTACAATCACCGAATAAAGTAAAAACAATTTGGACCATAATAAATAGAGAAACGGGTAAAGCAAAGTTAGGAGACCGAGATATTTCACTTAAGATTGATGACAAAATAATAACATCAAATGAAGGTATCGCTGCAGCTTTCGAACAGTTCTTCACTAATGTCCCAATCATAACTACAGCTCCGTTAGACTCGTCACCTGATCGTGCGGCGACATTATTAAGGGACAATGTCCCCGCATGCGAACACGATTTTACGTTTAATTACATAGAGCCCCATGACATTGTTAAGAATTTTAAATTATTAAATCTTAAAAAAACCGAGGACTTATGGGGTATGTCAGTAACAATAGTTAGTTCAGTGATAAATATCCTAGCTTTGCCGTTAGCGCAGATTTTCAATAAATGCGTAGATGAAGGAGTATTTCCAGACCTCATGAAATATAGTAGGTTAGTACCCTTATTTAAAAGCGGTGATAAACAAGATCCAACAAATTTTAGACCCGTTTCAGTCCTACCAGTATTAAGTAAAATATTTGAAAGAATTATCTTAGATCAATTACTTACTCATTTCAATAATTACGAACTCCTCCATAGTCAGCAGTTCGGTTTCATTAAAGGGCGGAATACAACAGACGCTGGAGTCATGTTAGTTAAACATATTTTCAGTGCGTGGGAGGATCATAATGATGCGATAGGAGTATTTTGTGATCTGTCAAAGGCATTCGATTGTGTAGACCACAAAACATTACTCTCAAAGTTAAAACACTATGGAATAAAAAAATTAAGTCTAGATCTTTTAAAATCATATTTAGAAGGAAGGGTTCAAAAAGCAGAAATAAATCGTATTAAATCGTCAGGCTCACTTGTAAAAATGGGAGTCCCGCAGGGATCTATCTTAGGGCCGTTCCTTTTCCTAGTCTATGTAAATGATTTACCGTTTTTGGTACAAAAAATGTGTGAGATAGTGCTATATGCTGATGACACGTCACTTGTTTTTAAAATAAGGAGACAGGAAAAGAATCTTGCCGAAGCAAATAATGCTCTCTCGCACGTTCTAGATTGGTTTACAGTAAATAATCTATTGTTAAATTCAAAAAAGACAAAATGTATGAAATTTACCCTACCTAACGTAAAATTAGTTGAAAAGAACATTGTAATTGAAAATAATAAACTAGAATTTGTTGAAGATACTGTATTTTTGGGCATCACAATCGATGCCAAACTACAATGGGGTCCACATATTATAAAATTGGCACATAGACTAAGCTCCGCAGCATATGCCGTGAAAAGAATCCGAGAACTTACTGACGTTGCAACTGCTAGGCTTGTTTATTTTAGTTACTTCCATAGTATTATGTCCTATGGTATAATACTATGGGGCCGGGCAGCAGACATTGAGACTATCTTCATCTTGCAGAAGAGAGCGATCCGATTTATTTACAAGCTAGGTAGTAGGGACTCGCTAAGAGATTTTTTCAAAGAAACTAACATCTTAACAGTTGCAAGCCAATACATTTATGAAAATATTATGTACGTTCGGAAAAATATTAAGGACTTCGAAACTCTTGGTAGCCATCATAACGTTAATACTAGGAATAAACATAAATTGTCATTTCCACGATTTAGACTTGCAAAAGTTAATACTTCCTTTATGGGGCACTGTATAAGGTTCTACAACAAGATACCCCAAGATATATTAGAGTTACCCCCAACGCGATTTAAGAATTGTGTTAAGCACACTCTTTGCAAAAAAGCTTATTATAAAATCAACGATTATTTAGAAGACAAGGACATATGGCATTAAATAGTAGTTTAATATTAAATTAAATCAGAGGATAAATGTGTCTAGTGTTCAACACATCCAAGATATTATTTTGTATGTTTTATTTGTATTAGCTTTAAGGTGATTTGAGAAAAGATGGTCAGAGTGGAGTTTTTTTTCGCTGCCTTTTTCTCCACTACAGACGGCCCCAAGGCAGCGGCTAACGTTATACATAACTGTATGTACATTGACATTCAACAAGCAGAATGTAAATTCTTTACGTTGAAATAAATTCTTGATTCTGATTCTGATTCTGATTCTGATCCTATTCTGTCCGATAGTATATTCTAAAAGCTAACATGGAACTTACAAACTAACTTATATTATGTTTATAATAATAAAATAAAATAATAAACTCACGCCCGATATCCCCGAAGGGGTAGGCAGAGGCACCAGTCACTGGAACTGGGCCCACGTTTTGCCGAGTTTATTAGGTCCCAAACGTGACAAGTGGCAAGCCTGTCGCCGTTATCCGGGCACAATTTATCAGCGAATGGTGTTGCTGTACAAACAAATGTACGTAACTAAAAGTCATTGGTACATGCGTGGTGCGAACCCAGACTCTCAAGATCGAGAAGCAAGGGTCAACCCCACTACGCCACCACCACCTTATATTATTATGTTTATGTTTTATGTTTACCTTGATCCAGCCATTCTTGTCTTTCCCGGCCCCCGGCAAAGAGGCCAACTGTGCTGCGATCTGACTCCACTTTCGATTCACGTGTCTCCGGCCGGCCGGCGACTTGAACAAGCACAGAGCCACGCCAGGATTCTTCTCCAGAAACTCCACTAGAATCTCCATTTGGACAAAGCTCGGCCTGCCACTTCTACGGTCCTTCATCAACTGAGAAGTTTTCATTGCTACATCGGGGTCTGATTGTGATTCGGAGACGTTTTTCGGTGGAGTATCTAAGTGGATTGGAGTATTATCTTCTGAGTCTTGCGATTTGACAAAGGCAGTGTCGTCCCTTGAAGATTCTGCGTCGAGATCTTCGAGAATGGCCTTGAAATTTGTTTCGGAATCGCTTGCTGGTGCGTTTTCTTCCTCGGCAACGCTGACTTTCGAAGAGCTTCGACCAGACAGATTAGAGCATTCTTCTACGTTAGCGTTAGATTTGTCCTCCGTGTCGCCGTGGCGTGTGAAGCCTGCGAGAGTTGCTAGATGCAGCTCCGGATTGGAGAGCCGTGATATGTGATTTTTGGCGCATATCTTTTTCAAGCAGCGTTTCTTTTCCGTCCAGTACTGGAAAATATGTGTTTAATTTAATTTTACATTCGGAGATCTTACCGCTTATCCGTGTATTTTTGCGTTTTTTTATGTTATGTGATATAGTGAGCAATACAGATTATACTCTGATTTTTAATTAGATGGACTAAACTGACAGTTGGTGGGTTGCCACGTACGGGAAAATAAAAAATAGTGTTGTGCTCGAATAATAAATATTTCCATTCAATCATTCGTTCATTCAATTGCAGACTGGTGTATGTAATGTAACTCGCTCGCCTGGCCCTGAGTGATTTAAGATTTAGTTTTGGTAATTCTTTAACCATATTCCTAAACCTTTAAATTTGTTCAAATTTGTTAAAAATGTTTAAAAAATTTTGTTAAATCTGAGGCTAGATAAGTTTAAAACGTCGCCTGGTTATGTAAGCCTGTTTACATTTTCCTAGATTCTAGATCTACTCTATTAAGCTCTCTTAATATTCTTATATTATCTCTCTCTGTATGTCATATTGATTGTTTGTTACCTGTTTTACACTCCAATAAACAAATTAAATTACATTATAAACTCTACGTACGCACACGAATTACTAAGCTGAAATGGAGACGGGCGGGATATTTGGTTAGGCGGGAAGACGGCCGGTGGACTAAGGAAGCCACTGAGTGGTGGCCAAGAACGGGTCGACGGTCGGTGGGCAGACCACCAGCCCGATGGGCCGACGACATTGTGAAAGCGGCTGGGAGACACTGGACCGGATGGGTTGGCGTGAGAGAGAAGAGTCCTATGCCCAACAGTGGGCTCTATTTACGGGCTGATTAGATAGAATAAACTGTAAAATTAAATTATACTTAAGTTAGAGGATTTCGTGATAAAATTATACATTTATAACTTAACAACATGACAGAAATACCATATTCATTCCTTTCTGTTTTGGAATAGGAAAAAAATTAATAAAAACTAGATTTAAAATTTTAATCACTTTTAAAGTCTTAGGACGAATTGCACCTCGATTTTAAAATGCGTTAGCGCTTTGTATTGTCAAACTATACAAAGACTTCACATTAAAATAAAATCAGCAACTAAACACGTTTAAAGATTTTGGTGCAAGCTTCGTTTTGCTTAGCTAATAAATTTATTGAAATGGAAAATCAAATAGATAATATGAAAAAAAAACAACAAACTAAATACTGAACAAAAACATGGGGTCGATACAATAATGAAAGCTGTAATTCTACATTGAGAAAACAGCTTGCTCCTTTTTCCTAGATGGCACATGTGGATTATTGTCTAAGTCGCATATTATGTCGTTAGATTCACTGGCTATTAGGTTTATAAATTTATTTATTGTTTTTAATTTGTGATGAGGAACCCAGCCATGATACTATTGTTTTGATCCTTCAAGATATAATGAAAAATAAAGTACGTTTTGAAGGCAAAACTTTATTATTCAAGCGTAAAGGCTGAGGTGTTACAATGTGACCAATAAATACCTACTATATAAAGAAGATACTGTAAATAGTAGACACGACACAATATGGTATACGAATCTATCAAAATATTATTCGTTGAAAACGGTTAACTACAGAACTCTGTAGTTAACTGATAAACTCTGATGATAACTATCATCTAAACCTTATGAAAAAAAAAGTGGATATTATATGTCTAGTCGGGTTGTCATCTCGTTACTTAAACGAAATATTTGCTAAAGTTTGTGGGTTTTTCAGATGTAGGTATGTTTGTTTAATTGGTAGGTATTTAATGATTAGGATTAAGTTAAATTATTTCCCCAACTAAATGAAATAAAATTGAAGAGTGAATGATTGAATGAAATCGAACATTCAATGAACACATCAAGTCACATCACTACGATCTTGCTCTGACAACAATAAAAAAAATAAGAGCTTTTTGAACTGTCAGTTTAGTCCACCTAATTAAAAATCAGAGTATAGTGTCTATTCCCTTCTTATCTTATAGAAAGAAAATATCAAGTAAAATTTTTTTATAAAGCAGCCACGTGTTAATCTCGTAGAATAATAACAATTATAGGTATTAAAACGTTTACATTCCATCCGAACTTTGGATCCGAAAACAAAAAGCAATGTGCCACAATTAGATTTGATCAAAAACATGTTGAACCACGTTCTTCGGATACATAGGTATACCAGGAATTACACCTGAGATTTGACAATATCGGATAGGAATTTTACACTTTGTACACAACAAAGACACACACACACACACACACCCTCACACACACACACACACACACACACACACACACACACACACACACACACACACACACACACACACAAACACACACACACACAAAGAAATAAACCTAAACAAAGAAACCCAACGATATTTACCTCGAACCACCCGCGCCCATCTTTAATCGCATCGCCGATTTGATTCAACTCCTGCGCAAACAGATCCCATTTGGAATCCGCATCGTCCATTCTCGTACGACGGACCAACTGCGGATTATGCTCCAGAAACTCTGCCAAAGCGTACATTTGCCTTTGACTGACTTCTGCACTGTTGCTAGCTGTGAACGACTCTTCAGGTGAACTTGCGTCCACTGATCGTTCGAATTCATCCGTGGCCGTGAAGTCACTTTGAGCGTGAACATTTTGCTGTGCCTTCGAGGTGCTTTCTTCAATGAGCGCCACGAGTCTCTTCTCCAGGTCTGATAAGCGTAGGGTCTGATGTTGGGCGCATATCTTCTTCAGATAGAATTTCTTCTCGGACCAGTACTGAAATATAGATGAGGTTGTGTGAATAGGCAGATTTGACAGGCTTCTGAAAACCATCTCATATTTTTTGTTGGTGTTCATGGAGTCCTCAGAAAGTTGTCATTTTAAATTCTTTCGTGTATTTCTTCTAAGGCAAAAGAAAATTTACTTTTAAAATAAGCCACCAAAACGCCATCTTGAGCATTATGGCGTCGCACAGGAATCATGACGTCACTGGCCAGTAAACAAAACAATGAACGTAAGAACGACATGAATGACTGACGCCTTTTTTACTGAGCTCATGATAGATTCGGCCAATCCATTATTATCTAAATCCTGTTTTTTTATAATTTTTTTTTGTTAAAATAATTTAAACCCTTTTAAGACTATTGGATTATAACGTACTATCGGATGTTCGAAAAAAGTTGCCTTGAAAGGGTTAAAGCGGTTTCAAGACTTAATATAACTTATACAAATACGTATAAATAATATTGTTTTTTTCACACTGTCAAATTATCTATTGGACATTTAAAAAAAAATCATTCTTTCCTTGAATTCAGGTCTAGCTATTGTTACATTCTGGGACTTTTTTCCCAGTAGGTATGTCTAAAGCTAAGCGTCCACCGTATCGGAATCGGAGCGTACGCACCGTACGAGCCGTCGGCATTTACAAAATGCCGAAAGGGTGCGTCCACTGCATTCGGATTTTCCGTCGGCAATATCGGTATTTTCCAGTGTTGCCAACCCCTACAGAAAAAATCCCCCAAGAAAATCTTCAAATTCCCCTTTAAAGACCCCCAATTTTTTTTTATTGTTATATCCACAAATAACATTTCATTGCTATGTGTTGTATAGACAATTTTGGGATTAAGGGGAATTGAAATTTGGACAAATTGAAATGAAGTCAATTGAGATTTCAGGCACTATGGGACTAAAGCGAATTGAAATTCAGTTACAATGAAATCATGGCATTTTGACATTTAGTTGTTACGGACCGGAGGCGTTGGCACCACTGGTATTTTCAAAGCAATCAAGTTCGCCTGTGAACCTGTATTCGCAATATCGTGACGGGGATATTGTTGACATTAGTTATGTTGTTTGTTGTCACTTGAGGAGGAGAAATCAAAAGAAAACTGGGTTCATAAAATAAACTGAAAAAGGCCTATTTTCGGAGAATCCCACACATTATTACTATGATTTAGTAGAAAATGAAAAGAGATTTTTCGGCTACATTCATATGTCCCGAACCAAATTATTTGAACTTCACTATGTTTTTCTATACCAAATATTTTTTCATGTGGCCAGATCTAGCTAAAAAGTAACTAAAGTGGCAACACTGATCGGAATCCGAATGGCGGGTCGGCTGCGGATTACGTCATCGGAAGGAATATCGCACTCCGGAGCAGAAATGCCGATGCAGTGCACGCAGTACCATAGAAATCAGTACAAAGCAACAAATCCGTCCGCTCCGTACGGAGCGGTTCCGATGCAGTGGACGATTAGCTATACTCCTACTCCGAACTGTCATTTTCACAAATATTTTGACTCTTTCGAGTTATCTAAATGCTTAACAAGATAGAGTGAAAAGTGAACGTAATATAGGAGCAGGTCGGACTCTTCCGACAAAAAGTCAAGTAAACGTATCAAAGTTGCCGTCAGTCTGTTTTTTAGTTCAATGCAAAAAAATAAAACAGTCACGTCGACATCTCAATACAATCCAATGTCTGAATGTTGCTAGTACGCAAAAAACCAAATTACCCCATTTTACTTCCAAGTGAAAATTGTTTGTGCTACGTAGGTGTTTTTTTTACCTTGCTCTTATGAGGAATTAAACTTTAATGTCTTTGATGTGATAAGGATTTTGGTCACACAAGTCTTCTATTCACGGTAAAAAAAATCTACCGAGTAAACCTATATATTTTATAACGGCAACACCGCGTCATTTTTTTTTTGCATTGAACTAAAAAACTGACTGTAGTGCTTACGTAAGTTTTACTTCAAAAACGCTCACCTTCGACCACCCAGGTCCATCCTTCTTGACCGTGCCCAGTTCGTTGAACTCAGCCGCCACCCTCGCCCACTTCGCTTTGGTATCCAATCTCCCTTGCATTGTCATCGTCCGGGAGTTGGCAATATCCGGATGGCTTTCGAGGAACTCTACAATTCTTAGCATTTGACTAGGGTTAGGCTTCGCGGCAGCCTTCCGCGGTCTCGGAGACCTGCTTTCTGTATGGTGTGTATCGGTCACTGCATTATCTTTGCAGCTTTGACGGTTGTGTGTTTCAGAACTGTCTTTAGGATCTTGAGCGTCGGAGACTAAGCCCTCTTGGCGATCAAATGATTCCACTATGTCACGTGAATCATCAAATTCCTCTTTTTTTTGTTGCGGGTGGGTGTTTTGAGGTGAACTGGTGGCGTTATTTTCGTCGAAGATGGCCACGAGTCTTTTCTCTAGAGCTGACAATCGAGAGGTCTGATGCTGGGCGCATATCTTCCTCAGGTAGAATTTCTTCTCGGACCAGAACTGGAATTTAGAAGAGGTTATGTGAAACAACGAACGCACAAGTTTGCCAAAGGTCATGCGAATCGCTCGTGGCCCCAGCTAGCAGTAGGCAATGTTTAGAGTACTGCTATAATGCTAAATAAATAAATAAAATTTCTTAAGTGGAGACCACACTTCGGCAAGCGCAGCGTGGGACGACCTCATCCAAGTGGCAGGAAGACGCTGGATGCAAGCCGCTTCCAACCGGTCTTTTTGGAGATCCACGGAGGAGGCCTATGTCCAGCAGTGGACTTCTTGTGGCTGAATGATGATGGTGATGACTAGATAATGCTTTCCTTTGGCGTAATAAGTCTTACCTTCGACCACCCGGCGCCATCTTTCTTCACCGAGCCCAGCGCGTTGAATTCCTCAGCCACGAGCGCCCACTTCGCCTTAGTATCCAGCCTCGCTTGGATGCTCAGCGTGCGACAGTTGGCTATATCCGGATGGCACTCCAGAAACTCCACAAGCCTCAGCATTTGCAGGGGGCTAGGTCGCGTGAAGGCCTTTGGAGGCAGCGAGGTAAGTTCGTAGAAGCCGTCGTCATCTGATAAGCAAATAGACAAGTCATTAAATTACATCATCAACCAGTTATATCCCCACCGAGCGGCACGGGTCTCTTCCCTGAGGAAGGTGTAGGCCATACTCCACCACGGGGACCAAGTCCGGATTGGTGGAGGGTTGTAATACTAGTGGCTGGTCTTACTGTCAGAAGTTTTCAAGCCGCCCTAAGGCCTCTGACTTGGCTTAACGACTGCCATCTATCGACGGCAGCCGGCACCAACTGCTTAACGTGACAGAAGCACGGAACCGCTCGGAAATGCCACTGGCGTTAGTCATGGCCGGCCACCCATCCATGCACTAAAGGCGCCCGGGGCTACGAGGGCTTCTAAAAATGTCAAATCCGACCAAAAGCTTCTGACTTCGAGAGATGTCGAAGATAAAATATGAAGTAAGTATTGTCTTTATTTAGGTTTAATTTACCCAAATATATAAATGTGTGTTTTGGGGTGCAAAGTTTCTTAATTAAGCTAAAACTGTTTTGAAAAGAATAAATGTGGAGTTTCTTTGTTAGTTTCTTCTCCATGTAATCTATTAATTGTGAAACTAACAAGTTTGACTTTCATAAAGTAAACTTTGTTTGGACTACGAATAAAAATATTTGAATTGAATTGAATTAGGACAAAATATTGCTGTAGGTACAGAAAATGCAAAATGACGACCTCTGTGGCGCAGCGGTTAGCACATCTGCCTACCATGCGAGAGGTCCCGGGTTCCAATCCCAGCTGCGGACAAAAAAATCGGTCTGCGGACAGGTCTTGGATGTTTACATGTTTGTGACGTCGCTGTTTCTGGTTCCCACGACACTGGGTATCCTGTTGTGGGGTCAGAAGCAATGTATGTGCCTGTATGTAAACGTTTATGTTTAATGTTTTATGTTTACTGACTTGGCATGTCATCTGCCGCTGTTTCTTCTTTGACACATTCCGGGTTGAGCATTTCGTCTTGAGATGTCTCTTGGGTGGAGAGGTTTTGGACTTCTGACGTGTCAGCGTTGTCGAACAGAAGAGAAGACATCCTGGCGTCTAGAGCGGAGATTTTGGACGATTTCCTTCGAGCGTGGAGTCTTTTCAAGAAACATTTCCTCTCCGTCCAAAACTGTAACGCGAAAAAATCTGTTAAACTTTTTATAGGCTATTTGACAGTGTGAAAAAAACGCTATTATTTCTACGTATTCGTATAACTTATGTGTTTTAAAACCGCTTTTAACTAAAAAAAAAACAATTATGATTTGTAAAAAAACACAAGATAAAATTTGATAATTTGTATTTGCCGCCATTGTATCGAAAACGGCCTGGATCGGCCGATTCTATGATAACGTCACATGGCAATAAAAATGGCGTCTGTCATTCATTCTTTCTTACGTTCATTGGTTGGTTTGCCGGGAAGTGACGTCATAATTCCTGAGCGACGCCATATTGTCTAAGATAGCGTTTTGGCGGTTTATTTGAAAAGTAAATTTTCGTTTGCCTCTTTTAAAAGAAGGTCTATGCGTAGCAGATGACACTCGTGCCACGGAGGAGGGCTCCCCGCAACAGCCAGTCGAACCCGATGTTCCAGAGAAGGGGCCCCAGGACCGACCTCTGCGGAACACCGGATTCGACGCTGCATCGCCGGAGCCGGCCAGTCTTGTCTACGAGGAGGACCACTCGGTCCTCCAGGTAGTCCGCCAGAAGGCCCCGCAAATACCGAGGAACTCCGTGAAAACGGAGCGCCTCGAGGATTTTGGAGTGGGGAACGGAGTTGAAAGCGTTGGCTATGTCGAAGGACACAGCCAACACTCCGTCCCCAGCGTCCACGGCCTCCTTCACCTGGCCCTTTAGCATTGCCAGGGCGTCCACTGTCGAACGCCCAGTCCGGAAACCAAACTGAGCGTCCGACAGATCCGGCCCGACCGCCCGCAGGTGGTCATTAAAACGGCGAGGATCCCCTCGAACATCTTACCGACCTCATCGAGCAGAACGATGGGCCGGTATGCCGAGGGGGAATCCGCCGGGCGCCCTTCCTTGCGGAGGAGGCATAGCTGCCCCTCCTTCCATGGTTTCGGGAACCTCCCCGACGCAAGACACGCGTCGAAGAGGTCCCAAAACCTGTCCACCATCCTGGTGGCGGCTATTGCCACCACCCTTGCGGGGACGCCATCTGGCCCAGGGGCCGTCTTCTTCGCGCGGAGACGAAGCGCCACCGCGCGGAATTCGGCCTCCGTAAGAGGAGGGACCTCCTCCACCTCCTCCTCCTCCTGAGCGGTGGCCCGGGGAGGATCCATCGCAAGGCCTCTGACTTGGCCTAACGACTGCCATCTATAATTGACGGCAGCCGGCACCAACTGCTTAACGTGCCTTGCGAAGCACGGAACCGCTCGGAAAAAAATGCCACTAGCGTTAGTCATAGACAGTGACCCATTCATGGACTGAACGCGCCGTATGTTGCTTAACCTTCGTGATCGTTGTAAGACCTGTGCCCCTCGGTGGAGACATAATGGGTTGATGATGAAATACAAGTGCAAAAATAACTACAAACAATTTTGAATGCCAGACAATGGCGCATTACGCATGTCCCTAGCTATTGTAAATTATATAAAACGTAGCGTGTTTGCTGCAAATCAATAAATGAAATTAAATAAGAAATCTTCTGGTCGGACGACGGTCGGTGGGCAGACCACCAGCCCGATGGGCCGACGACATTGTGAAAGCGGCTGGGAGACATTGGACGAGACTAGCACTGGACCGGATGGGTCGACATGTTGGCCTATCTGCCCTCGTAAGGAAGAACGCAGTAATCGTAAAAACGCAGTTTTGAGTAAATAGCTATTTATTTCTTAGGATTAGAAGGATTTCATACATAACTGCATATTTTCTTACTGAAATTTCAGGTTTCTAGTATACCTACAGCCACCATTATTTTTTCACCTATAGTAATACCACCAGGGAGCCCAATTTTGCATCCAAAGTAAAAACGCAGTAATGGCTATGCCCAACAGTGGGCTCTATTTACGGGCTGATTAGATAGATAGAAGAAATGACGACACCTGTGGCGTAGTGGTCAGCGCATCTGCTTGACATGCGAGAGGTCCCGGGGTCGATCCCCGGCTGGGGAGAAAAAAAAATACTCCAGGTCTTGGATGTTTACATGTTTGTGATATCGCTGTTTCTGGTTCCCACGACACGGGGTATCCTAGTGTGGGGCCAGAAGCAATGTATGTGCCTGTATGTAAGAAAAAAATCTTACCTTTGCCCAGCCCCGACTGTCCTTCTTGGCTCCGTCCAGGGCGTTCAGAATCTTCGCCACCGATGCCCACTTCCTGTTAGTCTCAATCCTTCCTTGAGCAGTCCTCAACAGTCCATTGGCGATACCAGGATTCCGTTCCATGAACTGGTAAAGCTTCTCCAGCTGAACTTCACTCGCTTTTATGTTAACCGTGGGGCTGAAAACCTTACTAGACTGATTTGATTCCTTTTTGGTCTTTTTGGGGGACGATACAGCGTTTGTATCTTCATCGTCATGTTCTACAGTGATAACTGTTTTGTCTTCAGCGTCCGAGTTGCCGCTGTCACTAGGGTCCGGCTCAGATTGCGTTGGATTTTGCGTGAATTCGTCTCGTACCAAAGCAAATAGCCTCGCGTCTAGACCTAACAGTTTTGAGGTCTCACCTCGAGTGAAGGCTCTCTTCAAGAAGCTTTTCTTTTCCGTCCAATACTGAAAAGTGTACGGGTCGATAAGAGGTCAGTAATATAGGGTAGTTTCCATGTAGGCTAGGTATATTCTAAAAGCTAACAGACTAATTATTTCACAGCCTTGCCACGTACAATGACCCAACTATGAGGCTAAACGCGGAAATCTCAGGTCTGGCTAACTAGCTGTACTTTCATTACTATTTGTTTTGCCTCGCAGATTGATGTTGTTACGCTTTATTGCACAATGAAAAATACAACACATTACATTACAGATACTTAAAGGAAGGAATATCGCTCTCCGGCGCAGAAATGCCGATCCAGTGCACGCAATACTATAGAAATCAATACAAAGCAACAAATCCGTCCGCTCCGTACGGATCGATTCGCTTCGATCGATTCGACTCGCGGACCAACGCTCACAGAAATCAGAAATCAGAAATTTATTTCAAAGTAAAGAATTTACATTCTGCTTGTTGAATGTCGATGTACATACAGTTATGTATACTGTTAGCCGCTGCCTTGGGCCGTGTGTAGTGGAGAAAAAGGCAGCGAAAAAAAACTCCACTCTGACCACCTTTTCTCAAATCACCTTAAAGCTAATACAAATCAAACTTACAAAATAATATCTTGGATGTGTTGAACACTAGACACATTTATAATCTGATTAAATTTAATATTAAACTACTATTTAATGCCATACGTCCTCGTCTTCTAAATAATCGTTGATTTTATAATAAGCTTTTTTTGCAAAGAGTCTGAATCTACTGTTTACTGTAACACAGTCTGTTAATCTACTGTTAATAGCTGTCAGTAGCTTTATTGTGTGCACTTTTGACAACTGACAGCTGTTAACAATAGATTAACAGACTGTCAGCGTTCGAGAAACCAGGGGTTACTGTCCTATGTTCAAAAATATAATGGAGCCTAGTAAACTTAATTATGTCAGTGATTACCATTTTTTGTTAAGTTTGTATATCGTTTTGTTTGAACCTATTATGTTATATTCTAAGCAGTGGCTTTGAAAATAAGAAGGTTATGATTGGGGGCGCCACTGTCTGATGCATCAGAAGATCTATCTTGTATACTCGAGCCATTTTGTAATGGCTCAAGTATACAAGATAGAGCTGTGGTGCGAACGGAGTCATAAACATTTGTATCAGACCTCTCTCTCACACATATAGGAGGCATATCAGGCATATCGGAACTCTCGCTCGCACTTTTACGAGTCGGTTCGCACGTTGTAATGGCTCATGTATAACACTACTAATTCGATACACTAATTCGTGTTAAAAGTAAGGACTGTTCTTATCTGTATCATCATCAACCCATCATGTCCCCACCAAGGGGCACGGGTCTCTTCCCTGGGGAAGGTATAGGCCATACTCCACCACGGGGGCCAAGTCCGGATTGGTGGAGGCTTGTAAGACTAGTGGCTGGTCTTACTGTCAGAAGTTTTCAAGCCGCCCTAAGGTATCTGTATAGAAATTTTTTAATGTTCGTTTTTTAATGTAATGTTAAATTAGTTTAATGTTCATCACACAACCTAGAAGAGCTACTGGGCGGCCAATTTTTTCTTCGCAAAGCATTTACTGCTTTCTTCTTTTAGCGTCTTTGGGAAATAGGTGATTACCCTTGTTTTTGCAATTTAGCGCTGAACATAGCGTCATTTGTACAAAAAAAAACTCAAAATTGTTTTGTTTGTTTAGGAAAAACTATAGAGTTTGACAGATATTGTGGTGCATGACAGTGTCGTTATCTGCAACGAGCAAAAAATAGTTTTTAAGGCTACAGGGAGTACGGGAGTACCTAAGGGAGTACTCCCTCTCTTGTACTGTGGCTTCTCTGTGTACTAAAACATGAGCCGTGGATCATCATCATCATTCAGCCACATGAAATCCAATGCTAGACATAGGCCTCCTCCATGGATTTCCAAAAGGACCGGTTGGAAGCGGCCCGCATCCAGTGTCTTCCTGCCACTTGGATGCAGGAACTGCCTACGCTGCGCTTGCCGATGTGTGGTCTCCATCCAAGAACCTTTCGCCCCCATCGGCCATCAGTACTGCCTGCTATGTGCCCCGCCCACTACCACTTCAACTTACTCATCCGGTGGGCTATGTCGACGACTCTCAACATTTCTGATTCGGTCTCGTAGAGAAATTCCGAGCATAGCCCTTTCCATAGCTCGTTGCGTGACCTTGAGCTTTCTTATGAGGCCCAAAGTGAAATACCATGTTTCAGTGCCATTAAGTCATCCGAGCCATGTTTCAGTGCCATAAGAGCCGTGGATACATGGCTTTAAATACCCTCAAAATTCGTAGAGTATAGAAACGCTCACCTTAGCCCACCCCTTATGGTCCTTCTTAGCCACACCAGAACCGTTAACCTTCACAGCGGCATCCATCCACTTCTTGGCCTCAAACTTGGACGGTCCGTGGTCCGTTCCCTTCACAAGATCTGGATTACTCTCCAGAAACTTGACCAGCACCTTCTTCTGTCTCTCATCGGGACGTGAGCCGTTCTGAAACGTGGATGGAAAGGTTACTGTGATGAATAACTGGTGTACTTCACATAGTAAAGGGGTGTGGACTTACCATAGTTATAATTTCTTATTTTTTTTCCCCACACTAGGATACCCTTTATCGTGGGAACCAGAAACAGCGACGTCACAAACAGGTACTTAAATATATTTTTTTAATATATTTTTTTAATTAATTTTTAGCGAGGAAATCCTTTACATTTTTACTTTAACTTAAATGTCGCCAAACTGCTGTGCAGTTCGTTGGCGATGCGCTCTTGTAACTAAAAGTTTCCTATACCCAACTTAAATTAACCTAGATTGGCTAAAGGAGCCTTGAATATAATATTCAAAACTCGTTCAGGCAAATTTAACCTACTTTAACATAATTTCCTTTAATTTGTCATTCAAAATCCTTGTTTTAACATCCAAGACCCGGGGGTGTTTTTCCCCCCTGAAATTCCAACCCGGGACCTCTCGCATGATAGGCAGTAGCGCTAGCCGCTGCGCTGAGTGCGTATACTGAGTTGTTTCATTCACTCTCGATAGTGAGAGCGTTTGCGATTTGCATAGGAGTGACAAAGAGACAACTAGATGGCGCGCTTTGTCACTCCTATGCAAATCGCAAACGCTCTCGCTATCGAAAGTGAATGACAAAACTCAGTATACGCACTCAGAGGTCGTCAAAGAGAGGTTGTTACCAACTTCGATTGATACTGAAACACTTTTGAATGGTTTGCGGTTGTATAGTATTTAAAACGATCGGATGTCAACAGTAGATTAATGCCCGGTTCCTATAATATACGCCTACCGGCTACGATTTGTTTGTTCGTAGGAATTGTAACCGATCGTAAGCAAGGTTCGTAGAAATTCTAACCGATCGTAAGCAAAAACGAAGCGTTTTGTGGATATTGGAACGATGCATAAGACATACCCGCAATAACTCTAGCGGAGTCTCCGTGACACTATCAATAAACGTAACAGGGTTGTGTGTATAGTGTTGGACAGTGTACCCTCTTGACAGCCAAAGTACTATGTTCTTGAATTCAAACTAAGCAAACTTTGACAAAATGTTGTCTATTACACTTGTTTGAGAACCGTTTGATTTCGGCGAGCAGAATTGCAACTGAAGAGCAGCAACTGGTAACAATACTAATTTAAAAAAATGGCAAGTAATCCCAAATTGGTCCTAAATTGATTGGTTATCAAATTTTTAAACGACTAAACTAGACATTATTAGCTTGCCCGCAGTCGGAGACGACCACCGACGACGCGAGCTCCGTCTCTGCTCACCATGATTAAGCTCTGCGAATGATAGCGAAACCTGATCGGACTCGTCCGAAAAAAAGTGAAGTTTATCCTGAATGAACTTAATAATTGGCCTTTGTTGGCAATACTGCAACATTGAGTGAATGAAGATGGATGGATGAGTGAATAAGTGAATGGAACTTCCTCTTTTCTCTCTCTCTGCCTGCGTCCGCCGTCCATGGCGGTGCAAATGTGTTAATATTTTTGTTTTATACTGTGTTTTCGAGTGATATTAAACGGCATACTTTGCCCAGCAGTGGGACACAAAATAAAGGACGTAAAAAAAATAGTTACCAATAAGCGAGTGACATTTTTTATTAACTCTTTGATTCAATGTACCTTAGATGTTCTTCCCAATCGTATTGTTTTGTTTTATTTTTGTTTACTAGTTTACTGCGTGTTCCTGTGATAATTAAAAAAAAGTCTTTATACATAATATTCTTTTTCACATTTTTTTTATCAGATGTAATTATCTTTTGTTCAAATAAATTACTTACATTTTCTCTTTTCAGCCGCTCTTGGAAACCTAATCGGTTTTTAAATGGTGCCAATGAATAAATCAATGTCAAAGTGCAAAACATTTATTTAAAATCAACGCATCAGTATCCTTTCGCGGTGTCGATAGCCATCTATGACCTCGACCACTCAGGAACTATAAATAATACAGCGGTGTCATCTAGCGGAATTTCGTTGAACTGCTGGACACCTACGTCACGCTAGATGCTAATATCCGGCGTGCGACACACAGGAAGAAACTAGAGCGAGGGCGTGGAAAAGAGGCGACGCGCCCGGCTCGCTTCGTCTCTATGGTATGGGCATCGTCCTGTCTCGTCCCTTCAGTACATTTTATATGAAAGTGAATTGAAGTGGCGCAGAATCCTTTCTGTGTATCCAAAGCCATTAAGGGCTTTCCAAGTGCGGATAACCTTGTGCATTTGGGAGCTTAGAATAATACCACGGTGTCATCTAGCGGAATTTCGTGGAACTGCTAGACACCTATGTCACGCCAGGTGCTAATCTCCATAGCAACGAGCGAGCATGGACGCACCCGCATACGGTATGGTACAGTACTCACCAAGTTGATGGCAAGCGTGAAGGAGGCACCGCAGATGGGACAGTGTTCACTCTTCTCCCCGTGCATACGCTTGTGTGTCTTCAGACCAAAGGCTTTACTGAAGCAACGGCCGCACACTTCACATTTGTGGCTGAAAGCGGGATAACAATGCATTAGTTAGCCATTTACAAGAAATAAAGCGGGTGGCGCCGTGGGCTGTGTCGGCCTACACGACACATGAAATGTCCTAGGTTAAGGTATTAAAGTTTAGCTCAAACGTTACGCGGCAGTGGCGCCACTAGCGGTCGGAGTTAGGAGAATCTAATGAAGTGTATAAGCTATTGTACCTAATTTGTGGATAGAGAAATAAAAGTTTATTTGTATTGTATTGTATTGTACTATTTTAAAATGTGAAATGTGACATAAAATTTAAAAAGTTTGTAAGAAATTCTTATCACACAAATAGCTGAACAGTTTGGCTCAATCTGAATCGTAGGACCATAGAACTATACCCTGTTTTAAATCAGTTTTACCACAGACAGCTTTTGAAATTAAATTAAATGAAAAAAAATTACCGTAACCTCGTAAGGCCCAATATACTACAATATACTTTTATTGTTATTTTCAAGGTTGGGCCTTATAATAATATAAGCCTTTATTATTTTTTTCTAAATAATAGTTAATTACATGAAACAATTAGCAATTTCAATTGACATATTGACAATGGTACATATTACATACTTGAGTTAATTAATAAATAAATTGTATAAATTGTAAACATTTTTTTTTTGCATTTTTTATTAGGGTGTCCCTCTCCGGGACATGCTTGGCCTCCCACAAGCCTTGTGGTTTGTGGGGTGTGGTCTAATCACCCTCGCTGACCAGGCTTCACTGGGTGATTTAGGTTGGGTCTTACGAGGGTAAAACAGTTACAAATAAAAGGGTTACTGGCTCCTTGACTAGGATTCCCCATGCTATGGGTATCCAGGCTACTTCCAAAATACATAATAGTATTATGTTTTACCAGAAAGGTACAGGGTAAAAATGTACACTGACTGACAGAACCCCACTGTGTCAGTGAGTTGTGCAGAGCACAAGCAGAAGTCTTTGCTCATCAGTGGGACATATTATAACATTTAAATACAGGCAAGCACATTGCTTCTGGCCCCACACTAGGATACCTTGTGTTGTGGGACCCAGAAACAGCGACGTCACAAACATGTAAACATCCAAGACTTGGGTTTCCTTTTTTTGTCCCCAGGCGCGATTCGAACCCGGGACCTGTCGCATGGTAGGCAGATGCGCTAACCACTGCGCCACAGAGGTTGTCACAATAAACCAGCTAATACAAGAAATACACTATAATACATACCGAGTCTGGACCTGATGCTCAATGGAGTGCTCCTTCATCATTGTAGCATTCTCAAATACCTTGCCGCAGTCTGGACAGGATGTGTGTTTCTTTCTCTTCGGCGGCCTCCACTCACTGACATAGTCTGGGTCTTTCTTCTCTCTTGACGGACGGGTCCTCCGTTTGACAGGCTCAGGATCGGGCTGTGACATTGTATGAGTTTTATTGCTCTACGTAAGCTTAGGTATTGATAAAAAAATTCAAGTTTTGAATTATTTCAATAACATTGTCATTATTACAATAATTGTTGATACAGTAGCAGCTTAGAGCTCATGCATGACTGTATATCTTACATTACATAGGTATACGGAGAATTTATTCATTCTAATAAACATTTAAAATTTTTGAACCCAATATGAGAACCAATCCAGACTTGGCCCTCATGGAGGATTATGGCCTATACCTTCCTCAGAGAAGAGACCCGTGCCCCTTGGTGGAGACATGATGGGTTGATGATGATGGGAAAAATATAGAAAAACCACCAGACTGGTAAAAATCAAGTCAGCGTGCCTTACGCGGGAATTGAATTTACGATCTTTAGCATGGTAGTCAACCGTGCTACGGGTAGATCAGTGAAGCAGTCAAATAATTTCTAATTAATAAGAAGAAACAGGCGATTCTTACAGACTCAATATTCGGACTTGCGGCTTCATCATCGTCGTATCTTACTTCTTCCACCTCGACTTTAACAAAAATTCCTGGATGGGGACCTTCATCGCTTTCCTCGTCCATTCTCTTCCTTTTATCATTATCGTCTGCGTTATTTAGTTCATCGTTATCGTCAGCTTTTCGTTTGAGAGTCGCCAGACTTTCATCCTCCGAAGAGTCGTCGTTGCTGCGACTTCCCTCGTCAGAATTTGACGCCATGGTGTCTTTTATGCCACAACCGGATGCTAAATATAGTTTTTACCTTGCACTTCTACATAATTGACGACACTTTCCGCAAAAATCACGGAAAATAATAAAAACAAACTTTGCCGAAGAACGCCATTTTAGACTTTTCTATCATTGTTTTCACTGCATCGATAATAATTAATCTCTAGGTCCTGATTCGCTAAAATCGTTTTATAGACGTAGTTCCGATTTACTATTGGTGCAACATGAAAAACTTTATGTAGTTGTCGAACCAATCGAATCTCTTGAAATATTTGCAAAGGAAACGAAGCCATGTAATTTTGTGTACTGGCAATTTTTCCAAATTAATTGTCCTGAAAATGCATTGTTTTCCATCTTTTCTCAGAATCTTGGCTACAAAATACAATCAATTTATCGATTTTATATTAAAATGTGAAATTACTTTACACTATTCCTGTGAATTAATGGTGTTTTCCACAAATTGTATAATTTGAATTTTCAACTGGCAACTGGAATCCGTCAAAATGAAAAAATAATCACTTGTCATTAGCCGCTTGAAAAAAAACCAATCCGCTTCGCTTCTCTTTTGGAATTTATTGTACTGTAACAAGGCTTGCTTTCCTGTTTCACACTCGAAAATGTTGTAAAATTAGGTGGAACCACAATCAACAAACGCGCTGAAATCCGAAAAACTCTTCCGCGGCGCGTTATTATTATTTACACGCGCCTGGAGCCAGGGTTCGTGTGTGGCGGATCAATAGACGGTACCCTTGTTATGTGTATAGCGTAGCGTTGGATCTGCAAATGGAGACGAAATCCGGTGTCGGCATTCAAGACCACTGGATGAAAACCATGATGGAACCAGACACAAGCGACAAGCAGCCACAGAACGACAGCCATTCTGTGAAACGCGAGAAGATAGGCGAACCCTACAATGGATCTAACGAAACCATAACTTACGAGATGAAAGTACAGCAGCAGACCGAAAGGTTCCGCTGTGACGTATGTGACCTTACTTTCGAGGGTATGGAGTATCTGATGCTGCACAAGAAGTTTCACGGCTCCGAGAAGGACTGCAGCAGTGACACCCAGCAGGACTACTCGTCTAAGGACGTCCCAAAGAAGCGTCGTAAGTATAAATGCGACCAATGTGACGTTAAAGTCAACTCGCAGTACCATTTAGACATTCACCACAGCAAGCACGAGGGAAGTGCCGCACGGAAGTTTGTCTGCGAGGTGTGTGACCGCACATTTGTTGCAGCCCAGTTCCTGAAGAGCCACATGCAAACGCACTCCGCTTCCAACAACATCCATTGTGAGATTTGTGGCAAAACGTTTACGGGCCAGGCGTACCTCAAACTCCACATGCAGCTGCACACCGACATAAAGAAGTTCAAGTGTCAGAAGTGTGACGAGTCGCTTCCGACGAAGAATTGCTTGAAAATCCACATGAAAAAGCATACTAAAGTTAAAAACTTCAAATGTGACTTCTGCGGTAAGCTGTTTGTTTCAAAGATAACAATGGAGAAACACCAACAGACACATGAAGGACAGCCAATGGACGTTCATGTCAAGTGCAATCAATGTGACCGAACAATGCACGCTTCATTGATCCGCACCCACGTAGCTCGGGCTCACTCGGTCACTACAGACGATGATGTAAAAAGACCCCACAAATGCTCAACGTGTGGCAAGAGTTTCATTGTGAAAATCAACTTGAATCTACACATCAGGGTGTGTCACCCAGACTTGGCTGAACCAGAGGAGGATGATGACGATGTTATGTCCGATTAACTGTTGAATAGCTACAAAATGTAGTAAGAAGATGCTAGATTTACATTTGACTGTGATGTTGAGGGTAATGGTATTTTATTCAATTGTCAAGTCTCACTATCGCTATGCAGATATTTTACATATTTTATGTATATTTTACTGTTTTTTTTTAACATTATTCTTTAATTAAAGTCTATGGGATCTCTTTTAGGGAAAGCTGCTTTATTCTAATGAATTTTATTTGCTCACTCTGCATATAGACTGCATGTCATATCAGAGGTGACTCTATCCACTGATTTCTGAATTGAGAACTTTACTAGTAAACATTTTACAACTGCACAAAAAATATATGGCACATATCAGCTCAAAGCTGCTAGTGTATAATAAATGAAATTAACAATACTGAATTCACGACCGAACTACTGTCTTCCTGAATATCTGCTAACTGTCTTTGTAAAGCAATAAGTAAAATAACCTATTTTGTGCCTATGTGTAGTTCTTTACTAGTTGCAATAGTAAGAGTTAGGTATTTACTTTATTCAATCTGTTCCTAATTTAGTTGTGGGATCGAGTTGAAGATTTTATGCATTCTATACCTTCCTCAGGGAAGAGATCCGTGCCCCTCGGTGTGGACATAATGGGTTGATGATGAAGATGGGTTAAATGACTGTATTCAAAAACTGGTGAAAGGACTTGAATTAAATAGAATGCCTGGACCCAATACACCACGATCTTAATCACAGAGTTTGGAAAAACCCTTTTGCAATAATCATTACGGAACAAGTAGGATGTCAATTCAATTAACTGCCAAATTTATGTGGATTCAGTTATTCGTTTAGTCATGCATTAGAATTGTGTTGTACTTTTAGCTGTGAGCAATGCCTTACGAAGTGACTCTAAAAGAGGTACCTACAGTTGTAGGGAACTTTAAGGGCTTAATGAAGGGGATAGAATCTGTCTTAAACAGAATCCGACCTTAACCGAGCGAAGGAAAATTGCCACAAAATGTGATATTGAAGGCCGGGCTCATGTCTGTCAACCCTGTAACTAGTGTGTGGAAGATCATCCATAAATTACGTCACACGAATTTCATGATTTTTTTACCCCTCCCCCTCCTTGTCACAGCTGGTCACATTTGTGAGACTCCCCCATCCCTAGTGTGACGTCACATATTTTGCAATTTTACGCGTAGATTTCTATTGGATTAAAACAGCATTTCCGAAGTTAGTTTTGTTTCCGATAGAGTTAGGAATAGAGTTGCAAAAGTTTTTGTGTTTTTCTTTGATAGTTCGTGTTTTAACACTTAGATTAAAATAGATTTTTAAATGTGACGTCCAAAATGTAAGACCCCCCTCCCACTCCGTTGTCACACTTCGTCGACCCCCTCCCTCTCCCTTAGCGAGTGACGTAATTTATGGATGGGCCCTATGCTATATTGTCTTGTTAGTTAAATCTGGTACAGGCGGAGCTAGGAAATAATATTACATTAAATAAATTTACGCTTATGTACCAGAGGGATAGGCAGAGACCAGGGACTGCCACTTCCCTGACAGGGGTACAGTTACGTAAGACTCCACTGTATGGAGTGGTCTGATTTACCCCTTTTGTTCCGGTATGTCACACCACCTTTTGTCACACTGTTAGGGAATCCACACACGGCGGCTATAAGGTAAAGATAATATATATTATAGCACGATATATCTCATTACATCTTTCCATAGAAATCGTCAAGAGACCACACACGACAGCTATAATATACATCTTTACATCTTCGTATCTTTAAGGTACTGAGCGGTCTCTAAGCTATACATCCTGGGATGTAATGTATATTATAGCCGCCGTGTGTGAAGTCCCTTACATTCTAGGATGTTTTTTTCCAGTAGGTATCTCATACTCCTATTCCGAGCTGTCATATACATTCTTGTTTTTACTCTTTGGGGCCGTCCATAAATTACGTCATCGATTTTTTCAGATTTTAGACCCCCCCCCCCCCTATAATCATCCTATCGTCATTTCTTAATGACCCCCCCCCCCCCCTTCTCCCAAAATTGACGTCATTACTAGTTTGACAAAATAAAACATTGCAGATTTGAGAAAAATAGGGTATTATTGATTAAAACACTTGGTTATAGAATCACCTTTTATTATTTTTACACACTCACACTCTGTTGTACGTCGTATGAGCTAGGATACAACGGTGAGTAAGATATGATTGGGATATAATGTGTCCCGGTGATCAAAGATATGAGATATAACAACTCCCTCTAAGGACACACTTTGCGCAAGTCTAGAGCGCAGGCCGCAGGTCCGCAGCGGTGGCGGTGCGCGCCAAAGACAAAGGAAGCCGACTTTGTTTAAACAGCGCCGATTTCTTTTATTCTCCGAGTCGCCGCCAATCTTCGTTTAATAAACACAGTGTCGCATACAAACTATTTTCATAGGTACGATGTTATTTATAGTTTAAAAAAATAATGTAGACATGCCTTGACCTTGTAATAAATAAATAAATAATGAGTTCAATAATTAATACCATTAAATACTTGCAAAATATCACAAGAACATTATCTTTCCTTAGTATGAGACATGTATTTAAGTATAAGTATAGTATTAATATGTACTTTTATTATATATGTAATGTTGTAGTTATTATTTAAGTATTGTGTTTATTATCAATACATAGTATAAAACAAAGTCGCTTTCGCTGTCTGTCCCTATGTATGCTTAGATCTTTAAAACTACGCAACGGATTTTGATGCGGTTTTTTTAAATAGATAGACTGATTCTTAAAGAAGGTTTATATGTATAATACATGTAAGTACCACGGGCGAAGCCGGGGCGGGCAGCTAGTATTTTACTAGGTGTGCTGGAAGAAATTTCTTTTTAGAAATAATCTTTTTGTACGTGAAAAATAAACTATAAATAAATAAATAAGAATGACGTCAATTTCGAAACACCCCCCCCCCCCATCTATCATTTACCGTCATCCGCAGACCAACCCCCCCCCCCCCTAATTTAGAATGACGTAATATATGGACGGCCCCTTTCGAGTTGTCGAAATTTCGGTCATCACTATGCCAGCCTGGTGATATTGATCAGTAGAATATAGGTATCTGTCTTAACAGATCGGAGGCCGCTCATGCATAAGCCTCGTTGCCTACCTACTGTAGTTCGGATATTTCCAAACTCTTCAAATACATACTACATACGATATAAAATAAAATAGATTGTTAGTTTTATTTTCATATTACCGTAAGTTTAGACGCGTAAGTACAATAATGTATCGTGTATGAATTAATTTTCACTATTATACTCTTTTTTATGCTAACCGGAATATTGTTTAATTTTTCCATTTTTAGCCAAGGCGAGACAACTTCTACAAAATTAGGTAGGTACCTAAAGCTTTTTTTCTATTCCCAGCTTAGGGGCCATCCATAAATTAAGGCCGCTAACTCACTAGGACTCCATGGCGACGTCCCCAGCGACCGTATCCAAGCTGTTAGTTAATATTGAAATGTATGGTGCTTAACTCACTTGGCAACCGCCATGGCATCATGTATAATTAAGTGTGTGACGAAGTGTGATATTGTGTGGCAAGGAGGTGGGAGGGGTCTTACATTTTGTGACGTCACCTTTCAAAATTTATTATCTAATCTAAATGTTAAAACATGAACTTTGAACGGTTAACTAAAATTTCAAAAACATTTGTAACTTTACCTGCTCCTAACTTTATTTGTAACTCTATGGGAAATGAAACTAATTTCGGAACTGCTGTTTTAATTCAATAATTTCTAGATGTAAACTTGCACAATATGTGACGTCACACTAGGGAGGGGGGAGTCTCACAAATGTGACCAGCGGGAAGTGACGGGGGAAGGGTCAAAAAGTCATAAAATTCGTGTGACGTAATTTATGAATGGCCCCTTATCTACGGAAAATACTAATTTATTGATGGTCAGTCTCGATGACATTTTAGACAGGGTGAATTTTGAGACAGTAAAGAGAGGTACCTTAACCTTGCCGTCGATAGATGGCAGTCATTAGACCTTAGGGCGACTTGAAAACTTCTTCTTGATAATGATGAGGTTGGGTTTAATGTATTTATATATTTTTTTAATGTAAATACTTTTATAATTATTATGGTGCGCAGTAATAACTATGAAACGGCATACGTTTTTGCTGCCTCTATCTTATTTAACCTCTATCGAAAGCATGAAAATAAAGCAGATAGATAAAAAGTTTGTACCCAAACCAGGCGTAAGATTGAATAAAAAACAACTGTAACATTATCTAACAAAGAAGCATTTTAATAAATAAATTATTTAAAGGTAGGTACAGTCGACAGCAAGTCAACCTTCACATTTTAGTTGCAAAGTCACCCGTAATGCAACGGAGTAGAGTGCATGGGTGTATAGGATGATGTGCTGTCGACTGTACATATTACAGCTAAAAGATATGAGAAATTTCTTCTACTCCGGTTTCTTCTCCTCGGTGACTTCTGGAGAGGTCTCTGCGGCCTCCTCGCTCTCTCCTTCAGCTTTCGCCTGTTTCATCTCCTCGGCCAACTGCAAGGGAGAAGGGTTTTACTGAAGAAGCAAATGTCGGACCCTTAGTGCCCTGCCTCACTTGGACGCCATGGCGACGTCGCCAGCTACGTATCCAAGCAGTTTGTATTGGGCGACGTTGCCAGACCGTCGCCAAGTGAGTTAGGCACCATATATTTCAATATTAACTAATTGGATACGGTCGCTGGCGACGTCGACATGGCGTCCTTATGAGGCAGGGCACTTAGGCCCCTAACTCACTAGGACGCCCATGGCGACGTCGCGACGCCAGCCACACGTATCCAGGTAGTTAATATTTAAAGGCGACGTTGCCAGACCGTCGCCAATTGAGTTAGGCACTAGGTATACATTTCAATATTAACTGCTTGGATACGTTACTGGGGCGGAACGGAACCTACGGAACCCTTTTCGGTCCACCGTTTTTGCCGGAACCCTAGCTCAAATAAGAAACTGTAACAACGTAACAATACGTACTGACTGCACGAATGCTTGATGATACCTGAACGGAATTTCGGAATACAACATTTTAAAATAAGACAATTGAAACTGATTACCAGAAGATTACCATACTTAAATATCAAAGGAGAAAAAAACCATCGAAATGTTTAATTTTCGCGGAATCCCTGACAGCCTTTTACGGAATCAGGGTTCCGCGGAACACCGTTCGGGAACCGCTGCCTTAGAGCATTAAATAATAGAGAGAAGACAAGCCACTCAGCGTATGACCGCTGTACACAGAAACGCCTAATTAAAATATACAGGGTGTCCCAAAAAATAGTGTCAAGTGGAAGTCCAGATATAGAGCACCCATAGGGGTACTCGAATCACCCTCTCATATGTTGCGCAATTTTTTGTAGTTTTCGAGTCATCAAACATTTTTACAATTTATAAATTTAAACTAACTTTGCGATTCTTCATTTTTTATGGCGCTATTGTAACAGATTGACCCACAATTGAGTTTGTATCTGCAAGGCACACTATTCACCTATTTTGAAATAATGGCTCTGTGGCCAATAATGTCTTAGGTCAAGGTGGGACAAAAAATAGGAAAAAAAAAACTAAAAAAATCGCGGAACATACATGGGGGTGATTCGGGTACCCTTATTAGGGGTGCTCTATCTCTGGACTTCCGCTTGACACTATTTTTTGGGACGCCCTGTATAATAATATATGTCCGTAATTTAGGTGTAGGGGAGGAACGCGCAAAAAGGGAAAACCTCACCTCTGCCGCCTTCCTCATATCCTCGACCTTCTTGTCCTGCAGAGTAACGCTGATCTCCCGCGCCACCTGGAGATTGTTGATCTGCGTCTTGCCCAAGGGGTCAAAGACTCGCACCACTGGCTTCTTGGGATCATTGAGGTTGTCCAGGAAGGTAGCGTAACGGCTCATGATGACCTGGTAGACGGCCGGGTCGGTTTTGGGGTCTATTCTGCCAGGCTTGTACATTTTGGTAAGCTGTGGGGTACAAATACAAAAAATACAAAATTATTTATTTCGTTATAGCTACTACAATCTTAGACTACGTACATTGACGGTATAGATACCGTCAATGTACGTAGTCTAAGATTGTCTACTACGAGTAGTAAGAATAAAGATACCTTAGCTGTAGACACCGCTCATCCACAACTAGGGAAAGGTTGTCACAAAGTTGTCATCATCAAACATCACAGGATGTTTTACGTACATACATAAGCTCACGCCTGTATCCCAGAGGGGTAGGCAGAGACCAGGGGCTGCCACCTGCCACGATCCTGACAAATCACTTTCGCTTCATCGACATTATTAGTCGTTGCAGGCACGCGCCAGAAAGCGGCCCTAAGACCTTTTCGTACCCCTAAAAGGGATACGAAATTCTTTTAAAAGGGTTTTTACACTTTTTACAGTACCTATGTGAAAAGTGCCTATCTAACTATATACTAACTTCTATTTAGTAGACACCTTGTAGGTGGTGTTAATAAGCATTTATCGAAGGTTAGATAAATAAATAGGTACTCACATTACGTATGCACTGCTGACGGCTCGAATAATAAAATAAAACTAACGGAAGCAAGTAGATACTGGCCACAAAGTTGTTGTTTCTGCTTTCAACTTTTTCACGAAAATCCAGGGGCGGTCAACATTTTTTGTGGCAGAGGTGCTTTTCTACAAATTGTTAGGAACAGCTATTGTTTAATGCAGGGATAAATACCTAACCACGCAGTAGTACAAGGTACCATACCATTACCTAGTTCCATGATGGAGTTACTGCGAATTTATTTTCGCATTAATTCCATTCATGCGAACAAGCCCAAACGATGGATCTACTACCTAAATGATAAGTGCCTAGTAATAGCAGGAAACACCTAAACATAAATCGCCACGCGTACACGCGTTATTTATGTATTTATTGATATAAATATATATTTACGTGTACTCCCTCAAGCCCTGAGGACCGCGCGCCAGTACAATGTAAACTACGGCGTGTGATCGACGGGCGAGTAAGACCGGGGTTCTAGATACCACCGAAGTTGGCTCGCGGCTCGTTGGCGCTGATCGACTAGCGAGCAGAACAGTCGCAAACATGTCTTGTTCCGAGTCTGAAGCAGGTTTTGCATGACGAGCCGAGTAAAAAATATAGCATGACGACGAGCCGCGAGCCAGGCTCGGCGGTATTTAACACCGCGGTTTTGCAATTATATACTGATGGTTTGGTGAGCTTTACCGATGAGCCATAAAACCGCTGTCTCGCCCATCGATCACCCAGTTAAGGGCCCTTAGTAAGTGAATATGCCGAAATTCGATGTTTTCTATTAGCTGTTATTCAAAAACTTTACGATTTTTCGCATTGAAATTTGGAATGTGTATTACAGACCGTATGTGTGAGAAAAGGACTGTTTCCAAAACGCGATTGGAAAAACTTTGCTCGATAGAAAAAAATCCAGAAGTCACTTCTAAAATTTTATGTAAATGCACATTACGGACGTCTTTTACAATACGAATTCCTGTAAAATCACTAACAGATAAGTATTTACCTTTTCTATTAATTGACTGTTTTAGATTTCCAAAAAACCAGGCATTTCTATTAACTTTTGACAAATATGTGGATGGCGCTTACGATGTTTAGTTTCGAACTCGCTGATTCCATACTAAACGTCCACCCCGAACGGCGGCGCACCTCCGCGAGGCCCAGTCTCGCTTCGGCATTCGCACGTGGGGGCTGTGTCGCTTGTGACGCTGCACGCGCAAAAATTACGAGTCCAAAACACGAGTACACAACTAATTTAAAATTGAGTACTTACAGAAAAAGGTCGCCTAAAGCTATAAATGAGTTGCTATGGTTCATACCTACCCTGCCTATTGACTTACATAATTAAGTACAGTCGACAGCACGTCAATCTTCACATTTTAGTTGCAAAGTCGCCCGTAAGCCAACGGAGTAGAATGCATGGGTGTACGCAATAAGTACTATACTTGAGCCATTACAAACGTGCGAACGAGAGTTCAGATATCGGATATGCGTGAATTGCCTGATATGCCTCCTATATGTGTGAGGGAGAATGGTCTGATACAAATGCTTATGACTTAGTTCGAACGTTTGTAATGGCTCAAGTATAGTTACTTGATTGATGCTTTAGACAACTACATACTTCTATTTAAACTCGGCAAAACGTAGGCGCAGTTCTTAGTGATTGGTGCCTCTGCCTACCCCCTCGGGCATAATGGGCGTGTTTTTTTTTTATTTAGCTACCCAATTATTTCAGAAAACGACGATGCATGGCAACCATTAAAATTTTGAACTGGGGGGCTAATAAATATTACGATTAGTTATGTCTATTACCTTCCTTCTCTTTTTTAGTAATCTGTGAACTGACATTGACATTGACTGCCACCAATCACAAATTTGTATTTATATTCTATTTACTGAAGCGAACGACTAAAGGTAAACAAAGACACAGCATCTCTCAAACTTACATCTCACTCAAAATAGCTTATGCACGCAGCTTCGCTTGCATCGTATACATAGGTTTGGTAGAATCAGCGTCCCGGCTCGCCCATATTTTTCGCTTCGTATTAACAAACACAAAAGTACAACAACTGGATGACGATGGACCAAAAAACTTTACCAATATCTTATTTACTATGATTAACAGACTAAAGAAAATAAAACAGCTTAGAGAAGTTGCACTAGCATTAACAACCAAACGTCAATCGCGAGTAAAAATATACGCCATATTTTATATAAAAATATAAAAATATACGGGGTGGCTATCTTACTTTTTTTTTGCCTCTAATTAAAAAAGAGGTTCGTAGTCAGCTCTCCATACTTCTTCCTACACACCGCGTAGCGCATTAGCATAAAATAATCGATCATAATCGACCTTTAAACAAAATTCCGTCATCTTTGCTAGTTGCGATTATGCGAACATATTTGGCAGCAGTAGGATCGCTTTTATAACTCATCTTTTACACTTCCAAGTAAACAAAGTCCAAATCAGTATGCAAGACACAGTCCAATTAACGAGCAAAGTAGTCAAATAAGTAGGCAGCGGAATAAGTAGGACAAAGCGAGACAGTGAGGTAAAACAAAATGAAGACACGTGTAGCAGTAAACACAAAGTGAGAACGACTGAGGTACAAACTTGTTTTGTGTTCGCTTCTGCTGCGCTGCCCCTCTCACTCTTACCGCTGAGAGTGAGAGAGATAGCAATAGTTCGGCGGCCTCCTATCCTCAAATACTATTGTTATTACAGGTAAAAAGTTGCGTCTGCATTTACAACCCATGACCCACGAGAACGGACCGCGCAAAATTAATTACTGTAAAACGGAAAATGCCTCCAAATTTTTTAATCTGTGTTTTATTGACAAAACCACTTTTATTCATCATGATGATGACGACTCGTTCATTAATAAACTAAGAAAAGACGAAATGGCAGAAAATAAAAATTGTTAATTTTAATAATTCTTCACCTCGCTGTCTTCGAAGGCCGAATGTACACAAAGTAGCTCGTTAAGCAGTACTTTTTTTTAATGATTATGAAATCTGAGAGTCTTGCGCATTTCTGAGGCTAACTAAGAAACCATTAAAACATCTGTTTGGATTTTTAATTTATTTTTGAAAATTCAAGTCATAATTTACCGAACGTAAATTTTTGACTTTAGACCAACACTTTAATAACTTTTATCAAAGTTACGAAGCTGATTATTTTATGCATAGAAGAACAACTTGTGAAGATTCAGTTACAAAAAAAAGTAATTGAAAAAAGTTTCTAGTTTTTTTTTTAGAAATTTTCAAAATTGATAAGACGAAAATTCATGAAAATTCAGAAAAAAAATCTTAACTCCGAAACTATGAAAAATCGCGGAACATACATGGGGGTGATTCGGATACCCCATGACAAGAGGGACCTAATTTTTTTTTTTGACGTCACTCCCCCGGCCACCCTGTATAGAAACGAATGATGCCATCTAGATTATCTCATAGAACTAAAAAAAAAGAGAAGAAAAACGCTCATTGCACAATTTACCCATTTATCAATGACTTGGTTACAGAAAAACTTCAACTGAATGAGCCGTTTTCAGAAGAACTAAAAAAAAAATCTAATGGCTGTCAAAGGAATGCAATTTTGGACCTCGGCCCAATAGCCATATGTGATACATCATCGAATAGGTCTCAGCGAGCTGTACAAAAACTCCTTTCGGAGTTATATTGTATTGAAAAAAAACTAACATTTTCAATACAATATAACTCCGAAAGGACAAAAATTTGGCTGTTGGCGTGATAGTAACTTTTATTCATCTCGCTGAGACCTATTTGATGATATATCACACATGGCTATTGGACTGAGGTCCAAAATTGCATTCCTTTGACAGCCGTCACATTTTTTTTTAGTTCTTCTGAAAACGGCTCATTGCAGAATGTAGCTGAAGCATCCAAACACTTAGAAATATAATGTAAAACTGTCAGAAATTTACAAAGCAATTAAATACACTGTGATGAAAGCACGTAAGTAAATCTATTTTATGCATTGTCATTTTCATATGCTCAATTTTTTGCTATTTAATAATGGGTGTTATTTAAATGGTTAGCATAGTATAGGTATTTTTGTGAACTGAAATAGCTAATTGATCAGCAACTCATTGCCAGCAAACATTTCAACATCAATCAGCTATTATTTTTTTACAGCATATTAATTATACAGGGTATTGATTGATATTAATTATACAGGGGATTAAATTTTTCGCAAATATATGTAAAACTTTAGCAGATGACATATTATTAAAGAGGCCTCCCTGGAGGAAATACATACCAAACTTGAATAATAAACCCAAGCATGGCTCATCTTTTGTTTTAGAGGAAACATATCCGGAAGAGGTCCATGGTGTCTTAATGGGCCTAAAGTCTGACAGTGCTGCTGGATGGGATAAGATCCAAACTAATTTCCTAAAACTTTCTAAGCACATTTGTATCCCAATAATCTGTAATTTGGCTAATTTGTGTTTCAACTCTGGTATTTTTCCGTCAGCTTTAAAAAAATCTGTAATAACACCAGTATTTAAAGGAGGAGGGGCCAGGGAAGACGTAAATAATTATAGACCGATCTCGGTGCTACCTGCAATTTCAAAAATTTTAGAAAAATTAACAAATAATAGATTAATCAAATACTTAGAAAAATTTAACCTTCTTTCAAATACTCAATATGGCTTTAGGCAAAATAAATCTACAGAAGATGCTGTTGCTGCTCTGAGCTCATTGGTGGTTGGTAACTTAGATGCTGGAAAGAAATGTCTAACGGTATTTCTTGATCTCAAAAAGACTTTTGACACTGTCGCCGTTCCCATCCTGCTGTGTAAACTTGAAATGTTTGGCATTCGTGGTGTTCCTCTGAGGCTGTTGGAAAGCTACCTTTGTGACCGGAAACAGAGTGTAAAAATTGGTTCAGATGTTAGTGACTATACAGATATAACCTTTGGCGTTCCGCAAGGCAGTGTTATCGGCCCCACTCTGTTTTTGATGTACATTGACGATCTCAGTGGCCTCTCGCTCGAAAACGACGCACGGATCTTTTCTTATGCAGACGATACGGCAGTAGTTTTTTCGGGGTCAACATGGCAAGAGGCGTTTAAGATAGCTGAGAATGGTCTGGCTGAGGTGGCTACATGGCTTGAGACTAACCTTCTAACATTTAATACTGGTAAGACCAATTACATATGTTTCTCAAAGAACATTCGTACACAGCCGCCTAGTACCCTCAGTCTAACTATTCACATGTGTGGAAACTTTAATAGTACATCCAATTGCAACGGTCCTAAAATAACCAAAGTCAACACAGTAAAATATCTTGGCGTGATGATAGATCAACGACTGTCTTGGCATGCGCATATTGACCTCCTAGCATCAATAATAAGAAAAATTATGTGGATTTTTAAAACCCTACGTCATGTGGCTAACAAAGAACTCCTTTCAAAAGTATATGTTGCACTAGCTCAGTCTGTTTTAACCTATTGCATCCCTATTTGGGGAGGGGCATCTAAAACAAAATTTCTGGAAGTGGAACGGGCGCAGCGGGCTTTGCTAAAACTAATGTTTTTTAAACCTTACCGGTTTCCTACTGCATCCCTGTACGCTTTTTGTGACTTGCTCTCAGTAAGAAGACTGTACATATTACATACTGTTATGAGAAGCCACAAACAACTCCGTTTTGACCAGAACACCTACGAAAAGAAAAGAAATGGTAATGTTGCTCCTCCGGTCTGTACCAGAACTACTTTTGCTAGCTGCCAGCTTGCCAAGCAATCAGCACATTTGTATAATAAAATAAATAAAATTTTAAATATCTATCCAAACACGTATTATGAGTGCAAAAAGAAAATAACTATCTGGATTAATAGTCGCAATATTTTGTTAATATTTTGTTAATAATATCTCGAAAATCTTGCATGTTTAATATAAATCAATAAAATAAAGTTAATATAAATTAATACTAAATACTACATACTACTTACTTGATGTAACGCAAGTTTAGTTTATTTTTCTTTTGTTTGATGTAAATATGGAAGAGCGGGGCCTCCTGACACAGGTATTGCTATACTTACTAGGAGGTCCCAGTGATGTATCCGTCTATGTAATATTGCAAAAGAAATAAATGATTTTGATTTTGATTGATTTGTCCAGTTTCGTCTGACTCGGGGGTGGTTATTCACATAATACTGGAGCAAAAAAAAAGTATATTTTTTTTTGTGAATATCACCTAAATATCATGAAGTTATATGGATTAGCTTCTATCGTTTGCACTTCACAGATCCGGCGGGGGTCTTGGGGTGTGAAGCGGGAGAGTGCCGGTGCCTCGCGGTGCTCGCTGCCGGCACCGCTAAACTGTAGGTCTATTTCTTTATAAGACTTTTGTCCATGTTTTTTGTAAGACTGTTTGTTTTCGTATAAATAAAAAAATAAAAAAACCGGCGACTTTAGGTGATTTTCATTAAAAAAAAATGTTTTTTCATATATTTTTTTCTTTAGTATCATGTAAATAACCACCCCTGAGCAGACGAAACTGTAGGTACAAATCAACACCCTGTATAAGGTGTCATGAGCTATTTTGTTTAATAAAATTCTGGTACGCACTTAGAGGGTAATAAAAAAATTTGTGAAAGGTTATTTAATTTATTTATTCTCAGAGTGTTTGATGTGATGTGTTTGTTTGGATATGTATTATTTATAGAATCGTAAATTAATAAAAAAATCCATTCTTATAAAATATAGTTGAGATAAATAAAAAAATATAAAACAATTAAGTAGGTAACTAAGTACTTAAGCTATATTTTTATTCGTCATAAAGATATAACCTAAAATAAAGATAAAGGGAAAATTATACGCTCTTGCTCCGCCCACTTTGAACGTACATTGCTGTTTTTTTTAACAAAAATGCAATCCTATTATTTTGCTCAACATGTTTCAAATATGCATATCAATCAAATACTACATAATGTTTTCTCTGCTGATCAATAATTAAATTTTGCTGATCAAGTAGTTTTTTTGCGGACTGAATGTTTATCATGCAAATACATGTTATTGTAGCTGCTTATTTACCATTTAATTTTTACCATTATCAAAACTATTTGCGGAGCCAAGATTGCTGTCTGATTTTTTTTTATTGCAAACAAAATCTTGTATCCAGAGTATCCAGACCAAATTATTTAAATGCTGTTTTTTGTGGGTCACCAAATTTTATAATAGCAAAACAATTTAAGTACTTCTCTTACAAAATTAGTCTTTTTGTGCTTGACATATCGATAAATTCACTTTTTGTCACAAATAATCGGTTTTCTGGATATGTGCAAAAGTATTTCGTTACTTATGCTGATACCTAGAAAACTCAGGTATTGTTATACGAATTAATTTTTATTTGTTATTTTTTAGCTTAGTGAATACAGAAGATTGATTCAATGTACCACAGAGTATAGCAGAAGCTGAATTTGAAATTGAAACTGGCAGCCGCTCCTCGATAAACAAATTAAATGGATGGACGAAGAATTGTGTCTAATAACTTTTTGCGAAAAAACTCAAGCAAATTTCAATGCGCAGTCCGACTTTTTGTATCGACCTTTTTACTTATTTAGAAAGCTTCCAGTATTACGTTTCGGGATCAATTTTTTTTTAATGTATGGTCAGCGATTACTCGAGGACCCGTAAACAGATTAAAAAAAAAATTCATTTCGTAAGGTTTCACGGGTGGATGTTAAAATTTGAATTTTTTGGTTGAGATGTTTTTTTAGTATGTAATTGCTTCTGTGCCATTATAATTAACGTAAAAAAAGCGAATAAATATAACAAATATTATTTTGTTTGACCCGATATGTTCATAGGCAAAATAAAAAAAATATATGAAATTATATTTGGAATAATAAATTAGGTACATAATATGTACCATCAATCAATTGTGTTGAAGAGTATTTATTTCAAGTTTCAAGAAAATCTGACAACATTTTTTTATACCTCCATACAAACTTTAACACCGCCGTTTACCCCTTTAGAGGGTGAGTTTCAAAAAATCCTTTCTTAGTGCTCCCCTAGGCTCCCTAAGGAACTCCCATGCCAAATTTCAACCCCCTAGGTTCAGTAGTTTGGGCCCTGCGTTGATTCTAAGTCAGTCAGTCAGCTTCTCGTTTTATATATATAGATAATACGTACATATGTTGACTTTTTATAATTTACTTACAATGATTCCTACCGTTTAACATTTAACGTTCGATTATATGTCGTTTACCCTAGTATTATATATTACGTATGTTGTGGGGATTCCGTTTTCAGCCATCATGGCGTAAACTTCAAATTTTTGTAATAAATGTTTTCCGAACATCCGTTAGGGCTAAAGTTTCGTACAGGCCCTGTAAAAATAAATATATAATAAAATAACAAATACAGCATCATACGAGCACCAGGCAATCACAGAAGAACCTTCAAGTGGGAAACACTGTATTCAAAGGAGTGGCGAAGTTTAAGTACCTGGGATGCACGATAACTGACACCAATACCGGGGAACAGGAAATTGACACCCGGGTACAGAATGCTCTACGCTGTAGTGCTGCTCTCCACAAGGTGCTGGTGTCCAAGCTTCTGAGCAGAAAAACCAAGATCCGAGTCTATAAAACCGTAATCAGGCCGATCTTGATGTACGGCTGCGAGGCTTGGACGCTCACACTGAAGGAGGAAAACAAATTACTGGTTGCCGAGAGGAAGATCTTGAGGAAGATTCTGGGTCCAACGAGGAGGGAAGATGGTAGTTGGAGAGTTAGACAGAACCAGGAAATCGAAGACCTTATTTCCGAACCCAACATCATCGGAGAAACAAAATCCCACTGAATCCGTTGGCTTGGTCACGTGGAAAGAATGGAAGAGGACCGAGCAGTTAAGAGAGCGTACTCGGGGCTTCCAAGCGGCCAAAGACCGGTAGGCCGCCCCAGACATCGTTGGAGGGACGGAGTAGCCAAGGACCTGCGTGAGCTCCAGGCCGGTGACTGGCAGGAGACCGCGCAGGACAGAGACAAGTGGCGACTTCTTGTATCGGAGGCCAAGATCCACTTCGGGTCGCTGAGCCATCGCAGTAAGTAAGTAAGTAATAAAATAATAATTACGTATGTTGACTTTTTATAATTTACTTCCAATAATTCCTAACGTTCTCGATTACCCTATTTTCAATTTTTCAAAATGTACCTACCTACAATATTACAAGTACATAGATAAGTATACTATGTTTTGTATCTTATTAATGCATAAAGATAGCGAAATGAAACCTTATACGGTACTAACATTACTTGGCTTTTGGTTTTTTATAACTTGGATACCTAAATGAATTTTCAAAATCGGTTTTTGTTTTGAAATATTGATAATTCAGATGGACTTTCTATGGGAGAATTATTTTTTATACGATTCTAATTCTAATAATAATAATAATAATAAACTCACGCCCGTTATCCCCGAAGGGGTAGGCAGAGGCACCAGTCTCTAGAACTGGACCCACGTTTTGCCGAGTTTATTAGGTCCCAAACGTGGTTCTATTTCTGCAAAAAAATGTAAAAAATCCCGACTTTACACCTCAATATCTCGTAAACCGTTGATTTCCCAGCTATGGTGTCTTAAGAAAAAATGTTCGGTATGATGTAGAGAAGGCGTGGTTTCCCGATCCGGCTGCGGTTCTTTAACACCCGGTATATTCTAATAAATGATAGTTAGGTGACCATAGGTGACCCACCTTTATTCGATGTACACCTATTAGAACTAGAAGCCAACTGTCAAGCTAATCTGCCTATGCAACATATCAAAATTCGGAGAACGTTAGCTCGATTTGTTGGCTATTGTACTCGCTTCTGTCTGCACCGCGTGCGCCTCCCCGCGCGCCCGCCGCTGCCCCCGCTGATTAAACACGCGGATCGTCGCGAAATCTAAATTTTCGCTGACCGCCTAACCCCCCTTAAGGCGTATTTCGTCAGGCCCCGTAGAGACTCCGATTCAACAATATCGTCCAGTCCAACTATCAGACTGCTGGTTAGCCGTCGTCCTAGGCCTAGATTCTTTTACTACGATGACAGATACACGGCCGGGTCACGTGACGTGTTTTTTTATACAATTCAAGCCTAGAAGGTTTCATACACTGGGTGTTGATTTGTAGTTTAAAGGTCATAGTCAAACATAACATAACATAATAATAATAATAACATAACAAATATGGGCTTTAAATATTGCTCTTCTATCTATATATATATATAGATAATAATAATAATAATCTTCTATCTATATATATATATAGATAGAAGAGCAATATTTAAAGCCCATATTTGTTATATAAAAGGAGAAGCTGACTGACTGACTGACTGACATATCAACGCAGGGCCTAAACTATAAGGGTTAGAAACTTGAAATTTTGCACAGGGGTTTCTTTTGTAACGTAGGGGAGCACTAAGAAAGGATTTTTGAAAATTCATCCCCTAAGGGGGTAAAATGGGGGTTCAAAGTTAGTATGAAACGTTGCCGTTTTTGAAGTTATTCGAATGAAATTTGGTACGTAGGTTCTTCATTTAAAATTATGAAAATCATGTAAAATGGTTTTTTTAAAATTATCCCTTAAGGGGGAAAAAGGGGGGTGCAAACTTAGTATAAAACTTTGCCGTTTTTGAAGTTATTCGAATGAGATTCAATATGAAGGTCCTTCATTGAAAGTTATGAAACACATGTAAAATAGTTTTTCGAAAATCATCCCTTAAGGGGTAAGAGGAGGGTGCAAAGTTAGTATGAAACTTTGCCGTTTTTGAAGTTATTCGAATGAGATTCAATATGAAGGTCCTTCATTGAAAGTTATGAAACACATGTAAAATAGTTTTTCAAAAATCATCCCTTAAGGGGTAAGAGGAGAGTGCAAAGTTAGTATGAAACTTTGCCGTTTTTGAAGTTATTCGAATGAAATTCAATATGAAGTTCCTTCATTAAAATTGATGAAATACATACAAAATAGTTTTTTGAAAATCATCTCTTAAGGGGGAAAAAGAGGGGTGCAAACTTAGTATGAATCTATGCCGTTTTTGAAGTTATTCGAATGAGATTTAATATGAAGGTCCTTCATTGAAAGTCATGAAACACATGTAAAATAGGTTTTCGAAAATCATCCCTTAAGGGGGTAAGAGGGGGGGTGCAAAGTTAGTATGAAACTTTGCCGTTTTAGAAGTTATTCGAATGAAATTCAATATGAAGTTCCTTCATTAAAATTTATGAAATACATGTAAAATAGTTTTTTTGAAAATCATCCCTTAAGGGGGTAAAAGGGGGGTGCAAAGTTAGTATGAAAGCTCTTTTGCATGCGCTAAAAGTATCCCTATCTTATTTGCAAACACTTTACTCAACTAAAGCCCAGGCGGACGTAGTCGCGGGCAACAGCTAGTATATTATATAAAAGGAGAAGCTGACTGACTGACTGACTGACTGACATCAACGCAGGGCCTAAAGTATAAGGGTTAGAAACTTAAAATTGTGCTCAGGGGTTTCTTTTGTAACGTAGGGGAGCACTAAGAAAGGATTTTTGAAAATTCATCCCCTAAGGGCATCGATTGGCATCATAAATTAGATGACTGCTGACAGCGAGCTGTCTGCTAATACAGCCTGATTTTTTCACCGGTACAATAAATTTTACCATATCATTGGTATCGATAATAGATTACATTTATCGAATAAAATTACCATATATTTTTTTTAATTTTCATTCATTTATCATTCATCCAATTTGTAACTCATGGACACCCATTACAAGGTGTCATCGCTGTGCGAGGCAGAGGGCGGCGGGGTGGGGTGAGTGAGCGGGCGGGCGGCGGGCTGGCCGGCGCACGATTTGGCCTGTCATTCATTCAGTCCGCGCGCATTGACCTAGGTGAGTGCACGTGCGCCGTTTCCGCACTTCCTGCAGTCGAAAATTACGCGCGCACGATGTTTACAAACCGCGAGTATTACGAAATGGTTCGTAGTTACTTTCTCAGTGGGGAAAATACAGTGCAGCTCGGCGGGTATACGCTGAAGAAAGTTTGCCCCGCCTGATAAATGCCGGTTTTATTTAACCTCAAATACTCAACACCAGGACATTCATGAGAGTGACGCAGCATTTGCTAGACTACGGACAGTTCACTGCACCAGCGCACGCTCAAGGCCGAGGAGGGAGACCTCCCTTGGCCGTGGAGATCGAGGAACAGATATTCGCGTTCTTCGAGGAAGACCCCAGATGGAGCACCAACGACGCGGTATGCACGGCGCACTTTGGCGTTAGCCAGTACGTGGTGTGGAAATTCATACCACTACCAACCAGTGCAAGCATTCCACGCCGGTGACGGTCCTAAGCCCGTGCAAGTATGAAGGAAGAATTGAAATCAAGTAAGATTTTTTTTGCTACGTCATACATAAGTCATACCTACTGGCTGCGCCGCCGCCGCCGCTTCTTTTCCTTCCCGCAAGCCGCGCGCAGTTGCCAGTTCGGGCGTTTAGTTGTGCTCATGCGTAATGAGTCCATATTTCTTTAAGATTTGCGGATAAGTTCAGACATTGGTATTTTTGTTTTCTTGTACCAACGGGGTAGTAACAAAAAATGTTGGTATTTGTATTTTGGACTTAGTATTACGTATGTTGATTTATAGTACCGGTGAAAATATCACCCTGTATAAGATGCCAATGTAAAATATATCTAAAGAGCAAAATTTAAAGCCCATATTTGAATTATATTATTTTTGCCGGGTGGGAGCAGAGTCGTGTAAGTGGGCTATGACCTTAATCCGACTCAGGGGTGGTTATTTACATTATACTGAAGCAAAACAAATATAAAAATAATTATTTTCTTTTGTGAAAATCACATAAAAATCATAAAGTTTCTATCGTTTGCACTTGACGGGTCCGGCAGGGGTTTCGCGGGGCGGTGCGGGAGAGTGCGCCCTCGCGCTCGCCGCAAAACGGGATTTTAGGTGATATTTACTAAAAAAAAAAAAATATTATTTTATATTTTTTTGCTTCAGTATCATTTAAATAACCACCCCTGAGTCGGATTAAACTGTACAAATCAACACCCCGTATGTGTGCGCGCGTAAACTTGATGCGGCAATGAAACTAAATCGCCACGTCCATGCAGTTGTCGTTGTTTTACAATGCATTAGCAGAATCTAGGTCCTGTTCTCTCGCCTGCTACTCTTTGATTGCTCTGGTCCACCTACCATCTTCCCTCCTAGCCAGATGTCCCGCCATTTCCAGATCATCCTCTTTCACCGAGTTTCGCCAATGTTCACATTTTAGTTGCAAAGTCGCCCGTAACGCAACGGAGTACAGTGCATGAGTGTAAGATGATGTGCTGTCGATTACACGTCTCACGTCTCTTCATCATCATCATTCAGCCACAAGAAGTCCACTGCTGGACATAGGCCTCCTCCATGGATTTCCAAAAAGACCGGTTGAAAGCGGCTTGCATCCAGCGTCTCCCTGCCACTTGGATGGGATCGTCTGTCCACCTTGTGGCTGGTCGTACTACGGTGCGCTTGCCGATGTGTGGTCTCCATTCAAGAACCTTTCGGCCCCATCGGCCATCAGTTCTTCGAGTATGTGCCCCGCCCACTGCCACTTCAACTTACTCATCCGGTGGGCTATGTCGACGACTTTCGTTTGTTTACGGACCTCATCATTTCTGATTCGGTCGTCACGTTACGTCTCGCTTATTTGTAAGACCGCAAATGTTTGCAACCACTGCAGTCGCTGAGTTCAATTGAATGTAATTAAATAAAATTAATGGCCGATTAAAAATACGCCAAAGGAATACGATTTGCATGAAAACAAACAAGAGTTTTGTTAATTAAATCACTGGCTGCCATTGATTTCTACCAATCAACATTGAACTACGAAAGACGCATCCATATTCATTTATTTATTCAAATAGAACTGCATAAAAACCTATGGGTTCAATGTGTGACACCCGCGCCTTCCTTTTGACGTATTATTAATATTACAATATTCCATACAAGTACGTATGGAATCGTTACGTTGCAGAAATCCAACATCATCATCATCATCATCAACCCATTATGTCCCCATCGAGGGGCACAAGTCTCTTCCCTGAGGAAGGTATAGGCCATACTCCACCACGGGGGCCAAGCCCGGATTGGTGGAGGCTTGTAAGACTAGTAGCTGGTCTTACTGTCAGAAGTTCTCAAGCCGCCCTAAGGTCTCTGACTTGGCTTAACGACTGCCGTCTGTCGACGGCAGCTGGCACCAACTGCTTAACTTGCCTTGCGAAGCACGGAACCGCTCGGAAAAATGCCACTAGCGTTAGTCATAGACGGCGACTCATCCATGGACTGAACGCCCCGTATGTTGCTTAACCTTAGTGATCGTTTAAGATCACTCGGGCAACCCACTCTACGAGCGATTCAAATCGAAATCCATAAGAGCCGTTTTCAGAAGAACTGAAAAAAAAAAATACGGCTGTCAAACGTCTGTCAAAGGAATGCAATTTTGTACCTCAGCCCAATAGCCATGTGTGATACATCATAAAATTGGTCTCAGCGAGCTGAACAAAAGTTACTATGACGCCAACAGCCAAATGTTTGTCGTTTCGGAGTTATATTGTAGTGAAAATGTTAGTTTTTTTTCAATACAATATAACTCCGAAAGGAAAAACATTTGGCTGTTAGCGTCATAGTAACTTTTGTTCAGCTCGCTGAGACCTATTTTATGATGTATCACACATGGCTATTGGGCTGAGGTCCAAAATTGCATTCCTTTGACAGCCGTAATATTTTTTTTTTAGGTCTTCTGAAAACGGCTCATAGCATTAAAATTTTAATGTAACAATTACTTTTCTATAGTCCGCCAAAATCCCACAAGCACTGTGTATGACCACTAACCGCAAGGTGCTTGTGCGATTTTGGGGGAATTTAGCAAAGTAATTTTCACATTGTAATTTATTATTAATAACTAAGTAGGTACGACTGCCTAGTTGGTCTAGCCGTTAAGGCGCTTACCTACCAAGCCAGAGGTCGTGGATTCGATACCCACTGACGGCCGCCGTATATATGTACAAATGGCCTCAATTTTGGTGTTTTTTCAAGTTTGTAAGTCGCCTGGTATCATAAAACATTTACATACAGGCACATACATTGCTTCTGGCCCCACACTAGGATACCCTGTGTTGTGGGAACCAGTAACAGCGACATCACAAACAAAATAAACATCCAAGATCTGGGTGTTTTTGTCTCCAGCCGGGATTGGAACCCGGGACCTCTCGCATGGTAAGCAGATGCGCTAACCGCTGCGCCAAAGAGGTCGTTATTGGTCGCTTGTAGGCAACAAGGTAAAGTAGTACTAAGGGCTGGGCTGGATAAGTCCGAGTCAATGATATTAATTTCCATAAATAATTGCCATTCATGCTATAGAACATTCTCTCTGAAACAAGAACTTTTACCCTAAGACCCTAATAACATGTACCTAAAGGGTGCAATTACGTAAGACTCCACTGTATGGGGTTGTCTGATTTAGCCCCTTTGTTCCCGGTATGTCACACCACCCTATGTCACACTGTTACATTCTGGGACTTTTTTTCCCAGTAGGTAACTCATACTCCTACTCCGAACTGTCATATACTTACATTCTTCTTTTAACTCTTTCGAGTTGCCTAAATAGAGAGTGGAAAGATACGTAATATGTATATAAGGGCAGATCGATCAACTCAGAGAATATTAGCACCTTGTATGGTCAACAGAATGTCATCAGTACCTACCTATTATTACAAAGGAAAAATAAGTGATAAGGGTAGAGCACCCTAATTTTTTTTTAATTATATTCCCTACGAATAATTTATATGGCGAAACAAAGTTTGCAGGGTCAGCTAGTAATTACATTAAAAAAATGTCTTTGAAATTCGGGAAAACTTCAAAAAGTACGGAACCCTGTTTGGGCCAGCCCGACTCGCTATTGTCCCATTGTTTCTTATTACGTAGAAAGAAACGTACAGTACAAGAGCAGTGCAACAAAACATTTTCGTTTGTTTTTCTCAACTTTAACCCTCAAAACGCCACGTGCCGAACGGAACGCAATTCCACCCCCGGGGTCCCTTTCCACCCTCCCAATGACTCACTCATTCCACCCCTCACGGAAAAGCCCGAGGGTTGCCGACAACACCCGACCGCGGGAGCCCGACTCTGCACGCGAAAAACAGTTTCCCAACCAGCTCTATATTATTATTATGTAACACTTAAAGGTTTTTTTACTTAAATAGTGCAATTCTAAAAGTGAAATAATGACCAGTGTTCGCGGATTCAACGTATGAGTAGGTTTTCCTTCAGTGGCTACTGGATTTTGTGCCAATGACTCTAATATTGATTTTTTCTGACATTAGGCCTTCGCCGTGTATGCGGTAGTGTTTTTAGGTGTGCAAGTGGTTTAGGAAAATTTGTGCATGCTCAGCAACGGGACTGGGCTATAAATAGAAACGTCGATGCAATGGACGGCGCGGCGTTGAGAAAAGTCGGGAAATGTCTGTGTGAAGAAAGTGCCTCGCTTTAGTAAAATATTTACCAAACGCCGGATTTTCCTGATCTATTTTCGGAATTACTTTTTTCTCCACATTCCCTGTTTTTACTATTATGCCACGTTCCCTGGAAATTCAATAATAGGATTTGTTTTCGAAATCCAGGCGATTCCACGAATAGGCGCCATATTTTCTATGATTTTCATATCATACCAGATTTTTACTTGGTTTCTTATCTAGTCAATTAAGTTTTAAGGCTTTTAAGGTAGAAGCCCTTGTACCCAAAATAACCCTTGCTTAAGTTGCTATAGAGATTTGTATCTTCAATCCAGGCAAGAAGGTTAAGAAACACCTTTTAGAAAAATATCTCTGCAGACCTCATTTCTTCGCATCAAAAACCAAAATTCCTTTTATTTCTTGTCTTTGCAAACCTTTACATGAAAATATCAATGAAATATGAATACCCAGTTGGCGTTACATTCCGTCAATTACTTATGTATAGTGTTGTGACCTCTTGGATAGCTGCCAACGAAAACTGTGTTTTTGTTCTGCAAACAAAGCTTTAGTAAGTCATAGAACTAAAAACCAAATAACATAATTATTTTTTTATACTTTCCAGCCAGAAAAGTAAATCAATAAAAATGCCCGTCCCTTGAAGTGTTAAATTAAGAAAAAAAAACAAATGAAAAGACACTTCAAATATAGAATGCCAAAATGTTCACCAAGAAGGCCATACTAACGTGGACTCTATGGCCTATGAAACTTTTTTTAACAAAACTGTGTGCAGTGTCGGCATGAATCGCGTTTCTGATCGGACCCTGAGTGAGAAGCCGTGAAGATGGAGAGCGGAGGGTCGACCACGGGCTCCGAGGCCTACCAATACGTAGGACCTTTCAGACTGGAGAAAACCCTCGGAAAAGGCCAAACAGGTAAGCCAGTAAACGCCTGACTAAATTGTCTTAGCAATATAAAAAATATTTGCTGAAATAACTTTTGCAGGCGCTAAAAGAAATTTCGATTGTTTTAATAAAAGTTTATTCTATTTTTATGGGAACATTTCTGTATCGCTGGACCCTTCTTTTCTGTTCTGACTCCTCAGCTAATGCAGTTATCAACGCACTTGGCAGGAACGGGCCTGTGAAACAAATAAAGTAATATTATTAAGACCAGTACTGAACCCACAGCTCACATTTGGAAAAATAAGCTACAAATCCCTGTACCTATTGTTACCTCATGACTCAAAATAAGACTTTAGATCGAGATAGTATTACAACTTTCATGGCACGATTTGCTAATCAACGATAGTAATATTGAAACATTTAATTAGCCTCTACCATCCTCTAAGCAACTACGAAAGTTGATTGTGTGTGTTTTTGTGTGCCTGTGAGACAAATAATTGTCCAATTCCTTTTTTGGGTAATCGTACCTACTACAATGGTTGTACAAGCGTTGGCCACAACAAGGCATTGATGGACTCACATCACATATGTGTGCCTCGGCTTCGCCTCGGCCCACATTTCCACGTTCGTCCATCAATACCTCTTTTGCTGGCCGCTGCAGTAATGTACTGATAATAATCATGAATAATCACACGGTTGAACCGGGAATCGAACCCGCTAAACGAGAAAAAAAATTACCCTGTAGCTTTATCACACCGATCGGAAGGCTTCATCATAAGGATTATTTTTTGCTAAATAAAATACTATCAGAAATAAAAGGAAGACCATGAACTTTAACATTTTTAACAAAAAAATTATACATTTATCAAATGCTCAAAATGAGTCCCCTCCTGTTCAATACAAAGTTTTGATTATTTCACTCCCAGAATCAGAATCAGAAATTTATTTCAACGTAAAGAATTTACATTCTGCTTGTTGAATGTCAATGTACATACAGTTATGTATAATGTTAGCCGCTGCCTTGGGGCTGTCTGTAGTGGAGAAAAAGGCAGCGAAAAAAAAACTCCACTCTGACCATCTTTTCTCAAATCACCTTAAAGCTAATACAAATCAAACTTACAAATTATATTAATTAATTTAATCAAACTTATATTGGATGTGTGGAACACTAGACACATTTATCCTCTGATTAAATTTATTATTACACTACTATTTAATGCCATACTTCCTTGTCTTCTAAATAATCGTTGATTTTATAATAAGCTTTTTTGCAAAGAGTGTGCTTAAGGCTGTAACAAGGGCGAATGACTTTGAGCATTTGACCTCTGAGTTATAACATAATAAACTAGCGCAATCTCTTGAATGTTTGTTGTACTTCTTCGGCGAATACTTTAGAGGGTAATCCATAATCCAAAGATTACACAGATAAGAGATGTTGTAGAGAGTGTGTTAGTCTCTTTGCTCTACACAGCTCTACGTACTCTGTGGGTTTTTGATCTGTGATCTGTCTGAAAATATTTGTTGTTGTGAAAATGCAATATAATTTGCGATCCAATTAAATCCCTTCTTTTCATTGTAATTCCATCACCGAACCTAATTACGAGAGCCTCCAGTGGCCACAGGCCCTCGTTACACCTTTTATTTTGGCGACCGAGCAGTAAATTATGGAAAGGCTACAAAAAGAAAGGTCGATTGCAAGAACCATATTTACGAAATGCAAAAACAAATTTATTGAAACCCTTGAAAAGGAAAAGGGAAACCAGACCAAAATAAGATCGTGCTTCGATATTCTGGCTGAAAAAGCACAAGCACTCTTCGATATCGACGAAAAGATGCAAGAACAATGGATGACAGTAGAAAATTGCAGCGAAGACGATATTGTCAAAGACTGCGAAAGGGCCGATGAGTATAAGCTTGCATTCTATGAGGTCAAAAATAAGTATGAGGCGTCGGAACACCCAAAATCCCCCCCTGAATCACACTATGATAGCCTATCGGTAAGCGGAAATCGCAAAAGAAATTTACCTAAGCTTGAACTAGCGAAATTTGATGGCGAGCCCAAGAACTGGCTAGGGTTTTGGAGTTCATTCAAAAAAATACACACAGATCAGTCAGTAGACGAAGATGATAAGATGGCTTACTTGACACAAAGCATGGTAAAAGACTCTCCAGCCTACAATCTTGTCAAGAGCTTCCCACCGTGTGGTGAGAATTACATACAAGCAGTAGACCAGTTGAAAATGCGCTATGGACGAGACGAGCTCCTCATTGAGATTTACGTAAGAGAGCTTTTGAGGTTAGTACTCCAACAAGCTAGAGAAGTAGACCCCATCCCAATTTCCACTTTATATGATCAATTAAAGACTCAGTTAAGGGCACTAGAGACACTTGGTGTTACAAGTGAGAAGTATGCTGCCATGCTCTACCCCTTAGTGGAATCTGCCTTACCGGAAGAAATGTTACGTGTATGGGAGCGGCAGAGGGACAGGGGCGCTGGGGAAGACATCCTAAACAATCTGTTGGAGTTTGTGAAGATTGAAGTTGAGAGCGAAGAGCGCATCCAATTGGCTAAACGAGGCCTGAGAACCAATGACAACGTCAATAAAGAAGGAAAAGTACCCACAGCTTCTTGTTTAGTAGCTGGGGATTCCAAAAAAGCCACGACATCAAAACAATCAAATAAGGCGACTGTATCCTGTATATTTTGTGATAAACCTCAACACGCGAGTAACGATGTGGCGGATTTTCGATGGCGATTGTTCCCTGCGCTAATTAAGAAATCGTACAATTTTGTACTAATCACGCTTAATATTAACATTAAAAAATATATGATCAGATAGGATTGCAGATATTGATGTGGCCGATATTTGCATAAAAGATTTAAATGAAAAGCTACTATCGTTTACCAGCGAAATTAGATTCTGTGGAAAATAAAGCTTTTGGAAAAAAAAATTTTTTTGCCATCTAGACAGGTTAAATGCATTTTTTTTTCCGTACGAATTAGTCACTGATACATCCTTTATTACCAAAGATTTTATTTAGAATTTTTTAGTGCGTAGTTTTGCCTAACATTTCAGTTAAAGCTAGCCAATTTTGCAACATTTACCCTTGTTACACCCTTAACACAATTCTTAAATCGCGTTGGAGGTAACTCTTAATATATCTTGGGGTATCTTGTTGTAGAACCTTATACAGTGCCCCATAAAGGAAGTATTAACTTTTGCAAGTCTAAATCGTGGAAATGACAATTTATGTTTATTCCTAGTATTAAAGTTATGATGGCTACCAAGTGTTTCGAAGTCTTTAATATTTTTCCTAACGTACATAATCTTTTCATAAATGTATTGGCTTGCAACTGTTAGGATGTTGATTTCTTTGAAAAAATCTCTTAGTGTGTCCCTACTTCCTAGCTTGTAAATAAATCGAATCGCTCTCTTCTGAGCCATCGCAGTAAGTAAGTAAATTGCAAAGTCGCCCGTAATGCAACGGAGTAGAGCGCATGGGTGTATAGGACGATGTGGTGTCGACTGTAGGTACCTGGTACATACACCTATTTGAGATTCGGCGAACGAAATAACATGTCAGTGGTGTTCTCGGACGTAAAGCAAGTAGGTCGACATGTCAGAGCTCCAAGCCATTTCCTACGTGTCACCGGCAGAGCGCGGACGAAACGAGACAGGGTGGCTAGATCGTCACAGAATACATAATAGTACCTACAGGTACAGAAGATTCACTCCGCAAAATCAATTAAATAAAAAGGGACTCTAGCAGAAATACTCGTATAATTAGATGCAATTCAGATCGCACGGCGCTAAAAAAGCTACGTTATATTCACCTACATGTTGCCTCTCTTTCTACCGCGTAACTCTTACCTCTTCTGGCGCCTGAATTCCTATCTATTTGCCACTCCGGAGTGGTCGCCGCACGTACTTACGCGTTCGATACCGACACGCGTAGTGAAACAAGCCTGCTATCGTGGACAAGTCTTTTTAATAAAAATACCTACGCATTTTTACATACATACATGCATAAGCTCACGCCTGTATCGCAAAGGGGTAGGCAGAGACCGGGACTGCCACCTGCCACGATCCTGACAAATCAATTTCGCATCGACAACATGGTTCGTCCGGATCAACTTATTTGTTTTTTATCGGAAGTTATTGTATTGAAAAAAAACAAACATTTTCAATAAAATATAACTCCGAAAGAGCAAACATTTGGCTGTTGGCGTCATAGTAACTTTTGTTCAGCTCGCTGAGACCTATTTTATGATGTATCACACATGGCTATTGGGCTGCATGAGGTCCAAAATTGCATTCCTTTGACAGCCATTACCTAGATTTTTTTTTTAGTTCTTCTGAAAACGGCTCATTACGGTGATAATTCTACCGTCCGAGCGCACGCAAGTTGTTATCTCGTGCAAATTAATATTTTTATGGCGTACTCAGACCAAACTCTGTCCAAATCTTCTCCAAACGCAAGTCTAACTAAGCTCAGTGTCAGTGCTGTATTTTACTAAAGCGTGAAAACATTCAACGAAGCAATAACTCTTAACTAAATACGCATACGAAGCCAAAACATAATTCGATCCACCTCCGTTAGTGCAAGCAGTAAAGTGTCTCAAGAGAACGCGTAAGCGACGCGGATTGCCTGGCGCTTACGTCGTTTTTGCCACAGCCTTGCTAACGGTACGTCTTGTTTACATCGAGCTTACAGAATCTAGTGATACTTGTTAGACAAACATAATTCAGAGATACACAACACAATATCTCTTTGTCTATTCTTAAGGCCACAAGATGGAATGCACTATTTGTCTACTGCCGATCAAAGTCGATGAACACCTGAAGTGTAATAGTTGTGGCAAACATTATTACTGCGGTTGTGGCGGATTAGCTATGGAAGACTTCAAAAAATCCTCCCCATGAACAAAGGTAAATGGAAGTGCCCTACTTGTAAACCACAAGTGCGGGAGCATTCGCCCAAAATGCACCATGCCCGCTCCACCTCTCAACAACCTAAGTCAATAATCAACGTAAATTCACAGTCACTCATGGACCACATTGACAAAAGTTTCAATTTATTGAAGATCGAACTGCAAGACTTCAAAGCTTCCATAACTGACCAGCTAAAGAAGTTGAGTGATTCAGTAAATATCTGGGAATCAAGGGTCAGCGATATGGAAACAACGATAGCTGACCTGAGCTCAGAGATGGCAACACTAAAGGCGGATAACCATGTGTTGCGTTCAGAACTAGGCAACCTACATCGCGACATCGATAACATGGAGGAAACCTCGCGAATGTGTAACCTGGAACTACAAAATCTAACCGAAACAAGAAACGAGAATCTCCTGCACGTAGTGGAAACGCTGGGAAATTTGATTGGGTCCCCTATACCCCAGGAATGCGTAAAAGCCGTGCACAGAGTGCAACACAATACGTCGAGCGACCGGCCCAAAAACGTAATTATTCAACTAACTACAAGACGTATGCGCGACACGGTCCTGGCGGCCACACGCAAACGCCGCAATATCACAGCTGGACAATTGATGAGCGCATACATCGGCGCCAGCGCCGGCCGCACCTCCCATAAAGACATCTCATCGCAACCAATATTTATAAATGAGCACCTTACGCTGAAAAAAAAATCCTCTATAGGAAAGCAAGCCTGGCAGCCAAGGAAAAAAAATACAAATTTGTCTGGCTTAGAAACGCTACAATTAAACTGCGTAAGTCTGATGACTCAAACGCCATAACAATCCGAGATGAAAGTGACCTAGTACATCTGTGACTGTTATCGTCATTATTTTCTTTTGCGCCATACTTTGTATTCATTAAGTCAAAAATTAACTCAGTTATTTACCCTATTTTTGTATTGTACTTAGCACACTTAACAGGAAATGCACATATGCAATCATATTTTTCACGCCTTTTATTATCGCTCTCAGATTACAGCTGCAAAAATACCACAAAATACACGGAAAATGCACCGTTTAACCCATTTGTCATTTATGTCTTGTTTATTAACTACTTTTATATTAAATTGTTACGATCATGGTGTGTAAAAATTCGCTCTCATTCTATTATCAAAACTGTGGTGGTCTTAAAACTAAGCTTTCGGACGTCCGATTGAATATTCTCAATAGCGATTATGACGTCATCATGTTAACCGAGACTTGGCTTGCCCATGGCATTCACGATCAAGAACTTTTCGACACGCGTTATACTATATTCCGTAATGACAGAAATTTGAATAATAGTTCAAAAAAACGTGGAGGTGGAGTCCTGATTGCGGTCAAACCACCTCTATCTGCAACACGACACACTGAGTGGAAAGAGCCGCAGCTGGAACAAATATTCATATCCCTGCCACTTAGGAAGCGTAAACTTATTATCAGCGTCTTATACATCCCTCCAAAATCTCCTAAATCTACATACGAACTTACCCTAAAATATTTAGAAAACATATATACTGTATGTCCAGACGACGACTACTGCGTGGTAGGAGATTTTAACATACCTGATTTACTCTGGACACCCGCTCAGGACCCTCACCCTTTGCCTAGTGGTATTAGTGGACAGCTCCTTAACTCATGTCAAATATTAGGTCTCCAACAGTATAATACAACACTTAACACAAATCAACGTATTTTAGATTTAGTATTATTAAATATTAACACAGTAGTCTCTAGCCCCAATGTTTATTTATCTAAATTAGACAGACATCACCCACCTCTCCAATTCGATCTTAAGTGGGCTCACACAGCGACACTAATAAACAAGGACATACCTAAATACAATTTCAATAAAGCTGAATTCACCACTATAATCACGAAATTAAACGAAACAGACTGGCAGACTGAGCTGGATGAGCTTGAGGCTAACTCTGCTGTTGATTTTTTCTATAAAACTCTCTACACGGTGCTGGATAATTCTGTCCCTCTAAAAAAAAACCAAACCATTATCCAACCTGGTCCTCACCGAGCCTAATAAGCGCATTAAAACGCAAACACAAAATCTGGCATAAATGGAAAATCTACAAATCTCAAATAGACTACTTCGAATTCTCATTATTAAGAGCACGCTGTAAAACTCTCTTATTAAAATGCTTCCGTAAATTCACTGCACAAACCGAAAAACAGTTACATGACAATATAAAACACTTCTGGAAGTACGTATCGTCTCTTCGTAGGGACACGGCCGGTTACCCGAACAAAATGTCCTGTGCAGATGTTACGTCTAAAGATCCGTCAGAAATAGCTGAAATGTTCTCAGCTTTCTTTAGCTCAGTATACGAACCCTGCTCAATTTCCGAAAACTTAGAAAACCTCCCAGCCTCCGCCACCTCCCAACAGGTCTCTAGCTTAACATTGTACAACGAAGATGTCTTCACAACCTTAAAAAACCTAGACGTCACTAAGGGACCAGGACCAGATAGGCTTACCCCTTTTTTCTAAAACAGGCTCGCTCAGCCCTTACCCCTCCACTAACGTTAATATTTAACAAATGTCTTACCGTCTCACATTAAGCCTATACACATATCTGACTCAAAATCCAAAGTTGAGCACTATAGACCCATAGCTATCTTATCGATTATTCCTAAGGTGTTCGAAACTCTAGTCCATTCTAAAGTTTACAGCATTCTAGAGACCCAAATAATACATCAACAACACGGTTTTATGAAAAAAAAAATCCACAATCACTAATCTCCTTCTTTATACCAACTTCCTAGTCGAATCATTAGATAAGAGATGCCAAGTGGACACCATCTACACGGATTTCCGTAAAAGTCGACCACGTATTGCTACTCCGCAAACTGGCTTTCAACGGTATCCACGGTACTCTCCTTCGGTGGTTCTCCTCGTACCTCGACAATAGGCGACAAGCTGTAGTAATCAATGGACACATATCTAAAATAACGAAAGTTTCCTTTGGTGTGACACAAGGTTCCATCTTGGGTCCTATCCAATATATTTTATTCGTAAATGAAATTAGCCAATGCTTCCATCATTCCACAATATCGATGTTTGCCGATGACCTAAAAGTATTCAAAATTATAAGATCCGAATAGGAAAAAATTAATTTTATTTATTACAGAAAAAATTAAACAAGTAATTATCCTATTTTAACATTTGTGAAGAAAGTAATTTCATTAAATTAGTTATAGGATTTGAACGATGGTGTCTGTACTAGTTATAAAAAACTGTGTGACAGACAGCAGCGTCTTCCTTCAGCAAGAAGTAGCTGTTTTATTACATTCCTTCTTGAGTATTTAATAAGGAAGGCTAGTTATAATCTAATACAGATTTCATTCTTTTGTATTTGTGATACACTTTTGTGTGTGTGTGTGTGTGTGTGTGTGTGTGTGTGTGTGTGTGTGTGTGTGTGTGGTGTGTGTGAGTGTGTGTGTGTGGTGTGTGTGAGTGTGAGAGTGAGTGCGTGTGTGTGAGGGTGTGTGTGTGTGTGTGTGTGTGTGTGTGTGTGTGTGTGTGTGTGTGTGTGTGTGTTTGGATATGTTATAGTTGATGAGTACTACAGTTAATATATGGATAATAATTTATTATTTTGTATAATGTAAGACGAGTAGGTGTTTTACTTAGCTTTTATTTGTTACTTGGGTTTAGATAATAAAGATTCTTTTTCATCATATGATAAGTCTTGTAACCACTTTGTTACTACAGTTTTGCATTTTGAGACAGTTAGAGGATATATATTATTTAGTCTATTAGTTTTATTGTACAAGTGAGAGCTAATTATTCGATAGTGTCGTGCAGCCATAGCTGTCCTATGTGTTGGGACCCTACAGACTAAGTCAGCTCTTCGTTTACGGGTGATTAAGGTCGGATCATATTGTAGAGTCCGGTGCCTACGAAGAACAGATTGAAGAATAAATAGTTGCCGTACTGTAAGCACCTTGCTCTCTTTATAAAGCAGTACTGTAGGGTATCGATAGGGTTTCTTGCGAATGGTCTTTAGAACGGCTCTTTGAGCTCTCTCAAGACGTAGTAGAGAAGTCTTGAAAGTGCCACCCCAAGCCGCTATGCAGTAAGACAAGACCGACTGTGCTAGAGCAAGATACACTGTTTTTAGAGTATTTAGGTCAACAGAAGATCTTAGACGTTTAAAGGTGAAGATTAACTTTCTTGTTCTACTATTAACTTCATTTATGTGATGGTGCCAACTGAATGTGCTATCAATGTAAACTCCAAGGTATTTTATATAATCGGTGCGTTGAATGGTAGCACAAGTACAGAAAGCGGAATTTTGAAAATTGCAGGTATGCGCAGTGAGATTAAAAGATTCCTGTTTAGGTTGAGAGGACAAACAAGGTGAGAACGTAAGAAATTTTGTTTTTTGGACATTTAACGTTAAAAGATTCTTTGATAGCCAGCTCATCACAATTGAGAGACAGTTTTCAGCAGTTTGTCGTGCTGTGTCCCATGTTTTGCTATCAATGACCAGAGCTGTATCGTTTGCATAAGCCAGGATCTTACAATTTGGGAGAGAAAGCCGGCAAAGGTTGTTGACATAAATTAAGAAGAGGGTTGGGGCCAAAACACTACCCTGAGGCACACCAAAACCCAGTACCTTTTCTTCACTAGTGTATGCATCGATTTTAACACGTTGACTCCGGTCTGTGAGATAGTCTCTAAAAATGTCCAGCACCTGACCTCTAATTCCAATATTTTCCATCTTTTTCAGGAGCAGTGGGACAGAGACAGTGTCAAAAGCTTTCGACAGGTCTAAGAATATGCCAATAACATTTTGCTTTTTGTCAATGTTAGCTGTTATTTGGTTCGTAAGTTCCAGGACAGCATCTTCGACAGAGGCGTCCTTTCTGAAACCATATTGATTGGAAGCAATGATTTTAAATTTATCTAAAAAATTGGTCAGTCTTTTATTCAAAACCTTTTCTAGTATTTTAGAAAGGGTTGTAAGGACTGAGATTGGTCTGTAGTTCGTAACACTGTCTCTGTCGCCACTTTTGTAGATTGGGTGGACAAAGGCCTTTTTAAAAACTTTAGGGAAAACACCTTTGGTGATGCAGAGATTGCACAGGTGAGTGATAATTGGTATAAGATGCATTTTTGCCAGCTTTAAGATCTTAGACGAAATTCCATCGTAACCTACTGCACAATCATCACGTAAACAGATCGCGCTCTCATACAGGAATACCTAGATAGATTTGCAATCTTCTGCTCTGAACACAAATTATTCTTGGCTCACGATAAATGTAAGCATATTACTTTCACACGAAAACATAACATCTTACATACGAACTACAATATTGGCAGCAATCCTGTGGCAAAAACCGATAGTATCAGAGACCTGGGCGTGACCCTAGACTGCAAACTCACACTAGACGTTCACATAGATAATATCTGCTCAAAGGCCTACCAAATGCTAGGATTCATATTAAGAGTCGCCAAGAGCTTTAAAAACGCGTCCACATACATCCTTCTTTACAAAACTCTTGTCCGTCCCCAGTTAGAATACGCGTCGATCATTTGGGACCCACACTATGCTGTATACATAAACAAAATTGAAATGGTCCAAAAAAAGTTCTCAGATGCCTTCATTATAGGACATCTCATACCCAGTTGCACTATAATGAACTACTTCGGCATTACCACCTCCTGTCCCTCGCCGACAGACGGACATTCCTAGGAGCCACCATACTGTTTAAAATCTGTAACAACCATCTGAATTGTCCACAACTTCTAGAACGATTAAACTTTAGAGTCCCATCTCGAACTACTCGCTCAAGACCTCTTTGCTGTTCACAAGAGTAATACGAATGCCGGTTTCAGGGCTCCACTCCGTAGAATCTGTGATGCCTACAACAAACGCCTGGTGTCGGTTGACCTATTCAACAATACGCTACTTGCCTCGTATCTGGATTTGTGTACATTGATATTACAGGACTTACATTGAAGTGATCTTCACATAAATACACCCAAGTTTCAGTCGATAAAGAATCGGGGTCTCTCTTGGCAAGTTTGAGCCAAGTTTTTCGTATGTTTATTTCACTGGGTAGGTACCTACACGAATCCGCGACTTTCCGGCGGTCTTTATTGACGTGTTTTTGCATTCTCGAATATTTTTCAAGTAAACTCGATGAAATCATGGTTGCGTTGTTGTTATTTCACTATGCTCACAGATCACTAACAGATTTTAGAACTAGGTAAAGATCGTTTCACCAAACAAGTCCCACGGCAAAATCCTTAAGGCCATAACAATAAAAACCATTCGTGGCACGAACTCTACCTATGTTGAATGTCAAACTTTGTTAGTGATGAGACTCGAATCACCTTTGATTCGAATGATTTGAATCACGACGGTAAAAACTTGATTCGAATGAGAATTTAAGTTGATTCGAATCATAGCTTGATTCGAATGGTCGAGTTGATTCGAATCAGTTGTTGATTCGAATCAGATCGCTGATTCGAATCAGTTTGTTGATTCGAATCAGATTGTGGATTCGAATAAGTTTTTTTACTCGAATCATTCATTGCGCGGCAATCTTACCTGACCGATGAGACAAGTAGGATTTTTTGATTTTTTTTTTAAACACATATTGTTTTAGTTTTGTCTTGCTTCTATGTTACTGATAAGGTATTAACTTTTTCTTCTGTTAAACTATGAAGTTTTTTAGAAAGTGGTTATAGTGAATTGGTGTTTAAAGGGCTTAGTCCACTATGACCAACCGAACTTGTCAACTGGTTCTTTCCATTCCACATTCCACTGCATTATTGTTACCTACTTTCGATTATAACTTTTTGTTTTGATCGCTTTGAAATGTGTTTGGGATGTATTATTTGTTTTTTTAGGATGTGTTTCCATGGTTTTGAAATGAATTTAGGATGGTTTTGGGATGTGTTTAAGATGGTTTTTGCATGTGTTTGGGGCAGTTTTGATATGTGTTTAGAATGTTTGGGGGTATAATTGGGATAGTTTTAGGATGTTTGTGTTTAACCTCTAGTATGCAGTATTAGAAAAACAATAGAAAATCTATTGTTTTGTGCCAATATGGACACAGCCGCAGACGACCGCTTAAGGCGTTATAGTATGTATTTGGAATGGTTTTGAAATATGTTAGCAATGATTTAGGGATATGTTTAGGATGGTTTTGGTATGTTTTAGGATGGTTTTGGGATGCGTTTGGGATGTTTTTTTATCGATGATTTCTAAATAATACCAAATACAGTCCAAAACCTTGCTAAACATTATCTTAAATCAAATAATGTGCAAGGATAAATTATGGTTTAAGAATATTCCAATACCATCTTAAACACATTTCAAAACCATTCAACACAAATACTTCCCAAAACTACCTCATATCTCTGTTAGAAATAAAAACAACGTTTTAAAATAATGTTTTTGTTGCTTTTAGGTCCTCAAAAAATATACTAAAATATTTTTTGGTCTAATGGAAGAGATATTTAGCATTTAAGGCTTACTTGAAAAAAGAGTCAAGTAGCCGATTCCTTAGCTCAATGAGAGAGTTTCAGACCCACCTTTTCACAAAATCCCAAAGATGGCGCTGTCCATGGACTTATTCTTCGCTGTGTTGCTTGCCACAAAAAAAAAACTAATGTGTCATGTAACTAAATTCACTGTCATTCTCTCTCTCTAGTCTATTTCTCTGGAATATTCTGAGGGAATATTTCGTGTTCGTTCTTCGCATTTTGGCTTTTTAAAAGTAGCTCTCGACTGTAACCTGGCATCGACTTCTTGGACACCGATATCTACTACATTTGAAGACTTGGCGACGACTGGACTCCGATATCTACTGTAATGTCAATGTAATCGGTGTCCTTAAAATGTAATGAACATATTGAAGGATATTTTACTTTTAGTACCCGCCCTTCTAACTTCATAGCTTTCATCCAGAGAGATTTACGTTTCGTATCTTTTGGTAATAAATGGCGTCCAACATTTTTGCACCCTGGCACAACACAAACACCACCCATTTCTCGATAAGTTAGTAAAAACTTCGTAACGCGTTTATATCAGAGTCCAGTTGCCCGGAAGTCGTCGTATTTTGTATTTGATATTTTCTTTTTTTCATTCAAACAGTGACAATAACAAACAACCACAGAACACTATCGATCGACAGCGACACATCAGTTTGACACATATTAAAGCTTGATGTAGTCTATGTGACGCCCCACACAGTTTTTTTGAGACGATAGACAGCGCCATCTTTGGGATTTTGTGGGAAGGTGGCTTTGAAACTCTTCCATTCAGGACAATGGTGTTTAACATACTGTATTCTGATTGCGATTCTAGCAAAATAATGTGATTTCCTAACCTGTTGAGTGGCCTCTGCCTATTTCTCTTTAGTAAGTTGTTTTTATTTTTCTTTTGTTTTGTTTTATTTTGTGTGCACGTTAGACGATAGCAAGTGCCTCGCACCTCTACACTACCTGCCATAATTATAAGTGAGAAATGTTTAATAGGGCAGATAAATTAATACCCTTTAATGTACATCATAGAATATTCACTATCTGTGCCTGTATTTTCTCCAAATAAATAAAATTAAAAATAAAATATATAGCCACATGACTATCGTGAAGTATCAGCTGAGCGTCAGCCGTCACATTTTAGTTGCAAAGTCGCCCGTAATGCAACGGCGGCGTAGAGTGCATGGGTGTATAGCATGATGTGCTGTCGACTGTACGACCCATTATCGGATAGGCTAAACTTACCATTTTAACTTCCATGATAATATACTCGTAGTACATTACTGCAGCGGCCAGCAAAAGAGGCATTGATGGACGAACGTGGAAATGTGGGCCGAGGCGAAGCCGAGGGAAATTTCAGCATTATTTCGACAACCTTCTTCGAGATAAATCGAAATTGCTGTACTAGCCAATTACAAGCGAGCAGCGGCCGGCAAAAGTTCTATGAAAATTCAATAACTGTCGTGTTTTGCAGCCAAATAAATTGCATACTAAACTCATATCTGTCGTGTTATTTAAAAATGGAACGATCTTTTACTCCAAACAACGACAACCAATAAGAAGGTAACCTAACAGAGGTTTTATTTGAATTTCGAACTGGCTTGCGGTAGAATGCTGAATACGTATTGAAAAAAAACACGCGGCAAAAATTATTGTTGTTCGTCTGATTATGATAGTTTATTGAATTTAACAGATGAGTTCATAGTTTTAATTTCCGCGCATTATTTGAGAAAAATCATACAAGCGTTGGCCACAACAAGGCATTGATGGACTCACATCACAAATGTGTGCCTCGGCTTCACCTCGGCCCACATTTCCACGTTCGTCCATCAATGCCTCTTTTGCAGGCCGCTGCAGTAATTTACTATAGGTACAACGAAGTAAATTTCAGATTTCTGCGATATTAAAACGGTATATTGCTAAGCACGCCCAATGACAGCAAGAATGACAAAAAAATACTATACAGGGCGTCCCACGGCTATGCCACATGGAGGGAAAGTACCTTTAATATTGTAGATGGAACATTTTACTGAAAGAAGACATTATTTTAATTTCAAAAACAATCTAAACTGCATTCATAGATTTATAAATAATCACACGGTTGAACCGGGAATCGAACCCGCTACACGAGAAAAAAAATTACCCTGTAGCTTTATCACACCGATTGGAAGGCTTCATCATAAGGATTATTTTTTGCTAAATAAAATACTATCAGAAATAAAAGGAAGACCATGAACTTTAACATTTTTAACAAAAAAATAATCAATTTATCAAATGCTCAAAATGAGTCCGCTCCTGTTCAATACAAAGTTTTGATTATTTCACTCCCAGAATCAGAATCAGAAATTTATTTCAACGTAAAGAATTTACATTCTGCTTGTTGAATGTCAATGTACATACAGTTATGTATAATGTTAGCCGCTGCCTTGGGGCCGTCTGTAGTGGAGAAAAAGGCAGCGAAAAAAAAAAACTCCACTCTGACCATCTTTTCTCAAAACACCTTAAAGCTAATACAAATCAAACTTACAAAATAATATATTACATGTGTTGAACACTAGACACATTTATCCTCTGATTAAATTTAATATTAATGCCATATTTAATGCCATACGCCCTTGTCTTCTAAATAATCGTTGATTTAATAATAAGCTTTTTTGCAAAGAGTGTGCTTAACACAATTCTTAAATCGCGTTGGAGGTAACTCTTAATATATCTTGGGGTATCTTGTTGTAGAACCTTATACAGTGCCCCATAAAGGAAGTATTAACTTTTGCAAGTCTAAATCGTGGAAATTACAATTTATGAATCGCTCTCTTCTGCAATATGAAGATAGTCTCAATGTCTGCTGCCCGGCCCCATAGTAGTATACCATAGGACATAATACTATGGAAGTAACTAAAATAAACAAGCCTAGCAGTTGCGACGTCAGTAAGTTCTCGAATTCTTTTCACGGCGTATGCTGCGGAGCTAAGTCTATGTGCTAATTTTACAATATGTGGGCCCCATTGCAGTTTGGCATCGATTGTGATGCCCAGAAATACAGTATCTTCAACAAATTCTAGTTTTTCATTTCCAATCACGATGTTATTTTCAACTAATTTTACATTAGGTGAATAACTTCATACATTTTGTCTTTTTTGAATTTAACAACAGATTATTTGCTGTAAACCAATCTAGAACGTGCGAGAGAGCATTATTTGCTTCGTCAAGATTATTTTCCTGTCTCCTTATTTTAAAAATAAGTGACGTTTCATCAGCAAATAGCACTATCTCACACATTTTTTGTACCATAAACGGTAAATCATTTACATAGACCAGGAAAAGGAACGGCCCTAAGATAGATCCCTGGGGGACTCCCATTTTTACAAGTGAACCTGACGATTTAATACGATTTATGTCTGCTTTTTGAACCCTTCCTTCTAAATATGATTTTAGAAGATCTAAACTTATTTTTTTTATTCCATAGTGTTTTAATTTTGAGAGCAATGTTTTGTGGTCTACACAATCAAATGCCTTTGACAAATCACAAAATACTCCTATAGCATCATTATGATCCTCCCACGCACTGAAAATATGTTTAATTAGCATGACTCCAGCGTCTGTTGTATTCAGCCCTTTAGTGAAACCGAACTGCTGACTATGGAGGAGTTGGTAATTATTGAAATGAATAAGCAATTGATCTAAGATAATACTTTCAAATATTTTACTTAATACTGGTAGGACTGAAACGGGTCTAAAATGTATTGGGTCTTGTTTATCACCACTTTAAATAAGGGCACTAACCTACCTACTATATTTCATGAGGTCTGGAAATACTCCTTCATCTACGCATTTATTGAAAATCTGTGCTAACGGCAAAGCTAGGATATTTATCACTGAATTAACTATTTTTACTGACAACCCCCATAAGTCCTCGGTTTTCCTCGGTTTAGTCCTCCCTGTCGATCTTTTGATCTTGTTGTGGTGGATATTCAGAATAATACGTCTAAGTTCTGTTTGTAGCTCGTGAACACTTTCATACTGGTTCTTGTAAACTAAACTTTTTACATAACCCCATAAAAAAAATCAGTTGTGTGTCCTTACGGCAATGTTAGCTTTTAATTTTTCTGAACGCAATTTCACTTCAAACGTTAAAATTCATGGTCTTCCTTTTATATCTACAATCTATTTACTGAAGCGAACGACTAAAGGTAAACAAAGACACAGCATCTCTCAAACTTACATGTCACTCAAAATAGCTCATGCACGCAGCTTTGCTTGCATCGTATACCCACATAGGTTTAGGTAGCTATTGTTTAAGGAAAACAGACAGACAACCGAACAAGACAACACAAACACTAAAGAAAATAAAATAGTTTAGTTTAGAGAAGTTGCACTCCCATCAACAACGTCAATCGTGAGTAAATATGGCGTCGGGGTGGTTATCTTACTTTTTTTTGCCTTTAATTAAAAAAGAGGTTCGTAGTCAGCTCTCCATACTTCTTCCTACATTTCGCGTAGCGCATTAGCATAAAATAATCGATCATAATCTGCCTATAAACAAAATTCCTACATCTTTGCTGGTTGCGAACATTTGGCAGCAGTAGGATCGCTTTTATTTGAGGACCACTGAAATTTTAGGTATTTTTTGGGGCATAGATCTCTTAAGCAAATTGTTAATGATAAAATAAAATATTTAGTTAAATAAACTGCGAGTGAGGGATAAATCGGGTAATAACAGTGTTATTGTGTTTATTGCTTATTGCCATTTATTAGCCATACCGTTTTGTATAACTTTGCTAAATAATATGCAGTGTTATAAATGTGGCATGTTGAAAAACCAAATTTTTGACATGTTGACACTTACTCGTTCGCTTCAGTAAATAGGGTGTAATAGTATGTTATTTAGCAAAAAATTATCCTTATGAAGAAGCCTTCCGATCGGTGTGATAAAGCTACAGGGTAATTTTTTTCTCGTGTAGCGGGTTCGATTCCCGGTTCAACCGTGTAATTATTTAAAAATCTATGAATGCAGTTTAGATTGTTTTTGAAATTAAAATAATGTCTTCTTTCAGTAAAATGTTCCATCTACAATATTAAAGGTACTTTCCCTCCATGTGGCATAGCCGTGGGACGTCCTGTATAAACTCAAACGTCCAAATTAGGACATACATTTCTATACTTGAGCCATTACAAACTTGCGAACCGACTTATAAAAGTGCGAGCGAGAGTTCCGATATGCCTGATATGCCTCCTATATGTATGAGAGAGAGGTCTGATACAAATGTTTATGACCTCAGTTCGCACGTTTGTAATGGCTCAAGTATAGTATATTGCACCTCGGAATCCGAGTATTGAACAATAAGCCCCACTTACTGTAGGTACTGCTCCACGCTGCCGGGGACGCTTCCACTGCTGATTCCGGGCGCGGCTTCTCTATAACCGTTGAACATGCTCATTGCGACAGCGGGCGGGAAGGACTCGATGTCGGCAGTGTAAATGCTGTCCGAGTTTTCCAACTGAGCCGACAGCGTAGTTGGCAGGAGTGCGGCGTTGATTCTGGAATATTAAAAAGTGGAAGGCGTCGGAACAGGCTATTTAAGACTTGGTTTTCTCATGGATGCCACTGTCACAACTGGACTAAGTTGAAATGGGAAGTACCAGATTACCTTACCTTACAAATAAAAAAAGAATCACCAAAATTGGTTCATCCAGTCAAAACATTTTACAAACATTATAAAAAAAATATATAACAGTGGAATTCGGTAGTTGACGCGACCAACAATAAATTAGGTATTTGATATGCTCGATTAAAACAAAAATTACAAAATAATGGAGTATTTGAGACTGCTAACATAGGCTGGAGGGCGGTTGCAAGTACTTTGTCTTTCTCTGCGAAAAGTCCTGTACAGTGACGTAGTGCGAGTCTGTAGTGCACTATGTAGACACGATGTCATCGACAGAAAAAATAAAATAAAAAAAAGCTCATTTTTTATGAATATTTTGAATAGGGTATAGAATAGCAGCTGCAGCTAAAAAAAATTTAAATATTCATAAAAGTCGATGAAATCGTGTGTAGTTTCCATGATTTTGATATGTGCACTTTATAAAGACTCGCACTGTATTGTAAGGCTCCTACACACTATGCCGGCGGCATGGCCGCACGGCACTGCCGGAGGGTAGAAAGCCGCCGGCAATGCCGCACAAGCCGAGGCGCCGGCATGGCCGGCGGCGAGTCATGCCGGCGGCGGGTCATGCCGGCGAGTTGCGCGGTAAGCCGGCGGCAGTTCGCTCCTGGCATTCGATTGAAAGTGTTGTGCTAGAAATGATGCCAATGATGCTCTGCGGCACCAGCGGCAAGTGCCGGCGGCCTAAACATGCCGGGGCGGCATAAAGCCGCCCGGCCGTGCCGCCGCCGGCATAGTGTGTAGCAGCTATAAGCTACACTAAAAAAAACTGAATACTCACAGAAGGGTTAAGAAATCTAAGAGCCGCATTGGCAGGTCGGTAGTCTTTCAGGGCAGGTGATCCGTTTGGAAGACTGAAGAGTCCGCTGCGATACTTTCAAATACTAACAGATCCACTGTAGATTTATATAGAGCGGTACAGAACGGTAAAACGGTGTCTGTGTGTGTGTGTGTGAGTGTGTGTGTGTGTGTGTGTAGAGTGTGTCTCCTTCCTCTTCCCGTCTTTCAAATTACAGGAATTTTCCATCGTATGGGTTGTCTGAAATAAATTGCTTTTACATATTTATAGGTCAGCCAAATTGTACCACGAACCTTTGTAAATATTTAGTATTTTTCGTTTTTTCCAGTGTGCGATAGAGAATATTCTTATCTTCTCTTATTGTTTTTACTTGTGACGTGCTAATTTGTCCCAATAAATTTCGTTCTGAGATGTAGACATCTCTCTTCCTTTCTTTCTCTTTTTCCCTCTTTGTTTTTGACACTTTGTGTAAAATCTTTGCACCATTGATATAATTCAATGTTTATAGTAATTGACAACATTTAAATTTTTTAGCATTCGTATTTTATTGTCTTAAAGGAAACTAGATACAAAATAAAACGACCCATATTTTTTTTTATTCTGGGACATTCGACGATTTTTATTCATAATTTTCTGTTTCAATTTCATCTTATTCTAAAAGGATGTAAACACCAAAAAAACACACACATACGGCTTAATAATACTAACACCAGTGCCGACTTTTTAAAAACCATTGAATTACTCCGACATGTCATTTGAAGGAAATTCAAAATGACATCTGTCATAACAGTTTTAATATTAGTCAACAATATTTCCTCATTCCATCGCGTATGTGACGTCATTATACAATTTTTTGTTTTTGTTTATTTTCTCAAAAATTAAGCAATAATAAAATTTCTAAATATTTTTCTCGTAATTAGGATAGCAAAATTAAGAAACGGTATTTTTAGTTTTAGGCGTTGTAATATGAAATGTTTTCAATTGCCCATATTCTTACATTCTTAAAAACCTAGTGGAATCCAGAACGGGAAGAATATACCCGTATACTGGCGTCATAATAAAAAGGCCTTAACTTGATTTCGAGCAAATTAGTGAAAAACTTTATTTCAAGCATGTCTGCTAACTTGTCGTCGATGATTACTATTTGAAAAAAACAAGATATTTTTTATATATTTCATAGAAGCTATAATTGCTTAAATTTAAGTGTTATTTTTATTCAAATACAGTTTACTTTTTCTCAGTAGTAAATATTGAAATGGCCTTTCTTCTTATGACGGCAGCATACCTACCTACTTGTACCTTGAATAGCTGCTTAGAACGTTTTTACGGGGTCGTTAATGGTATGCTTTTATAGCTTTCGAGGAATTGCACATTTTATCTCAGCACCATATCGGTTACTTACGTTAATTAGGTTAGTACTCTTTATAACACACACTAGAAAATAGAAAATAGTGTTACGGGCTAGGGTTCTGGATTTGGATGTAAAACGCCAATGACAACTTCTTAGGATTTATTCACGCAGGGTCTGGTCTGCAGGTCTTCACGACACGAAGTCCACACGTAGAATCCAATCGCAGGTCCAATCGAAGTCCAATAGTATCGCTGAGGTCGTAGGTTATCGCTCGTATCGCAGGTATGTTCGCTCGAAGTTCACTCTTCGCTATTCCAAACGGAACTGACTGCGCGCCGCGGCGGCCGCTATTTATATCCGGCCGCAAGGGCTCTAGAACATTCCCGTACCTACGTGCCTACTCGAGGCAACGTCGCTCGAACAGTAACCCATTCAAAGACTTTTGAACCTTACGCTAGGGGACATACAAGTCATTATTGCTTGCAGCGTTTATTGTTTACTAAAACGCAGCATGCGGCGACTATTCGATAGGCTTCTAGAAGGCTCTATTCTAGATGGTTCGGGATAGGACCGCGACACTGCTCCCCTCTTAGAGATGCTCGTCCCGAGCATCTTCATTACTGCCGTGATAAGAAGCTAAGCGGTCGATGTGAACCACTTTTTGTGCACCTCTTGGCTGCCGTTGAATTCGGTACGTCACGTCATTTAACCGAGTTACCACTTTGTACGGTCCCTCCCATCTTGTCTGCAATTTCGGAGATTTTCCTTTTCGTCGAGTTACATTGTGAAGCCAGACTAGTGCTCCTTCTTCGAAGCCGCTTGTATTTGCTCGGCGGTCATACCTAGTCTTCATCTTTTCACTCGACTCCAATCCGTTTTCCCGTACTATGGCATGAATCTCTCGCATTTTCTCACGTAACTCGGAAATGTAGTCGTGTAGAGAACGTGAGTCGTCAGGAGGGCCTCCAGTCAGCAGATCTACTGGTATTCTCAGTTCTCGGCCAAAATTTACACGCGCCGGGGTTACCTTCGTGCTTTCATGTTCTGCCGTTCTGTAGGCCAGAAGAAATGGCGGTATGTATTTGTCCCAGTCTCTCTGGTGCCTGTCAACGACTTTTGCTAAATGTCTCTCAAGTGTTTGGTTAAATCTTTCTACCATGCCGTCAGATTGAGGATGATATGGGGTGGTCCTAGTCTTATGCATTCCCAATATTTTGCAGAGTTCTTGAAATACTTGAGACTCAAAGTTCCTGCCTTGGTCGGAGTGTATTTCCAAGGGCACACCAAACCGGCAAACTACTTCCTCAAACAACTTGGAGGCAACAGTCATGGCTTCTTGATTGGGTATGGCGAATACCTCTGGCCATTTAGTGAAGTAATCCATAACTACCATGAAATACTTATTTCCCGATTCCGTTACTGGAAACGGTCCAGCCACGTCAACTGTTACCAACGTTATAAAGTTGCAGATTTCCACGGCTTCTAGTTGATGGGCCCTTCACCGCGGCGCAAGTAGCACACTTGCGGCACCAATCTTGCACATCTTCTCGACAATGGAGCCAGTAAAACCTTTCTCGAATCTTTGTTAAAGTCCTCTTTACGCCCAAATGTCCACCTGACACGCCGTCATGTACTTCACGAAGGACATCTTGTACCTTATCTCTTGGGACAACTATCTGTAGATGGAACTCTCTGCCGTTAGGTTTCTCCCATTTACGGTAAAGTATTCCGTTCTGAAGAATAAAACTGTCCCATTGAGCCCAGTATGCCTTGGTAACAACACTAGTAGGAGCGACTTCGCACCATCTTGGCTTATCCTCGCCTCGTTTCTTCCATGCGACAATGAGCCGTACATCTTCGTCATCTTCCTGTGCTTCTTTCATCGCCTCATCTTCCCAAGATCTCGATGGACTCATTCTTGTCAATCTCAATGGCAGTTCCTTTGTCTCTTGTTTGGCACAGTGCTTGCAGTCTTCCGGACACGGCCTTCTTGACAGTGCGTCAGCATTTCCATGCGCCTTTCCGCTGCGGTGTTCAATCATAAAGTCGTACTCCTGCAGTTGTTCGATCCATCGAGCAACTTGCCCCTCTGGATTTTTAAATTGTAACAGCCACTTCAGGGCGGCGTGGTCAGTGCGAAGCGTAAACCGCATGCCGAGGAGATATTTGCTGAAGTGCTGTAATGTCTTTACCACAGCCAAGAGCTCCCTTCTTGTCACACAATAGTTCCTTTCAGGTTTCGATAGCGATTTACTAAAATAGGCCATCACAACCTCTCTGTCGCCCTGTTTCTGCGACAACACTCCTCCGATCGCTGTGTTACTGGCGTCAGTGTCAACAATGAATTGGCCGTTAGCCTGTGGAAATCCCAAGATTGGGGTCTCGCAGAGACATTTTCTTAATTTTTGAAATGAACTCTCACATGTGTCATCCCAATGAAATGACTGCTTGTCTTCAGTCAGTCTGTGTAAAGGCTTGGCAATTTCAGAGAACCCTTTAACAAACCGTCTATAATATGAGCATAGCCCTAAAAATGCTCGCACTTCGGTCTTGTCTTTGGGAGTAGGCCATTTTTGCACTGCTTCGATTTTGGCTGGATCGGTCTGTATGCCTTCGCTGGTTATCACATGACCGAGATAGCTAACCTTGTTCTTAAATAAACTGCATTTCTTCGGATTTAACTTTAAGTTTGCTCCCATTATCTTCTTAAAAACTTGCTCTAGATTTTGGAAGTGGTCCTCAAAATCTGTTCCCATGATTATGACGTCATCCAAGTAGACAAGGCAGGCTTCTCCAACTAATCCTGCCAGTACGCACTCCATAAGTCGTTCGAATGTAGCTGGCGCGTTGCACAATCCAAAAGGCATCACGTTAAATTGCCATAGACCTTTACCAGTTGAAAAAGCAGTCTTCTCTTTATCCCTCGGATCAATTTCCACTTGCCAGTACCCGGATTTCAGATCTAACGTCGAGAACCATTTCATGCCACTCAAAGTGTCTAGGGTATCGTCTATTCGTGGCAGTGGATAACTATCGTTTTTCGTCACATCATTAAGCCGTCGATAGTCTACACAGAACCTTGTGCTACCATCTTTCTTCTTTACCAACACTACGGGAGAACACCATGGGCTAGCAGAAGGTTCTATAATCTTGTTTCTCTTCATGTCTTCCAACATGTCTTGTACTTCCTTTTCTTTGGCAATCGGTATGCGCCTCGCTCGCTGACGAATAGGTCGCTCCTGTCCGGTGTCGATTTTGTGTTGAACTAACGATGTTCTTCCAGGATTTCCTTCGTCAGAGAAGATATCCCTAAAGCGCAGTAGCAACCTCTTAGCTTTCATGCTTTGCGAATAGCTCAGATTACTCTTAGAATCCTCAAGGAGCTTAGTGACTATAATTTCACTCCTGGTATTCGATGTGTTTGAGCTTGGATATGATTGGCAGCTTTTCATCCAAACGGCTTCCTCACACCGTCCAATAACGTCACCTTTGCTAAGGGTAATCTCACGATCGCCTATATTCACAACCCTCACTACAGCGGTCTTGCCTCCATAGACGAGAGTTCTTGCTGTCAGCAATTTCTGACTGGCTGCACTGTCTCGTGTATCTTCAATCAGCACACACCTATTCCGCTGATTCTTCTGACTCGAAGGCAGCTTCACCTTTACTTCAGTTTGTGCTCGTCCAGGTATTACGATTTTCTTCAGGCACGTGACATTTCCATCGGGACCGCCAAGTATGAAGTTCTCCTCATCACCACATTTAAAGACACCGTTAGTGACATCGATGTGACAGTTGTGTTTCTTCATAAAGTCTAGGCCCAGAATGCAATCATCCATAATTTCGGCTACGATTACGTCGTGAATATATGACGCCTCCCCAACACATATCGTAACCGATCTTTCACCCAGGACGGGTATCTGCTGGCCAGAAGCGGAGAGAAGTCTGCATAAACTGGTGCCTTTGCGTCTCCCTACAGCTTTCACCAGGTCTGGTCTCACTATTTTTCTAGAGGCTCCTGTATCTAGTGTGATTTTGCACTCTATTTTGTTCACTGCACCGCATATTAGTAGACTGTTCCCATTCCATGCTTGTGAGATTCTGGTTACTGGGGCTACCTCCGCTCCAGCCAGTACCCGCCCCGCAGTCCTGGCTTTTACTCGTTTCCCTGATTCACGGTGGAGGGCGCAGCGTCATGCTTCTTTACGAATTCTTCAAAACGCTGCTCCATATTTTTGAGACGCGCATCCAGTCTGTCATCTGTTTTGGTTGCTTGCCTCTCCTTCTTAGGACACGTGAACTGCAGATGCCCTCTTTCCCCACACTTGTAACACATGGGCCCGGAGTTCTTCTTGGGCGGTGTCTTGATCTCTTTAACCTCCTCCGTAACTTCTCGAAGTTTATAACCTTGCCGGATATCTTGACGCACAGCTTCTACTTCCAGGGCGTGTGCCAGAGCTTCTTTTAATGAAGAATGGTGGCGAAGCTTTACTGCAGCCCTAATTTCAAGATCCTTGATTCCGTCGACGAAGGCTTGCAAAATATTCGTGTCCACCATCTTACTATCAGTAGAAGGGTACGCCTTTCGAACCAGCTTCTCAATTTCCAACGCCCATTGTTGAAGTCCTTCACCCAGGCGCTGAGTTCGGTCGCGTAGCTGAGCACGAAAAACGTGTTCCAGGTGTCGTTCCCCGTATCTTCCCTCAAGTGCCTCCAGCAGATCTTTGAACTCGCTGCCTGAGGTGGGCAATGCCTCCAGGACAGATAAGGCCGAACCTCTGAGCGCGACGGTGAGGGCTGTCAAGCTCTGTTCGTCCGTCCATCCGTTTGAAGCAGCGACAGTCTGGAACTGCTGTCGGTAGGCGACCCAAGACGTAGTACCGTCGTACGGAGGCACTTTCACTTTAGGCCCCTGGTTTATGCCGACAATTCCACTCGACGTGACTCCAGCAGATTTTATACGCCGAAATTCCTGCTCTAGTCCAGTGAGGCCGGTTTTCACATTTTTTAGGTCCTCCTCTAATTCGGTTACCCGTTCGTTCACTACTTCTACATCTTCATGTAGCTTAGCGACCGTATCACTGAACTTTGTAACGGCAGAAAGGATCGTCTGTTGGTCTGCCTTCTGTTCTTCTCGCAGGCCTCTCTGTTCTTCTTGCAGGCACTGCATCTGCTTGCTCTGTTCATCTCGCAGGCTTCTCTGTTCTTCTTGCAGGCACTGCATCTGCTTGCTCTGTTCTTCTAGCAGGCACTGCATCTGCTTGATCTGTTCTTCTTGCAGGCACTGCATCTGCTTGCTCTGTTCTTCTCGCATGCCCTTTAACATTGCCATCAGGCATGACATATCCAAAACCTCCATTGGACGTGACGGAGGTTTAATGTCTTCGGTGGGCGTGACCAGGTGGGCGTGGCTAGGAGGCGGAGCCTGTTGGTCGGTTGGTGGAACCTGGTGGTCAAGGCCGGTGGGCGGAGCCTGGTGCACGGGGGCGGTAGGCCGGGCCTGGTGGGCGTGGCCAGTGGGCGGAGCCATTGGGCAGGTACGCTGTGTCTCCTCGATGGGCGTGGCCTGGTGGGCGGCGCCAGGGGGCGTGGCTTGGTCGGTGGGCGTGGCCTGGTGGGCGGGGCCAGTGGGCGTGTCCCTATGGCCGATGGGCGTGGCCTGAGGGGCAGTGGGCGTGGCCTCCGCAGCACCTCTGGACCTGGTCCTCACTCCAGAAGTATCCTCTCTCGGAGTCAGTGGCATCTCCAAATCCCACTTCTGACACCAAATGTTACGGGCTAGGGTTCTGGATTTGGATGTAAAACGCCAATGACAACTTCTTAGGATTTATTCACGCAGGGTCTGGTCTGCAGGTCTTCACGACACGAAGTCCACACGTAGAATCCAATCGCAGGTCCAATCGAAGTCCAATAGTATCGCTGAGGTCGTAGGTTATCGCTCGTATCGCAGGTATGTTCGCTCGAAGTTCACTCTTCGCTATTCCAAACGGAACTGACTGCGCGCCGCGGCGGCCGCTATTTATATCCGGCCGCAAGGGCTCTAGAACATTCCCGTACCTACGTGCCTACTCGAGGCAACGTCGCTCGAACAGTAACCCATTCAAAGACTTTTGAACCTTACGCTAGGGGACATACAAGTCATTATTGCTTGCAGCGTTTATTGTTTACTAAAACGCAGCATGCGGCGACTATTCGATAGGCTTCTAGAAGGCTCTATTCTAGATGGTTCGGGATAGGACCGCGACAATAGGAAAAAACACAGAACAATAATTACATACCTACATAAATTTCTCTCAATTGGACGTAGTTTAACAAAAATGTTCCAACCCACACAAAGTGTATTTTGAGATATTTGAGTTTATAGGTTTAAGCTGATTTACGCTCTCCATACATGTGGGTTGGACTACCATGTGCCATAACTTTGCACATACTCATCGGATCGCTATGAAAGTCTTTGGTTCTTAAACTATAAAGCATAGTAATGATTTTGGTATATTAAACTTAAAAAATACAATTTTGTGGGTTGGCACCCTTTTGCTCAACTACGTCCAATTCATAATAAATTAAAGCAGGCGTTGCCGCAGCTCTATACAGATATTCAATTTAGAAAACAATGTCGGCTCACAGGAATGAAACCTGATGATCCACTGTTAACTAAATTCCCGCTAGGGATTAGGTTTCGCTAGTCAATCAATGTTATCTTAGACAAACATAACATGACATAACATAACATTTACATACAAGCACATACATTGCTTCTGGCCCCACACTAGGAACCTGTGTCGTGGGAACCAGAAACAGCGACGTCACAAACATGTAAACATCCAAGACCTGAGGTTTTTTTTCTCCCCAGCCGGGGTTCCAACCCGGGACCTCTTGCATGGTAAGCAGATGCGCTAACCGCTACGCCACAGAGGTCGCCGAATTTGGAATAAGCGAAACAAATTATAATGTACGACTTTGACTAAAAAACATAACAGTGTCACGTCACATTTCTAGCAAGGTCATTCACGACCGATGTGAATGTGGGAGACGAAGTGATGTTTGCATTTTACAGAATAGACAGGCTGATAAAGATCTGAGAATGAAACCGTTGTAGTCGAATTCATTCAACCACAAGAAGTCCGCTCCTGGATTTCCAAAAAGACCGGTAGGAAGCGGCTTGCAGCTTCTTCCTGCCACCTGGATAAGATCGTTTGTCCATCTTGTGGCTGGTCGTCCTACGCTGCGCTTGCCGATGTGTGGTCTCCATTCGAGCACTTTTTGGCCCCATCGGCCATCATTCTGCGTGCTACGTGCTCCACCTACTGCCATGCCACTTCAACTTGCTCATCCGGCTATGTCGACGACTTTCGTTTGTCTACGGACCTCATCATTTCCGATTCGATCGAATTCATATATTTTATTCATAAAAATAAATAAATAAACTCACGCCCGTCATCCCCGAGGGGGTAGGCAGAGGCACCAATCACTTGAACTGGGCCCACGTTTTGCCGAGTTCCGTTGGTCCCAACGTGACAAAAGCCTGTCGCCGTTATTTTATTCATAGTACCACAGAATACAGTTATACAGATGATTCACTCCGCCAAATCAATTAAAGAAAAAGGGACTCTAGCTGCGATACAAATAGGAATTCAGATCGCACGGCGATAAAGAAGGCATGTTGCCTCTCTTTCTACCTCGTAACTCTTACCTCTTCTGGAGCCTGAATTCCTACCTACTTGCAACTCTGGAGTGATCGCCGCATGTACTTACGCGTTCGATACCGACACGCGTAGTGAAACAGGCCTGATAGTACAGACAAAATGACATCGCACCTCCAGAAGTAAATTGAACTCAAAATTTGGGTAAAATGAGTTAAGTACTCATTATGACTTAAAAAGGTATACTCTTTCATTCCTATATTAAAAACCGACTTTATTTAGTCAGAGAGAGATGGAGGAACATTACGGTCTGTTTTTTCTTGAGCAACTGGCTTAGAGCGCCGCGTATGCAAGCCGCTTCCAACCGGTCTATTTGGAAATCCATGGAGGAGGCCTATATCCAGCAGTGGACTTCTTGTGGCTGAATGATGATATGAATAAAAATATATTTGGATTGAATTGAATTGAATACCTATACATTTTCTTCATTTCCCAAAAGTTGCATATTTTGAGTGACACTTTAGTTCTGGAGGTGCGACATGTTTACTTTACGAAAGTCAAAGTGCTGTGGGTCGCCGTTCATTTGTAATCTCATTCTGGATCGTATTTTCATGTTTTTGATGTCCTTGCCTGGCTGCCATAGCACTGGTATCCTAGTGTCGGACAGGGGCTAGATTCTGCTAATGCATTGTTGTAGTAGAATGACAGTTGCATGACTGCGTAAATTTCATTTCATTGCCGCTTCAAAACGATGCGCACACGCGTGTTGGTAATTCTAGACGTCAATGGAATTAAAAAAAAAAAAAAAAAACAAGTCACGTGACCCGACCGTGTAACTGTCATCGAACTGTAATGCGCTAACAGAATCGAGGCCAAGGACAAGTGATTTGTGTAAAAAATTAACTTTTAAACTTTTATTTTTGCATGAGGTTTTGTTTTCTTGGTCTGCCTACAGGATGATTCTCAGAAAATGGCTCAAATTGCATAATTTCTTTGGCGCACTTTTTTTCATATTAACTCAATAAAAAGTAACATAATTATATGAGGTTTATTGCCTTCAAAGATTGTATTGTAACGTATTTATAGATTTTGGTGGCAACTCATCATCGACTCATCATGTCCCCGCCGAGGGGCACGGGTCTCTTCCCTGAGGAAGGTATAGGCCATACTCCACCACGGGGGCCAAGTCCGGATTGGTGGAGGCTTGTAAGACTAGTGGCTGGTCTTAGGTACTGTCAGAAGTTCTCAAGCTGCTCTAAGGCCTCTGACTTGGCTTAACGACTGCCATCTATCGACGGCAGCCGGCACCAACTGCTTAACGTGCCTTGCGAAGCACGGAACCGCTCGGAAAAATGCCACTAGCGTTAGTCATAGACGGCGACCCATCTATGGACTGAACGCGCCGTATGTTGCTTGACCTTAGTGATCGTTTAAGATCACTCAGGCAGCCCAGGCTACGAGCGATTCGCTGGCACAGCTGTCCTTAATTCCAACTTGTCGGTTCCTTCCAGGTCTCGTGAAGCTCGGAGTGCACTGCGTCACCGGGAAGAAGGTGGCAGTGAAGATTATAAATCGGGAGAAACTCAGCGAATCCGTGCTCATGAAGGTAATAGCTTACTTCTGTCATCATCATCAACCCATTATGTCCCCACCGAGGGGCACGGGTCTCTTCCCTGAGGGAGGTTGTAACGATCCATCCAACCCAACTGCGACAAGGTATAGGCCGATACTCCACCACGGGGGCCAATTTAAGTCCGGATCGGTGGAGGCTTGTAAGACTAGTTGCTGGTCTCACTGTCAGAGGTTCTCAAGTCGCCCTAAAGCCTCTAAGGACTGCCATCTATTGACGACAGCCGGCACCAACTGCTTAACGCCGGCCGACGACCACGGACAGCCACGCACCACGCACGCCGGTACGGCGAACCGAGACGTCTGTGCTACCGCGGACCGAGACACTTCCCACGGTGTGTCGTGCGAGCTGGTTCGCGTCCGTCCGCGATATCGCGGACCGTGGGAAACTTAAGGCCTCTGACTTGGCTTAATGACTGCCAACTATTGACGGCAGCTGGCACCAACTGCTTAACGTACGAAGCACGGAACTGCTATGCTCGAAAAAATGCCGCTATCATTGCATTTTAACTTATTTATTTATTTGATTTTAGGAAAACCATTGAGTAAAATAACAAAATGGAGGGTACATTGTACAATGTAGCAGCAAAAATAAAATAAAATTGATGTTACGACTGTTTTTATTTGAAATATTTTATTATTATTATCATATTCTTATATTTTTACATAAACAAAACGTAACATTTACATACAGGCGCATACATTGCTTCTGGCCCCACACTAGGATACCCGTGGGAACTACATGTGCCGTGGGAACCAGATAAAGCGACATCACAAACATGTAAACATCCAAGACCTGGGTTGTTCTTTTGTCCCCAGTCGTGATTCGAACTCGAGACCTATCGCATGACATTAATTAATATTCTTATCTTGACTTTTCTCGCAGGTGGAGCGGGAGATAGCAATCATGAAATTGATAGAACATCCTCACGTGCTTGGTCTATCAGACGTCTACGAGAATAAGAAGTATCTGTAAGTCACACCGACATTTTTACATATATTTTTTTGTACGTTTCGCCCCAAATCCTCTGATATGGGTCAGAGACTTACAGCCGGTTTCTTGGGCGCTGTTCAAAGTGGTGATTTATTGACAAAGCATTTAATTTGACCAAGCAATCAAATCAAATCGGGTTTCCCGAGGGCAGATTAGCCAAAAATTTACTAATCAGTCGATCATTTTAACTTAACCATAGGAACTGTCAAACACACTTTTCTAGCAAGACTAGCACAGAGCACATTGATGTCATGCTAGTTTACAGTTTAAAAAGAAAAACAAGACATTTTAATGACAGGACTAATATCAGTTGAAGTAGAAGTTTTGGCTCGCGCCGAAATGAAAAGTTTTTCTGTTCAAAAGTTATTATTGAGTTGGTCTAATCTAAAATGAATTGCAAAGCAACCCGGGGCAAAAACTTCACAGAACGTGAAAAATGCTTCTGATCATTGCAGAATGCTTCTGATCAATTCCGAATAAGGATCCACAAGACGGCAATGCAAAGTGTATATTGTCCGCCACAGTTATCTGGAAGGCTCCAGTTGCTTATACATATGTTAATTGTAAGCAGAATTTGCTCCACAACGCTGATGGCATTACGCCTGATTGTATAGTAATTGGCCCACAATCACTGCTTTCGGGACCCGGAACCAAGTTCGAAACTACTCTTTATCAAACTATTACATAGGGTTCATCCTCCTCCTTAAGCGTCTAGTTCTAGCAGCCGTGTGTCACCATAACTAGGTGGTCCCGAAAGCGAAGACATGCAGATTATTACAAAACTTCACCAGTTTTCAAGCAAACAAATTATGTTAATTCGTCGATCTCCTCCGATTAGTTAACAAGGCGATTTGACACTTCAAAATTGATTTTGAACAGTGATTAGTGCCTAATCATTCCCCAGGAAACTCGAATACAGTTTGACATGTCCTTTGACGTTTCATATGTTAACTGATTTGATCTGTTGGTCAACTGAATTGATTGGCGCTCAGGAAACCCAAATCGTGCTTAATCATAGTTTATTTGATTGTAGCGATTAATAAATCTAATCAGCCCCCAAGAAACCGGCTGTTAGACTAACATTGTGATTATACTTCTTTTTTCAAATATACAAAGTTAAAGCAAGATGCTTGATGCTTCATTAACTATTCGCGCTATAAAAACTAAGTATTCATGAAAAGAATACAACGCAGACCGCAGTATTCATCAACGCCTGCAAATATTATCATAGCAAAGACGCAAAGATAATTGCCATTAAAACTTTTGCAGGCGCTCATCTTACACACTTTTCAGGTACCTAGTCTTGGAGCACGTCAGTGGCGGCGAGCTCTTCGACTATCTCGTGAAGAAGGGACGACTAACCCCAAAAGAGGCGAGGCGATTCTTCAGACAAATCATTTCCGCGCTGGATTTTTGTCACAGCCACTCGATATGGTAAGGACGAACTGTGAAGAATACTTGTGAAATACTTATCCCAATTTTGTTCGCCTTATGTAAGGGAAGTCGCTTGGTGGTTTTACATTGTGGTCGAATCAAATCGATGGCGTTCCGCTGAAAAGTTTGCGGAGTCCTCAATTTCGAATGTTCATTATGTTATTGAATGAATATCTGAAAACTTTTATTCAATAGCGATAAAATAATCTACTTCCAATTTAGAATGTTAGCCTTATACCTATTGGGCTATTTACTGAACGTAGCAAGTGCAGAGGTATGTAAATACCGCAGAAATAGGGTTTCTTCACGAGGTGTATTCTACAATTCGGGTGTATTCACATCATCATCAACTCAATGTGTCCCCACCGAGGGGTACGGGTCTCTTCCCTGAGGAAGGTATAGACCATACTTCACCACGGGGGCCTAGTCCGGATTGGTGGAAGCTTGTAAGACTAATGGCTGGTCTTACTGTCAGAAGTTTTCAAGCCGCCCTATGCCTCTTCATTGGCTTGGCCTATCATTCACATAATTTTATTAAAAAAAAAAAATAGAACACAAAATTATTTATTGACGTAATAAAATTTTTAAATGAGCGATACACAGGCAATATCTTTCGAACATTATTTTGTTCAACGTCTAAACCATGTTTTTCTCTACCGCAAGGAGAAAGTGCTACGACGGTGCACGGTGCTATGAAAATTGCATGAATTATTTTGTGAAAATTTAAGTGATGTTTTTAATCATACTGCATCAAATCACCCTTCTCCGGCAGCCATCGCGACCTGAAACCGGAGAACTTGCTTCTGGACGAGAGGAATAACATCAAGATAGCTGATTTCGGCATGGCTTCCCTCCAGCCGGCCGGTTCTTTGCTGGAAACCTCATGTGGAAGTCCTCACTACGCCTGCCCGGAGGTTATCAGGGTGAGTCGAGATAGTCAGTTGTATCAAAGAGCTAGTCATTGTTATTTACCTATAGGGTTTAATAAATTTTATATAAAATGTACAGACGCTGAGACTGCATACAAAAAACTATGCTATTATTATACGGGGTGTCCCAAAAATGACACGTCACAGTGACACCGGAGGTAGACCTGCTCAAAAGGCATCGAGCCAACCTAACATGACCTCAGTAAAAGTTGCACGGTTTTTGAGATATGGCCAATTTAAACTTATTCTAAATTTTCACTATTTTTAACAAGTTTAGTGCTAGCATTAAGTTAGATAGCCCTCGTGTTTGGTTATTTTATTTGTACTCGGTCACGAACTTATTAACTTAGCGTAAGTGCTAGCATAGCACTAAAGTTGTTAAAAAAAGTGAAAATTTAGAACAAGTTTAAATTGGCCATTATACATATCTCAAAAACCGTGCAACTTTTACTGAGGTCATGTTAGGTTGGTTCGACGCCTCTTGAGCAGGTCTACCTCCTCCAGTATCACTGTGACGTGTCATTTTTGGGACACGCTGTAGACAACTGAAAAGAACTTGATCACACAAGTTTGTCAAAGGCTATGCTAATTAATGGTGGCGCGGTGGCCGAGTCGCCTATCTCCCTCTTATAAGGTTTAGACTGGCGATGGCCGACCCCTGCGCTATGCTCGTAAACGAGTGATGCCGTGATGCAGTCCGTGTGTCTGACCGCAACATAGGCGTTTTCTTACTTTTGTGAGAATACTAAATAATGTTTGACATTGCAATAAATTATTGCACTCGTGGGTCTTGAGCTTCTTAGGTAGATGGACATTCATACCAACTTTGTATTAGACATAAGGGTCAATATACGCTATTTGAATTTCTATGGTCCATGGAGAAATATTATGTTAAACTTATTATTGCGTCCGTATGCTTAAGCATTAAAGAATATGGTCTTTTATTTGGCCCACATAGTCTATTCACGATAATTGTTTAATTTAAGACATTAATCGTTAAAAATGGTTGTAAATGTATACTCCTCTGGCCTCCCCGGTCGTTGGAGTATTTCATCTGGCAAGTCTATGTATTCTTTTTGTATTTTATAGTTACGATATTGTATATTTGCACAATGCAATGTTTATTGTGTGTAGATGTCATGTATTACGTTAAACGGTGATCAGAAAAGCGAGTGATATGTTTTTGTAGGTTTTGTGCGATTTTGTCACTCCTCTGGCATACCTATTTCATGTTTTGTTTTAATACGTGTCCCCTTTTTTAGCTATAATCAATGGCCTCTCACTTCCCTGCTTTAATTTGTGACTACTCTGCCAATAGTGTCAGTCCTCTGGTAACACATTTTCCTCTCGTGCTTATGAAATTCAAAAAAATGGAAAAATCTTCTGGCCCTCATCATTAAACATTTAAAAATTGTGTCAAATAGAGAAATTATCAATATTGAATGGAACAGATTACATTTCCTTCTGGGACACAAAAAATCAAATACCGTATATTCACCCATAGTGATCTGAGAAAAAAAGGTGAGAGTTGAGTTTTTTTTGCTGTCTTTTTCTCCACTATATTCGGCCCCAAGGCTGTGGCTAACATTAACATTATAAGTACCTACACTAGCTGACCCCGCAAACTTTGTTTTGCCACGTAGGGGTATGAAAAATACATAACCTATTCTCAGACCTACCGATTATATGCTATAAAAAATCCATCAAAATGGGCCAAGCCGTTTCGGAGTATGCGCACTAAAATCGTGTTTTTATATTAGATTGACATTCAACAAACAGAATGTAAATTCTTTCTTTGAAATACAAAGAAAGAATTGTAAATTCTGTTTTTTTTTTAAGATTTTCAATAAAAAATCTTGACCTTAAATTACTTAGCCAAGACTCATACTGAGTATTTATCTTTACTTTTTTTACAAAAATTTACTTACAAAAAAAAACCAAACCAAATCAATGTTAATGGCATTTGTTTTTTTATCTACATAAGTAGTCATTCTCAATCATCCTCAGATGGCGTCACAAACACCAACACTAGTATTTAAAATAGACCTATAGATTGGACTAATTCTAAAGTAGTCGCGGGCAATGCTATTAAATAACTAAAACAACATGGTAATAACTAACAGAAAGGTATTTAATACACTTCCAAAGCTAAAATACAATAATCGTAAATGTAAGGTACACGTTTAGGCAATTCACTAAGTAGACATAACTAACCAATACTGCTAGAAAACTAAATAGATTGTAGAAAAATCTTCTATACAAACCACCACTACATTATGAGTTAATTTATTAGGATAATTTAAGTACTTTCACATAGGAAATGTCTATAATAACGTTACTTCAAATTATATTACAAAAAATTATATTATAAATTACAAAAACCATGGAACTCTTATTTATGAGCGAAATCTAAGATGTTTTGGCTGAGATGCAGTCAAAGAACACATGTATTTTTTACAAATTGCTATTGAACGCCTATTTTACTGTAAAATATCACAATTAAGATAATTTCACCATTCAAACTAACCTGATTATTTATCTAATAAGTCCAAATACAACTTTACTAAAGCCTAAAGTGCTTTAATCTCATGTAAATTGTATTCAATTACTTCTGTGGGGCTTGGCTTTAATGATGGTTTAAAATATTATCCATCTACCAGAGTGGATATTTTTTTGTCTTGTGATGTATGTTTATAGTGAGCATTGTAATTTACATGTATGATTATAGTTATAAATTTATAATCTACAAACATGTTTACAGACTAAAACAAGTTATAAATAGAGGTAGGTATAATGAAATACAAATTCCTTATAACTAAATTGAAGGAATCACAGTCAAAATAAACTTCTTAAATTATCAAGAAAAAAAAAACCACTCAGATCGATCAAGAAAAAAGAAAAGAATTATAACATGTCATCAGCTATTACAAAAATCTATTATTATCAATAAAGACCTATCTTACAATGATCGACATAGGTGCATCTACTTACAATAAATTCTAGAAAAGAAAATCATGAGCTTGGGTATGATATCCCTTAATCTCTAGTTTTGTACTGGCAAATAACTGTAATCGGTTAAGTAAACCACAATAAACAAATCAAACCATATATGATTCATACATATCAACGAAATCACTTCACTGGCTTGGATTTTCAAACCGATTCACCCTGTCACAGATACCTCACAAAGAATGTCGTGTTCTTTCTTTAATCATCATCCACCCTTTGTTTCTTGCTGGTGTTAGACGGGGTCTGAGGCGGAGAGCACGCCGTATCCCGCCTCTTTCCAGAATGGCGTGCACAGTGAGACATATTCGAAGACTTCCTGTTCGAATCACTTTCACGATTCGGCGAAAATTGTTTCAGCATCTCCACGTCGTTAAAGATGACCTGAGCACCGCCGCCGCATGTCGGCACCACGTCTCCCTTATACAATTTGGTTTCCAGCTCCCCATCGGTATCCTGCTCCTGCGAGATCAGGCAGTACTTCGACGTTTTAGAATTGGCGATGTCTTTTACGTTCGTGAGTTTATTGACGACTTTGCTGTTATGGATGCTTGGTTTTAATACTGTGCCCATAGGGACGATTTTGTTGGGAGCATGTTCCACCCAACCTTTGCCGTCGGCAGATAGGGAGCGGCGATGGCGCGGGTTAGCTACGGCGACTCCGCGACGCGAAGACGCGGGCGTATCGCGCGTCTCCCGAGTTTCTCTTGTGTCTCGGGTGTGTGGGACAGAGCTGAACGGCGTCAGAAGATGGGCGGGTAAGGCCCTGGGCGTGGAACCTGGCGTGAAGTCGCGTATGCTTGTCTGGGCGGCCATGTCTCCAGTGAGTTTGTGCTGTTCGTCGCCCCGGTCGACGTTCAGAGCCACCGCTATCATTCTGAGGCGATTTTCTTTGTCTTCTATGGCGTTGCGGAGCCGCTCTTTCTCAGTCTTGTTCTCTTTCGCCTTCTCATGCTCCATGGCGATCTTGTGGTTGTATTTGCGTTCGAGAAGCTTCTTCTGTTTCTCCTTTTCGAGTTTGTTTTGGCTTAGTAGTAGTTCTTTCTCTTGGAGGTCGCGTTTTAGATTGGAAGTGTATTCAGTCATCTCTGCAAGCTTCCTCTGGTGGTTCAGGGATTGTGTTTCCGTGTGAGTGAGTCGCTCTTCCAGAGCTCGGACCCTACGCTCTGCGGCTACCAACTGGTTCTTCAGTGAAGAGTTCTCACTTCTCACTTCCATGGAATCCTTCTCAAGGTCAAGGAGGGCAGACCTAAGGCGTTCGTCTTTGATTGCTTTGCTGCGCTTCAGAGTTTCTCTGCGGCTCAATCGCATCTCCAAATGTGCCATGAGTTCCTTTATAATATGGGCTGCTTGGGAACTGTTGAGCTCTAGGCTGGGGAAATCCGGTCCTAGACTGTAAACCAGTCCCAAATCAAGCTCCAAGTCCTTGGCATCCGCTCTGGCTAAATTGTCCCGAGCTGTCGTAAATAATCGGTTAGCCTTCCGTCTTCCGGACATCAGACCTATTGTGGCGCCAATATCAGTGACTTGAGCCTTCGTGACTTCAACCTCGGCCGCCATTTCTGCAAACCGCATTACTTGGAGTGTCTCATCGTAGTCTTCGGCCCTTGGATTGGCACAGACAACCATTCTCACTTGACCTTCACCTTCAAAGAAGTTTTTGAACAAGTGTGTTATTTTGGACTCTCTATACGGCACCATGTTGTTGGTACCGTTCATCTGATTCTCTCGAAGGGCCTCTAGACATGTTCTTAGTGTCATCAAAGATTTGTTAATGTTGCCTGCTTCCCGTAATCTCTGGCCAGTGTTCTTAGTCCTGTTTGTCCGTTCGCTACCGGCCAAATCCACCAAGCTGAGTTGGCTGATAGACAGAAACTTCTTGTTCTGTATTATGGTCTCTCCCATCTCGTCCACAGGTGCCTGGACCAACCTTATGGTGAAAACGGAGTGACTACGACTCGATTCCGCATTCAATGTTGTGTGCGCCATGCGTTTCCTCTTCAATCCCAAGTAGAAGGCATCAAAGGCTTCCTCTGCCGATTTGATTTCTACCTCGGTGACTCCGTGAACATACATATTGTGCGCAGCATCCTCTCTGATGATTTTCACTGGCAAATTTTTGCACACGGGCGGACCATCCTCAAGCAAATCAAAGACACTGTTGTTGTAGATCTCTACATAAGTCACAAAGACAGTGTATTGGTTATCCTCATTCACTCCTCCTACTTTTGTGACTTCCATCGAAGACATTGCTAAATCAGGGTTGGAGTTGTTCTTTCTATTAGGTTTTAGTTTATGTAACTCCTGCTGGCGTTCTAACATGGCTTCAGCCTCTGTTTGAATGTCGAACATGTTCATCTTGTCCGGTTTGAATATGTATTTGTGCGCCTGAAACTCGTTTATTGTTTTGAAGATGATGTTTAGCGCTCTAGGGAGAATGCCACAGTTGTGTGGCTCCCCTGTCATTGTGAAGGTTTTTCCGCTACCTGTAACGCCGTAGGTGAATAGCAGACCGTTTTTACCCCTGATTAGGCCCTCGACTAACGGCAGGGCGACTTTGTCGAAGACGTCACTTTGGTTGGTGTCTGGAGGGAAGACTTCTTTGAAAGTATATTTCATAGCTTTGCTGTTTTCGTTCCTGTAGTTGACCGCTGAGGCTGGGGGGCTGCATAAAATAGTTGTGGGGGATATTATCTTGATGCAGGAGACGTCGGTTTCCCTCTGCATTGGGCGGAGACGACAGAAAACCTGTACGGGATCCCGATCGCCCTGATGCAGGTTGTTTCGACTTCTTGCGGGCGTCCGTAATTCGTTTAGTCGCGGTTTCGATTTGGCCGACTTCATTTTGCCGTTTTCTTTGTCGACACTAGCACTTTTCACGGTTAAACACGTATTTTTCACGTAATTTATGTTTCCAACGGTTTGAAACGACTCAACGGTCGTTTTTAGGGAAATATAATGAATAAAAATGAAAATGCAAGAGGTTACTTGTTTTCTCTTTCTGTCATGTGCTGCATCCTACTCGTGCTCACATCGTGCCTATACTTTTCGGCAACATTGTGATTTGGTCGCTTAATTAAGTGACAGTTCTATTATTTGGTGCTGCCAGTATAAACAAAATGCTTTACCCACCTTTATATAAATCATAAATAGAATTAATTTCATTAGTAATAATAATAAAAATACAGTATGGAATTATTTCATATCAGGTTAGCGTTTGCTCATACGTATCAAAGGTTTTTCTTTGTTTATTTTACGAATATTTAACGCAAAATCAGATACTTTGAGTTCCTAGATTTTTGCCGTATTCGCGTTTTTTATTCTGGTAATATTTTCTTTCACATCCGTTATGCCGGCAAGGCTGCCAACCTAAATAACTATTTCGTTCCTTTCCACCGTCTTTCTTTCCATTTCCAACAAAACATAATCCTCCATTTTCTAATTTGAGGCCTATGTTTTGTTGTTACGTTTCGATTATATTATAAATATTAAACGTTGGTGCTGTTGCTTTTAATTTAGATCTGATGGATGTTTATTTTAATTTTGAACAGTCAATTACGAACACACAAGTTATTGTGACTTTGTGACGACTTTAATTGGATGACCAAACTGAAACGTTAAACGTAAACAAAACATGGATTTGCTCGAGAAGATTGGCTGTTTGGGCGGGAAACAGCAAAGATACGAAAACTTTTTCCAAAATTTTAAAATTATTAGTTATTTGTTTTAAACTAAGTGCAAACTATTAATAGGTGGTCAAAGCGACACGAAACTATGGATGATGATGAGGGGCCGGGGGAAAAGCCCCCGGACCCCAAGACTCCTCGTATAGTGAGGAATTTAAAGAGACCTGCTTCAGCGGTGGCGGGAGATAGGTATTTAGGTGAAGACTGTTATGTGCCATATTTTAAACCTAATTATAAAAGACTATACCCGGAAAATAGCCCCAACCTGACATTCAAAGTGTTCGTTGAAAGTGTGAAACCCTGCGGAAAAATCGGGAACAAAAGCCCGGTTTATCTAAACAACATCTTCTCTAGCGAAGTGAAAGGTGTACAGTCCCTGCAAAGAGTCAATGCCAATAAGATAAGTATAACTTTCAAACTGGCCAATAATGCTAATAACTTCTTACTAAATACCAACTTCCTCACCAAGCATGAACTGAAAGCTTATATACCAGCAACACAAATCGAAAAAACCGGAGTGATCCGTTTTGTACCTACAAATATCTCTAATGAAGAATTATATACAAAATTATCATCCATCTATGAAATAATAACAGTCAGAAGATTCACAAAAAAGGTGGGAGACGAGAGAATACCTTTACAGACAATAAGCCTTACATTTTTATCCAATAATTTACCAGAAATCGTGCAGTACGACTTGTTCTCATACAGAGTATTTGAATATGTCCCTCCTCTACAACAATGTTTCAAATGTTTCAAATTCAACCATTCTGCTAAAGTCTGTAATAGTTCAGTTCAGAAGTGTAGTATATGTTCAGGTGAACATTCTTATAGAGAATGTGACAGGCCAAACGATCTTTGCTGTTCTAACTGCAGTGGACCTCACTTGGCAATATCAAAATTATGTCCTATTAAAATGAAAAAAATGATGGAAAAGAAAAATAAAATAAGTTACTCTTCTGTACTGAACACAAAATCTATGACTGAATTCCCTGCTCTGACTGAAACCTCCCGGCCTAGTCCCTCTTTTGTAAAAAAGAATGTAAATAAAATTGTAAACAAATCTGTAAATAGTTCTGTACATAATGTAAATACTAACAGTGATGACATAAAATCACAAATAATTGGAAGCAGTGATGTACTGTCGGCCCTGGTACAGACACTGATCCAGCTTGCCAACAACCCTGAGGGCAGCTCTATAACAACGGCTGCTATCAAAGATATGCTTATTAAAAACTTAAAATAATGGATAGTAATTGCACAGGTAACAGCTCTCACATACGCATTGCACAATTTAACATTCAAAGCGCTAATAGTAAAAAGGCATTATTAATTAGATTTCTTAATAAACAAAGTATTGACATATGCTTATTAAATGAAACATGGTTCAAAAATAATGATAGCATTAAATTTCCAGGTTACAATGTATTCAATCGCAACTCTAAGAATGCTCATAATGGAGTAGCAATTGTTATTAGGAAAACACTTAAGTATAAAATCTTAGATACCAATTTTTATGAAGATATACAAACTGTCGCTTTATCCCTTTCTACAGATAATGGTAACCTGACTGTTTTATGTGTCTACTGCCCCCCTACTAGTGGGCACATTAGAATAAATAAATTGCGCCATGTTGTAAGAGATTTGCCTAAGCCAATATTTGTATCTGGTGATTTCAATGCGCATCATGTTGCCTTTGGATGTGTATCAACCAAAGGCAGAGGGCATGAACTTTATAATTTAATTGATGAGAATGATTTATGCATATTAAACAATGGCAATTATACTACTGTCAATAGACCTACACAAAATCCATCTGCAATTGACATCACTTTTGTAAGCCCATGCATAGCCCCCTTATGTGAATGGTCAGTACACGATGATAGCATGGGTAGTTACCATTACCCTACCATCACTCAAATCCAGCTGCGCATTGAAAAATACCAGACAAATGAGCCAATTGACAAGTTTTTGTATAAAAAGACTGATTGGTTACATTATAAAAATTTATCTCAGCAATTATACCAAAACATGGAAATAAATCAATACAATCCTATAAATTCATACAATGAATTCTGTAATAAACTTGAAATGCTTAAACAACAATGTATACCAAAGTTCACTAAATCAAGTAAATACCGTAGTAGACCTCCATGCCCATGGTGGAATGATATTTGCGAACAAAGTGTAATTAAATCCTATGAGTCACTAAAACACTATAGAGCCAATCCGACCATGGACAATTATATTAATTACAAAAAGGCAGACGCACTCAAAAAAAGAACATTAGCTGAACAAAAACATTACAGCTGGGATAATTTGTGTAACACATTTAATAGAACTACGCCAATCAGTCGTATATGGAACTTAATTAAAATGTTTAATGGTGCAAAATCCAAAAGTAAGACCTATAATGATGAATTCATTCCCCAGTTCCTGAATAAGCTATCAGATAACAGTAATCTTATCACTGAAAATTTGCAATCCTTCTTTTCAAAACATAATAATGATAGTAACTCTAAGTTTTTGATAGAACCATTCACTTGGCACGAATTCATCATGAGCCTAAATTCAAGGCGGGACACTGCTCCCGGCTTGGATGACTTTCCTTATCTTCTAATCAAGAATTTAGATGAAGGAGCCCAAAAATTATTTCTTGCAATTTTAAATAACCTGTGGTCCAATATGTCGATTCCAGACTCATGGAAAACACAATGTGTTATTCCCATTCTAAAACCAGATAAATCTCCTGATTGTGCAGATTCCTATCGTCCTATATCCCTTTCTTCCTGTTTGGGTAAAATTTTTGAAGCAATGATTAAGGTTCGTCTCGATTGGCATATTGAAGCCAATAAAATAATTCCTGATATTCAATATGGCTTTCGAAGAGGTAGAAGCTGCGCAGACAGTTTCCTTTCATTAATATCAGACCTGAAAAAGTGTAAAGATAACGGATTAAGTACAGTGTGCACATTTTTAGATATCCAAGCTGCATTTGATAGCATTGACCCAGGAATTCTAGTTAAAGTACTCTCAAATTTAAGGATACCTGGCATATTATGCCAATGGATATATAACTTTCTTAATAATCGAATTTTGTATGTCAAACACAACAATATATTATATGGTCCTCGCCCTGTAAGTAAAGGTACAATGCAAGGATCTATTTTATCACCATTACTGTTTAACCTGTATGTATGTGAAATCCTGCATTATGTAAATACTGATAGTGTAAATATATTACAGTTTGCTGATGACATTATTTTATACAGCTCAAATTATTCTATAGATACTGCCATAAATAACATTAATAATTCTCTCAATAAACTAAATTTCTATTATGCCAATAGGCTCCATCTTAAGGTCAATACTAACAAGAGTCATACTATGTTATTTAGTAAAGATGAACCACATGTTCAAGTTAAATATGATGGCACTCCAATTCCAATCGTTCAAACACATAAATTTTTGGGCATAATATTAGATAGAAAATTAACATTTGAACAGCATATCAAACATATAATAGCCAAGTCACTAGCAGGTTTAAATATTATGAGATGCATGGCTGGTGTTTCATGGGGAGCCGACCCAAAAACTCTGGCCATGCTATATAAGGCTATAGTTAGAAGTCATTTTGACTATAGCACTCTAGCTTATGTAAATAGTGTACATGTAAATAAATTAGATATAGTCCAGAACAAAGCTCTGCGAATTATCTCTGGCGCTATGTGTTCAACTCCCATAAGGGCCATGGAAGTTGAAACCAAAATAATGCCTCTACAGTATAGAAGGCTTAAATTAATTAAAAGATATATTCTAAAATTGCTCTCATCTGATAATCCTATAATAAATAAAATCATACCTAATTTAACTTACCATCAAAATTCCGAATTTCCAATGTTCCGTGAGACAATATCCAATAGTTTAATTGAAGGCATGAAGAAATTTTCACATATTTATAAACAAGGCTCTTGTTGGTCTTGTTTTGCTCATCCATATAAGAATACAGTATATCCAGTATCTGTAATTGATAAAATTATTTCTGATAATAAAAACTTTCTATACTTTTTATCAGATTATGGAGATGTTTATAAAATATATACGGATGGCAGTAAGGGAGAATGTTACTGCCGATCTGCTATATATGACTCACAAACGGGCAATTCGCAGAGTTTTACTTTACACAGTAGTTGTTCAATTTTTACAGCAGAAGCATATGCAATTTTTGAGGCATTAAAACTTCTCAAAGTTGTTAAACCTAACCTTAAAAGAATCTTAATCTTAACAGATTCATTAAGTGTCATTCAAGCACTAAAGAATTTAAAATTTAACTACAAAACTAACTATATCCTATATGCTATTAAATCCCTCTTAATATCCAATGAAGCTTTAGGAATGCAGATATCTCTAATGTGGATACCTTCACACAGAGGTATATCTGGGAATGAAATAGCTGATAAAGTTGCGTATGAAGGTACAAATTGTTTAGATGTAAGGCGCGCTTTTTGGGTCCCTATGACCGACTATTACAGTGTAATAAATTTAGAAATATTAAACTCTTGGGAAACATTCTGGAAGAGTAATCAAGAGAAAGAAGGCAAAGGACTTTGGTACGGAAGCATCCAAGAAAAAATACCTAACTCACCTTGGTACGAATCGAAACTGGCTATCGCTAGCCGCAGCTTCATAACCACAATAAATAGATTGCGTTTTGGCCATAACTGTGCACCATCACACCTTTCAAGAATCAACATTGGAACAAATATCTGTGAACACTGTAAAAATGCCGTTGGAAACGTTGAACATTTAATTTATGACTGTCCATCTTTCAATGTACAAAGACTGATTTTCGCGAGTGATTTGTTAGAAATAGGCAAAAGTGACTTTTTCTCCCGCCACCACCTCAAAGACTTGCTTAAAACTCCTGAATGCTATCCTATCGTGTATAAATTTGTGAAAAATACAGTGTCTAAAATATAAGTGTAAATAGAAAAAGTTTAACTATTTGTATTAAAATGTGAAGTGCATTATGACTTTATAAAAATAAGATATGGCTTAAAGGTCTTGAAACCAAGCCAAAACTCTTTAAAAAAAAAAAAAAAAAAATGGATTTGCTCGATCGATCGAAAATTGGAAAATACGCGATTATTGTCCGCTTCATAACAGAAAACCGATTTCCAGGGTGAAAAATACGATGGCCGTCGAGCGGACGTGTGGTCATGCGGTGTGATACTGTACGCGCTGCTGGTTGGCGCCCTGCCCTTTGACGACGATAACCTGAGGCAACTGCTGGAAAAGGTTACGTTTTTGTACTAAACCAAACGATAAATGACTATTGACGACCTCTGTGGCGTAGCGGTTAGCGCATCTGCCTATCATGCAAGAGGTCCCGGGTTCGAGTCCCGGCTGGGGACAAAAAAAAAAAGAAACCCAGGTCTTGGATGTTTACATGTTTGTGACGTCGCTGTTTCTGGTTCCCACGACACAGGGTATCCTAGTGTGGGGCCAGAGGCAATGTATGTGCCTGTATGTTAATGTTTATTGTACATCTTTCGCTTCCTCCCCCAAATAACATAAGATAAAAAAGTATTTATTGCCTCATCAAAATAAAAGAACCATAACTTGCTCGATGGTCTCAAACGAGAATCACACACAGTTTTGCGGAAACCGATATTTTTTATTACATTTGAGGCACAAGGCCACGGGGCGTAATTCCAACATTGTTGGAATTACGGTTCCAATGTAGTATGTAGCAAGTAATATTTTTATACAACTAACATTAACATTAAGACATTGTTATTCTGTAAGTACTATAGAAAGATCTTGTAAAAAAAATGTCCCTACATTCTGCTTCATACTGGACTTAGTGTATGTTTTATAACGCCTTGTCCTTCTCATTTGTAAAACTGGCACAGTTAGAACCAGAGGCACAGCACTGGTTTACATGCACCGCATTACTTAGATCGGCTGGCATGCCTTAACTTTGCCAACCGCACCAATTCTATAGTGAGATGTTGTGAGCTCTCAATGGAGTTAGCAATAAGGACCACTTAGATTTGTGTGGCATGAAAAATTTCATTTTTTTATCACAGTGTGTTTTTGTAAAAATGTCACTTTCACTGGTTGTTTGATCATTGTTTTGTTCGTGTTAATATTTTTTACCAAATCTGTTTTCAGGTGAAGCGCGGAGTGTTCCACGTACCCCATTTCGTGCCTCCAGACTGCCAGCAGCTGCTCAGAGGCATGATTGAAGTGAACCCAGAAAAAAGGATGACGGTAAGTGGAGATTCATTCATAATTCATTTATTGATTTGTGAGACACAAGTACATCAGGTGTAATACATAGTTGAAAAAATATAGCTTCTTTTGTGCTCTACCTAAATAGGCATACAAATCTTATGTCACAAGTAAAACATTTTAAATAAATATACAAAATGTCAATGTTGAAAATATACATGTCAGCATGTCAATAATTACAAAGTAAATTAATAAATATTTAAATTACAATTTATCTTCAAAGAACTCTTTCATGTCTTAATAGCATTTATCAGTCAGCATGTCATAATTTTCTTTTAAATTGAAAAGTATTTAGCAATTTTATATTTAGCATTATTATTCTTGTTAGCAATAAAAGCGGCCATGTACTTTTTTAATTGTAACTTTTAGTGTACACTAAATACATGGTAACATCTAGTTTGTTTTGTGCTATATTTTTAATTTATTTAATCTGGTGTGCACTAACAATCACTTGGGCAATATCAGCATTGCAGGTCTAAAATTACAATACCGTTATGTGTAAAATATTGTTGCCCACGATACAGGCTCAGCCTAGTGGACAGCCTGCACTACATAATGCTATCAAATATAAGTGTTAATTTTGTTTTGAATGTAAATTAAGATTAATAATTTTATTAATCTATGTGTACATATTATTATGGTTTTCCTGAATGTAGGTAGGTATGTCTTTTCTTTTATCCTATGGTAGAACTTTTTGTTATATTATGTAACTTTATGTATGTTTATAATTATTATTATACATATAGAATGTAAAGGTTTATGTATGTATATTAGTATTAAGTATAAGTATTTATTCTATGTTCTTATTTGCACCGACTACCCGTCTCTCTCTTTTCCGTCAGCAACTTTCCATCGTCGGTTGCCTGGAAGAAATTGCTTTAAGCAATAAGGCCGCCTCTTGTACTGCATCTTATTGTTAATGTTCTGTATTAATGTTTTTCCTGGTACAATAAAGAATATTCTTATCTTATCTTATCTTACATAATTCATTCGGCAATAAACAATTTTTGTTTTATTATTGTTCATATTTATTAATACACAAGCAGACGAGTGTATATCACTTTCCATACACTTGTTTATACAAGTTCAGGGATTACTAGATACTGAGAAAACTTTGCAAGAACATTGTGTCCAAAGTACATACTATGGGCAAGAGTAAAAGACCTAATTAATGATCCATTTTACATATTCTTTTGTAGAATGTGTCTGCCATTACAAATGAGACACCATTTTAAAGATCAATAAATATAATGCCACAATCGTAATCACGTATGTACTTTTCAGACAAATAAATTAAAACAAATCACGATATTAGTCATTCATGTCTTTAATTCCACCTTTTAATTTCATTTTATTTAATTTGTTTATTGGTGTGTAAAACAGGTAACAAGTGTTTCACACTTAAATTAAAGGTTAGTTAAGAATAATAGGAACTTTGGCCGGGAGATCCGATCAGCACCATATTCCGGAACGCAATTGCCTCCCGCCGCCAGCGTGCGACGTGAAGCCATTTGCAAACCCCTCTTTAGTTTCCGTTTCCTTTTACAACTACCCTTCAATATTTTTACTATTTAATGCTTGTCAATGTAATGTTCACATACCCCACGATTCACGATTCTCTAATTAAATGGTGACGGATGGGACTAATCTTATGATAAAACTTACTTAAATATACGTATTTACGTATAAAGTTAGATATATTTCAATAAAATCATGACATTCGGCCATCCGACTTCGTGCAGCCTCCGGCGCACGAGCACACACACAAACCGGATATGTAATTAGAACTGTAACAAATTCTCGAACATGTTTATTGTACTTAAAGAGATGTAAATTTGTAAATGAACACAATACGGTAGTTGACAAAATGTCAAATAAGTTACTTTTAAAACGGAATTTTGTATGAAAATACCGGTTTATGACGTCATATTTCAGAGCACTCTTTTTAAGTTTCATCTATTTAAAAATTATAATAACTAGTAATTGGCTAAAAGAGATACATTTTCCGAAATATTTTGTAATTTTTGTTTTAATCGAGCATATCAAATTTGATAAATTATTTATAGTTTATTGTTGGTCGTGTCAACTACCGAATTGTTAAATCCCTTCGTATTAGGTAAATTAATTAAATTTGGGGAATACATTTAGTTTTGTTTTTCTCGATAACTTCTACCTATTCAGCTTTTATCTACTTAACTATTACTACCTCTGTTCTGCGTGTCTGTATCACAATCATGACATTCGGTTACTATGATTCTCATTTAGTTTTTTAAGAACGGAACGGAACGTCACTTTGACATGTAAACAGAGTTACTATTTGTTCGCTCAATCATTAATTTATTAGTTTTAAATAGTAATCATGCATGACCCAAAATAAATTGCAAATATGAGTGACGCTTCAAAATAAAGGCGACACTGTTACATCTTCACTTTTTGTTTCCTGATTCTCAACCGAGATCATACTGCAATTAATAAATTAAGTAAATATGCAGAACTTCCTCGAAAATGTCACTTTTTCACGCCAGAGCAACCACCCAGAATCAGAGTCAAATAATAGTCATGTCATAGAACGGACATTAGACGGCACAGCGAGTAGTCTACCCAATATATCAGACGACGACGATTATAGCGAGCAATTAAACAAATGAGAAAGAGGATTGAAAGATTAACTAACGAATTGAAAAACGCTCATTTTCAACTTTAAATCTAGAAAACACCGAATCGCGAACAAGAAAATATGAATTAATTAGACAAAACGAACTTCTGAAAACTGTTACATGATCTCTTACAACTCTAAGAACACCTTCGAAAAACAGAAGCCAATCAGCAGAAGCCAATCAGTTGAACTGCAAGCGCAAAAAAAAAATAAAGGTCCAGGTGGAATCTGAAAACAATAACTCGCCTTTATCAACATGCGGCTTAAAAAAAAACACAAAACTCAAAAGCTAAAAAATTAAGAAAACTTAAAAAAAAAAACTTTCTTACAAAAAGCCGACCCAAAACAGACTGAATGTAAAGCTAATGATCAAACACAGAAACCATCTGAAAAGCAAGCACAAACAGACCAACCAAGTCAAATAAGAAGAAAACCCAGACTATTCGTAATTAGTGATAGAAATAGAAACATCCTGCAAAACCTGGAAGACTTACCTATATGCAAAAGAGTTTTCTTTCTGTCACTTTTCCAAACCTACAGCACATATTTCCGAGCTTCTAATGGGATTAGAGGTCAAACTGTCCAATCTTACAAAGGAAGATTTGCAAAACTACATAGAGATTAGGTACATAGGTACAAATGTAATAATTTGCCCACCTACATATATCTGTGGAGCTCTGATGTTTAATTATAGAGCTGAACAATTCTTAAATCTACTGTACCTTGATGTGGAAAAACACAAACACTGCTGGTTTTTAGATACAAATCTGAATCTGTCACTGGATATGTTCTCTAATACCACCGGTAATAATATTATAATACTCCAATAAACATGACATGAGGCAAATAGTAAATTTAAGGACATAAAACAGTTTATTGAAATGGGCTATTAAATACAAAAAAATGATCATTCAACAGAAAAGGGTAATATTATGTTTTTTCGAGACTAAATTTCTGAGAATAAAACATCAAAACATAGCCGGGCTCTTAAATAAATCAGATCTATTGACAATTAACCTAGAGGAACTAAGAGATAAAAACATAAATATAGATTTTGTATGTATAACAGAACATTTTATGATGACGGGACAAGAATTATTCATAAATATACCGAACTATGCTCTGGTGGCTTGCTTGCTGTATATAGTAGAAATAAGAGCAAGCGGGGTGGATCTTGTGTACTTGTGCATAAACAATATAAACACAGTGACCTCCCGGAAACTAGAAAAATGTCGGTATTGAACATATTTGAGTGCTGTGCAGTGGAACTAGTTGACCTTAAAATTACAGTTATTTGTGTGTACAGAGTTCCAAAACATAATAATTTGAACCTATTTTTCTAATGGTTAGAGAAAGAGTTAGACTACGCTTCTAAATTTAAAAGTCTCATGAAATTGTAATTGCTGGAGACTTAAATATTGTCGTGCTAAAGAATAATAATATTACTTTCGATTGAATCTCGATGAAATTGGCAATCAGGCAGCCTACACGCCTTGTCAGTAAAACTTGCATAGATAATTTTGCAATCAGCTATAAAAATGTAAGACCGCGGTGTAAGAATTCCGACTCTCTGATCATACTGCACAAATAATAACCATTCCAGTAAAAAAAAACACTAACATTAAAATATTAGAAAAATATAAATAAATTTGTAGAATGCATAAAATCAATTTCCTTCTCAGATGTTTACCACACGACTAATCCTACATTATCATATCGTCACTAGACAATGGAGACGGGGATCTCTGGGCCCAATCGTAATAAGCTGAAATAAGGTTTAAAAAAAAACAGTTTTTTTTTGTGTTTCAAGATATAAAAAATTAGCTCAATTCACAATCTGGGGACGAGAAATCTTGAAAACAAGTTTATTGCACTGATGAAATAGAGTTTCGATTACTATAATCGATTACTGTAAATGATTTCAACAATTGAAGTAAACAAATTCTTCAGAATAAATAGTTATGTTGTCAATAATTGAAAATAAAACAGAATATCAACTATAAAATCGATTCTCGTAGATTCTCGTTTACAGATCGATTTATTACTTATGTTTGTCAAATTTATTTAATCTGTGCTGACAGTGACAGCTCCCGGACTTTCATTCTATGATCATTGATCACCGGATTACCTACCACTCGTCTCGTATCGTTTGCGTATTTCAATTAAATTCCTCGACCAGTGTTTTATCTCTACGGACTTCTAGTATATTGTTAAGTCGCACGACTGTGGCACAGCGACTAATCGATGTAATACACTGGGCCGACGAGTTTTAGATGATGAAATGACACAAATCCTGGTCTTCCCTATCTTTTAATCTATTTGTGAGTTTCGTTACATTCTCCCACTCAATACAATACAATAAGAACTACAATAATGTAGTACATTACTGTCTTTTATAAGAAAATAGCAATCATAGTTAAAAAAATCAGCTGTTAAGAATAGGTTACTGTCAATTTGTTGCATAACCTCAATTTTACCAAATTTCTTTACTTTGCTCTCAGATTGCCAAAATCCGCAAAATTTTCAAAAATGATTTGACAGCTGTTAATTGGCACCACTCTCATCTCTTTACATCTAGGCCCAATAACGTATGAAAGCGTATCGGTCTCCTTTACACATTCTATGACTTGTGCTTTCCAAAAAATAAAAGTATAATAAAGGTATGTTCAAAGCCCAATCGGGTCTCCCGAGGCACAAAATATGCAGCAAAAAAAAAAACTTTGGAAATCAGATTACAGCCCAATATTGACATTAAATTAAATCTTAAAAATTCTACTAAGTTATTTAAAAAATATTTAAATATCTGACAAAAAGGGCACAAAACAGTAATAAAATAAAATCATCAATAAATAAATCAAAAACAACATGGCAAATTATTAATCAAACAAGACAAAACCTTCATAAAGAACAAATTACAAAAATAAAGGTTGTCTCCTTAACATAATTAAACCTTCCAATATAGCAACAGCTTTTAATGACTATTTTATTGAAAAAAATTACACCTATGTATATCTACCAGGTGCGGGAAAAAAAGTGACACGTCTCATAAATAGTCAAACTATATCTATGTTTATGGCACCTAGTTCATCTTAAGGTATTGATAAAATAATAAGAAATCTTAAAAACACAAATAGTGTGGGTGTAGACGATATATTCACAAAATAATTAAGGCGGTATGTCAATATATTATATGTCACACTTATAGGGTGCTATATTATAAATCTGAGCATAGTGATGGGCATATTTCCACAGGATTTCAAACTCACACTTATTACACCGCTATTTATAAAAGAAAATAAAGAATTGATGGAGTACTACCGGCCGATTGTTCTGATATCGGTATGTTCTAATATATTTGAAAAATACTACTACATTCAAATAAATACATATTTAGAGAAAAAATAAGATCCTGTGCGTGGCCAAAAGGGTTTCCGTCGAAATAAAACTATTAATATGGCAGTATACGACTTCCTAAAGAATGTTATGTGTCAAATAGATAAAACATCACCAGTTTGTTCCATATACTGTGACATGACACAAGCGTTTGACTATGTGGACCACAATATCCAAATAAACAAGCTTGACGCTTACGACTTAAGAGGTAACATTCTGGATTTAATACGCTCATACTTAACACATAGATTTCAAATGACAGAAATCTCGAGATTAAACTATAAAACGAAGACAGAACAATCTTACAGACTCAAACCGCGTAAAACGCAGTGTTATGGGACCTATGTTATTTATTTTATACATTAATGACATGCCTAAATCAATCGATCATCCGATATCTCTTCTTGCTGATAATAGTACAGTTACTATCAAACATACTGACAGTAACTACGCATTTGACACATAATTCTCCGACATCTTTAGTAAAATGGCTTGACAATAATAATCTAAAAATTAATCTTAATAAAACCAACATAATGCACTTTAGCCAAAGGAAAAAAAATAATGGCATACAATTAACACGTCAAAATAATACCAAAAATGAAGTCGAAAGTGCCAGTTTTTTTTTTTGGGGTTGAATATAAACAATAAACTGAACTGGAAAGATCACATTAATGGACTGACAAAAAGGTCAGCAGTTCTTCCTATGTTCTACATAAACTGTCGACCATTGTTAGCATCGAAGCATTGCTTACGGCATATTACGGTTTAGTAGGATTGGGCCTTAGATATGGAATTATATTCTGGGGCAATTCAACTGACAAAGAAATATTTTTTTAAATGCAGAAACGATGCTTACGAGCTATGTTTCATATCAGGACCGTCGAATCCTGTAAGCCCCTTTTACCAAGCACCGAATTATTACATTTCCGTCATTATACCTACTAACGCCAAAAATCAAAGCTATCAAATTTGACCATTGATAGACCAAACAGAGGCCAAACCGCGCTCACACATTCAAAATTCACTTCCACTGAGTGACTATAAAAATAAACTGGTGTCTCTTAAAAAAATATATATAAGAAACTAAGAAAAGAGTTTTAATTCTTTCTTTTCCACTTTTACCTTTTGTGATTATTCACGAATCTTCTTTGCCAGCCTTTTTTTTTACACATATCATTAAAAGAACAGGCTACGTTCTACTGAGATTGGTCTTGTGCTGTAAACCGAAAGGAAATATTGTTGAATATTCTAGTCTATAATAAAATAACATAAAATAAATAGCAGATTAGATTCTCATACTAAAACTGCTTGTTTCTCACAATGTCACATACAATCGACAGCACATTGGTATTTACTAAAACCAACTTAATAACTTTTGTATAAATGTATAAAAAACCTGATCAGACGTGAAATTTTAATAGTCGTATCTTCACATTCTTTCCAGTACTTTCAATAATCCGAATTCCGACTTTTTTTTTACTGCTTGTTATTAACTTGGCAATCAAATTTCACAGTCTCATCATTTCAATTTAGTCTGAAATCCCACAAAGTAAATAAAACAGACTCAAGATTTTTAATATCAAAGACTCGTCACATTTTGACCACAAATTTTACACAAAAAAAAAAACATCTTTCCCGACACATTCATTACTTAGACAGTGACGCCCTAAGGCCACAGTAATTAAAATGTTAATTCTAGAGAAATGTCTCATTTTTGATATTTTATTGATGCCAATCTCACGTCTTATGAAAAAAAAAAACGTACCTTCTCTCGCATATAGAGAACATCAGACGTTCTCTCACGTAAAAAAAACATCAGACGCTCTCTCACGTCAAACATCAGACGCTCTTTCACGTCAAAAAACATCAGACGCTCTCTCACGTCAATAATATCAGACGCTCTCTCACGTCAAAAAAACCTCAGACGCTCTCTCACGTCAAAAAACATCAGACGCTCTCTCACGTCAAAAAACATCAGACGCTCTCTCACGTCAAAAAACATCAGACGCTCTCTCACGTCAAAAAACATCAGCGGCTCTCTCACGTCAAAAACATCAGACGCTCTCTCACGTCAAAAAAACTCTAGAAGCTCTCTCACGTCAAAAACATCAGACGCACTCTCACGTCAAAAATAACTCAAGACGCGCTCTCACGTCAAAAACATCAGACGCACTCTCACGTCAAAAACATCAGACGCACGCTCACGTCAAAAAAAACTCAAGACGCACTCTCACGTCAAAAACATCAGACGCACGCTTATGTCAAAAAAACTCAAGACGCACTCTCACGTCAAAAACATCAGACGCACGCTCACGTCAAAAACATGAGACGCACGCTCACGTCAAAAGAAACTCAGGACGCACTCTCACGTTAAAAACATCAGACGCACTCTCACGTCAAAAACATCAGACGCACGCTCACGTCAAAAAAAACTCAAGACGCACTCTCACGTCAAAAACATCAGACGCACGCTCACGTCAAAAAAAAAACAAGACGCACTCTCACGTCAAAAACATCAGACGCACGCTCACGTCAAAAACATCAGACGCACTCTCAGGTCAAAAACATCAGATGCACGCTCACGTCAAAAAAAACTCAAGACGCACTCTTACGTCAAAAACATCAGACGCTCGCTCACGTCAAAAAAAGCTCCAGACGCTCTGTCTTCTAGGCTCGATGTAGATGTCTTGAGTCTCGCCTCGTGGTGGTCATACTCCACCACGGGGCCTAGTCCGGAACATGTGAACATACTTAAATAAAATCGGAATTAAAACAATATCAAACTTCAAAACCTGGATTCATTGTAGCGCAGAAAATGTCGCTTAGTGAACATTAAATGAAACATAGGTGTACATTTCAAGATCTAGAATGCTAGGGTGAAAAACCGGTCAAGTGCGTGTCAGGCCACGTCCAGTGTAGGGCTCCGCCCTGTTTCAGGACGTATTTACATACATACTATCGGCGGCCTTGTTACTAAAAGTATCATAAGATAAGATTTTTTTTTAATCTTCCAGGAAAAACACATACAAAACATTTACGAAGATATAATCATCATCATCATCAGCCCACTGCTGCGCTGCTGGGTATAGGCTGTCGCACGGTAGGTTAGGTAGGGGTGCGATCCGTAGTAAAAGAGGGGTATCCAGGGGCAATGAAGTATATGGTTTATTTATATGGTAAAATAAAGGGCACAATTATGTGCCCTTAAAACATATTGTTTGATCATAGTAATACGGAGAATAGGATAATCCGGGTCGTGATAAAAACAGAAAATAATGGTGTTTTAGTCCACCTTGGATGGAAGCTGAGGATAATATGAACTAGATACGTCCGAACAGTGTGGCGAATGTCATAAAATAGTTGAATTTGGAATTGATAAAAGGCCGAAATGAATTAAAAAGCAACGAGGCGATCGCCTCGTTACAGTACCCCCGTCTGCCCCGGAAAAAAAATCATGAGGGACCTTAAGTCCTGATGGTTTTTTTTTATGAAGAAGAAATGAGGTGAATGAAGTTGCAGAGTAATGCATGACATGAGTGATAGTAATTTAGAAATGAATTATGTTATTTATAATGACTATATTACAAGAGCGACGTCTTAAACTTACATTCATCTAACACTCATACATCAATCCTTCAAACATTATCATTCATTAGAGTATTTCATGCTCATTATCATGACAATACTCGACAAAACGCTCTCGAAATTATTTATTTTGTTTGGCATTAAGGCTTGTTTCAGTAGCCACCCGCTGATATTATATACAATATATACAAGATGATTTGGTATTTAGGCTTGTTACAGTTACCATCCGCTGATATTTTATTAAAGTGATGAAATAAATATAAATTTATACAATATATACAAGGTAGTGACATTAAGAATGTCCATAGATCGACCCACATGTGACTAATTCACGACCAAAGGCAAGGAATGCAGGGGTATACTTAGTTATTTCATTAACTGAAGTGTACCCCCTTTTCCCCCAATGGACAATAATTCGGGATTTTTTTCCTTTGCTGTATATGAAAAGGAAGCTAAGCTGGAGAGCCCTACGTTCTTAGTTTTTAACCACTTTTTAACTCAGTTAAGATTTTCATTCATGATTTTGGTTTTGAAAACTTTCTCATTCTAAAAGGGCGTATAAGCAAAACAGAACGGAATTATAGTCGTCCACGCCATCCAACGTTGAAGCATTTTAAAAAAACTGTCACTGCTGCGACATCGTCCGACCATCGGGCCGCAGGTCTGCCATTGACCGTCGCCTCGTTCAGTACAGTTGTTACAGTACAATAACAAAAAGTAATTTCTTCGTCCTTATTCGGGTTAATTAAGCAATAATCTTTGGAACTAAGCTACTGAAAAGTTAAGACTATCTTGGTTTTAGTAAAAAAAAAACATTTATTCCAATAATACAACTTAGACGGCCAAAACACTTTTTTTTTTCTTTTTTTTTTAAGTACATTGACAAAGTTACATGATATATTCCCTTCTGCCAAACTGTATCACAGTTTACCGGCAGACACTCTCATTAAATAATAATCTATTCAAATACATAGCCTAAACATGCTTATTTTAGTTCACAAAATATTAATATGTAGGTAGTCTAATAATAAGTTGTGCAGTGCGGTGGCACTCCGGCTCGGTTGCCTATGCAAAGGCGCTGTGCAAAAAAAAACCTACCGAGCAACTGGCGCGCATGTGCGTCTAACCAGCGGGGCCGTATTTAGGTACTTACACATTTCTAAAACCTTTACGTACAAAGGGAAGAAAAAAATGTTTATAAAATAGGTTTACTTGTTAGGAAGAATTGCTTTAGTTTACGTTTTAAATTTTGTTTCGTTCCTTGTAAATTCCTTAGATCGCTTGGTATGGCATTGAATATTTTCGGTATTACCCAATTTCTGGTACGCTTGCCGTAAAAATTGTTTATTTTATCTGGTAGCACGGACATGCCAGCTTTGTTATGTCGTGTGTAGTATTTATGGTCTATTTTAACTTTATGAGTCTCTTTCCAATATTCATCTATTGTTATTAAGTAAAGGCATTTTTTATAAATTGGTAATAGTTTAAGTTTTTCGAATAGTAACTCGTAATTATCTTTAAATTCTAACTTTGTATTTTTGTCAACTAATATCTTTAGAAACCTTATTTGCAAGTCTTTTATTTTCTTAATTTCGGTTTTAAATGTTAGACCATAACATTCAAGCCCATACGAAACGACCGAATCAACAAGGCTGTGGTACAACATAAATAGTATTGATTTTGGTACACAATAGCTAAGGTTTTTAAATTTACTTAATACAATTCTAAGCTTGTCACAAATATTTATAATGTGGTATTTCCAACAGAATCTGTTATCAACAGTAAGTCCCAAATGTATTTAAATTTAGTTACAGTCTCAATAAAATTGCATTTGCAATTATTACCAGCCATATGAAGACAATCGTAGGAGTGACCTTTTACGAGCACATTCTGATCTCTGTTTTTAGAATAACTAGAGCTTATATATAAATTTTTTGTCTTTTGGTTATTTAATATTATTCCATTATCATGCGACCATTTCGTTATATTATCAAAATCTTCCTGTATATTTGATTCTATTGTTTTTGTATCGTAACCAGTGTACTCGTACATAATACATGTATCGTCTGCAAACATAAATTTATGACATTTTGTAATAACAGATACCATACTATTAACATGGGAAATATAGCAAATTGGCCCTGTTACGGATCCTTGTGCCACTCCGTATTTTATACTATGTTTTGTGCTGTATATGTTATCTATTTTAACAGTCAGTGAGCGATTTTGTAGATAATTTCTAAACCAGCCCAATAGCGGACCTCTAATTCCATTTTCGTCTAAGGTAGTCAAGAGAGTTGCGAGGTCAAGGGTGTCAAACGCCTTTTTAAAATCTATAAACAAAACAACAGCTTGTTTTTTTTTCGTTAAGATTTTGGTTTATAACATTCGCAAAACTTGAAAGTAATTTAGCTGTATTTTTGCCTCAGAAATTATTTTGTTCTGGTCTAGGAAGTTTGCTACTTGCCTTACGATTACTTTTTCAACAATTTTGTTCAATGTTGGTAACACAGCTATTGGTATGTAGTCACTTGGATTACAATGACTGCCACCCTTAAATAAAGGTCTGATAACGGATGTTTTTAGGGGATCTGGATATTGTTGAGTTTCTACTGATAGATTAATGAAGTGAGCCAATATTGGACTTATTTGAGTTTTCACTTGTTTAATATCTACAGAACGTATATTGTCTATGCCTGGTGATTTTCGTATATTTAACTTATCTATTGTCTTTTCTACCACAAAGCTAGAAACTTTTCGAAATATCATTGTTTTGTCTTGATAGGTGGTATACGACTCTCTATTAATAAATTTACGCGTGCATTTGTGCTTTGTATTCTCTATTTCACTACAAAATGTATCAGCGAACTGTTCACATAATGATTGAGTATTATTATTTTTCCCCATGTATTTTAATATTGATTCGTCGATAGATTTCTTCCGATTACCTAACCTGTCATTTATATAATCCCAGATTTTTCTTGTGTCACCGGCTGCTTCTATTAAAAGTGGTTTTTTGTAATTGTTTCTTGCTTTTATGATTTTCTTGTTTGTGGAATTTCTCCATTTATTATATTGTGCTCGGTATATGCTATTACTTGGATTGCTTTTCCATCTCCTAAATAAGAAATCGTTGTGTGTTATCATGTTCCGTAACTCCTCCGTAACCCATGGACATGCGGTACGTTTGGAGTAATCTTTAGCGGGAAGTTCACGTGTATTTGTTGCATAAATCGTGTTAAATATTTCGTAAAGTTTATTATATAAGCTTATGGGGCATGTTTCTTTTAATAGATCTACCCATATAACCTTATCCAACTCTTTTAAGATCTGGTTGTTATTAAATATTTTAATAGTTTTATTTTCATTTTGATATGATGTTATATTGTTTAAATTTATTCCGAGGCATACAAAATAGTGATCCGCTAATTTATGTTCAATTATAGCGGACACACTTTTACGAGAGATTTAAAAAAATATATGATCAATACAGGACTTGCTCAGATTATCTAGTCTAAATTCTTCACGTGTAATTCCGTGTATTTTTTTTCAAAACTACAATCACTAAGAGTGTTCTCATAAGATATCACATTAGCATTTGAGCGTTGTAGCAGATCGATATTCATATCACCTATTACCACAACTTCTTCACTTGTGTTTGCGCTAAGTCGATACTCAGCGCGCGCGCAAGTAATATTTTTTGGTATTGTTCCGCTGCGCCGGGCGCAGTGGCCACACTAGCGAGATCATTCGATAGTTCAGTTGTGTTGATCCTTGCTAAGGAGCGGGTAGTCGCACGCGCAGCGCGGAGAAGCGTTTTTATTTGGTTCCGAGAACCATAATTTTATATTCGGAAGCAATATCGGTGGCCGGGTTGTTTCTGGACTAATAGTCCGAACTATTGTGACTGTGCAAGCTTGTGTGACATGAATTGAGCGGGCGGAATGCCGCATCGCACTACGTGGAAAAGTCGTGTTTACGGATTTAATTAAAAGGATTATTTAGTGTTTCGGAAGTCAGGATTCCGTTTACTTGCTCGGACGCCGGTTCTCGATCTGGATGTGCAGGGTCGTCTCCAGGTTGGAGGCGTGGCGCCACGGTAGACTGACCGAACTTGACTACCGACTTTGACGGACCGGACCTTGGCTGGGCTAATGCCTGCTTTGGTGTAAATCGCCACAAATCGACTGGGTCGACTCGGTTTCGGGAGCAGGGACCGGCGGGCAATGTAAGTACCATTTTCATTAATTTTAGTTTATAACGATCCGAGGGTAACTGCGCGTTTGTTGTCAGTTCGTTCTCCCGGTACCTTTTTTTTCCGACCACATAATTATATCGAGCCTAGTGGGCCACCACTTAGTTAGTACTAGTTTAAGTAACGTTTGGTAATAGGGCGGGGTCCTAAACCCAACCACTTGGTAGCAGTGTTTTGACAAAGTTGTGTAAGCCGTGTATAAAAGTTGGAATATTACCTTGCGGAGGTCTATATATTACAAGTATATACAATTTAATTTGTTCGTGTATAAGATAACCTGATAGACACTCTGAACCCGGAATCTCTGTTTTATCTGTATTAAGAAGTAAGTGTTTTTTGTAAAATATGATAATTCCCCCTCCTGATCTGGTTTCTCTTGTTTTATGTACAGCTTCATACCCGCTTAGTGTAAAGCAAGATATTCGATCTTCATGTACATTTATTTCGGTAAGAATAATTACATCAAAGGTTTTCTTACAATTATTTAGTATGACTATTAATTCATCAAAGTGCTTTTTCAAAGATCTTATATTTACATGAGTTATTGTTAAGTTAGTTTTAGTGTCTATGTAATTTATCCAGTTATCTAGGGTATTATATCTATTTGTATCTTCTACCCTGACAAAGTCTAATATTTGAGCCGTCTTTAGAGTATTATATGTATTTAAGTATCTAATTAGATAGGGTTAAAGTTTTTCTCAGTGTAGAATTACCCATCGGATACCCCCAATGGTTCCTCAGACGGTGAGTAAGTCTTTTTACCTTGTACCGATCCTGCTGCCAGTCTGTTTACATCTGCAATATTGTAGAGTGGGATAGTTTTGGTATCGTCATCTTTTTTGCAGAGAACTCGTCCATGTTTCACCCAGATGTACTTGAAGCTCGGTTTCAGTTTTTGTTTCGCCGTCCAGATGAGCTCCTTATTATGGTATGTTAGGTTTTCGTTTATATAAATTGGTTTATCAGAACCATCAGGGTATATATCAGCATTCTTTCGAATGCGTCCTCGTTTCTCATACCACTCTTCTTTTGCATTGACTGTGCGAAACCGGATAATTAAAGGTGGGGGTACCTGTTTAGCACCTTCGTTACCTTTCTTATTTCCCTTGTTAACACGCCAAGCACGATCTAAACCATTTGTGTTCGCATCCAGTTTTTTGGCAATCAGATTGACAATCTCTAATGTGTTTTCATTCGAAGTTTTATCTAAACCATTTATTTCTATATTGTGATTTTTGTCCTCTTGCTCAACATTGTTTACTCTCATTTCGAGAGCGGCATTCAAAGTTTCCAGGTGCTTACAACGGTTATTGAGGTCTTCTATTTTATTCTCCTTTTCTTTCAGTTTCTTCGTGGTTTCTTTATGGATCTTCAATAATACGTCGTATTGGGACGCACAGAATGCTGTATCTTTTTTTATTTCGAATACAACAGCCATTTTGGCATTGAGCTCCAACAGCAGCTTTTCTACGGTGACATTTTTTGGATCCAGGTTTAGAAAAAAAATCATGTTACACAATATACCTAATGAAGCACAAAATAAAACACTATTCATCATCACTCGAAGTGTCCTCAGAATATTTATCTCCACCGGAATTTAGAATAGGTACCTACCTAAATGATACAGGATCGTTTCGTTATAAATCCATTCTAAAATACTGATTGATTTAATTATTTAATTGCGTGATCTACATAATAGTAGAATGAGACGAGCTGCGAGCCAAATTCACTGGCGTTTTTGCGCCGCGTCGGTTTCTTTTGTCAAAAGCCGCCATGTGGCGAGGCGGTAAATATCAAAGTGACACTATGATAGCGAACATACTTTACCTGTAGCTTCACAGATTTTCAAGAAACTTGCATGCGTCTATCTCCTAAGCGAATATTTAAAACGACAATGTTTTATTAAATGGACAGATTTTGAATGAAATGGACAAAACAAAACTGTCAGGAAACAGACTACGCGTCTGAGCTACGCGAATTCGGTTTTTTTCTTCAAATTAACGGTTTTTTTCACTACGTGATTGAAAATTAATATTAAAATATTTAAATTGCCATCAGTTTTTAACTGAACTAATTTCACATTTATAAAGAGAAAAAGAAAAAGCTTGGAACAACTAAGACTAGTTGTAAAAAAACTAAGGAAATATCTGTGTGCCATAATTATCAAATTCTATTCAGCAAAATTTGTTGAAAAAGAAAGATTATAATAATTTAAACTTACTTACTGGAGTTCGCAGGCCGAGCACCTCGTGGGTGAGGACTTCTTTTAACACTTCTGAATTAAAAGGAACTTTGGCCGGGAGATCCGATCAGCACCATATTCCGGAACGCAATTGCCTCCCGCCAGCGTGCGACGTGAAGCCATTTGCAAACCCCTCTTTAGTTTCCGTTTCCTTTTACAGCTACCCTTCAATATTTTTACTATTTAATGCTTGTCAATGTAATGTTCACATACCCCACGATTCACGATTCTCTAATTAAATGGTTCGCTCGTAGCCTGGGCTGCCTGAGTGATCTTGAACGATCACTAAGGTTAAGCAACATACGGCGCGTTCAGTCCATGGATGGGTCACCGTCTATGACTAACGCTAGTGGCATTTTTTCCGAGCGATTCCGTGCTTCGCAAGGCACGTTAAGCAGTTGGTGCCGGCTGCCGTCGATAGATGGCAGTCGTTAAGCCAAGTCAGAGGCCTTAGGGCGGCTTGAAAACTTCTGACAGTAAGACCAGCCACTAGTCTTACAAGCCTCCACCAATCCGGACTTGGCCCCCGTGGTGGAGTATGGCCTATACCTTCCTCAGGGAAGAGACCCGTGCCCCTCGGTGGGGACATAATGGGTTGATGATGAATTAAATGGTGACGGATGGGACTAATTTTATGATAAAACTTACTTAAATATACGTATTTACGTATAAAGTTAGATATATTTCAATAAAATCGTGACTAGAATGTATTTTAAAAATCTATCTTCACAAAATATTCTTTAATGTGTACCATTTTATTGCTCTAGCAAGATGTCCAAATGTTTCCATGGATGAGGTAATCTTAATCAAATGTCAGTCTAATTTGTGTTCTGATCGGTGGTTTCAATTCCAGCTGGCTGAGATCACGAGGCACCAGTGGGTGACGGCTGGAGGCCGAGGGGAGCTGGAGCAGGAGTTGCCAATGATGGAGGTCGTGCAGACAAGAGTGCTGCCCTCTGCCGACGCCATAGATCCCGATGTCTTGCAGGTAACTATTTCTACTGTAAGATTTAGATCATCAACCCATTATATCCCCACCGAGGGGCACGGGTCTCTTCCCTGAGGAAGGTATAGGCCATACTCCACCACGAGGGCCTAGTCCGTGTTGGTGGAGGTTTGTAAGACTAGTGGCTGGTTTTCAAGTTTTCAAGCCACCCTAAGGCCTCTTAATAGGCTTAACGACTGCCATCTATCGACGGCATCCGGCACCAACTACTTACGGAGCAGTTCCGTGCTTTGCGAAGCACGGAACTGCTCGGAAAAATGCCGCTAGCGTTAGTCATAGACGGTCACCCATCCATGCACTGAACGCGCCCTATGTTGCTTAACCTTTGTGATCGTTTGAAATCACTCAGACAGCCAGGGCTACGAGCTATTGGAAGATTTAGATACAGAGGTGTAACTAGCGCTAAAAATGACCCCGTGGCGGGCGGGGCTTGTCATTTGTGTTACCAATTACGAGTACGAGTATAATTGTAATAATGTATATTATTATGTAATGTAATGTACGAGTATATACCTATATATAAAAAAAGAAAACAAAATGGTTGACTGTGTTAACAGAGATTTTTCGTCTTTTCAGGCTATTTGTAGTCTGGGGTGCTTCAAGCAAAGGGACAAGCTTATACAGGAGCTGCTCAGTTCACAGTAAGTTACAATTTGATGTTTCACTGTTCATCCTTTCGTCGAAAACAAATCACGTAAGCCCAAAGTAGGTACTATTGAAATTTTAAAATATATTGAATCCAATGAATTTAGATATTGTATTTATTATAACCCCTCCAAATTATTTATACAATAGTATATTATTAGTGTTAAATTAATGTTTGAAATATAGACTGTACTATGCTATTGTCAAATTTCATGTGTAATTCCTGGTGTACATACAATAAAGAATATTCTATCTATCTATCTATCTATAGAAGAAGATGTAATAAACTAAATCCAAGGAGTAAATATAACTGAAGTGAAAATGATACACGCCAAAGTGATTACATGCCGAACAATACCCGAAGGTAGCCCGTAATTTAATTGATGCGATTACATAGTCAGTTATTTTAGTAAAAGGGTTCTCACACCCTCAGCACAACGGCGAGTCAGTTGCCTTTTGTGGCAACTTGACACACCACAGACTATATCTATGGTTTTGTTTTAATTTATTTGGTTTTTTTTTATCTGTTGCCTGTCTCTTTATTTTTGTTTCTATGTCATCATAGGATTGTTAAAAAGTAGCACATTTTCTTGTGTCCTATTTATCAACTTTTATTTATAAATAGGGTTATTTACTTATGGTTAAACCAAATTGTAAACATTTATCATTACAAACACTCAACAATTGACGTTGATACGTAAATCTAAGCCAAAAACTTTTGTTCTTTATTACGAAAACCAGAAAATTTCTCTTGGACCCCCACTTACAACGTGAACCCCTGTTTTTTTCACGTCTACTTGCATCCCGTGTGGTGTCCTATGGACCCCTGGGGGTCCACCTGGACCACTTTGGGAACCTATGGTCTATCCCCTCAGCCACAACACCGAGAAAGTGATCTACTTTCTCCTACTGGAGCGCAAGAGGCGGCGGCCGGCCCGAGACGACGAGCCGCGCCCCCCCGCCCCCGCCGCCCCCCTCGACCCTCCCCGGAAGCGGCTGGACACTTGCAAAGTGGTGAGTATACTCTGTACTAGGGTTGATCAGGATTCCTCTTCCTCTTCCTCAAAATGAGGAATTTCCTCATATTTTTGAGGTTCCTCATCCTCTTCCTCGAAATTGATTATTAAAAAATCCTCTTTCTCGTCCTCATGAGGAATTTAAGAGAAATGTGTTTGAGAGAGAGAAGTCTCGCCGTATTAAAAAGTTAAAGGAAGACAGAGATGGAAACATGTAGGTAAAGAAGTTCAATACTAGCGTAATCTACGTAATGTTATTTTGTTCTTCGTCTTTAGCATCCTCTTCCAGAAGAAGAGGATGACCTCTTCCTCTTAGTCTGCCGGATTATTCATCCTCATCCTCTTCCTCAAAATCGACTTTAAAAAATTCCTCTTCCTCATCCTCTTCCTCATAACAAGTTCCTCAACAACCCTACTCTGTACTCCGTCCCACAATAGGCTATTTGAGGCATATAGAATCAAAGGCTGCAAAGTACCGCCAAATAAACTTGCCGCATTTGATTCCAACGCGGTAACACTTAGCAGCCTTTGAACCCAATATGAGATTTGTATGAGGTTTTAAGCGGTCTTTTGCTGATTTTGTTGGGATACCGCCGTTTAGCCAAAGTATTTTTCGCCAAATTTTACTTCCCAATAAACTTATGGCATCAGTTTCATTTCCCAAATGAAACTTTAGCAACTTTTCATTTCGCATTTTATTCATTTGGTCAAATTATCATTTCGCATAATTTTACTGCGTCAAGTTTTATTAAGACAAACGTTTATTATGCTAACGTTTTATTTTGGCAAGTGTTATTTTCAAATAATGGAACGGGGGGTCGGCGATGTAAAGAATACGTGACAACAGAAATATAGGTGCGACGACGCGCGTAGCGAAGCGGAGCGTTAGGTTCTCTATGTAAGATCGAAAACAGACTCGACTTTGATGCGTTCTTACCTTGCCTCTTGTTGCCTCTTTGGTAAAATGAATTTTGACCAAGTATTTATTTGGTAAACAATAACTTGCCATAATAACTTTTGCTAACTGTTTATTTGCTTTAAGTTGTTTTGAGAAATGTTTTTTTGCCAAGTGATAATTTGCGGAAAATAGTTTGGGAAGTAATACTTTGGGAAACGATTTTTGGCAATACATTAGTAAACCGATTTTGTTACTAAATTGAAAAAATGCATAGTTTAAACTCCAAATACACTAGATGGCTCATATCGATACCTTAATTCGCAAACCAGCCAACTCCATTTGAGTTAGAATGACATAACGTTAGATTTACATACGGGCACATACATTGCTACTGGCCCCACACTAGTCACAAACATGTAAACATCCAAGACCTGGGTTTCTTTTTTTTGTCCCCAGCCGGGATTCGAACCCGGGACCTCTCGCTAGGTAGTCAGATGCGCTAACCGCTGCGCCACAGAATGGAGGAGTTGGCTGGTTTGCGAATTAAGGTAGGTACCGATATTTGGAAAGTATGTTACTTAGCAGCCTTTGATTGTATATGCCTCATTTGACAGTGTGAAAAAAACAGTATTATTTATACGTATTCGTACAAATAATACTCCACCAATCCGGACTTGGCCCCCGTGGTGGAGTATGGCCTATACCTTGTCACGTAACAAGCCCAAGAAGCTCAGAAGATGGAGGAATAAGGAGACTTCGTTGGGTGTTAGGACTTCTTTATTGTTAAAAAGTAGAGGCACCTGATGACAAAAGGTACATTTTAAAACTAAACTTAACACAACGCTTATAGAGAGCTACGTAAAAATAACACGCAACACTTACGATTGTGTCTCGTTGGAAATAAGGTTTTGGAGTACAGAACCGTCAGGATTAGATAACATTCACTGAATACTGAATTTAACTTGCACTGGTTCACCAATTCACTTTAAATAATCAATAAAAATATGTAGTTAAACTGAAGGCACTGGGCGTGCTCTCTCTTCTAAGACTTGAAATCGAAAATGACCTAGGCGATGCCATGACAAATAAAGTGAACTACGAACAAAAGACAAATAATTTGAATTTGAAAATTGAAAACGGTATCGAAAGATTTAAAAGTAAATAGCCTAAATATAAAACTAATAAACAGGTTTGTAGACGAGGTATCACAACCTCGTTACAACCTTCCTCAGGGAAGAGACCCGTGCCCCTTGGTGGGGACATAATGGGTTGATGATGATGATGATGATTCGTACAAAAGTACCGCTTTGAGGCGTTTTAACTAAAAAAACAATTATGATTTGTAAAAAAACACAATGTAAAATTTGATAATTTGTATCTGCCGCCATTGTATCGAAAACGGCCTGGATTGGCCGATTCTATGATGACGTCACAGGTCAATAAAAATGGCGTCGGTCATTCATTCTTTCTTACGTTCATTGGTTGGTTTATTGGGAAGTGACGTCATAATACCAGTGCGGCGCCATATTGCCCAAGATAGCGTTTTGGTGGCTTATTTAGAAAGTAAATTTTTGTTTGCCTTTTTTAGAAGAAATACACGAAGGAATTTAAAATGACCACTTTCTGAGGACTCCATGAGCACCAACAAACAATATGACATGGCTTTCAGAAATCAGTCAAAAAGCCTATTTCAAATTCAAATATCAGAAGAATTTTATTCAAAGTTCAAACAAAATGTTTACTTTATGAACGTCAAAGTGGTTTGTTTCACAATTAATAGAGTACCTTTGTACTAGAAGAAATAGAAGAAACTAAAAAAGAAACTCCACATTTGTTCTTTTCAAAACAGTCTTAGTTTAATTAACAAACTTTCAAACCCAAAAATACTACTCATGGATGTGTTACTTAGGGAATATTCAGGTTTATTAGGGAAAATAAAACTGTGTCTTAACAGTAAAAATAATTATTATCATTGTATATTCAATGTTATTATTTACATTTTTAGAAGATCAATCAAAAGTTCCCCCTACATTATCCACGAAATCATTTTCATCGATTTTCCCATGGGAATAAGATATTTTCCCGCAGTAAAACGTAGCCTATATGTTAATCCAGGGTGTCAGCTAACTCCACACCAAATTTTATTAAAATCGCTCCAGCCGTTTAGACGTGAAGAAGTAACAAACATACACACTCACACACTCATAAACTTTCGCCTTTATAATATTAGTGTGATAGTTTATGACCGTAAGAAAACGAAATGTGCTAGGGATAGATTAACTATTTGTCTCATCATCAACCCATTATGTCCCCGAGGGGCACGGGTCTCTTCCCTGAGGAAGGTATAGGCCATACTCCACCACGGGGGCAAAGCCCTGATTGGTCGAGTGAACTATAAATTTGTTTAGATCTAAACCAAAACACTTGTTACTTGTTATATTAAGAAATACTTGTTATTTCACAGGTGAACGGACAGTCGGCGCACTTCGGGCAGATCAGCGAAGGCTCCCCAATAACGCCGCGTCGGTCACAGTTCAGGTATACTCGGCTTTGGGCCCCTGTCTGAATAGTGCATCTGTCATCATTACATTTCGTATAGGCTATTTGACAGTGTGAAAAAAACGCTATTATTTATTTCCGTGCTTCGCAAGGCACGCTAAGCAGTTGGTGCCGGCTGCCGTCGATAGATGGCAGTCGTTAAGCCAAGTTAGAGGCCTTAGTGCGGCTTGAAAACTTCAGACAGTAAGACCAGCCACTAGCCTTACAAGCCTCCACCAATCCGAACTAGGCCCCCGTGGCGGAGTATGGCCTATACCTTCCTCAGGAAAGAGACCCGTGCCCCTCGACCCGTGTCTTAAAACCGCTTTAAGCCATTTTAACTAAAAAACAATTACTATTTGCAAAAACACACAAGATGAAATTTGATAATTATGCATCTGCAGCCATTTTATCGAAAACGGCCTGGATTGGCTGATTCTATGAGGACGTCACATGTAAAAATGGCGTCTGACATTAATTCGTTCTTACGTTCATTGGTTGGTTTATACGCAAGTGACGTCATAATCCTGTGCGCCATATTGCCCAAGAGAGCGTTTTGGCTGCTTATTTCAAACGTAAATTTTCGTTTGCCTTTTTTAGAAGAAATTCACGAAAGAATTTAAAATTAACCCTTTCTGAGGACTCCATGAACACCAACAAAAAAATATGAGATGGTTTTTCGAAATCGGTCAAATAGCCTATTACATAGTATGATGCACGATGACATTTCGTAGTGCGTACTAATTTTAATGTATTTGATGTGATAAGGATTTTGGTTACATGAGTCTTTTATTCAGGGTAAAAAAACATCTACCGAGTAAACCTATATTTTATACTGGTAACACAGAGTCATTTGTTTTTGCATCGAATTAAAAAACGGACTTTAGATAGCAATTACAGCACCACCAAGTTATATATATATTTTCAGGTGGGCAAAATTGTAACTAACTAAGTAATTGTAAATCCTGTTCCCCATTTTTTGTGGTATTAATTCACTTACTATGATTTATAGATATATTTTTACTAAAATTTAAAGATGGGTTAAAATATTTTCATTTTTCTAGGTAAATTTCTTAAACGTTACTACCAAATTCTCCACTAGCGCCTCTATCAACTGAACAGATAAGATGGTGGCACTGTATTGATAGTGGCTTGATGTGCCTTTAACCCCTTTAAGCCCTGAGGAATCGCTCGTAGCCTGGGCTGCCTGAGTGATCTTAAACGATCCATGGATGGGTCACCGTCTATGACTAACGCTAGTGGCATTTTTCCGAGCGGTTCCGTGCTTCGCAAGGCACGTTAAGCAGTGGGTGCCGGCTGCCGTCGATAGATGGCAGTCGTTAAGTCAAATCAGAGGCCTTAGGGCGGCTTGAAAACTTCTGACAGTAAGACCAGCCACTAGTCTTACAAGCCTCCACCAATCCGGACTTGGCCCCCGTGGTGGAGTATGGCCTATACCTTCCTCAGGGAAGAGACCCGTGCCCCTCGGTGGGGACATAATGGGTTGATGATGAAGCCCTGAGGGCCCGCCGGCGGGTCCGATGTAAACCACGGCACATTCCGTCAGGCCCCGTAGACCGGCACTTTGGATCGAATTATGAAGTTGATACAGACCACAGTTCTGCCGTCGTAAGGAAGAACGCAGATTACTGCTACCAGGCTATTAAGCCATTACTGCGTTTTTACTTTGGATGCAAAATTGAGCTCCCTGGTGGTACGTCTATAGGTGAAAAAATAATGGTGGCTGTAGGTATACTAGAAACCTGAAATTTCAGTAGGAAAATATTCAGTTATCTCATGAAATGATATGTTTGTGATATGTTTTTCGCTATTTACTCAAAACTGCGTTTTTACGATTACTGCGTTCTTCCTTACGAGGGCAGAGTTGTTTGAGCATGTTTTATTCTTTGAAAACTGTGATAAATTTCTGTGAATAACTAATTTAACTGTGAAAGAAAAATGTTCTACGCTTGAGGGGTTAAAATCGGATCGAATAGTTCTCATTACGTAAACTTAATTAAATATTAAGAAATACCTGTGTAATGGGCTAGTTGCCCTCAAAAATGTAATTAGTCCGTCTTTTAGATTATTCAAAAATAAGGGACACGTATTTTTTTTATTTGTAAATTAGACCAAAAATGACAAAGATATAGCCCATTAAAGTTACGTGTGACGTCACGCCGTGCTGCATTTTTTAGCACGGAGTGACGTCAAACGTAACTTTGATGGGCTATATCTTTGTTTAATCGAAAAAAGAAAAAAAAAACCTGTCCAAAATTTTTTTATAATCTAAAATACGGACTAAATAGAATTTAATTATTTTGACCCTGGAAACTACCCTACATAGATAACACATAATATAGTTATGTGTTATCTATATATCTATTAAAGAAACTAATGAAGCCATTAACATCATCTAAAGATTCTACAGACACTCTTTGATTATGGAGCTCAGTAACGGTGTAGGTTTTCTATCATATATAATATTATAAAGAGAAAAGATTTGTATTTTTGTGTGTATGTTTGTAATGAATAGGCTCAGAAACTACTGGGCCGATTTTAAAAATTCTTTCACCATTAGAAAGCTCCATTCTTCGTAACTTAGGCTATATTGGATTTTCAAAAAGTTTAGGGTTCCGCACGCAATTGCGAACAATGTAAAAAAATTACTACCCCGGGAATTTTCCACGGAACTAATATACCTACTTCCACGGAAACGTTATCGAAACGGGTCGCTAGTTTTAAGTCAAATAAACTAAAGCGTAGCGTATAGTGTTTACGCATGACGTGTGTGTATTGAGTGCAGGTTTGGTCGCAGCAGGTCCGTCTCCGGGCGCCGCGAGGGACGAAGCTCGCCTCAGTTGGCCTCCAGCCCTCCCAGTGAGTATTACTGCCTCCCCTCACACAAATCCTACTAATAAGATAAGATAAGATAAGATAAGAATATTCTTTATTGTACCAGGAAAAACATTAATACAGAACATTAACAATAAGATGCAGTACAAGAGGCGGCCTTATTGCTTAAAGCAATTTCTTCCAGGCAACCGACGATGGAAAGATTCTGACGGAAAAGAGAGAGACGGGTAGTCGGTGCAAATAAGAAAAATAATAAACCACTAATACAGTGGTTCCTAAACTATTTGCAGTCACGGACCACCTTAAGAATTCCTAAAATGCCACGGACCCCCTGTCAATAATGAATATTTACCTACTGTGGAAAAAAAAAACAGGATTAAAGAATCACTTTCATTGGTACAATTACTAGCACAAATAAAATTAAAAAAAGATATGTAATATAGGTGAATCGGTCGTAGCCTGGGCTGAATCGGTCGTAGGCTGGGCTGAATCGGTCGTAGCCTGGGCTGCCTGAGTGATCTTAAACGATCACTAAAGTTAAGCAACATACGGCGCGTTCAGTCCATGGATGGGTCACCGTCTATGACTAACGCTAGGTGGCATTTTTTCGAGCGGTTCCGTGCTTTGCAAGGCACGTTAAGCAGTTGGTGCCGGCTGCCGTCGATAGATGGCAGTCGTCCCAAGTCAGAGGCCTTAGGGCGGCTTGAAAACTTCTGACAGTAAGATCAGCCACTAGTCTTACAAGCCTCCACCAATCCGGACTTGGCCCCCGTGGTGGAGTATGGCCTATACCTTCCTCAGGGAAGAGACCCGTGCCCCTTGGTGGGGACATAATGGGTTGATGATGATGTAATATAGCTAATGAGATGGATGCTGTTATTTGGCCTCAATGAGCTCTTTAAATTGTGGTCTTGTCTTCGATAAGGCGGGAGGTTCGGGGCGCGGTGGGACATGGGTATGTAAGTACTCCCCGCGCCTCTCGTCTCGCGCCCTTTGACAATAACCAGCGAGAGTGGTCAAGCAAATTAGGATTTAGTCAACTTAATTTTTTTTTTCATTAATCTTAAGAGTTAATTGAGCTGCTGCGGACCCTTAGCGCGCATATTACGGACCCCTAAGGGACCACACTTTAAGAAACCCTGTGCTAATATTATAAACGCGAAAGTTTGTAAGTATGGATGGATGGATGCTTGATACTCTTTCACCAGTTTTTTATTTCATTGCCTGATATAAAGATAGGGTGGTTTTATTAGTCCCCTGAAAATTTTTACTTTTGGAGTTAGCAGCTTAACATTTTTAGACGACGCTTGTTTGTTGTGTTGTGTGACACTTGCGGAAAATATGTCAACTGAGCAACATCTAGCGTTTTACTATCACATCCACACTCTGCTATAATATAGGCGTCTACAGTCATTCTTTTTATAACAATAATCCATATTGTTTATGATCTGGTTTGACCTTCTTAAGTAGATTGACATTTGTACCAAATATTAGACTTAAGTTGATTTGAGAAAAGATGGTGAGAGTGGAGTTTTTTTCGCTGCCTTTTTTCTCCACTAAATTCGGCCCCAAGGCAGCGGCTAACATTATCATTTTATGTACACTGCCATTCAACAAGCAGAATGTAAATTCTTTACATTGAAATAAATTTCTTATTTCTGATAATCTTTGCAGCAGGCCACACGGCCCATCGTGTGTCTTCGCTGGGAGGCACGCCGGCGACGCCTGGTTCACCTTTAGGTAAATATAAACACATACAGGCACATACATTGCTTCTGGCCCCACACTAGGATACATTCTGTCGTGGGTGTGGCGAGCACATGTCTCTACACGCGCACTATAAGGTCCAACATTTCTGCATCGCGCAAGGAAAGTAAACATAACATTTACATACCGGCACATACATTGCTTCTGGGAGCCTCAGAGGTGGCCAATTATGCTTTTATATTTTTACAGTATATAATTTGAACTACATTCACACCAAGGGACGCTTCTTTGTATTGGAATGGACATTGCTTCTGGCCCCACACTAGGATACCCTGTGTCGTGGGGACCATAAACAGCGACGTCACAAACATGTAAACATCCAAGACCTGGGTTTCTTTTTTTTGTACCCAGCCGGGATTCGAACCCGGGACCTCTCGCATGGTAGGCAGATTCTCTAACCGCTGCGCCACAGAGGTCGTTAGTATTATACATCATCATCTACCCATCATGTCCCCACCGAGGGGCACGGGTCTCTTCCCTGAGGAAGGTATAGGCCATACTCCACCACGGGGCCAAGTCCGGATCGGTGGAGTATTATTACACATGACTTATGATAAATACATCGTCCAAGGAACAACAGTTGGACCGGCCGTCCCCAGGCATACGATCTGCCTGGCGGGAAATTTCCCTTTATAGTGGAAGAGCACGATCACCCGTTTTTCTCTATAGTTGGAACCAGAAACAGCTATATCACAAACATGTAAACATCCAAGACCTGGGGTTTTTGGTCCCCAGCTGGGGTTTCAACCCGGTACCTCTAGTAGGCAGGTAGGCAGATGTACTAACCGCTGAGCCACAGAGGTCGTCGAGAGGTCGATATCACTTCCACACTACACGCTCACTTGTTCTGGGGCTAAACGTCAGTTTCTCTCATCATCATCAACCCATTATGTCCCCACTGAGGGGCACGGGTGTCTTTCCTGAGGAAGCTATAGAGTCTATAGCTTCCTCTATTATAGTATAGACTATACTCCACCACGGGGACCAAGTCCGATTGGTGGAGGCTTGTAAGACTAGTGGCTGGTCTTACTGTCAGAAGTTTTCAAGCCGCCCTAAGGCCTCTGACTTGGCTTAACGACTGCCATCTATCGACGGCAGCCGGCACAAACTTCCTAACGTGCCTTGCAAAGCACGGAACCGCTCGGAAAAATTCCACTAGAGTTAGTCATATACGGTGACCTATCCATGCACCGAACGCGCCCAATGTTGCTTAACCGTCGTGATTGCTTAAGATCACTCTGGCAGCCAGGGCTACGAGCGATCCGATATTTCTATAAATAAAATAAAAATATATTTTAGTTTGATTTGATCCGAACTCATATTTCAGCATCACCATCGGTACGGGAGCATCATCATCAGAGAGCAAACTCCACGGGACCAACAATTAGTCTCAATATTAGTAAGTTGTGCTACATTTATTACACTACATCCAACATGTCTTTTGGTAATAGGGAACTTGCAAAAAAATTATCATTCCATTGGAGATGTCATGAATCATGATTGAGAAGTACTTGTGTGAGAAAAAATGCGACGCGTTTCGCCTCTAACACGAGGCATCCTCAGGCTCACAAGTGACCATCGCTCCAAAAGCACTCCGTACAGTCCGTTAGCTTTTAAAATATACCTCGGACTCTGGAGTAGGCTTCGGTTTTCGCCGAAAGCACTACTTCCTGCTCTGTATAAATGAAATTAATTCTATTTTTATTTTATTTTATTCGAGAAAACAAACAGTTATGCAACAAATGTTGGCGTAACTTATGATTAGTATTAATGTTAATTAGATGTTCAAACAACAGCGTTTTCTACAGTTAACATATACATATATAAAAGTATAGGTATTTAATAGACACGCAGCAAACATTTTTCTTGCGTTTAAGAAATCACAAACAGAGTCTATTTTCTTTGTATATAACCTAGAATTCGATTCAATAAGAACTCGGTACAATAATAAGGCTAAATCTTAGTTCTCATCTGCTTTTTTTTAACAAATTGAAAATCTTTACTAACAATAACAACAGCGGTAAAACAACGATTGAACAAACATAGTACTTTTTTTTTTCTTTGGAATATTTGTTTATTTTATAAAAGTACATATCTTATATTCAAACGGGTATATGCACTCCGAAGACAACCCACATGTTTTTTTCTTTCTCACAGGCGGGGAGCCGGGCGAGGCTGTGATAATAATAAACGAATCTCCACTAATGGGGTCCTCAAACGTCTCCCAGCGACCGCATAGTCCGTCCCACACACATAGAGGTATGTCTGTTTACATTCATTCTTCATACATTCATTCATACATAGAATATTTAGACTTTAAGTCATAAGTTTCCTAACCACTGTGATTATAAATTTTAATTTCACTATAAATAAGAATAGCCATAGATGTAATTACGATACGGTATTTGACACTATCAACAATAAATTATTTGAGATGCTCGATTGAAACAAAAATTACAATTATATTCGGAAAATGTATTTCTTTTAATCATTTACTAGTTTTTACAATTTTTAAATAGATGCAACATAAAAAGAGTGCTCTGAAATGTGACGTCACAAGCAAATATTTTCATACAAATTTCCGTTTTAAAAGTAACTCATTTGACATCCTGTCAAATACCCTATTGTAAATACCTATTGTCTATTTTTTGAAGCGAACGACTAAGTGTCAACATGTCAAAAATTTTGTTTTTCAATATGCCACATTTATAACACTGCATAATATTTAGCAAAGTTATACAAAACGATATGCCTAATAAATACCATTAAGCAATTAACACAATAACACTGTTATTACCTGATTTTATCCCCCACTTGCAGTTTATTTAACTAATATTTTATTTTATCATGAAAATACCATTTGCTTAAGAGATCTATGCCCCAAAAAATACCTAAAATTTCAGTGGTCCTCAAATAAAAGCGATCCTACTGCTGCCAAATATGTTCGCAACTAGGAAAGATGACGGACTTTTGTTTAAAGGCCGATTATGATCGACTATTTTATGCTAATGGGCTACGCGAAGTGTAGGAAGAAGTATGGAGAGCTGACTACGAACCTCTTTTTTAATTAAAGACAAAAAAAAGTAAGATTGACGTTGTTGTTGATGGGAGTGCGACTAAAGAAAATAAAATAGGTAACTTATCTTTAGTCTGTTCATCATTGTAAATAAGGTATTGGTAAAGTTTTTTGGTCCATCGTCCAGTTGTTTTATACTTTTGTGTTTGTTATTACGAAACGGAAAATAGTATGGGCGAGCGAGCCGGACCCAACGCTGATTCTGCCAAACCGATGTATACGATGCCACAGAATACATAATTACAACGATGCAAGCAAAGCTGCGTGCATGAGCTATTTTGAGTGAGATGTAAGTTTGAGAGATGCTGTGTCTTTGTTTACCTTTAGTCGTTCGCTTCAGTAAATAGAATATATTTAAGTAATATGCGTATACACCTGAAAAGGTATAACATGGAGATCCAGATGTAAGCAATGTTTTGCAAACGGATGTTTTGTTTTCATTTGTTTTTATTTAATTTTTCTTTTATTTATCTTGTTTTGTTGACTTTTGTGTATTTTGTTTATTACGTACTTGTGTCTTCATTGTGTTTCTGTGACAATTCTAATAAAATCCTTCTTTCTTTCTTTCTTTCTTTCAATTACAACAGCTAAATGTAACCTATGTTTTTGACACAATAAATTCGTTCATTCATTCATACATTGTGGATCAATTTTGAACGAAAGGTAGATCCATCCGTAGGTCACTATTCCGCACACAAATTACATCGATCCATCGTTTGTTTTTATGCGTTAGTCCGGGCACACTCTCAATGTATCTTATTTGTGTATTTTATTGTGTTACTTAATCTTGTCTATCCGATTATAATACATTTTTATTGCTTTCACTACCACTGCACATCTTATAGTATCTAAGTAAATATAATATGGTCCTTTCTTTTTGATCACAATTAATTATCATCATCATCATTCGGCCACAAGAAGTCCACTGCTAGACATAAGCCTCCTCCATGGATTTCCAAAAAAACCGGTCGGAAGCGGCTTGCATCCAGCGTCTTCCCGCCACTTGGATGAGATCTTCTGTCCATCTTGTGGCTGGTCGTCCTACGCTGCGCTTGCCGATGTGTGGTCTCCATTCGAGAACCTTTGATCACAATAGGGGTGAATTAGTAAATCAAATGATACACGTAGGTACATTGCTAACCGCAGTATGGACCCAACTGAAAATCAGCGTTGCAACTGATCTCTCGGTTGCAGCATTATGCTGAGTCGGGCCCATTTTTGGGGACTCGATACTTAAAACTTGCCGTTATTTTGTTAGGATTTTTTTGTTGACTTGCCTTTGTGTTACTTGTATTTCTACCGTTAACCACTTTTCGGCTGATTGTGTTTTCTGTTGACTGTGGTATTTTGTTGCGTGAATTTTGTGTTTTTTCTTACTTTCATTCATTTTATTTTCTTATTTATTCATTCATACATTCATTGCATTACATTTTGGCTGATAAACACCTTTTTGTTTCCCGTGAAAGGACTTTCGCGGTCGACGTTTATTTCAAACATTTTTTAAACATTTAATCCGGATCACAATTAACAAGGCACCAACACAAATAACAAGGCACCAGGAGAGGACGGAATTACATCAGAGCTTCTGAAAGCGGGTGGAACACCGGTACTTAAAGTCCTTCAGAGGCTCTTCAATTCCGTCGTGCTTGAAGGAACAACTCCAGAAGCATGTAACAGAAGCGTGGTGACACTGTTCTTCAAGAAAGGGGATAACACTCTATTGAAGAACTACCGACCCATCTCGCTTCTGAGCCATGTTTATAAGCTGTTTTCGAGGGTCCTGACGAATCGTCTCGAACGCAGGTTTGATGACTTCCAGCCTCCCGAACAAGCCGGTTTCCGAAAGGGCTATAGTACCATAGACCACATCCACACGCTGCGGCAAATTATACAGAAGACTGAGGAGTAATTTGCCATTATGCTTAGCGTTTGTGGACTACGAGAAAGCCTTCGATTCGATCGAGACATGGGCTGTGCTCGAGTCTCTCCAGCGTTGCCATATTGACTATCGGTACATCGAGGTGCTGAAATGCTTGTACCACAACGCCACCATGTCGGTCCGAGTACAGGAGCAGAATTCGGAGGCAATTCCACTGAAAAGAGGCGTGAGACAGGGAGATGTCATATCTCCGAAACTGTTCACGAGCGGACTGGAAGATGCCTTCAAGCTCCTGGAATGGCAGGAACGCGGCATCAATATCAATTTCGAGTACATCAGTCACCTTCGATTTGCCGACGATATTGTAGTCATGGCAGAGACGCTGGAGGACCTCGGCATAATGCTCGAAGACCTCAGTCGAGTCTCCCAACGGGTGGGCCTTAAAATGAACATGGACAAAACGAAGGTCATGTCGAACGCCCGTGTTGTGCCCACCCCAATAACAGTGGGGGACTCGACTCTCGAAGTTGTAGACGAATACGTCTACTTAGGACATACAGTCCGATTAGGCCGGTCCAACTTCGTGAAAGAGGTCGAATCCAACTCGGCTGGGCAGCGTTCGGGAAACTCAGAAAAGTCTTTTTCTCCGATATACCTCAATCCCTCAAAACAAAACTGTACAACCAGTGTGTGTTACCAGTGATGACTTATGGCACTGAAACGTGGTCTCTTACTATGGGCCTCATAAGAAAGCTCAAGGTCACGCAACGAGCTATGGAGAGGGCTATGCTCGGAATTTCTCTACGAGACCGAGTCAGAAATGATGAAGTCCGTAGACAAAAGAAAGTGGTCGACATAGCCCAGCGGATTAGTAAGTTGAAGTGGCAGTGGGCGAGGCACATAGCACGCAGAACTGATGGCCGATGGGGCCTAAAAGTTCTCGAATGGAGACCACATATCGGCAAGCGCAGCGTAGGACGACCAGCCACAAGATGGACAGACGATATCATCCAAGTGGCGGGAAGACGCTGGATGCAGGCCGCTTCCGACCGGTCTTTTTGGAAATCCATTGAGGAGGCCTATGTCCAGCAGTGGACTTCTTGTGGCTGAATGATAAATGATGAATCCGGATCAACTTACGGGTGTTGTTTTATCGGACGAGTCCGGGTTTCGCTCCGATTCGCAGAGCTTAATCATGGTGAGCAGAGACGGAGCTCGCGTCGTCGGTTGCTCGTCTGCGACGGGCAATCCGGATTAAATGTTTAAAATGTGTTGTGCTTACTAAAGTTTTAGTTCAAAGACGTTTATTTCATTCATTCTTTAATTACTCTGCACAATATAATATACTTACAAAAAGCTTATTGTTTACGCGTGAAAAGTACATTCGCGGTGGTCATTCATTGCATTTATTCACTAATTCATTCTCTAATGTCCAGATTAGAGTGTGTAAAAGCTTGTTGTTTACGCGTGAAAGGAACATAGGCGGTGTTTCTTTATTTAATTCATTCATTACAATTACAGTACATATTATTCGGCTGATAAACACCTTGTTGTCTCCCGTGAAAGGAACTTTCGCGGTCGTCGTTAATTTCATTCATTCACTCAATAATCATTCTTTCGTTACTCTGCAGAATAGACTGACTGAAAGCTTACTGTTTACGTGTGAAAGGAACATTCGGGTTGGTAATTTATTTCATTCATTCACTAATTCATTTATTAATTACCTTACTGATTAGACTGTCTTTAGACTGTACGCATACTCCTCCGAAACGGCTTGGGCGATTTTGATGAATTTTTATATAATATGTAGTCGGCAGGTCTGAGAGTAGGTTGTTATCTATTTTTCATAGCTCTAAGTGATAAGAATGGTCCACCTCAATATTTATAAAACGAGCTTTCGCCCGCGACTACGTCCGCGTGGAAATTAGTTCAAAATTTTGCAACCCCGTTCACTGCCTTAAGGGTTAAATTTAGTAAAACGGCTAAACACGTGTTCAATCAATTGTGTTGAAGAGTATTTATTTTAAGTTTCAAGAAAATTAGACAACCTCCCATACAAATTTTGGCAACCCTTTTCGCCCCCTTAGGTGTTGAATTTAAAAAAATCCGGACTTATTCCTTGCCTACATTATATACAGACCCTCTGTGCAAAATTTCAGCTTCCTAGGTCCAACGGCTTGGGCTGGGCGTTGATGAGCGAATGAATCAGTCAGTCAGGACTTTGAATTTTATTTATATAGATAACATAACATTTTTACATACAGGCACATACATTGCTTCTGCCCCACACTAGGATACCCTGTGTCGTATTCCCTACGAATAATTTATATGGCGAAAGAACGTTTGCCGGGTCAGCTAATCGTAAGTAGTATGTATTATTTACAATGTTAAATTTTACTATCTCTTTGGCGCATTGGTTAGCGCATCTGCCTACCATGCGAGAGGCCCCGGGTTCGAATCCCGGCTGGGGACAAGAAAAAGAACCCCAGGTCTTGGATGATTACATGTTTGTGACGTCGCTGTTTATGGTTCCCACGACACAGGGTATCCTAGTGTGGGGCAGAAGCAATGTATGTGCCTGTATGTAAAAATGTTATGTTATCTATATAAATAAAATTCAAAGTCCTGACTGACTGATTCACTCATCAACGCCCAGCCCAAGCCGTTGGACCTAGGAAGCTGAAATTTTGCACAGAGGATCTATATATAATAATGTAGGCAATGAATAATATTTTTTTAAATTCAAACCCTAAGGGGGCGAAGAGGCTTGCCAAAATTTGTATGGGAGGTATAAAAAATGTTGTCTAATTTTCTTGAAACTTAAAATAGATACTCTTCAATACAATTGATTGAACACGTGTTTCGCCGTTTTTCTAAATTTAACCCTTAAGGGAGTGAACGGGGTTGCAAAATTTTGAACTGAAGTCCACGCGGACGGAGTCGCGGGCGAAAGCTAGTATATAATATGTATTATGTTTTGTTTCCAGTCCGCGAACGGGCGTCCCTCCCCGGCCCTCCCAGTGGGGCGCAGTCCCCACCGCCGTCACTCTTTCCCAATCTTGGAAACATTGCAGGTACGATTTTTTATATTTGTGATCTCGCTGTTTCTGGTCCTCACGACACAGAGTATCCATAAGTCAGTTTTTTAAGTTAAATGCAAAAAAAAAACTGTCACGTTGACATATCAATATCAAGCCAAAGGCTGTCAATGTCTGAGTGTTGCTAGTACGAAAAAAACCAAATAAGCCCATTTTACTTTCAAGTAAAAATTGTGTTTGCTACTAAGGTGTTTTTTTAGACTTTGCTCTTATGAGTACCTAATTAAATATTAATGTCTTTGATGTGATAAGAATTTTGGTCACACGATTCTTCAAGTCACGGTAAAAAAATCTACCGAGTAAACCTAGTATATTTTATAGCGGTAACACCGCGTTATTTGTTTTGCATCGAATCAAAAAATGGACTTTAGTGTGGGGCCAGAAGCGATGTATGTGCCTGTGTGTAAATGTTTATGTTTTCGAAAGGGCCAGACCGTCAATGAAGCTTGGACTGGATTAACTGGGTTTTGTGATAATCTCTTTAATAAGTACGCACAATTTGTGAATGGGAAAATAGCATCAGACTTAAAATTTCAGTTCAAAGGCAGATAAATCATGGTTTTGATTTTGCGGCAAAGGTTCTATTTAATTTAACATTAAAACATTATTTTAGGACGACCGGTAATTTTCAAGATGTACTTAATATAATTTTTAACAGTTCATTATTTTAAAAGTGACCATTTGAATAGAATTACATTTTTAACGGACTTGTCAAAAAATGGCGCAAAGACCAACCATGCGCTCGCCTTTAGTCTATAAAAGGGAGGGCTCGACGATAAACCAGCAGTCTTGTTATGGCGCTGTGATCGGGCGGAAGCTCTGCCCGATTTAAGAATTTACATTTATAATTATATTAAAAGTTACATTACATTGTGAATGTTGGAAGTGATTATACAGTGATGCGAGATTTGTGAAGTGAATTGTGTTGTTCGTGATATTACTAAGCTCGTAAGATACCGGAAATACGCGAGCTGGTCTCAAGAAGGAGTTGCAACGCCCTGGCTCATTCATGAGCGTATTTATTTTTTAGAGCTATTGATAGAATCAAGAATGAAGAATTTATTTCAACGTAAAGAATTTACATTCTGCTTGTTGAATGTCAATGTACATACAGTTATGTATAACGTTAGCCGCTGCCTTGGGGCCGTCTGTAGTGGAGAAAAAGGCAGCGAAAAAAAAAACTCCACTCTGACCATCTTTTCTCAAATCACCTTAAAGCTAATACAAATAAAACATACAAAATAATATCTTGGATGTGTTGAACACTAGACACATTTATCCTCTGATTTAATTTAATATTAAACTACTATTTAATGCCATATGTCCTTGTCTTCTAAATAATCGTTGATTTTATAATAAGCTTTTTTGCAAAGAGTGTGCTTAACACAATTCTTAAATCGCGTTGGGGGTAACTCTAATATATCTTGGGGTATCTTGTTGTAGAACCTTATGCAGTGCCCCATAAAGGAAGTATTAACTTTTGCAAGTCTAAATCGTGGAAATGACAATTTATGTTTATTCCTAGTATTAACGTTATGATGGCTACCAAGAGTTTCGAAGTCCTTAATATTTTTCCGAACGTACATAATATTTTCATAAATGTATTGGCTTGCAACTGTTAAGATGTTAGTTTCTTTGAAAAAATCTCTTAGCGAGTCCCTACTACCTAGCTTGTAAATAAATCGGATCGCTCTCTTCTGCAAGATGAAGATAGACTCAATGTCTGCTGCCCGGCCCCATAGTATTATACCATAGGACATAATACTATGGAAGTAACTAAAATAAACAAGCCTAGCAGTTGCAACGTCAGTAAGTTCTCGGATTCTTTTCACGGCATATGCTGCGGAGCTTAGTCTATGTGCCAATTTTATAATATGTGGACCCCATTGTAGTTTGGCATCGATTGTGATGCCCAAAAATACAGTATCTTCAACAAATTCTAGTTTATTATTTTCAATTACAATGTTCTTTTCAACTAATTTTACGTTAGGTAGGATAAATTTCATACATTTTGTCTTTTTTGAATTTAACAATAGATTATTTACTGTAAACCAATCTAGAACGTGCGAGAGAGCATTATTTGCTTCGGCAAGATTATTTTCCTGTCTCTTTATTTTAAAAACAAGTGACGTGTCATCAGCATATAGCACTATCTCACACATTTATTGTACCAAAAACGGTAAATCATTTACATAGACTAGGAAAAGGAACGGCCCTAAGATAGATCCCTGCGGGACTCCCATTTTTACAAGTGAGCCTGACGATTTAATACGATTTATTTCTGCTTTTTGAACCCTTCCTTCTAAATATGATTTTAAAAGATCTAGACTTAATTTTTTTATTCCATAGTGTTTTAACTTTGAGAGTAATGTTTTGTGGTCTACACAATCGAATGCCTTTGACAGATCACAAAATACTCCTATCGCATCATTATGATCCTCCCACGCACTGAAAATATGTTTAACTAACATGACTCCAGCGTCTGTTGTATTCCGCCCTTTAATGAAACCGAACTGCTGACTATGGAGGAGTTCGTAATTATTGAAATGAGTAAGTAATTGATCTAAGATAATTCTTTCAAATATTTTACTTAATGCTGGTAGGACTGAAACGGGTCTAAAATTTGTTGGATCTTGTTTATCACCGCTTTTAAATAAGGGTACTAACCTACTATATTTCATGAGGTCTGGAAATACTCCTTCATCTACGCATTTATTGAAAATCTGTGCTAACGGCAAAGCTAGGATATTTAGCACTGAACTAACTATTGTTACTGACATACCCCATAAGTCCTCGGTTTTTTTAAGATTTAATAATTTAAAATCCTTAACAATGTCATGGGGCTCAATGTAATAAAACGTAAAATCGTGTTCGCATGCGGGGACATTGTCCCTTAATAATGTCGCCGCACGATCAGGTGACGAGTCTAACGGAGCTGTAGTTATGATTGGGACATTAGTGAAGAACTGTTCGAAAGCTGCAGCGATACCTTCATTTGATGTTATTATTTTGTCATCAATCTTAAGTGAAATATCTCGGTCTCCTAACTTTGCTTTACCCGTTTCTCTATTTATTATGGTCCAAATTGTTTTTATTTTATTCGGTGATTGTAGGATTTTACCTTTTATATGATCGCATTTAGCTTTATGGCAGACGGCCTTAAATAATTTTGAATATTTTTTTACGTACTGTATGAAGTTGGCGTCATATGTATAAGTCTTTTTGTCATATAATTCATAAAGTGTGTCTCTGCTCTTTCGAATACCTGACGTAGCCCATTCACTGAATCCTACTCTATTGTCCTTGCTTTTTAGATGGCGCAATTTAAAAATCTTTTTAAAACTACCCGACACCACTTCGAATAACTCTTTGTAATGATCATTAGCATTTTCATAATTTTCTTGAGTCCTTATACTACTTTCTAGGTCTAAGTGATAGATACGCGAGGAAAACCAGGCAACTCTTATTCTAAGCATACATTATTAGAATAAGCGACATAATTCCGATATCACCGCATAAATAATATATTTGTCATGATTTTGACCAATTTTAGTAAAATCAGAGATGTATTTGACTATTCCACCATTAGTTTGCTTTGATATTAGTGTTATAAGATAAAAAGTATTCAATAAAATAGTGTCATGATACGTCCAAAACGGAAGTGTCGATGTCACTAAAAGTCGCTATGATGGTAACACTGTGAAAAATGGCGGGGGGGCCTCGGTGAGTGGGGACGATAGAAGTGCAAGGAGGCTCACTTTTACGTTATACTTGGTGGAGGAAACATCTCCTCACATATTATACCGGCCAGCGCCGGCGTTGCGTCGCCGCGGAGTAGAAGCTGTGCGGACGCCGGCTCGACGACGACGCTCTAAGAGCCCTCGCCCACGGCGACTTTTTGATGCGATGCTGTCGAACGCTCGACAGCATCGCTACTAACGCGCGTAGGTCGCATTTGCAACGCGCTGCAGAAGCGATGCCAACGCGCTACCAACTCGCAAACGCGAGACCGTGTCGGGCGACATTGGGTTCAATCGATCGGGGTCAATACCACAGTGCAAAAACTATTAAAGATAATTAATGATCAAGTGATTCTCAGAACTGCATAATTTCTTTGGCACATTTTTTTTTCATATTAACTCAATAAAAGGTAACATTTATACTGTAGTAGATTAGAGTAACATATATTGTAGGTTTATTAGTAGGCTTTGGTCAAATATGAAAATCTTTACCAAACCAGAAAATAATTATCCCAGAAATCCTCAACAATTTAATTATGTAACAAAGGGTCACGTACGCTCAGTGGTCACTTACTGGATGAATTACCCTACCTTTTCTCTTATTGCTTGCCACAGATAAAAACTTTATTACTGTTCTGTGATTTCATCGACTGGAAGGAATCTGTGATCAACTGAGCAACATCATTCGGTTTCTAATGTGGTTACGTGAATGTTCTGTTCTCCTATTCTTCTTCTTTTTCTTCAACGTTTTTTCCTTGATTTTAGCACCAGTTGCAGATGTCCGAAGTCCAATCACAATCAAATGCAAGAGCCAAAAGAAAAGAGGAAAGACCACAGAATAAACTGGCAATTCCCATTAGAAACCCTCTCTTAAAAATGCCATCTACTGACTAATGAGCCGTTTTCAGAAGAAAAAAAAAACGAATGGCTGTCAAAGGAATGCAGTTTTGGACCTCAGCCCAACAGCCATGTGTGATACATGTTATTTTTTTGAAATTGAAAATGTGATTTTTTTTTTTTCAATATAATATAACTCCGAAAGGACAAACATTTGGCTGTTGACGTCATAGTAACTTTTATTCAGCTCGCTGAGACCTATTCGATGATATATCACATGGCTATTGGACTGAGGTCCAAAATTGCATTCCTTTGACAGCCATTAGTTTTTTTTTTAGTTCCTTCTTCTGAAAACGGCTCATTTGGAACTACTTTTCTTAGCTGTCAGAAAAATCCCTCATTGAAACGCACATACGGTTGAATACCAAAAAGATCACGCTGTATTTATAAACAGTAGCAAAAGTAAAACTATCACTGTCTCCTTCACACTCATAAGCTAGACCGCGCGCAAGAGAGACGGGCAGACTTTTCATGATGCGCATGCAGTACACCTCACGCCGCGCGCTATTCACAAGCGCAACGTGTAAATGTGTTGAACGTGCCAGCTTTACTTAACTGACCTGTAACAGACGTTAATGACAATTGTTTTTCGGCAAAGACTGTCTCCGTAGTCATTCTCTGATTACGTTACAAACTCAAAAACTTCAGAAAAATATTAAGAATAGAAATGATGAATAAAACTTAAAAATAGTTTCTTAAAATGGTCACTATTTTCAAAATAAATTTAAAAAAACACAAGTATGGCCAATTACTATATAATTATTAATTATTAATAATAATAATTAACTTTATCATGTAAGAATTCAAAAGGCTCTTTCTTAGGGCTGCATTTACACTATTTTGACGACCATTAGTACATGTCGGTTCACATTTATTTTCGACCATGTTGTATCCTGTATTACAAGTGCATACATCAGGTTCGGTGCATTGACCATTTTGACATCCGTCTGTACATATTGGTTCACATTTGTCTTCTATCATGTTGTATCCTGTATTACAAGTGCATACATCAGGTGCTGTGCATTGACCATTTTGACATCCGTCTGTACATACTGGTTCACATTTGTCTTCTACCATGTTGTATCCTGTATTACAAGTGCATACATCAGGTTCGGTGCATTGACCATTTTGACATCCGTCTGTACATACTGGTTCACATTTGTCTTCTACCATGTTGTATCCTGTATTACAAGTGCATACATCAGGTGCTGTGCATTGACCATTTTGACATCCGTTTGTACATACTGGCTCACATTTTTTTTGGACCATGTTATATCCTGTATTACAAGTGCATACATCAGGTGCTGTGCATTGACCATTTTGACATCCCTTTATACATACTGGCTCACATTTGTTTTGGACCATGTTATATCCAGTATTACAAGTGCATACATCAGGTGCTGTGCATTGACCATTTTGGCATTCGTTTGTACATACTGGCTTACATTTGTTTTGGACCATGTTGTATCCTGCATTACAAGTGCATACATCAGGTGTTGTGCATTGACCATTTTGACATCCGTTTGTACAAATTGGCGTACATTTGTTTTGGACCATGTTGTATCCTGTATTACAAGTGCATACATCAGGTGTTGTGCATTGACCATTTTGACATCCGTTTGTACATACAGGTTCACATTTGTCTTCTATCATGTTGTATCCTGTATTACAAGTGCATACATCAGGTGCTGTGCATTGACCATTTTGACATCCGTTTGTACATACTGCCTCACATTTGTTTTGGACCATGTTGTATCCTGTATTACAAGTGCATACATCAGGTGCTGTGCATTGACCATTTTGACATCCGTTTGTACATACTGGCTTACATTTGTTTTGGACCATGTTGTATCCTGTATTACAATGGCATACATCAGGTTTGATGCATTGACCATTTTGACATCCATCTGTACATACTGGTTCACAAATGTTGTGTGTCATTTGGTATCCTGGGTTGCAAAGGCAGGTTTCAGGTTGCAAACATTTACCGTTTCGACAACCGCTGGTGCATATAGGTTCGCACTTGTTGTATACCATTTTGTATCCTGTGTTACAAGTGCATACATCAGGTTCGGTGCACTGGCCATTTTGACACCCGTCTGAACATACTGGTTCACATTTGTTTTCTACCATTTTGTATCCAGTATTACAAGTGCATACATCAGGTTGGGTGCATTGACCATTTTGACATCCGTTTGTACATACTGGTTCACATTTGTTTTCTACCATTTTGTATCCAGTATTACAAGTGCATACATCAGGTTGGTTGCATTGACCATTTTGACACCCGTCTCTACATAATGGTTCACATTTACCCGTATTTGTGTCTCTTCTGTAACCTGAGACGCATTCGCAAATCTCCGGGCTTGTACAAATTCCATGTTCACAGCCAAAACTGCAGAATGGTTCACATTCGCTTTTTACTATTACTGCAGGTTTTAAAATAAGGTGACGCCTGTATTCCCTTTGTATTTCTATGTATCCTTTGCAACATTCTTTGACCTGTAAGTTGAAACATAGATAGAGCACATTGCGAAAAAGACAAGGGAAAAATTTATACTGGGGTCTTATAACTAAGTACCTAATTATTTATGATTGACTGACTGCCTTATCGCTTAAAGCCATATTTTGCGGGTCACGTTTGGATGGAGAGAATACGGTATTTGACAATAAATTGAAATAAATTTTTAAAAAACAATAAATTATTTGATATGCTAGATTAAAACAAAAATTACAAAATTATTCGGAAAATATACTTCTTTTAATCATTTACTAGTTATTACAATTTTTAAATAGATGAAACATAAAAAGAGTGCTCTGAAATGTGACGTCACAAGCAAGTATTTTCATACAAAATTACGTTTTAAAAGTTACTCATTTGACATCCTGACATAGTCGGACGACTAAAGATATAAAGAAATTAAATACTTCTAATTGCGTACCTACTTTATAACGTAATAAAATACATATGAACCTAAAAAATAAATACATAATTAAATCTATGTGTTTCATATTTTCATAATAGGCTATTTGACAGATTTCTGAAAACCATCTCATATTTATTGTTGTTGTTCATGGAGACCTGTATTCGTTTATTTCTTCTAAAAAAGGCAAACGAAAATTCACGTTTGAAATAAGCCGCCAAAGCGCTATCTTGAGCAATATGGCGTCGCACAAGAATCATGTCACGTCATCATAGACTCGGCCCATGCAGGCTGTTTTCGATACAAAGGCTGCAGATACATAATTATCGAATTTTATCCTGCGTTTTTTTTTTCATAAATAATATGTTTTGTTTTAGTCAAAATGCTTTAAAGTGGTTTTAAGACTCATACAGCCTTACTAATAAATAAGTTAGACACTCTGAATAACTATTTGACGTATATCAATTTATACTGGTTTAATCGCATTTAGCGTACAAATAACCAGTTTGTCAGACCTCGCATCACGACTGAGCTCATAACCTTTATTAGCAAGGCCGATATTTTATAGGAATGCGCATAAATAATACTGTTTTTTTTCATACTGTCAAATAGCCTATTAATTTATATATTATGTATCGAAGTAACTAGGTACTTAACAGTTTAAAAGTGAGGTATTGGGATTTCACCAATGCCTTTTTGGACACAGTACATGAAACAAATCAAGTACCTTTCTTTCTCACTTCCACGGGCAGATCGTTCTATAAATAGACTGCCTGAACAGTGAAGGAGCCATCAAAGTAAAGTACTGTGAGATGGGGTTTGAGGAGAAGATAACATAAGATTATTCTTTATTGTACCAAAAAAACACAGACGAAACAAGACTTTATTATTACATTTTTAAAACGACGTTTTTATGTAATATTAATAGTACACATCATGCTTAACCCATTATGTCACCACCGAGGGGCACAGGTCTCTTCCCTGAGGTAGGCATAGGCCATACTCCACCACGGCTCCCAAGTCCGGATTGGTGGAGGCTTATAAGACTAGTGGCTGTCAGATGTTTTCAAGCCGCCCTAAGGCCTCTGACTTGGTTCAACGACTGCCATCTATCGACGGCAGCCGGCACTAACTGCTTAACGTGCCTTGCGAAGCACGGAACCGCTCGGAAAAATGCCACTAGCTTTAGTCATAGATGATGACCCATCCATGGACTGAACGCGCCGTATGTTGCTTAACCTTCGTGTTCGTTTAAGATCACTCAGGCAGCCGGTTCTATTTATTTTTTATTTTTTTTATTTGTTGGGGTTACAACAGGATCAGTTACACTTGAAAATAGTCTTATAGTAAAGTACACAAATAAAGTAAATTAACACATCCCTTAGAGTATCGCACTGAGAACACAACTGATTGAAGTTTACGACGAACAATGTTCAGTAACAATGAAAGATTCCGATAACAATGAAAAATTTTGATGGAATGATTACTTGTTAATAATTAATACCTATCCCTACCTAAACAGTATTACAGTTTACCAAACTCCTATCTATAGGCATCTCCTTTAGATAGGAGTTCCTTTCTTATTTTATGTAATGCCAGTTATTCTGTTACATACATGCAATGCTAGTAGTATGACACAAGGAAATATAAGTTAAAGTTAGCGTACCAGAGCGCCTGAGCCTGAAGAATACAGAAACAGATAGTATGAGAAAAGGTGGAAGTGACACGAGTGGCTTGTCCAGAACCACGGTATTCTACGAGCGATTCTTATAATATAAAAAAGATAATTGCACTAATATTTACCTACACCGACTTACCTTTTGTATTTTGCATAACAAATTTTTGCATTGTTGTTTTTCTTCCCAAGTCTTATGTCGTCTGAAAATTAAATAAAAAAAACAACATCAGGGGACTAGTCATAGAAAGCGCCCGAGGCGCGCGTACGTTACGCTGCGTATCGGACGCTCTTTAAAATTGTATGAAGTTCTATGCAAGGGATTATATCAAGCGTCCGCGTCCGTGGTGCGCGCGTCATACGCGGATTAGAAAAGTGTGCTCATCCTAGCATAATCGACGAGCGTACGATAGGCGTCCAACGCTCGCTCGACGCGCGCCCCTTTGGGACTTTTCCCTAACAGTGCGCAATCCATTTAATTTTAATTTAATCTCTAATTTATAAAATTCTCGTGTCTCAATGTTAGTGCGCATACTCCTCCGAAACGGCTTGGCCGATTTCAATGAAATTTTATATACAATTGGTAGGTCTGGGAATAGGTTGTTATCTATTTTTCATAGCCCTATCTGGCAAAACAACGTTTGCCGGGGCAGCTAGTTTAGATATAAAGTTCTCGTGTCACCATGTTAATGCTTATACTCCTCCGAAACAGCTTGACCGATTTTGGTGAAATATTTCTATGTATATACAAAATACAATACAAAAAAATTTATTAAAAAAGAGAAAACATTACAAAGCGTGTTTTACGTTGGTTGCCACACTAGATGTAGATCTGTGCTGTGGTAACCAGAGGAAGGGTTCAGTGCATTATAGTTTAATTACAGCTACTTGGTCTAGACGCAACTTACGCAATTACGAATACGCGGATGTTGAATTGTGGCAACAAGATTGTTCAATTTTTTTTAAATGCTTAAAATTTTTTTTCGTGCAATTTTTTAATTTTTTTTATATTTTTCTGATAACCAGTATGACTTGCCTTTTCACCCGGTTCCGGCTTGACGTTGAGTTTTGGGACACCCTGTATAGATACCATAGGTCTTAAAAAATGATATAATGTTTTTCTAAACTGAATAGTTTGCGCGAAAGACACTTCTAAAGTGGTATCAGAAAGTCAGATATTTTTATATTATTCCTTTCCTTTGTTTACTTTCTATACAACTTAATTTAGCAGAATATAAATATTAGTACATAGAAAAAACACGTCAAAAATCACAATTTGGGTATTAGTTTTTTTTTATTAAAGTCATTAAAACAGCAATGATTATCGTGTCTATTAGTTGTTACGAGTTCTTTTTCTTAAATTTGTCATAATAAAGTAAAACAATAGTTTTTTAAATCATTTTGGAAATTCGTGAATCATCACCTTTTTACCTTTAACAGTCACTTACGGCGCAAAATGCCCCCATAAGTGCTATTTTTTCTTTATTATTTCGAAAGTCAAAGTTTTTAAGATTAGTTTGGAGCTCAGAACCAGGCATAATTTAAATTTTATTTTGAAATATTTGGTTTCCCGACTTTTGGTTTATTTTTCGTTTGTTTAAATAGGTTGTTTTAGACTCTGCCTAACAAGTTACTTTACTTGTAAATGACTTCAGTGGCTTGCTAGATAAAACTTATGCTAAACTGTCTGTTTGCTGGTTTCCTACCATGCCAAACACCAGTTCCTAACCACCGTGCGTGCCATGTTCATTTTCTGATCCAGAGTGAGAAAAGAACATGGCAAAGAAACTCACCGTTCGATCAGATATAGCCTGCCTACTTCTACTCATCATCAACCCATTATGTCCCCACCGAGGGGCACGGGTCTCTTCCCCGAGGAAGGTTTGGGCCATACTCCACCACGGGGGCCAAGTCCGGATTGGTGGAGGCTTGTAAGGCTGGTCTTCCTGTCAGAAGTTTTCAAGCCACCCTAAGGCCTCTGACTTGGCTTGACGACTGCCATCTATCGACGGCAGCGGTTTAGTGGATAACATTTATCAATCTCTTATGAGCCCCTCCTTGTTATTTCTACAAATTGACATATTTTCATACAGCCAACGTCTGTCAAACGTTTTTATTTGTTTTAGAAGCAATAGTGTAAAATAAGTAATCGTTGAAACGCCATTTAGGTCTATGCTCTACTACAACAAATCTTTGTTTGAGTCTATTGATGGGAACTCTAGTACTACAGCAAATCTTTGATTTTATTGATTTTCGTATGAAACAAAGCATTATTATATTCCCCTACATTTGTGAATAAGTGGCGGTCGCATTGCAGAGGCAGTGTGGACCGTCACAACGTGTTTCATGATTTTCCATGAAGAACCTTCATACTAAATTTCATTTGATTAACATCAAAAACGCCAAAGTTTCATACTAACTTTGCACCCCCGTTTTACCCCTTTAGGGGGTGAATTTTCAAATATCCTTTCTTAGTGCTCCCCTACGTTAAGAAAGGAACCCCTGTGCAAAATTTCAAGTTTCTAACCCTTAAAGCTTAGGCCCTGCGTTGATATGTCAGTCATTCAGTCAGTCAGCTTCTCCTTTTATATATATCCTCGTAAGGCCCGTCCTTGAAAAGAACAATTGATTTTGTGATCACTTGAAGACATTGGGCCTCACGAGGATACAGATGTATGTATGTATATAGATAGAAAAGGCAATACTTACATACAAACATTCTTATAAGTTTTAAATCTTGACAACGTGGAGTCGATGCTATCGATTTGATAAACGACGATAAATCCCAATAGCAGAACCACATTTAACTTCATTGTTACTTCTTAATAATAGTTTTGTCCCACACTTGACACTAGCGAATGTTTTGGAAATCACTGCAGTTGGTCTACAAAACTGTTTTGAATTTATAGATTTATTATTAGAGCGATGCACAGAACTACAGATGCCATCTAAGGCCCGATGATGACAAACAAAAAAAGTGTTTACTGCAGGAAAGCCAAATCACGATAAATAAAATGGCCAACTGCAACTCGTACTGGTGCACCGAGGGTTTCGTAAAACCAAATAGTATAATTCTTCTGATTGTGCCCCCTCTTTCTGTCTTCGGTCATCCTCACACACACACACACACACACACACACACACACACACACACACACACACACACACGCACGCACGCACGCACGCACGCACGCACGCACGCACGCACGCACGCACGCACGCACGCACGCACGCACGCACGCACGCACGCACGCACGCACGCACGCACGCACAGCACAGGCCTGCAGCGGTCATCACCGGTACGCGGTGGGTTGTCCTCTCTCTAGCATTTAATAATCATCATCATCATTAACCTATTATGTCCCCACCGAAGGGCACGGGTCTCTTGCCTGAGGAAGGTATAGGCCATACTCCACCATGAGGGCCAAGTCCGGATTGGTGGAGGCTTGCAAGTCAGAAGTTTTTCAAGGCGCCCTAAGGCCTCTGACTTGGCTTAACCGTTACGAAAGGGCAACATAAAAAGTACCCGAAACCGACGTTAGCGCATGTAACAACTAATTAATGTCGATGAAGTGAAAGTGATTTATCAGGATCGTGGCGGGTGGCAGTCCCTGGCCTCTGCCTACCCCTCTGGGTTAGGCGTGGCCTTATGTATGTATGTTAAGCCGCGTCCACTGCGCCATGTTACGCGTGTTACAAAAAATTTAACACGTTATAATGGGGCGTGGTATAATACGTTAGCCGCGGCGAATGGATAACATCCCCCGCGTTCGCCTGCGGTGGGGTGAAGTCATTCATTTTATGTTAGCGCTCGCCGGACGTACACGTCTCGCGATTCGGTGATGAAGTGGGAAAAAGAAAACACTTTGTTTTTCATACGATTATTTCGAGAAAGACAAGTGCTTTGGGACGCCTCATGTAGTGATAAAGCAGAAATAATAGGAATTTCAAAAGAAGAAGTGAATACAAAGTGGATAAGCCTAAAGGGACAAAATAGCAGACACGTCTTTTTCGTTGGAACTCATTTTGTTTTTGTTACAAAAACACTAAAATAACAGAACTAAAAATTCGCAGCAGACGGGCTGTTACCATAACCGTAACATGTTATATTTTTTGTAACACGCGTAACATGGCGCAGCGGACCCGGCTTTAAGGATCCCTAAATAGGCGAACATCAAATTAGCACAATATCAGCGGCATCCTGTGGGAAATCCAACCGACCATCGGAGCATCCGTTTTTTTCCTAAAAAGTGTTCGGCCCACGCCTTTTTTGCCGGAAATTCACATGGATACTCTATCGCTGGGGAGCGCCAGGGTTTTTCAATTCAATTCAATTCATTTATTTCAGACCATGTCCATAATTTATGTTAGTAATTGTCTTATAACTATATTAATATGATATAGAAAATTAAAAAAACACAAAAAGCACATTTCACAAATTACACAAAACACCTACAAAAATAGATCACAAGTTAAACAGAATACCTACAAACAACAAATAATAATTTATTTTTCGCTGGGCGACATCCCTCTCTGACTTGGCTTAACGACTGACGCGGACATTCATCATCAATCCATTATGTCCCCACCGAGGGGCACGGGTCTCTTCCCTGAGGAAGGTATAGGCCATACTCCACCACGGGGGCCAAGTCCGGATTGGTAGAGGCTTTGTAAAACTAGTGGCTGGTCTTACTGTCAGAAGCTTTCAAGCCGCCCTAAGGCCTCTGACTTGGCTTAACGACTGACGCGGACATTACTATAAGATAAAACTACACTTGATAAGACCACACTAAAACCACTGTCACGGTAAATGCTCTTACAAAGTGCGCCCTTTTCGACAGTTACAGACGTCTGTAAGAGTGATATAAGAGTTTGAAAAAGTTGGTCTTAAGATACTTCTAAGACCAATTTTTGCTAGTATTTTATCGAACGTACAGTCGTCAGCACGTCAACCGTCACATTTTAGTTGCAAAGTCGCCCGTAATGCGACGGAGTAGAGTGCATGGGTGTATAGGATGATGTGCTGTCGACTATGCATATAAATATTTTCATTGGCTTGCAACTGTTAAGATGTTAATTTCTTTGAGAAAATCTCCCACGTATGTAAAAATCTTTTAAATCTGGGTCACCGTCTATGACTAACGCTAGTGGCATTTTTCCGAGCGGTTCCGTGCTTCGCAAGGCACGTTAAGCAGTTGGTGCCGGCTGCCGTCGTAGATGGCAGTCGTTAAGCCAAGTCAGAGGCCTTAGGGCGGCTTGAAAACTTCTGACAGTAAGACCAGCCACTAGTCTTACAAGCCTCCACCAATCCGGACTTGGCCCCCGTGGTGGAGTATGGCCTATACCTTCCTCAGGGAAGTGACCCGTGCCCCTCGGTGGGGACATGATGGGTTGATGATGATGATGATGATGATGTAAAAATCTTTTATGTTCCTCTTCCACGGACCGACCCTGCGTGAATTTATTCCCCAAGGCGACTGTCTTGTCCCTAGGTGGCGCCCTAACAGCGGCGTCCCCGCCTGGCGGGAGCGCGGCGGCGCCGTGGCGCGCGAGACTGGCTACCATCAAGAATTCCTTCCTGGGATCACCGCGGTTCCATCGACGGAAGATGCAGGGTGAGTTTAACTTTACCTACGAACCTGTTAGACTGTCCGGCCGTCCGTATCAATGTATCTAACCTAACATTGACCCACGCTGCTGGCCGCCATCAAGAATTTTATTCCTTTCTCTGCTCACCGCGGTTCTATAGCCGGAAAATGCAGAGTGAGTTTAACTCTGCCTATTAATCAGTCTGTCTGTCCGTCCGTCTGTATCAATGTTATGTAACCTAACATTGACCCACGCTGCTGGCTACCATCAAAAATTCCTTTCCCTGCTCACCGCGGTTCCATCGACGGAAGATGCAGGGTGAGTTTAACTTTACCTACCAACCTGTTAGACTGTCCGGCCGTCCGTATCAGTCTATCTAACCTAACATTGACCCACGCTGCTGGCCACTATCTTTCTTTTACCTTTTAAATAAATCTTCATGACCTCTGGATACCCTCTTTTACCCAACCGACCGCACCCTCCACTTTACTAACTGCGACACTTAACAAAAATGCACAATGCATAGGCTAGTCATGAGCAAAGACACAATTCACGTACGTATGTAATAAACAAAGTAAAAATACTTCGATAACTTTCACGTTTCAACAGTTTCGAAACAAAGTCTAGTTTAGATCACAGACGACAAAGAGATGTTTAGACTATCACAGATTAATAAGGATTTAAACCACAGACCTAAAAACATGATGACATTTTGGTCTTCTTGCAGCGCCATCTAGTTTTTTTTAATGAACTCAACTGACAGCTGTCATTGAAAAGCCCTCATTAATCCTCGTATATTTTGGAAACTGAGCAGGCGTTACTTCATCAGCCGTTTAGACGTGAAGAAGTAACAAACATACACACTCACACACTCAAAACTTTCGCCTTTATAATATTAGTGTGAAGAGCGTATAGTAGGTATGTATGTGCAAGTGTCACCTTTCCGGCGAACACGACGGATCATGGACGGATAATTATGATCAAATCTGCGTAGTCCGTACCTACAGGGAGCGGATACCCGAATTTTGTAATCGTTCGAGTTTATCTATCATGTCAATAGGCTATTTGACAGTATTAAAAAAACAGTATTAATTATACTGTATTATGCCAATTGTACTGTTACCTTGTAAATATTTTTATGTTTGTGTTTCTCCTCGTGTACAATAGGTAGATAGATAGATAGATAAACAATTATATTATAAAGAAATAATAAAGATATTCTTATCTTATCTTATCTTAATTATACGTGCTCGTATAAATTATGTGTCTAAAAACTTTAACTAAAATATTAACTAAAAAAACAATTATGATTTGTAAAAAAACACAAGATAAAATTTGATAATTTGTATTTGCCGCCATTGTATCGAAAACGGCCTGGATTGGCCGTTTCTATGATGACGTCACATGTTACTAAAAATGGCGTCTACCATTCATTCTTTCTTACGTTCATTGGTTGGGTTACGGGAAGTGACGTCCTAATTCCTGTGCAACGCCGTATTGCCTAAGATAGCGTTTTGGCGCTTTATTTGAAAAGTAAATTTTCGATTTGGTCATTTTAAGAATTTAAAATGACCACTTTCGGTGAACACGAACAAACAATATGAGATGGCTTCGAGAAATCGGTCAAATACCCTATTCGATTTGAAGTCATTCCATCAGATCACAACCAGTGGCAAGCCCTGGTATTTATGTCGTGGTATTTATAACCCAGCGAAATCACTCAGTGAAGCCTGGTCAGCTAGGGTGATTATACCACACCCCACAAACCACATGGCCAAACATGTCCCGGAGAGGGATGTTCTGTAACGAAAAAAATGTATTAATACTGTTCAATCCATCAAGAGGAGGGAAATTATGTGAGCATTCCTACGAAGACGGATAGGGAGCCACTTGAGCTTAGTGCGATAGTCGGAGACGTGGTCATATTTGCGTAAGCCAAATATGAACCTTATTGCAAAATTTTGTAGGCGCTCAAGTTTGTTTAGTTGCTCTTCGGTCAGGTCAAGATAGCTGGCATCAGCATAGTCGAGGATAGGGAGCAACAGAGATTGCGCAAGTACGATTTTGGTTACAGTAGGCAGGACATTCCTTAACCTTCTTAGAGAGGCTGCTGAAGCGAATATTTTCCGACTCACTTCCGCCAGCTGTGGTGACCAAGACATACACCTGTCGATAATAACCCCCAGATTCTTAACCTTCTCACTGAACGGAATGATTATTCCGTCAAACATCACGCAGGGCAGCTGTTCCCAATTGACCCTCGATATCATCCTTGGACTACCCAGAATAATTACTTGTGTTTTGGAGGGATTGACCCTCAAGCCGTGAGACATACTCCATTCTGAGATACTGCTTAGATCAGTGTTGGTGTTAGCAATTGCCAAGGGCAGACTATGTACCGGGGTATGCGCGTAAATCTGGAGATCATCTGCATAAAGGTGGTAGGAAGAGGAAAGATTTTAAGAGATACTATTGATGAAGATGGCAAACAGGAGAGGAGACAACACGCCACTTTGCGGGACACCGGCAGTGGTATCAGACCAAGCGGAGACGGAGTCATCAATACGTATGCGCTGCCGGCGTCCATGCAAGTAACTACGAAACCAGTCAATCACCTTAGGAGATATGTTAACACCTCCAGCGCCGTAGGTACTGATGGCATTAGCCGAAAAATGATCCTACCCATAATTGATGTCGTTACTCCCGTTATCACGCAAATACTGAACCATTCTGTCGAAACTGGTATCTTTCCTACTGCCTGGAACAGGTCACTCCCTTACCCAAAAAGGCTCATCCTACCTCATTCTCCGACTTCCGCCCCATTTCGATTCTCCCTTTCCTCTCAGAAGTCCTTGAGCGCCTGATCCATCATCAACTGAGTATCTTCCTAAACAAAAACCATCTCCTTAATCCCCTCCAATCTGGCTTCCGACCAGGCCACAGCACAGTTACAGCTCTCGTTAAAATTACGGATGACATCAGGTTAGCGATGGAGAGTGGTCAAGTCACTGTCCTCACCTTGTTGGATTTTAGCAATGCATTCAACACGGTGGACTTTGATATCTTGCTGGGTATGCTGTGCTCGCTTAAGTTGGTCGAGATTCATGCCACCAAAATTCCGCTGCATAAGTATCCTCGACCTGGCTTTGGGGGGACGTATTTTGTAGGAAAAGGAAGTTTGGTCTTGGCACTCCAAGCTGTGTCTCGCGCCTCGCAGGAACTAAACTTGATCAAGATAGGCCTTGTTCTACTTGCAACCGAGCCCCATCCTGTGACATCGCCTGATATTGTTTGCACTAATATCAATGGAGTGTTTCCCAAGTGTCCTGATAACTGCAGCTGGTAACTCCTCTTTGTCGGCCTCTGGGATACCGTGAATAAGGAGACATTTTCTTCGGCTTCGCATCTCCATCATGTCCATGTTGGATGCCAGCATCTCAACCTGCGTTTGCAACGTGTTGAGAGCCAGAATGACAAATCCTCGGAAAGAACTGAATTCAGCTTGGACACCTGAACTTGAGGTTGGGACAGCGCTGACTCCCTTATCCAGAGCTTCTTGAAATTATGCCATCCTCTCCCCAAACAAGTTGGAGAGCTCCGTAATCGAGTTCTTAATGTCATTCATAGTGAAGTTAAGTGTTATGGTGTTTACCTCTTAAGTGGCAGGAAATTTAATATGAAACAGCTGGCAGGTAACGTAACAGTGTTAATTAGTCACTGTACATATAATTATCTTCAGTGAACCAATTTTAAATCTTTAATTAAAGCTCAGCAGTTAAAAGCTTGCTAGTTTTCTTAACTACCCGCGAAGAAAAAAAAGTAATATTCAAACTTATTTTTATATAATTATATTTCAATTACTCATTCTTTTTAAATAAACATAGGACACAATAGAATTAATTCAAACAATATAATTTAATGCATGTTAAAAAATATTTTATTATTTAAGATTATGGGCAAATAAAGGCTATTTTCATTTTCATTTTTATTTATAACACAAAACCTACAGCAACCCGTCTCCATTCTCCTCAGCGTCATCGGAGGAGGTCCACCTGACGCCGGAGACTTCTCCCGAGCTGACGAAGAGATCCTGGTTCGGCTCCCTGCTCCTGTCTGCTGACAAGGAGGAAACCTTCACCGCTCTGGTCAAGGGCAAGCCTTTAGCGACTGTGAAGGCTGACCTCATACACGCCTTCCTCAGTGTAAGTAAATTAACATCGCTTAAATCAAAGAGAATATATCTAATAGACAAAGAGTGACAATCCCATACAAAAAATCGTACTCCGCTAGAAGGTTGAAATGCCCGTTGATGAATAGATATCGCCATGATCTCGTCAGCGAGGTCGATTTAGTTAAAAATACGTAACGCTATCTATCGGTACTTTGAAAAACCATTTAAACGGCGAGTGAGCCACGCAAATTCGAGTGGCGCTGATTCATTCTGATCAAGAAAAAAAATATTATATTGACAGCAATAGTTTGTTGAGAATTGTAGTTTTTCCACATACATTGTCGATTTATTTAAATAAGCAGAATTCAAATGTATTCCAGCAATTTGTATGAATAAGAACGCATGGCCCTCCTATAAAGGAAAGCGCCATCTACCACAATTTTAATTTAACTGGTTAGAATTTTGAAGAATCTAATTTATAAGGTAAGATGGGTTTGCTAATATGCTATAAATAGTGTTATTTTCCTAGTCGCAAAACTAGTAGCGTCACCTGTCCATTATTTATTAAATTGCGAATCACGTTCGAAAGTATGAAGATTGTCACTCTATGTGTATATTCTCTTTGGTATAAATAAATACACGGACCCTAGTCGTTTTCCCGTCTTAACCTTTCAACTCGCAGCAGACAGATTTGTCTCCGCGCATAGGGTAACGTTGAATCGCTCGTAGCCCGGCTGCCTGAGTGATCTTAAACGATCACGAAGGTTAAGCAACAGTGGGCGCGTTCAGTGCATGGATGGGTGACCGTCTATTACTAACGCTATTGGAATTTTTCCGAGTGGTTCCGTGCTTCGCAAGGCACGTTAAGCAGTCGGGGCTTTCTGCCGTCGATAGATGGCAGTCGTTAAGCCAAGTCAGAGGCCTTAGGGCGGCTTGAAGACTTCTGACAGTAAGACCAGCCAATAGTCTTACAAACCTCTGTGGCGTAGCGGTTAGCGCATCTGCTTACCATGCGAGAGGTCCCGGGTTCGATCCCCGGCTGGAGAGAAAAATAATTTCCAGGTCTTGGATGTTTACATGTTTGTGACGTCGCTGTTTCTGGTTCCCACGACACAGGGTATCCTAGTGTGGGGCCAGAAGCAATGTACGTGCCAGATTTCTAAAAAAAAAAAAAAAACTCCACCAATCCGGACTTGGCCCCCGTGGTGGAGTCTGGCCTATACCTTCCTCAGGGAAGACACCCGTGCCCCTCGGTGGGGACATAATGGGTTGATGATGATGAATCAATTTGTCAAATGCTTTACAGAGGCCATCGAGTGAACGTGTGTCATAAATGTACAATTCAATTCTGCAAATGATAAATTGTCTTGACACAAAGGATTTTAGAACGACGGACGATGAATATAAGGTTTAATTTCGCCTCCGAGTACCAGCTGCCAAATTTGGTAGCCGCCGAGATAGCGGGTTAATTATAGTCAGAGCTAAGTATTATTATACATCTTCTAATATAAAATTCTCGTGTCTCAATGTTAGTGCGGTGTATGCACACCTCCGAAACAGCTTGGTCGATTTTGACGAAATTTTATATATACAATCGGTAGGTCTGAGAATTTGTATCTATTTTTCATAGCCCTAAGTGAAAAAAAATATGGCGAAACAACGTTCGCGGCCTCAGCTAGTATTCGTATAAAATTCGTATAAAATAAATTATGAGTCTTGAAACCGCTTTACGGATCTTAACCATCGATATTGAAAAGCTTATATCGATGATCTTAACTTAAAAAAAGTTGAGTCCTTTATAAAAAAAACCCAGGATACAATTTTATAATTTTGTGTCTGTCGACATGTTATCGGAAACGGCCTGGATTGGCTGGTTCTATGATGACGTCACAGGTCAGTAAATAATATGGTATCTGTCTTTCATGTCAATCATGGGAGCCCATTGAAAAAGAGCGAATCCAATTTTTGCTACCTACCAACCTTTTGTAAACTAACAATTTGTATGTTAGTTATTAGCGTTATTTTTTAATTATTAACCCCCTTATTCATAAAAAATTTTAAGCATTGGTTAAGTAAACAACTGATTAAATGTCATGCTGTCCTTGACAGATGTCATTGAAATATAAAGGACAGCATGACATTTAATCAGTTGTTTACTTAACCAATGCTTAAATGTTTTTATGAATAAGGGGGTAAATCTATATCTCGTTTTGTTTTAACCTGTAATAATACATTATAAGTAAAGTTAGATTTTAGGTGGCCGATTTTTTTCATAGTTGGGCCATTGTACGTAGCAGGGCTGTGAGCTTACTCCAGCCAGCCTATCTCTTTCCAGAAGGCCAGCAGTGCTCTGATGTCATTTCATTTCAGTTTCGATAGCGAGAGCGTTTGAAATTTGTACAGAGTGCGTATACTGAGTTTTGTCATTCACTTTCGATAGCGAGAGCGTTTGCAATTTGTATAGGAGTGACAAAGCGCCACCTAGTTGTCACTTTGTCACTCCAGAGTGCGTATACTGAGTTTTGTCATTCACTCGCGATAGTGAGAGCGTTTGCGATTTGCATAGGAGTGACAAAGCGCGCCATATAGTTGTCTCTTTGTCACTCCTATGCAAATCGCAAACGCTCTCACTATCGAGAGTGAATGACAAAACTCAGTATACGCACTCTGTACAAATTTCAAACGCTCTCGCTATCGAAAGTGAAATGAAAAAACTCAGTATAAGCCCTCTGAGTGCGTATACTGAGTTTGTTCATTCACTCTCGATAGTGAGAGCGTTTGCGATTTGCATAGGAGTGACAAAGAGACAACTAGATGGCGCGCTTTGTCACTCCTATGCAAATCGCAAACGCTCTCACTATCGAAAGTGAACGACAAAACTCAGTATACGCACTCTGAAGGGATCCCAGCTTCCCAATGGTGGCGGTCCGTTGTTTCTCCACGCCTTCACAGTAGATGGTCATGTGTTTCCTCTTCTTTCAGGCATCCCCGGCAGAGCGGGCTGTCGGTTAGTCCCATGCTATGGATCAATAACCCCTAAAATCTATTTTTTAGTCCAATGCAAAAAAATAAAACAGTCGCTTTGACTGTCTTCGCTCATTACAATCCAATGTCTGAATGTTGCTAGTACGCAAAAACCAAATTTTACTTCCAAGTAAAAATTGTTTGTGCTACGTAAGTGTTTTTTTTTTACTTCGCTCTTAAGAGGAATTAAAATTTAATGTCTTTGATGTGATAAGGATTTTTGTCACATGAGCCTTCTATTCACGGTAAAAAAAATTACCGAGTAAACCTATATATTTTATAACGGTAACACCGCGTCATTTTTTTTTCCATTGAATTAAAAAACGGACTGTAGTCTGGTGGCCAAGCGTGTGAACCGGTTTATCAACACGACCAGTCGTGATTTTTCATTCAGCCACAAGAAGTCCACTGCTGGGCATAGGCCTCCTCCATGGATTTCCAAAAAGACCGGTTGGAAACGGCTTGCATCCAGCGTCTTCCCGCCACTTGGATGAGATCGTCTGTCCATCTTGTGGCTGGTCGTCCTACGCTGCGCTTGCCGATGTGTGGTCTCCATTCGAGAACTTTTCGGCCCCATCGGCCATCAGTTCTGCGTGCTATGTGCCCCGCCCACTGCCACTCCAACTTACCAATCCGCTGGGCTATGTCGACGACTTTCGTTCGTCTACGGACCTCCTCATTTCTGACTCTGTCTCGTAGAGAAATTCCGAGAATAGCCCTTTCCATAGCTCGTTGCGTGACCTTGAGCTTTCTTGAGTCGTGATTAAGTATTCGTTAGCGAACATTTATGTTGCTTACAGATAGCCGAGCTGTCCCACAGCGTCATAAGTCCAATGTCGTTCCGGGTGGAATATAAACGGGGCTCCAACGCGCCGGTCATGTTCCAGAGACACGTGCGCTTCCAGGTGAGACCTTGCTGTTAGAGAGAGAGAGCTATAGAGATAGAGAGAGAGGGAGAGTGTTCGGTAGGCTGGGCCGTCGTTATATGGAAAAAAACATTTTTCAAGAAATCTTAGTGAAAGGAGTCTCAAAAGTTGCGTAGCACTATAAATCTCAAAGTATTATTATAGAGTGCGTTCCATTTTACATAATAGAATATGCAGAGTTAGAGTTTTTCTTTTATGAAACGAGAGTGTAAGAATATAAGAAGGGTAGTTTAAACCTCTTATAGACTATAAATTATTATTGAAACGATTTCAAACTTAGATGAAGAAACTGATAAAAACGCTGCCATTTTGAAATGTTTGGTGTCTGGTAGAGGGCCAAAAGTAGTATGGAATATTTTTTACGGTAAGTACGACTTAAAACGCAACTTTTGACACTCCTGTCATAATCAAATTCGGAAAAAAAGTTTGACGGCCCAGCCTAGTGCTTGGCGCATGTACCGTCATAAATTTCCAGGGTACTGGTGCACTAAAGACCTTTCCACACTGCTACTTTTAGCATCGATGCAGTCGCAAGTGGTCCACCGTTACACACTTGCACTACTGCTGGTGTAGCGATGCAGCATCGATGCAGTCACAAATGGTCCACCTTTACACACTTGCGCTTCTGCTGGTGTCGCGATGCTGCATCGATGCAGTCGCAAATGGTCCACCTTTACACATTTGCGCTTCTGCTGGTGTCGCGATGCAGCATCGATGCAGTCGCAAGTGGTCCACCGTTACACACATGCGCTACTGCTGGTGTCGCGATGCTGCATCGATGCAGTCGCAAATGGTCCACCTTTACACATTTGCGCTTCTGCTGGTGTCGCGATGCAGCATCGATGCAGTCGCAAGTGGTCCACCGTTACACACATGCGCTACTGCTGGTGTCGCGATGCTGCATCGATGCAGTCGCAAATGGTCCACCTTTACACATTTGCGCTTCTGCTGGTGTCGCGATGCAGCATCGATGCAGTCGCAAGTGGTCCACCGTTACACACATGCGCTACTGCTGGTGTCGCGATGCTGCATCGATGCAGTCGCAAATGGTCCACCTTTACACATTTGCGCTTCTGCTGGTGTCGCGATGCAGCATCGATGCAGTCGCAAGTGGTCCACCGTTACACACATGCGCTACTGCTGGTGTCGCGATGCTGCATCGATGCAGTCGCAAATGGTCCACCTTTACACATTTGCGCTTCTGCTGGTGTCGCGATGCAGCATCGATGCAGTCGCAAGTGGTCCACCGTTACACACATGCGCTACTGCTGGTGTCGCGATGCTGCATCGATGCAGTCGCAAATGGTCCACCTTTACACATTTGCGCTTCTGCTGGTGTCGCGATGCAGCATCGATGCAGTCGCAAGTGGTCCACCGTTACACACATGCGCTACTGCTGGTGTCGCGATGCTGCATCGATGCAGTCGCAAATGGTCCACCTTTACACATTTGCGCTTCTGCTGGTGTCGCGATGCAGCATCGATGCAGTCGCAAGTGGTCCACCGTTACACACATGCGCTACTGCTGGTGTCGCGATGCTGCATCGATGCAGTCGCAAATGGTCCACCTTTACACATTTGCGCTTCTGCTGGTGTCGCGATGCAGCATCGATGCAGTCGCAAGTGGTCCACCGTTACACACATGCGCTACTGCTGGTGTCGCGATGCTGCATCGATGCAGTCGCAAATGGTCCACCTTTACACATTTGCGCTTCTGCTGCTGTCGCGCGTTTTTGAAACGTCGATCATCGTTGAGCATCGATGCTAAAAGTAGCAGTGTGTAAAGGGCCTAACACCTACATGAATGTCGCCTATGTTAAACAAAATAAATTATTTGATTTGTATGCCCAATATGTTTACAGGTGGACATATCGACAATAACCAAGGCGCCGGGCGAGAACGGAAAGGAGTATCTCTACGCGATTACTTTCACGTTACTCTCGGGTAAGTCTAGTTCTTAGCCAATGGGGAACTTGCACAAAAATATTATTCTCATTGTAGAGGCTATTTTAAAAGCGCTTATTTTTTTCTCTACGACGAAAACTTATGGAATAATCTGGAATAAAGCTTCAATCGCAATTTCATATCTCGTGATTCATAATCGTTATTGATTAACTAACTATATTCAGTTGATCAGTCGACTAACCAACCAATCAACTATGTTTTCAGCTAAGTTTTCAATTGTCTCATCGATATTTTTAAGGTTAGGTTAAGTTATATGGATTTTATGGTCCGAAATAAACTATTTCATTCATTCATTCATTCATATCTCACTTCTTGTGGCTGAATGATGATGATGATGACGATAACTCCTGCAGGGAACATCCGGCGGTTTCGGCGCGTGTGCGAGGTGGTCCAAGCCGGCGTTTGCCGCGCGCCCGGCGCCTCGCGGGCGCCCCCGCCGCGGCCCCCCAGCCCTAGGGCTTCGCGGAGACACCTGCCCGACCACGGTGAGTCTGCTGACTTACAGTACTAGCGTGCCCAGCCCTAGGGCTTCGCGGAGACACCTGCCCGACCACGGTGAGTCTGCTGACTTACAGTACTAGCGTGCCCAGCCCTAGGGCTTCGCGGAGACACCTGCCCGACCACGGTGAGTCTGCTGACTTACAGTACTAGCGTGCCCAGCCCTAGGGCTTCGCGGAGACACCTGCCCGACCACGGTGAGTCTGCTGACTTACAGTACTAGCGTGCCCAGCCCTAGGGCTTCGCGGAGACACCTGCCCGACCACGGTGAGTCTGCTGACTTACAGTACTAGCGTGCCCAGCCCTAGGGCTTCGCGGAGACACCTGCCCGACCACGGTGAGTCTGCTGACTTACAGTACTAGCGTGCCCAGCCCTAGGGCTTCGCGGAGACACCTGCCCGACCACGGTGAGTCTGCTGACTTACAGTACTAGCGTGCCCAGCCCTAGGGCTTCGCGGAGACACCTGCCCGACCACGGTGAGTCTGCTGACTTACAGTACTAGCGTGCCCAGCCCTAGGGCTTCGCGGAGACACCTGCCCGACCACGGTGAGTCTGCTGACTTACAGTACTAGCGTGCCCAGCCCTAGGGCTTCGCGGAGACACCTGCCCGACCACGGTGAGTCTGCTGACTTACAGTACTAGCGTGCCCAGCCCTAGGGCTTCGCGGAGACACCTGCCCGACCACGGTGAGTCTGCTGACTTACAGTACTAGCGTGCCCAGCCCTAGGGCTTCGCGGAGACACCTGCCCGACCACGGTGAGTCTGCTGACTTACAGTACTAGCGTGCCCAGCCCTAGGGCTTCGCGGAGACACCTGCCCGACCACGGTGAGTCTGCTGACTTACAGTACTAGCGTGCCCAGCCCTAGGGCTTCGCGGAGACACCTGCCCGACCACGGTGAGTCTGCTGACTTACAGTACTAGCGTGCCCAGCCCTAGGGCTTCGCGGAGACACCTGCCCGACCACGGTGAGTCTGCTGACTTACAGGTACTAGCGTGCCCAGCCCTAGGGCTTCGCGGAGACACCTGCCCGACCACGGTGAGTCAGCTGACTTACAGTACTAGCGTGCCCAGCCCTAGGGCTTCGCGGAGACACCTGCCCGACCACGGTGAGTCAGCTGACTTACAGGTACTAGCGTGCCCAGCCCTAGGGCTTCGCGGAGACACCTGCCCGACCACGGTGAGTCAGCTGACTTACAGTACTAGCGTGCCCAGCCCTAGGGCTTCGCGGAGACACCTGCCCGACCACGGTGAGTCTGCTGACTTACAGTACTAGCGTGCCCAGCCCTAGGGCTTCGCGGAGACACCTGCCCGACCACGGTGAGTCTGCTGACTTACAGTACTAGCGTGCCCAGCCCTAGGGCTTCGCGGAGACACCTGCCCGACCACGGTGAGTCTGCTGACTTACAGTACTAGCGTGCCCAGCCCTAGGGCTTCGCGGAGACACCTGCCCGACCACGGTGAGTCAGCTGACTTACAGTACTAGCGTGCCCAGCCCTAGGGCTTCGCGGAGACACCTGCCCGACCACGGTGAGTCAGCTGACTTACAGGTACTAGCGTGCCCAGCCCTAGGGCTTCGCGGAGACACCTGCCCGACCACGGTGAGTCTGCTGACTTACAGTACTAGCGTGCCCAGCCCTAGGGCTTCGCGGAGACACCTGCCCGACCACGGTGAGTCTGCTGACTTACAGTACTAGCGTGCCCAGCCCTAGGGCTTCGCGGAGACACCTGCCCGACCACGGTGAGTCTGTTGACTTACAGTACTAGCGTGCCCAGCCCTAGGGCTTCGCGGAGACACCTGCCCGACCACGGTGAGTCTGTTGACTTACAGGTACTAGCGTGCCCAGCCCTAGGGCTTCGCGGAGACACCTGCCCGACCACGGTGAGTCTGTTGACTTACAGGTACTAGCGTGCCCAGCCCTAGGGCTTCGCGGAGACACCTGCCCGACCACGGTGAGTCTGTTGACTTACAGGTACTAGCGTGCCCAGCCCTAGGGCTTCGCGGAGACACCTGCCCGACCACGGTGAGTCAGCTGACTTACAGTACTAGCGTGCCCAGCCCTAGGGCTTCGCGGAGACACCTGCCCGACCACGGTGAGTCAGCTGACTTACAGTACTAGCGTGCCCAGCCCTAGGGCTTCGCGGAGACACCTGCCCGACCACGGTGAGTCTGCTGACTTACAGTACTAGCGTGCCCAGCCCTAGGGCTTCGCGGAGACACCTGCCCGACCACGGTGAGTCAGCTGACTTGCAGTACTAGCGTGCCCAGCCCTAGGGCTTCGCGGAGACACCTGCCCGACCACGGTGAGTCAGCTGACTTACAGGTACTAGCGTGCCCAGCCCTAGGGCTTCGCGGAGACACCTGCCCGACCACGGTGAGTCAGCTGACTTGCAGTACTAGCGTGCCCAGCCCTAGGGCTTCGCGGAGACACCTGCCCGACCACGGTGAGTCAGCTGACTTACAGGTACTAGCGTGCCCAGCCCTAGGGCTTCGCGGAGACACCTGCCCGACCACGGTGAGTCTGTTGACTTACAGGTACTAGCGTGCCCAGCCCTAGGGCTTCGCGGAGACACCTGCCCGACCACGGTGAGTCAGCTGACTTGCAGTACTAGCGTGCCCAGCCCTAGGGCTTCGCGGAGACACCTGCCCGACCACAGTGAGTCTGCTGACTTGCAGTACTAGCGTGCCCAGCCCTAGGGCTTCGCGGAGACACCTGCCCGACCACAGTGAGTCTGCTGACTTGCAGTACTAGCGTGCCCAGCCCTAGGGCTTCGCGGAGACACCTGCCCGACCACAGTGAGTCTGCTGACTTGCAGTACTAGCGTGCCCAGCCCTAGGGCTTCGCGGAGACACCTGCCCGACCACGGTGAGTCAGCTGACTTACAGGTACTAGCGTGCCCAGCCCTAGGGCTTCGCGGAGACACCTGCCCGACCACGGTGAGTCTGTTGACTTACAGGTACTAGCGTGCCCAGCCCTAGGGCTTCGCGGAGACACCTGCCCGACCACGGTGAGTCAGCTGACTTGCAGTACTAGCGTGCCCAGCCCTAGGGCTTCGCGGAGACACCTGCCCGACCACGGTGAGTCTGTTGACTTACAGGTACTAGCGTGCCCAGCCCTAGGGCTTCGCGGAGACACCTGCCCGACCACAGTGAGTCTGCTGACTTGCAGTACTAGCGTGCCCAGCCCTAGGGCTTCGCGGAGACACCTGCCCGACCACAGTGAGTCTGCTGACTTACGGGTACTAGCGTGCCCAGCCCTAGGGCTTCGCGGAGACACCTGCCCGACCACAGTGAGTCTGCTGACTTGCAGTACTAGCGTGCCCAGCCCTAGGGCTTCGCGGAGACACCTGCCCGACCACAGTGAGTCTGCTGACTTGCAGTACTAGCGTGCCCAGCCCTAGGGCTTCGCGGAGACACCTGCCCGACCACAGTGAGTCAGCTGACTTGCAGTACTAGCGTGCCCAGCCCTAGGGCTTCGCGGAGACACCTGCCCGACCACAGTGAGTCAGCTGACTTGCAGTACTAGCGTGCCCAGCCCTAGGGCTTCGCGGAGACACCTGCCCGACCACAGTGAGTCTGCTGACTTGCAGTACTAGCGTGCCCAGCCCTAGGGCTTCGCGGAGACACTTGCCCGACCACGGTGAGTCAGCTGACTTGCAATACTAGCGTGCCCAGCCCTAGGGCTTCGCGGAGACACCTGCCCGACCACGGTGAGTCAGCTGACTTGCAGTACTAGCGTGCCCAGCCCTAGGGCTTCGCGGAGACACTTGCCCGACCACGGTGAGTCAGCTGACTTGCAGTACTAGCGTGCCCAGCCCTAGGGCTTCGCGGAGACACCTGCCCGACCACGGTGAGTCTGCTGACTTGCAGTACTAGCGTGCCCAGCCCTAGGGCTTCGCGGAGACACCTGCCCGACCACAGTGAGTCTGCTGACTTGCAGTACTAGCGTGCCCAGCCCTAGGGCTTCGCGGAGACACTTGCCCGACCACGGTGAGTCAGCTGACTTACAGTACTAGCGTGCCCAGCCCTAGGGCTTCGCGGAGACACTTGCCCGACCACGGTGAGTCTGCTGACTTGCAGTACTAGCGTGCCCAGCCCTAGGGCTTCGCGGAGACACTTGCCCGACCACGGTGAGTCTGCTGACTTGCAGTACTAGCGTGCCCAGCCCTAGGGCTTCGCGGAGACACCTGCCCGACCACAGTGAGTCAGCTGACTTGCAGTACTAGCGTGCCCAGCCCTAGGGCTTCGCGGAGACACCTGCCCGACCACGGTGAGTCTGCTGACTTACAGTACTAGCGTGCCCAGCCCTAGGGCTTCGCGGAGACACCTGCCCGACCACAGTGAGTCAGCTGACTTGCAGTACTAGCGTGCCCAGCCCTAGGGCTTCGCGGAGACACCTGCCCGACCACAGTGAGTCAGCTGACTTGCAGTACTAGCGTGCCCAGCCCTAGGGCTTCGCGGAGACACCTGCCCGACCACAGTGAGTCTGCTGACTTGCAGTACTAGCGTGCCCAGCCCTAGGGCTTCGCGGAGACACCTGCCCGACCACGGTGAGTCTGCTGACTTGCAGTACTAGCGTGCCCAGCCCTAGGGCTTCGCGGAGACACCTGCCCGACCACGGTGAGTCTGCTGACTTACGGGTACTAGCGTGCCCAGCCCTAGGGCTTCGCGGAGACACCTGCCCGACCACAGTGAGTCTGCTGACTTACGGGTACTAGCGTGCCCAGCCCTAGGGCTTCGCGGAGACACCTGCCCGACCACAGTGAGTCTGCTGACTTACGGGTACTAGCGTGCCCAGCCCTAGGGCTTCGCGGAGACACCTGCCCGACCACAGTGAGTCTGCTGACTTACAGTACTAGCGTGCCCAGCCCTAGGGCTTCGCGGAGACACCTGCCCGACCACAGTGAGTCTGCTGACTTACGGGTACTAGCGTGCCCAGCCCTAGGGCTTCGCGGAGACACCTGCCCGACCACAGTGAGTCTGCTGACTTACGGGTACTAGCGTGCCCAGCCCTAGGGCTTCGCGGAGACACCTGCCCGACCACAGTGAGTCTGCTGACTTACGGGTACTAGCGTGCCCAGCCCTAGGGCTTCGCGGAGACACCTGCCCGACCACGGTGAGTCTCCGGATTACAGGGGGACTGCAAACTGCACGCCGATATCTACCTGACCACAGGAAGGACAAGAAGATGGGTCTGGGAATCCTACGGACCGCACGCCAGCATTAAAGTCGTAGCCCACTTACACGACTCTGCTTAATTAGCTGACAACTGACAGCGAGATGTCTGCTGTCATTGATGCCAATGTAAAATATATCTAAAGAGCAATATTTAAAGCCCATATTTGAATGATATTATTTTTGCCGGGTGGTAGCAGAGTCGTGTAAGTGGGCTATGACCTTTAGGCTGGCTGACTACTCTACACGCTACTCCTTAAAGAAGGATGAGAAGATCGTTCTAGCGTGCCCAGCCCTAGGGCTTCGCGGAGACACCTGCCCGACCACGGTGAGACTCTACTCTCTACTACCAGGTGTATACTTCATACCTTCTAAAGTGGTCATTTTAAATTCTTTCGTGTATTTCTTCTAAAAAAGGCAAACGAAAATTTACTTTCAAAATAAGCCGCCAAAACGCTATCTTGGGCAATATGGCGCCGCACTGGTATTATGACGTCACTTCCCAATAAACCAACCGATGAACTTAAGAAAGAATGAATGACCGACGCCATTTTTATTGACCTGTGACGTCATCATAGAATCGGCCAATCCAGGCCGTTTTCGATACAATGGCGGCAGATACAAATTATCAAATTTCGCCTTGTGCTTTTTTACAAATCATAATTGTTTTTTTAGTTAAAATGCCTCGAAGCGGTTTTTAGACACATAATTTATACGAATACGATAATACTGTTTTTTGCACACTGTCAAATAGCCTATCGACAGCGTCTCTCTCCAACAGCGAACGAGTTGCCAGACAGCCCGGAGGCGCCCCATCCGCATTCTGACCACGATAGCGATTCGTCGGTTTTCGACAACGCCAAGAGTCCCACTAGCCACACTTCCATTGACGCCGTTGAGCACGTAAGACCTTTCTTCAAGGCTGTTTTATTTATATTTTATTCTATTATAGAAATAGAAATATCTTTATTGAGAAATTCAATTTGCCACAGTTATTTATGAAGCCCTTGCTCTCGAACTAGGATAACCTGTGCGTCAAGAGCAAGTGTCTTCCCTTAACTAAGTGTTACACTTAGGTGCAAATTAGTTCTAGAGAATGTACCAGACATAAAGTAACACAAAGAGTTATAAATCTTATACAAAGCAAAAACGGAGAAACTTGCTAGAGCTTATTAGGAAGTTTCAAAATGACATAATGATTAAAAATGAATGAAATGATTAGTCTAATTATTATTATTATGTTGTATGCAATAGTGTGTGTGTGTGTGTGTGTGTGTGTGTGTGTGTGTGTGTGTGTGTGTGTGTGTGTGTGTGTGTGTGTGTGTGTGTGCGTATGTGTGTGTGTTTGTGTATTCGGAAGCCCTTCGTACATTGGTAATATTTATTTAGGTTATTAGTGATATTTCGGAAATAATTGTTGATATTAGTAGTTATATGTATATATATTATAATTAAGGAAGAACAGAATCGCTCGTAGCCCCTGCTACCTTGTATATAAAGAAAATGATAAAGAAAGATTCTTTGTTTTGTACTAATTTTATAGCTTAATTTTTGGATTTATTTTGTTTTGTGGCGTGTGTTTTGTTGTTGTAATAAATTATTCTTCTTCTAAATTTGAATTAAGAAGAGATACAAAACCATGAAATGTGTGATATATATAATGGTTGGCCAAAAATCATCATCATCGACCCATTATATCCCCACCAAGGAGCACGGGTCTCTTCCCTGAGGAAGGTATAGGCCATACTCCACCACGGGGGCCAAGTCCGGATTGGTGGAGGCTTGTAAGACTAGTGGCTGGTCTTACTGTCAGAAGTTTTCAAGCTGCCCTAAGGCCTCTGACTTGGCTTAACGACTGCCGTCGATAGATGGCTTAACGTGCCTTGCGAAGCATGGAACCGCTCGGAAAAATGCCACTAGCGTTAGTCATAGACGGTGACCCATCCATGGACTGGACGCGCCGTATGTTGCTTAACATTATTAATCGTGTAAGATCATTCAGGCAGCCCGGGCTACGAGCGATTTTTATTTTATTAAGGAAGAATAGAATCGCTCGTATCCCCGGCTACCTGAGTGATCTTAAACAACCACGAAGGTTAAACAACATCGGGCGCGTTCTGTGCATGGTTGGGTGACCGTTCTATGACTATCGCTAGTAGCATTTTTCCCAGCGGTTCCGTGCCTCGCAAGGTACGTTAAGCAGTTGGTGCCGGCTGCCGTCGCAAGATGGCAGTCGTTAATCCAAGTCAGAGGCCTTAGGGTGGCTTGAAAACTTCTGACAGTAAGACCAGCCACTAGTCTTACAAGCCTCCACCAATCCGGACTTGGCCCCCGTGGTGGAGTATGGCCTATACCTTCCTCAGGGAAGAGACCCGTGCCCCTCGTTAGAGACATAATGGGTTGATGATGATACTTAAGCCTTAAAATCGCAGTGTTTAGTAAAATGTTCTTAGGTACGACATACTGCGTCTTTAAGGGTTAATAATCTTAAAATCTAAAAGGCCATGTGCACTCTTACTTATAGCTAACCACAACATGCATTATACCTAATATGATATTTAAATATATTTTAATATACTTTTTTTAATTAAAAACATAACGTCTATGTTATGTTTTTGACAGCAAAAAAAAATCTACTCTGAATCAAGAATCAAGAATCAAGAATTTATTTTAACGTAAAGAATTTACATTCTGCTTGTTGAATGTCAATGTACATACAGTTATGTATAATGTTAGCCGCTGCCTTGGGGCCGTCTGTAGTGGAGAAAAAGGCAGCGAAAAAAAAACTCCACTCTGACCATCTTTTCTCAAATCACCTTAAAGCTAATACAAATAAAACATACAAAATAATATCTGATCGCCTCTTCTCAAATCATTTAATAATAAAACAAACAACATTGTACATAGAATTTCAACAGAATGTAAATATGTTTTAGTTGATGTTTTTGTGAGTTTTTATTTACTTCGATTTGTTTTATGATGACTTCTCTTTACCAATTCCAGAACGGCACGCACCCGCTCGGATCCAGTTCGTCAGTGACGAGCACATCTAGCGGTTATAAGGTGAAATGAAATGAAAATGAAAAATATTTATTTTGTACTAAAAGTGTTACAGAATTTGTCCTGGCTCCCAAACTAGGATACCCTGTGCTATGGGTAGCCAGGCACTTTCGTATTTGCTTGTACATACATTATGCATAATTGCAGTTTACTTATATCTAATTAAGTTACGTTTACGCTTACCAGTTTGTTTAAGCACAACACAGTGTTAAAATCAATTAAAAAAAGAAAAAAGAAAAGTAGCACGACACAGTAGTTTTTTTGTTTTATACATAGCACAATCGATTGATCTCACAACGCACATAATAAACATTATACAATAGTTTTAAACAACAGCATAGGTTTTGTATGGTTCACAATGTAGGGTTTTTAGGCAAGAATGTATTTGCGGAGAAATATCTCGGCAAGTAACTAAATAATACCATTGTTACTTTCACAAACAGCCACATACATTGCTTCTGACCCTACACTATACCCTGTGTTGTGGGAACCAGAAACAGCGACAACACAAACATTTAAACATCCGAAACTGGGTTTTGTTCGTCCCCAACCGGGGTTTGAACCCCGAACCTTCTCGCATGGTAGGCAGATGCACTAACCCCTGTGCCACAAAGGTCTTCATATTTCTAATGGTGCGTACAGACTGGTGAAACGTAACATGCAATGAAAGAATTTGCCGTACACATTCGCGCGCAAGAGGGAAAGGGAGGGAAGAGACCCGTGCCCCTCGGTGGGGACATAATGGGTTGATGATGATGATGATTCGCGCGCGCAAGACGTCCAAACTATGAGAATCGGTTTCAAAGTGTGTTACCTTTCATGATACATTGCGGCAATGCGTACGGCGAATTCTTTCATTGCATGATACATTGCATGTTAGGTTTCACCAGTCTGTACGCACCATAAGATCGCTGCCCGATCCCTTATTTCAATTTAGATAGATAGATAATGATTTTATTTACACACCAAAACACACATTTTTACATTTAGGTGATATAAGAACTAAAAAAGGACGAAAAAGACATATTTTTTTTTCTCAATATAACTAAATGCTGGTACAGCTAGAGGTGTCAATAAGGTTCATTTTCTGGCAACGACACTATCAGCGGTACTACTAGTAGTATCGTTGCCAATCAACGACACTACCGCCCCCATTTTAGATCAAATTGTACAGCTAACACAGAAGTTTTGGATTTAGGCTTAACTCAAAGTTCTAACTTTGTAGCCACGAAAGTTTTTAATAATCCAAATTATTGGGTTTTATTTTGTTAGTAAAAAAGTTAAGGAGAAGTATGATTTACTTTTTTTTCCACTTAGTGGTTTGTCTAAATAAGTTTGCTTTTATCTTCTTCTATCTATATAAAACGAGAAGCTGACTGACTGACTTAGAATCAACGCAGAGCCCAAACTACTGAACCTAGGTGGTTGAAATTTGGCATGGGAGTTCCTTAGGGAGCCTAGGGGAGCACTAAGAAAGGATTTTTGAAAATTCATCCCCTAAAGGGGTAAAATGGGGGTTCAAAGTTAGTATAAAACTTTGCCGTTTTTGAAGTTATTCGAATGAAATTTGGTACGAAGGTTCTTCATTTAAAATTATGAAACACGTGTAAAATAGTTTTTTAAAAATCATCCCTTAAGGGGGAAAAAGGGGGGTGCAAACTTAGTATGAAACTTAGCCATTTTTGAAGTTATTCGAATGAAATTCAGCATGAAGGTCCTTCATTGAAAGTCATGCAACACAGGTAAAATATATTTTCAAAAATCATCCCTTAAGGGTGTAAGAGGGGGTTGCGAAGTTAGTATGAAAGCTCTTTCGCATGCGCTAAAAGTATCCCTATCTTATTTTCAAGCTCTTTGCTCAACTAAAGCCCACGCGGACGTAGTCGCGGGCAACAGCTAGTTTAGTTATAAATAAATAATGGTATTTCTTAAGATTGCTGTTGCTTTTATTTCACGATTTACATATGTAAATAAACTATTAATTTTCTGAACTTTGTAGTGTTGGCCTTACAATCACACTAATATTATAAACGTGAAAGTTTGTGTGTGTGTTTATATGTTTGTCAGTCTTTAGCGCTGAAACGGCTGGACGGATTTTAATAAAATTTGGTATGGAGTTAGCCGATACCCTGGATTAAAACATAGGCTACGTTTTACCGCGGGGAAATATCTTATTCCTACGGGAAAATCGATGAACCGCGGGTAACACCGCGGGGCACAGCTAGTTTGATCTAAAATGGGCGCGGTAGTGTCGTTGATTGCCAGAAAATGATAAAGTTCTCTTTCCGCTTATAGCAAGGCGGGCGAAGTCGACGGTCTGTGGAGCCGGCCTCGACTAGTTTGGATCACGAGATTATGAGCTGCGGACGGGACGTCCTATCAGGTGACAAACGTCCCACCCTTGACATCCCAACACGCCCTAAAGTCCGCTTTTTAATTCGATGCAAAAAAAATTACGCAGTGTTACCGCTACAAAATATATAGGTTTACTCGGTAGGTTTTTGCTTATTGTGAATAGCAGATTCGTGTGACCAAAATCCTTGTCACATCAAAGACATTAAAGTGTAATTACTCATAGATATCTGAAGAGTAAAGAGTCTGTGTAATTACTCAAAAAAAAAACACCTAGGCTCCTAGGTACAGCGCCACCAAGTTATCCGTTCAGGTGGGCAAAATTGTAACTAACTAATTAATTGTAAATCCTGTTCCCCATTTTTTGTTTCATTTATTCACTTACTAAAATTTATAGATATATTTTTATTAAAATTGAAAGACGGGTTAAAATATTCTCATTTTTCTAGGTAAAGTTAATAAAATTGTTAAATAAATTCTCCACTAGCGCCGCTATCAACTGAACAGATAAGATGGTGGCACTGTATGTAGCACACACAATTTTAACTTTTATTTATATTTAACCAAAGGCTGTCAATATCGGAGTGCTGCTAGTACGTAAAAACCATATAACCTCATTTTACTTCCAAGGAAAAACTGTGTGTGCTACTTAGGTGTTTTTTTTTTAGACTTTGCTCTTAAGAGTAATTAAATTTTAATGTATTTGACGTGATAAGGATTTTGGTCACATAAGTCTTTCCATCGTCGGTTGCCTGGAAGAAATTGCTTTAAGCAATAAGGCCGCCTCTTGTACTGCATCTTATTGTTAATGTTCTGTATTAATGTTTTTCCTGGTACAATAAAGAATATTCTTATCTTATCTTATCTTATCTTCTATTCACGGTAAAAAAAACTACCCAGTAAACCCATATCTTTTTATAGCGGTAACACAGCGTCATTTTATTTCGCATCGAATTAAAAAACGGACTTTAGTGCTTACGAAAGTTTTTATAACCTCCAGGGTGGACATAGGCCACAGGCTAATCCGTTGATGCTATCATAGTCACTGGCACTGCCAGTATACAGTGCCACCATCTTATCTGTTCAGTTGATAGCGGCGCTAGTGGAGAATTTAGTAGTAACATTTAAGAAATTTACCTAGAAAAATGAGAATATTTTAACCCGTCTTTCAATTTTAATGAAAATATATCTATAAATCTTATTAATTGAATAAATAATACAAAAAATGGGGAGCAGGTTTTCAATTGATTCGTTAGTTACAATTTTGCCCACCTGAACAGATAACTTGGTGGCGCTGTACATTGAATTTAGAAGGAATTGGGTATTTGACAGGAATTCAAATGAGTTACTTTTAAAACGGAATTTTGTATGAAAATACTTGCTTGTGACGTCACATTTCAGAGCACTCTTTTTATGTTTCATCTATTTAAAAACTATAATAACTAGTAAATGATTTAAAGAAATAAATTTTCCGAATCATTTTGTAATTTTTGTTTTAATCGAGCATCTCAAATAATTTATTGTTGATAGTGTCAAATAACATAACATAACATTTACATACAGGCACATACATTGCTTCTGGCCCCACACTAGGATACCCTGTGTCGTGGGAACCGGAAACAGCGACGTCACAAACATGTAAACATCCAAAACCTGGGTGGCAGATGCGCTAAACACTGCGCCACAGAGGTCGTCGTACCGTACCGTATTCAATGCAGTATATAACATTTTACCGTGAATCTCGCTCCCCCAGGTATTCACACCAAGCGGTCCTCTTCAGAGTGCCGGGACTCGACCAGCTCCCCGCGGCGCGGGTTCGACTCCCGGGAGAGTTCCATCAAGGACGAATTGCGTCGCAACAACTCTCTCCGCGACAACCGTAGGGAACTCATCTCCAGTCGAGAGTCTGGTCGGGACTTCGTCTCCAGAGAATCGGCTGTGAGTCAGGGCCGAGAAGCGTTCTCTAGGGAATCTGCAGTCAGTCAGGGCAGGGAAGTAGGGTTTTCCAGGGAATCTGCCGTATGTCAGGGCAGGGAAGGGGGGTTTTCCAGAGAATCTGCAGTCAGTCAGGGCAGGGAAGCGTTCTCCAGAGATTCGGGAGTCAATCAGGGAAGAGACGGCGTCAGCAGAGACTTGGAAACCAGGTTGCCCCCGACTGGAATGGCGTGAGGGTCTGACGGGCCTATGGCCGGATAGGTAAGAAATTGTGCTGTAATTAACAAAGATATTGTGTAACTAATGCAAAGAACAGACATCCCAACTGCCAGTTGGATTAAATCTTTTATCTATCTATCTGTTAGGTAATACATGTTGCTCGGGACGAGATGAGGCTTCAAACATCACGGAATTCTAAGGCTGCGCAAAGTCTCTGTATAAATATCGAAATACGTGTCCAGGGATGAAGGAATGAAGGTAGTGTTACGCGAAAACATTCCAAACCGCTATAACATTTTTTAAATTGTCTAGCATTGTTACCACTAAAATTAAACGCGTCTGAACAAACACATAGAAAAGTCAATGCTATTCATAGCAAAGTTTTTTTTTTCGAAAATTACTTGTGGGTTAGAATATTTCTGCGTAACGCTCTTGGTAGGTCTACAAATGTCACGGTGCAAGGCATTTTCGTACTTGTTTACTGGATAGAGCGTGTTTGTCGTTGATTGAGTAAAACCATAGATCAAGCCACAGTGTAACCGGTTTTACGTCGGTGAATATTATTTCTTTGTGTGCGTAATGTTGCCAGAGTAAAGTGAATTTGCCATAATGTGTGCTAGAATATTTCAGTCGTTCGTAGGACGTGAATAAAAATGCAATTGTTTTGAACATTATTATTCATACAATAAAACACGTCTAGCAGTAGAGTTGTCAATCAAACGTCCGCTAACATATTCGTATTATTAAATACACTTTTCTCACTGATTTACGGAAGTTTCATTTACATTTTACAGGTTTCATTTTATTTTATATTAAGTGTACCACTCGTGAAAACTTCAGAAATTTCTAATCTGTTCCTGTGGGTACAAGAAATGGAAAGAAAAGTAAATTTTTTTCTTAAAATTTTAATTTTCATATTTAGCACCTGAAAATACTATTGTTAAATAACTTCACGTTCTGGTGTCTAATTTGTTTGCCGTGCGTTTACTCCCTAAATGCCGCCTGGCAAAACATAGAATAATTTGTTACTTGAAGAGTTGTAGCAACTTTAGTTGAAATGTACAGAGCATGTTCGAGCATTTGATGTGGGTGACCAGTTCTCTCTTCCACATGCTAGCACCTATTTATCCAGAACAGGAGTATTTTGAAGAAATCTGGAATGGAAACATTGTGAAATTTCATAAATATTGTAATAGATCAAAATATAATACATACATACATAAGCTCACGCCTGTATCCCAGAGGGGTAGGCAGAGACCAGGGACTGCCACCTGCATAATATAATATAATAATATTATTGTAATTAAAAAACTGCAGGCAGATGCTGGATGCGGCAAGCTGAAGACAGGGCGCTATGGCGCGCATTAGGGGAGGACTATCTTCAGCAGTGGACTAATATAGACTGATGATGATGATGATGATTTTAACTTTTGATTAAAGGCGATTTAAGTATGTAAAAAAGTGAATAGTATATGAAATTAGTAATTCAAGTAGGTCTCCAAGATGATATTCAGATTTGTTTAGTTAAATCTTACTCGAAAAAATATTGACTCATATGTTTTTTTCTACAAAACAGAGTTCTCAACTGGAATTCATCTATTGTAATGCTTTGCATAACAATTTACGTTCGTATGTATTTGACTGCCTACCAGCTAAACTAACTTTTAAACTCACTAATAAATACATAGTTAAAGTAATGATCGGGATTTTCAACATGCACGAATGGCAACATTTTTTACTCTTCGGTTGCCCCCAAGAAATGTCAACAGTTGACGTTTTTTGGGGGCAACCGAACAAAAAAAGCAAATTCAAATTCAAAGCAGTTACACTTTTGCCTTTTATTCTGTCTCTTTTTCACCCATGATCGCTACGTAAGTTTGTCTCATATACATCTTGTATGTGTGCGTTGTGGCTTGCTCCATGGTTTTACTCCCTCCACGGTGTTTGTGGATACTACTGTCAGAGGGCTTTGACGCAAGTCGCGTGAATCGGTTCCGATAGTAGACAAATAAATGCCCAAGAAATTTTGAAGAAAGAAAAAGAAATTTTGAAATAATTCTTCCAATCAGGAAGCTTTAAAACTGAAACTCGCGCGTTTTTTTATTGATTTTTCCTACGAATCAGCTGCGTTGCAGAACGATGCTGCAAAAAACGAGGATTTCTGAAATGTCGGGAATTTGGTCGAAATTTTTAATTTGGTCTGGCAACCCTGCTTATTCAAGCTCAAAGTACGGAACATTCATCATCATCATCAACCCATTACGTCCCCACCTAGGGGCACGGGTCTCTTCCCTGAGGAAGGTATAGGCCATACTCCACCACGGGGGCCAAGTCCGGATTGGTGGAACATTGTGTCAAGTAAATGGCGAACTTTGTAAAAAATATTTAGAAAAAATAATACAGAACTCTTTCTAGCCAAAAAGAAGTTGTATATTTTTTTTTGTTTTTGTCAACCCCAGGCCTTGGATATTTACATGTTTGTGACGTCGCTGTTTCTGGTTCCCACAACACAGGGTATCCTAGTGTGGGGCCAGAAGCAATGTATGTGCCTGTATGTAAATGTTTATGTTTTGGCTCCATTCCAATACAAAGAAGCGTTCCTTGGTGTGAATGTAATTCAAATTATATACTGTAAAAATATAAAAGCATAATTGGCCACCTCCGAGGCTCCCCTTAATTTATTTATGCTATCTGTGCAGTAATATATATTTTTTAATTTATGCAGAAAGTGTCTGTAGAGATTTTCAGGACTCCGGAACACCTAGGGCGAGCATTGATGCTAAGTCTAGTTTAGACTGAGTTTTTTGGATGGTGCGCGTATTTAGCCCTCTGTACGAGATTTTAACAGTGTTGCCAGCCACAGTCAGAGAAGAAAGGCAAAATAAAAAAATAAAAATACAATGTATTCCGTTGTTTTTGTAACGCCAAAGAAATTAATATGAAGTGTTAAAAGACTTTTTAGATAACCAATAGCCGTAGTTGGCGTAGGCTTGACGTGCACAATATTGCTTAGGAGAATGGTTTTTAGATAGAGGGAATGGGCTGGAATGTGGTTTGTTAGGGGATGAATAAGGACCACTATACTTGAGCCATTACAAACGTGCGAACCGAGTCATAAAAGTGCGAGCGAGAGTTCCGATATGCCTGATACGCCTCCTATATGTGTGAGAGAGAGGTCTGATACAAATGTTTATGGCTCAGTTCGCACGTTGTAATGGCTCAAGTATAGAGCCTCCAATGAAAGACAATCATATCTTTTTTACTGATAGTTTTTGCAGAAAGTGTCAGATCATTAAAAAGGAGCTTTTTTATTGTCAATTTTGGCACTGACTCAAAATCAGCGATGAAGGCTTGTCCATCAGCACACTGCTGAGTCAGCTGCCATTTGTAATAGCAGTGACACGCCGAGACCTTTATTTTTCTTTTGTTTGTTTTGTATGATTTCTATGTCTTTATTTTGTTTTGTTATACGAGTTTGTGTATGAGAGCAAACAACACTTGCTCTGCCAAAACCATAATAATAGCACAGTTTTTGGTATGCAGTCACAGCGTCTGTGCATTTATGAAGAACATATTACCTCGGACTAGCTAGCATTTGTACTAAATACTCGTACAGACTTTTTTTTGTTTTTGGCATTTTTGCACATTTTGGCGTTAATGCTGTGTTTTTGCCTTAGGATATCCTAAATTCCTGGGTTTTTGCCTTAGGATATCGGCGAAGCGTCCTGAAACTCCCTATTACCCTGTAAAATTTTTGGTAATCGGTTCACCATAACAATGGTGTTTGATTGTTATTTTCAAGTTTATGACCTGCAACATGATTAAGTTGATTCAGAAATCAATAATTTATTTCAACGTAAAGAATTGACATTCTGTCTGCTGACTGTCAATAAACATAAACATTTACATACAGACACATACATTGCTTCTGGCCCCACACTAGGATACCCTGTGTCGTCGGAACCAGAAACAGCGACATCACAAACATGTGAAAATCCAAGACCTGGGATTTTTTTTGTCCCCAGCCGGGATTCGAACCCGGGACCTCTCGCATGGTAGGCAGATACGCTAACCGCTGCGACGTAGACGTCGTCGACAATGTACTGTGTTAGCCTGCCTTCGCACCGATTGAGCGATTGATCTTGACAGTTAGCAAAAACGATCAGTAAAAGATTATGATATTTTTTTTCATTCGTGGTGCCAGGATCCCCTCATAAAAGGTTATATTTGGTAAATTCGAGAGCACTTCCAGAATTGCGTAAATACATTTCTTCCTTACATTTTTAACGAAAAAACTCCTCGCAAAACGCTTCGAGACACTTTTTCAAAATTTAATCTTAAATTGAAGCGGCTATCCACGTAACTAGCGCCACCTGCAGGCATAAAACGTATCTGCATTTATAAAACAATTATTTTCTAAAAGGATCTCTATAATGGTGATACATAATTTTAGAACTTATAGCCTAGCGGACATAGGCCTTATTTATTTTATATTTATATTTGCTTTATTTCCAAGTTTTGTTTTTTTTTTAATTAAAAAAAATGTTTATTTTCGGTATCAACTTAATCTAGATTATAATTTTTTGTGGGAGTTTCCTTTTAAGTAAAAATTACCTGTGCCAGGAAAACTCCCGCTCTTCCTAATTGGTTAGCATTAATTAAGTTGATTACAGTTGACAATTAATTCAAATTTAGCATGCAATAAGAATAAAGTAAACAACAAACTCCTCACAGAGAATTGAAAAACAATACATTAATAAAATTGTTTTTTAAACAACGTCTTTGTATCTTTTTGTGGTGTTACGTACATGATTTTTTTCTTCTCTTTCTTTTCTTTTGTTCTCTTTCTCTGTCTCTCTCTTTGAGAGAAGGAGTGAGCCGTGGAGTGGCACATAAAAAAAGTATTGTCAAAGAAGATGCGATTTTTTTTCATTGATGGCGCTAGTTAGCAAACAGGTTTCGCCGGATAACTTAAAAATATTGCTTAAAACATTCCAAATTTAAATAAGTGAAAAATTCGAAAAAAATACCGCCAGCCGAGTTCTCGTACGTTCCCTTTTTTATATTCGAAGAAAAACAAATAAAAATAGCTGTACGATAAGCTTAACTTTACGTGTTAATACATGAAGCCGGCCATATACTTTTTAATGTGTAATGAAAAAAATATACATATTGAATGTATTGTAATAATACTTATAAATAAATATATAAAAAAAAAAACAATTGTATGCTACCCCCATGTACTGAATAGTATGCTAAAAGACATTTTGAAACTAGTCTATAAGGCCTGATTAATTTGTACTTATTGATTGCTATAGTTATAAATATTAATGTTGAATAAAGTACGGTTACTCCCTTTGAAGATGCTTGAACATGTAATTAAACGTAGAATTGTACAATTGTGTCCCTGAATATGACTGCTGGTAATGTCGTCCCAACTCTCAAAAACATATTGGGATTTGGGCTAATAAAGAACTCGAGTCATGTATAAAATTCAAAGAAATACCCCAGTGCTAACGTTGATTTAAATAATGATATTGTTAACTAGGGAATACATTAAAAACACAATCACGTTTTGCGGTAGGCTGTATTTTGTATGTAAAAATGGTTGTACATAATTTAGTTTTACATGCCTACAGTGGGAATTTGAAATCGTCAGCAATGTTGGAGGGGATGTCCTTTTCATTTTTATGAATGATTTCTGAATAATGGCATAACATAGTTGTTGGATATGGGAATTTAGCATCAAACCTTTGCCTTCATGTTTAAAAAAAAATAAACCTTGCGTTGTTATGGTTTCCTAAGTTTGCTACTTCTTGTCAGAATGTGTATGGAAAACGATTTTATTTAAACATTTGTCGTTACAGAATTTCTTGCATTTTATTGTTGAGTAATTGCTAAAGATCTTGCGAAGTCTAACAGGTTATGGGCCCAGCACGCTTCCACTAGAATATTTATAACGTCATAAGCCCTGTCCTTGAAAATAACAAAGGTCATCTATTGTTATTTTCAAGGCCAGGACTTAGAAGGCTAAAATATTCGTACAAGGTAGAAAGTCTCTAAGCGTTGTAAAATATTTTGTTGCCAACTATATTATAAAGTAGGGTTCCTTCTAGGGGCTCAATACTGTATTTCTAAAAAAACATATAGCAGGCGAAACTACTATATTTTGCGTAAAGCGGAACCAAGCCTTAATATTTTTCTAAAGCTCGCTCTTTATGTCAAATAAAGTTGATCAAAAAAATAAATAAGAAAATATTTAACCACATAGAATTTTTTTACTATCATTTTGCCATCTACTGTATTTTTAGAGCTTCAACAATAGAGTATTCTTTATTGCACACTAGAAAAACAAAAACAATACAATACAGTATTTATTAGAAAAAGGTTGGCAACCCTAATAAGAGTCTGGCGTTCGATATGCGTAAATTAAATAGTAAAAAATGCGTTTTTATTTAGATATTTTTTTCAATTCGCCATTCTTTTCAACATAATTAAAACATGTTTTTATTATCACAATTAGGATGTCCCCTTAAAAGTGATGCTGATGAGTGAATTCAAAATCACCCTGTAGTTCGTTGTATTATTGTTGTTAATTATTGAACACCAATCGCAGGAGAAGGCAACTCGTACCGAAATGAACGCTCTATTTTTATGCATCAATGATATTTATGTAAAAGAATCTCATTATGAGCTAATCGTGGAAAAAACGCACATTTTTATATTATACGAGGTTATTTTTTATTGGCTTTGCAGCTGATAGATAAACAACCTATATTCATGGATTAGGAAAACAATTCATCTGTCAAGTGACTTAAATAAGCGATTTGTTCGCTTTTTGTCAAAGCCACTAAAAACTCCTATTATTATATTTGCCTATGAAAATGATCTCAGTTTAGTGATACCAGCTCTGTTAGATTTTTTTCCCCATATTTTATGTTTTATTGTTTCATGTATCGTGTTTGATCTGCAATCGGTTATTTTTTCCTTTCTAGGTAATTTTAGGTAAGTCGAATTGTAATTTGTACCTTTCCTAGTCGTAGTTATTAATTTATTTTAATCTATTTACGTAGATCTTCTAGAACCATAGACTTAAATATTTTTTTTTTGTTTCGTGTACCTTTTTTTTGTACTAAGCAAAGGTAAAAAATATTTAAGTCTATGTTGACTATGACGAATTTAGTTAAAACTATGTATTGTATGTTCTTTTCTCTGTTATATAGTTGGTATTATAATTTAGGTGCTAGATTATACAGTTTGTATTGTTTTTGTTATTATTTATAATTTTAGTTGACTCCATTGAATTATACGTTTAAAATCACACCAATATTAGAAAACTAGTAACCTGATTCATCACATATCTAAACAATATTTTTTTATCATAGACATTATGTATTTATGATGCGATAAAATGGTGACCTTGTACATTTTGAATGGTTTGCATTGTATCGATAAAAATATATGTAGCAAGATAAATACAGTCAGATACATGAAGGCGTACTGTAATTATCTGTGCCGAGAATCCACATCGTAGTCGTCAGCAGATCAACTTTTACGTTTTTGTTGCAAAGTGACCCTTAATGTAACCAATTAGAGAGCACGGGTGTAAAGGTTGATTTGCTGTTGATCTTATGGCGGCCTGTCGCGAGTTTTGCGTTTAGATAGTTGCATCTTTCCATGGACTTAAAAAAATAACTAAATAAGTTTTTGTTCATGCCTACAAAATTAAAAAAAAACGAAACCGCCAGAAAGATGTAAACTTAACAAAAAACGGTAATAACTAACGTAATGATTGGTTTTGCGTAGTCTTCTTTGTAACAAAGGAAGCTCTGAAAACGACTCCAATTTACCTCGTTTTCAAGCCGCCCCTAAGGCCTCTGACTTGGCTTAACGACTGCCATCTATCGACGGCAGCCGCGACCAACTGCTTAACGTACCTTTGAAGCAAGAAACTGCTCGGAAAAATGCCACTAGCGTTAGTCATAGACGGTCACCCATCCATGCACCGAACGCGCCCGTTGCTTAACATTCGTGATCGTTTAAGATCACTCAGGCAGTAATATTCGTAAAGTCTTATTGTTTAGTCTCTGCTCTTTTCCGCCAAACTTTCTAAGTATTCCATTTCTTTTGAATGTTTCATCCTATGTACATAACGCTAACTCGCGGCAGGTTTGTATTATATGGAATGTAAACTGCAAACAAAGAAATACCAGGAAAATCAGTGTTCTCATGCCAATTATTATAATCATTATAAATGTACATTTGAATATTATATGACTGTACATCAATATTACCTAATAGCAACAGTACTAACGTAATCGTATCACGTGACAATTTTATAAATAAAACGTGGATAAGAAATACTTAAATGTTAAAATAAAAATAAATTGCCTTCACCACAATTAAGTAATGATCATAAAAAAGTAAACTATAAAAAAAAGTTATCATATATTTTTGTGTTCGCGCGAAAAAGTTGTAATTTTGTACCATAATTTGTTAAGAATAGCCACTGGATAAATTACTTCCAAATTGCTATTTTTCCCTCATATACAACATACATTAAAAGTATAAATGTGTAAGTGAAAATCGCATCTGTAATCTAAACATCCTGTGTCGATTATCTCTGATTTTGTAAGCAAAATATATAGAAGGGCCCAGCCCCTATAAGCCGCCAGCCCGCTCTTTTCAGCGATACCAATCGTCTAAAGTCTGTTTTTTTAATTCAATGCAAAAAGACTAGCTTGTCAATATTATCAAGCCCTCAGATTAATAAATTTATTAATCTGAGATCAAGCCAAACTGCCAAAGGCCATGTCTGAGTGTTGCTAGTAGGTACGTAAAAACCAAATAACCCCATTTTACTACATAGACATTTTTTTAGACTAGTAAAGTCTAAAAATGACTAATAAAATTTTTATGTCTGATGTGTTAAGGATTTTTGTCACACGAGTCTTCTATTCACGGTAAAAAAATCTACCGAGTAAACCTATATGTTTTATAGTAGTAACACTGCGTCATTTTTTTTTTTGCATCAAATTTAAAAACTCTAACTGCCAAATTAGTAAAGAACTCGACCGACGACGGTGCGACGATTGGAATCGATCAAGATTTAGTCAGTGCAATATAGGGCCTAGACGAGTCACTAAATCACTAGTTGTTTAATAGAACGATAATAGCGCGTCAATGGCTATTTTATTGACACTGTCGTAAGTCGTAACCAATCGCCTTCCAGTGGTATAACCTCAGAAACTTAACTCGGCACTCCGCGTGATAAAAATAATCTCAAAAATCTGATTTCTTACATCAAAAGGAAAGTAAGTTTTATTTGATAACATTGTGGACTGAAAGATGTAGTGACTAGAATTTTATTAATTTTATTGACTTGGTCATATAGTGTATTGCATATAGTCTGTGGAATGTAGGGACTGAAATGCCCGTGGCGCGAAGTTTTGTCACGATAGACGCAGGTGCGGCCCCAGCGTTAGAGGAAAGAAAGATTGACGAAATAAATATAACAAACAAATATTGGGGGGGGGGGGGTTGGAATGGGAGGCCAAAGCCGGACATACTTCGAGCAAATAGGCGATCTATTTGCAACGGGAAGGATAAAAAGTACCCGAAACCGGCGTGCGTGCCTGCAACGATTAATAAATGATGATCGTGCGAAAGAGGTCTGTTAGGATCGCGGCAAGTGAAACCCTTCAGGGTACAAGCGTGAATGTATTTCATCATCATCAACAACCCATTATGTCCCCACCGAGGGGCACGGGTCTCTTCCCTGAGGAAGGTATAGGCCTTACTCCACCACGGGGGCCAAGTCTGGATAGGTAGAGGCTTGTAAGACTAGTGGCTGGTCTTACTGTCAGAAGTTTTCAAGCCGCCCTAAGGCCTCTGACTTGGCTCAACGACTGCCATCTATCGACGGCAGCCGGCACCAACTGCTTAACGTGCCTTGCGAAGCACGGAACTATTAACGGAATGTATTTAATATAAAGAAGTTACGAAAATTTATTTCAAATTTTTATTTCTACTTTGGCCATACGATTTGATAGCGGGATGCCTACTAATGGCCGACGACGAGGCAATGCTGCCAGCCTTCTCGGAACTTTACCGGCCGACAGCGATCTGGCTCCAATATTTTATTTAAATTAGAAAGTAGGTTTAGTTTAGTTTTTTCATATTTGTTTTTGTTTTGAAAATACAACCCTATCTGTGTACCTAATAAAGTTTTTTGGTTAATGTTAAAAACTACAAAACAGTGTCAATAACAGCCGTTGACGCGCTACCATCACTATTAAACAACTAGGCGCTCAGTAGACTCTAGCTAGAGCTTGGGCCGCATTTCTTAAAAGTACAATTCATTGTTCATTATAATAACTCGATGTAAATTGCGTAGCTGCATCTTCCTATTGAATCTATTAATGTGCATCGAACTGTTTTACAAACCATGAATTGTTTTATGAAATGGATCCAGGGGTGCAATTACGTAAAACCTCCACTGTATGGAGCTGTCTGATTTAGCCTACTCTGAACTGTCAAATACATCCATATTTTGACACTCAGGAGTTGTCTAAATTCTGAACCCGATAGAGTGGAAAGTTACAAGTATAAGGGCGGGTGGCACTACTACTTAAGTTCTCCACTGTATGGAGTTGTCCGATTTAAACCATTCCGAACTGTCAAATATTTTGACATTATGGAATCGTCAAAATTGTTAACCCGATAGTGGAGAGTTATGTATGAAGAGGGCTGGTTTCATTGATATTTTTTAATTGCTTTGGTAACAAAGTCGACATTCCTTATTCAGGGATGTGTAAAACCTTGTACGAACTAAGTGAAAAACCCATTACCGCTACGCTATTCTATACTGTAACTGCTTAAGGGTCTTACTGGTTAATATTGAAGAAATAATAATGAATTTAAAAATATACATGGCGTTTTTTTTCCTTGTTTGACCCACACTCTAGGACCATCTGCGTTACGACGGGCGGGCGCTAACTTAAATAATAATTCTAGCGCAAAACTACTTCCCGGCCACGTGAAAACCAGTTAACCACCGAGTTAAGTTAACCCCTCAGGCCTAGACCACTTTTTCTTTCACTGCTACCTATGTTATATTGGGAATTAATCACAGTTTCCGCCGGCGGGCCCGACATAAACTACAGCTTGTCCAGAAAGAGTAGAAATTAAAAATTACGGTTTTGCTCAGACTTTTTGTCTATGTTTGTTAATAGCTTGCGCTTACAAGCATGATAATATCATACCATACCTATATTATAGGTATATAAATTAAAATCTTGAGCTATTAGGTACCTACATAAAAGATGGTATTGTGCTTCAATAAATATAGTAAATATGTAAATGGTTTGGTAAACTTTCACTTCCGGTTTCTAGTGTTTTGGACAAACTGTACCCGTAAGCCCTCCGAATAAAGCCCATTACACAATAAAAAAAAATGAGGTATAAGAATAAGGATTAAGGAATAGCGGAATCCTGCAATGGCAGCACCGTTGAGCAAGACAATTCAAGAATAAGGAAAACAATTTGATTTCTGTGCTATTCCTTATTCCTGGCTCCTTATTTCTTATACCTTATTTTTTTTCATTGTGTTATGGGCTTTAGGGTTCTTATTCTGAGTATTTATGGCTTATATGCCGTAGGTACTCGACCTCGGGGGTCAAACCTGGATTAGTGGAGGCTTGTAAGACAGTGCTGCCATCTGTCGACGTCAGTACTTATAAGTATCATTGATGTGCCTACGTGATTGTTCACTCACGTACAAGTAACAAACATTTATGTACTGGAATTTATTTATTTATTCAGATTGATGTGTAAGGTTTTAAATATAGATAGATAGAGAACACTAACAGTGGCGGCGTAGCATAGGTATCAACCCGGGGCGGTTTTCTATTGTGCACCCCCAAAATAAAACAACAAATACTTACTAAACGTGCTTAGCTACGTGACTTTATTTATATTTTGAAATATTCAATAACTTTATCAAAATTTACTTTCCTTGTACTTTTCGATGGACAATTTGGAAAGATTGGTAAGTCGCGCTTGGCTCATTGTAGATCGTAATTTTTTATTAAACTTGAAGAAGCCACTGACGCACAAATAGAGAAAAAAAATCTTAGGCAAAGCGCTAGAATTGGAACAGACTCGGGATAGTCTTATTTTATAATGAACCAGCTGTCCCTTGAGCTTTAGTTGAGAAAACTGTTTGCAAATAAGTTACGGATACTTTTAGCTCATGTGAAATAATTGAAACATAAAAAATCGTATGTTTTAACATGTTTTATTTTGCAACCTACTAAATTTATACCCCTTTTTTACCCCCTCAGGGATTGAATTCACAAAAAGGAATGTCGGCATTAATCATTATTAGGAACGTTTAACCCAAATACAAAGTTGTGTTGAAATAATTTTGAAAATCCGAGTTTTTTACTAACTTTGCCCTCCTTTTTTATCCCCTTGAGGGATGATTTTATAATTTAGGCCCTGCGTTGATATGTCAGTCAGCTTCTCTTTTTATCTCCAAGCTGCTGGAGCTGGACCGCTTCTTTAAGAAATACTGGCGGCTTCCAAGTGGCGCCTCCAAACGTGACGTAAAATCTCCAAAATAATTTCTTCCGCAGTAAATTCGTCATAAACTTTCGTAAACTATAATATCCCGAAGCTTTTCTTCTGTTGACGTTAGCAGAGTTTTAGGATGAACAACGCCAAATGTATTGAGAATGCCATCCGTTGCCCTGTACCGATAGTCTAGTTCTCCGTAAAATCTATTTAGACATTCTAACATAGCTCTCTGCAACTCTTCTGGAGTGAGTTGTCACCACGTTGTCACCCCTTGGTGCTTGGCACCCGGGGCGGACCGCCCCCATCGCCCCCCCCTTACGCCGCCACTGAACACTAATGTACATAAAAAAGGAGATTACACAGGTATTTATTAATCTAAGAGTACAGACGATGGCCTTATCACTAAAAGTGATCTCTTCCAGACAACCAGATTACCGCTTAACTTATTTCATAGTCTGTGGGACCACATGGCCTTCACTTCACGTATTCTGTGGTTGGGATTGACTTGACGTTGACGTTGACGTCCACTCACTCACTGTTTATTTAGTAACAAACAAATATTTTCTAATTAATGACTTGACCGACCTGATCATGGACCCAGACGGCGTAATTCATGATCTATTCTTCAACCCAAAGTATAGCAACCTAGACTCCTTGCTGGACCGAATGAATTCTATTTACCAAGAGAGTTTTCAGTCTAACGAAGCCGTAACTTCTGACTTTATCAACAAAAGTGTCTTAGACGAGATCAGAGCCATAAGTTTACGCGGAGACGTTAAACTATTCTTTGGGAAGACTCTCAGGGATCTTAAGTGTGTTTTAAGGGATATCGCGGACAGAGAAGTATGGGCTATATCTCGATATACTGACCAAAGCAAGATAAGAGTAGTTTCCACTTCGCTTCCACACGCGGCCTTCCAAGATCAAGATTTTTGTTCGTTAGATGACTTTTTGCTCGCTTTCAAGGCTCACGTTGCAAGCCTGAGTGATTATTTCACGGAATTGGAGAAAATAGACCGGTTTTGTTCCGTGGTAGACCCGGTAAAGAAAAGCTTCAAAGAAGACTACAGGAAGATTGTACTTGGTGAGTTGACTGTAAACCGTACCTGCTCTTTTTATTTTAATTAGTTGCGTTATGTACATATTATGACCTTTTGAATAACAATTAAAAAACGACCAAGTGCGAGTCGGACTTGCCCATGATGTTCCATTTCTTAATTTTATTTTTTATTTTTATATTTGAGTTGATTCAATGAAAGGCAAATTAAAAAAAAACTACTTACTACATCTCGTTCGAACCAATTTTCGGTGGAAGTTTGCATGGTAAAGTAAGGCATATATTTTTTTAAGTTTTTTATTTTTTTTTATTTTAGAAGTTACAGGGGGAGACACATTTTACCACTTTGGAAGATATAACAACCACTATAATTATGGTTTTGCTAATAAACATTATAACTTCACCACAGGAGAAATTAAGAACATAAGGTCCACAAAAACCTACTTAACCCAATCAATTCCCCAAGGTAGTGTGCTCGGCTGTTTGCTTTTTTTGATATACATCAATGATTTGCCAGAAATAATCAACATACCATGTACCCTATTTGCAGACGATATTTCTTTAGTTTTGCCCTGCCAGAACACTAGTAACTTAACGGAACTCTTAGATTACAATCTATCAAAGATAATAAATTGGCTCACCGATCATAATCTTGAATTAAATTTTAATAAAACAAAGCTTCTGCATTTTCGACCCCATCAAAAACGTCCTCTTGAGATAGATTACTCATTCAATAAAACACCAATAGAAGTTGTAAACTCACATTGTCTTCTAGGAATCACAATAGACAGCCATCTTAACTTAAAAAATCACGTTAAGAAAGTGACAAGTAAATTATCCAGCTTTATATATGCACTAACAGAGCTAAAAAGAACAACGGACCTCAAAAGTGCAATGGGTGCTTACTTCGCTTACGCGCAGGCCTGGCTAATGTATGGTGTCCTCCTCTGGGGAAATAGCACGGATGCTAAGAAACCGTTCATTCTCCAAAAAAAAATGTATACGAATACTCGCAAATATCGATGCAATGACAAGTTGTAGAAGCTATTTTATTAAATTCGAAATCCTCACACTGACCTCATTATATGTTTCAGAAATATGTACTTTTGTAAAAAATAATATTGACCTTTTCCCTCAATATACACGCCCTAAAAACTTAAGACCCCATAAAAGATTAGAAACGCCCACATCAAAATTACAGTTAGTAAATTCTGGCCCCCATTCAATGGCTGCAAAAATATACAACCATATACCTGATTCAATTAAATCAAACGAAAGAACAAACATATTTAAGAACGCACTAAACAAATTTTTATTGCAAAAGAACTACTACTCGCTGAAGGAATTTTTCGATGACGATACTACTTAAAGTTCTTAAATTACTAAAAGATTTATATAATTATTATTTTTTTTGTCTTTAATGAAATGGAATAATAGCTTGTACTTACCTACTAAATGAATATTATAGTGATTGTTATGTTTTATAATAAGAGTCTCTAAAAGAAAAGCTGCAATTATACTATGAACTAGTTATTTAAGTTAACATAATTTTATATTAACAAATTTATATTGGCAGCGCCCTAGCAGGGTTCTTGTTTGATACTTCTACTATTTAAGACATCTCATGTACAACAAGAAAGCTCAATAAATATCTTATCTTATCTTATCTAAACTGTGCAAAACGTGGGCCCAGTTCTAGTGATTGGTGCCTCTGCCTACCCCCTCGGGGATAACGGGCATGAGTTTATTTATTTGATTTTTTATATAGTTTTGCCTTTTTTAATACAATTTTTTTGTAACTGTAATCATAAACATTTACAAACAGGCACATACATTGCTTCTGCCCCCACACTAGGATACCCTGAGATGTGGGAACCAGAAACAGCGACATTGCAACCATGTAAACATCCAAGACCTGGGCTTGTTTGTCCCCAGCCGGGTTTCGAACTCACATGGTAGACAGATGCGCTACAGAGGTTGTCTAAGTCCACTAAAGACCGCTTCCACACTCCCCAGCTGACAGAGTATGGCTCCATGTGGAAGTTACTCCGGAGGGAGCGGCCACCAATGTCCACCTTATTGGGCACAGCGAGGTACACTCTGCACAGCTGCAGGATGGCCTGATCTCGTGGGACCACGACAGGGATATCGTCGAAAACATCATGGAGATATTTGGTGAGGATCCTTTGGTGACTCTAAGCCTTTCAACGCCAGGGTGAAAATACTTTAAGGCGATGCGGTCACTGCTGACCGACATGGCGTTTAATACTAGTATTTCTGTTCTTTTAATATACTGGGCTGTCCCAAAAAGTTAAGTGAAGTGAAAGTTTGAGAACTATTGGGTATGTTTTTGAACAATCTTGACCTTGAAGTTGGTAGCAAGACCACTCGCTAACTGTTAAGGAAAACATCGTGAGGAAATCTGAGCCTTCACGCGCCCTTTGTGATCGTTTAAGGTCACTCAGCCAGCCTAATTGAGCCCGACCCTTCAGACGACTGCCCTAACAAGCAGTGTACGTAAAAGTACTACGCAAGAAACAATGAATATTGATACTATTCAATATCGTCAGTTAAGTTCTAACAGTGCGTAAGTAAAAAAATTACAACTTTACAAGAGAGCGAAAAAACTGTGCAAAATTTCAATTAGCTACATTAGAGGTGTACATTATTTGGGAAAAGTATTTAAAATCAACTTATTGAAGATAAACGATGGGAAGATGATCTACCACAGAACTTCCGAAGAGCATCATTGGATAGGGTGACATGGAAGAACATGGAGGAGGCCTATGTCGAGAGACAACTTGACAAGATAGATAGATAGATACTGGGTGGCGCAAAAGTAAAGACCCTATTTGGTTCAGCTATAACATTTTTTCTAAATTAGAAAGCTAGATTTAGGTTTTTTTAAATGTATATTTGTGCCATTAAATTTCGTACCATTAGGATTTAAAGATGATGTCTTGAATGGTGACCTCCAGAGTTGATACACATTTGAGCCCTATTTATGACATTTTGCATAACTTGCCGTAACACTTCCTGCGATATGTTCGTTATTTCTTGACGAATGTTTTCTTTTAGAGCTGCGAGAGTCTGTGGCTTGTTCACATACACCCGAGATTTCAAAAAACCCCAAAGAAAGAAGTCTGGACTGGTCAGATCGGGTGATCTTGCAGGCCAAGGCAAATCGCCAAAACGAGAGATAACTCGGCCTGGAAAAGCGTCCCTCACTAAGTCCATAGTGTCGCGCGCTGTGTGTGCCGTAGCGCCGTCTTGTTGAAACCAGATGTGCTCCAGCCCCAATTCGTCCAAACTGGGTATCAAAAACTCACGTAACATGGTTCTGTAGCGTTCTCCAGTGACAGTTATCGCAGTGCCTCCAGCGTCTTCGAAAAAATAGGGTCCGATCACTCTGTCAACACAGATGCCACACCATACAGTAACTTTTAGTGGGTGTAGAGGTGTTTCTTGAATAATGCGCGGATTATCAGTGCCCCAGAACCGAGTATTCTGCTTATTGACATGCCCTGAGAGATGGAAATGCGCTTCGTCACTCATAACCAATTTTGAAGGAAAATCATCCTCTTCAAGGTTGAGGTTTATGACGCGCTGGCAGTAATCTAGACGAGCTCGGTGGTCAGCAGGCAGCAGCTGATGAGTCATTTGAGTTTTATACGGGAACATCTTTAAGTCTTTCACCAAAATACGCTGCAGGGTCCGTCTGGAAATGCCCAATTGCGTGGCACGTCGCCTCGTTGATGTTTCTGGACACTCTTCCACATCTTCGCGCACAGCATCGATATTTTCAGCTGAACGGCCTGTTCTTGGTCTCCCAGCCTTAGGTCTATCCAATGTTGAGCCAGTTGCTTCAAGGCGTGTGGCAAAGCGTCGAATTGTGCGACCAATCGGTGCCGGACGGTGGGGAAATCGTCGACGAAATTCACGTTGTGTTCTTATCACTGATGAATTATTCCGTAAGAACATTGACACAATTATTCCACGTTCTTGGGGAGTAAAACGGTCCATGTTTATTTTCAGTGTATTTTACATTTGTTCACTACACAATTTTCAACAACAAAATGACAGAAAATGTCATATAAAAAAAAAAGAAGTTTTTTCTTTAGTGCCAGTACTTTTGCGCCACCCAGTAGATAGATAACACTTTATTGCTCAACCATAATACAGAGTTATTGTAATTTCCTTATGTCTAAATGGTACACAATTGGCGGTCTTATCGCTTAGAGCGATCTCTTCCAGACAACCTTTGGATGGAGAGAATTGCAGGAAGAACATAGTCGGTAGGTGTGCTTCTAGTGTAAAATATGAAGTCTAAAATTTGATTTAGCAAGTAAGGAAAACTGACAGTCAAGAAATAAAGGCTTATATTATTATTATTATTATTATTATTGAAGATAAAATAAGATTGATTGATAAGGTTGGTCGGAAAGAAGCGTGCCACTTTTCTTCATCCAATGGCATCAAAAGGTCGAAACAGCCAAAAATGACTTTCGCACTGTTAGAACTTAACTGACGATATTCTGTTTGCCGCTCGTAGCCTGGGCTGCCTGAGTGATCTTAAACGATCACTAATGTTAAGCAACATACGGCGCGTTCAGTCCATGGATGCGTCACCGTCTATGACTAACGCTAGTGGCATTTTTCCGAGCGGTTCCGTGCTTCGCAAGGCACGTTAAGCAGTTGGTGCCGGCTGCCGTCGATAGATGGCAGTCGTTAAGCCAAGTCAGAGGTCTTAGGGCGGCTTGGAAACTTCTGACAGTAAGACCACCCACTTCACAACCCTCCACCAATCCGGACTTGGCCCCCGTGGTGGAGTATGGCCTATACCTTCCTCAGGGAAGAGACCCGTGCCCCTTGGTTTGGACATAATGGGTTGATGATGAATATTCTCTTTGTCTGTCTATCCCCCAGACATAGTGAACTTCCCCCAAGAGGCGTCTCAGCCGACGGGGCTTGCCTCGGCGCCGGCGCAGCCAGCGCAGATCCAGTGCGCTATTTGCCTCTGCGCGGAGACCGAAGGCACGGCCGTCCCGCAGCCCCTCTGCCCAAGGGAACAGTGCGGGGCGTACTTCCACAGACAGTGCCTGTTCGCGGTAAATAATAAAATGCAGTCTGTCAGCTTTTAGAATATACCTCGGCTACCATCGGTTAAAAGATAAGATAAGAATATTCTTATTGCACACAAGAGACCAGAGACAAATAAAATTTACAATTAAAAAGATACAATTGGCGGTCTTATTGCTAACAGCAATTTCTTCCAGACAACTTTGTGACTGAAAGATTGCCGAAGGAAACGGAGAAACGGGTAGTTGGTGCAAATACGAATAATACGGATATATTCGTGTAATAGAAATATCGGAACTATTATGACACTTAATTTCGAAATCAAAGCAGGAAGTAGTATTACACGCGTGTGCTTTCGGCGAAAACCGAAGCGTACTCAGTCGGTTAGCTTTTAGAATATTCTAAAAGCTAACAGACTGATTTTGATTTGATTTGAAAATTCTAGATTGCACAAGAAAAAATCTGCGTAAAGACGCTAACCAAGGGTGATTTGAAAAGAGTAAGGGGTAGTGTTAGAGAAGTCCAAGGAAAATAGAAAAGATTAATTACTTACAGATTACCAGAGATTTTTATATCAATATACGTAAGCTTATAATTCATTACTGTACATGAACTACACAGTATATAATATTCCTATGCCTATGGGTCTACATTACATTAAATGTAGTATAATAATTAATTTAATAATTATTATATTAATTATTATTGTAATAATAATAACCTATTATCCACAAATAAATACTTAATGATTATGATTAGAGTTATATTATATCTCTAATCTATCACATTTCGAAATCTATTATAATCTAAGGGCCCTCGCCCACGGCGACTTTTTGCAGCGAAGCTGTCGCGCGTTTGCCGCGATACAGCCGCGATGCGGCTGTGTGCCCTCGCCCACGTAACAGTGATTCAGTCGCGACAGAAGCGCGATACTGTAGCGATGCGAACACGATTCAGTAACCTAGGGGCCCTTCCTCCATTCTTTCCCCGATGTCGCCCGACACGGTCGGGCGTTCGCATCGATACAGTCGCGATGCTGTAGCGCGTTAGTAGCGCGTTGGCATCGCTTCTGCTGCGCGTTGCAAATGCGACCTACGCGACAGCATCGGTACAGAAAGTTGCCGTGGGCGAGGGCCCTAAGAGCCATCGCAAACAGGGCGACTTGTCGCCGCGTCAGACGCGACGTTGTCATTTGCTTCTGGCGTCTTGTCGTCGAGACTCCGCGACTCTGACGCCAAATGTGCGGAGATTCGAACAAACTATATGAAAATTGACGGCCGTAGCCTGTCGTCGCGTCTAGTCGCCGAACTGTCGCTGTCGTGTGTCGCCTAGTGTGCGCATAGGCGAAGTGTTAATACACGAACTCTGAACGAAAATTAACGAAAAACTCAAAAACATTTTCTACTCTATCTTTGAATGTAACCTAAGTCTATTTGCAACTCTATATAAATAAAATTCAAAGTCCTGACTGACTGATTCATTCGCTCATCAACGCCCAGCCCAAGCCGTTGGACCTAGGAAGCTGAAATTTTGCACAAATTTTTTGATCTTTAAATAATGTAGGCAAGGAGTAAGACCGGATTTTTTTAAATTCAACCTAACGGGGTGAAAAGGGTTGCTAAATATTTTTGAATTTTGAATTTTAAATTTTTCGCCGTCTTTCTAAATTTAACCCTTAAAATTTTGCAACCTCTGAACGGGGTTGCAAAATTTTGGACTAAAATCCATGCGGACGGAGTCGCGGGCGAAAGCTAGTCGGAAATAAACCTAATTTCGGAACTGCTGTTTTGATTCAATAATTTCTAGATGAAACATTGCAATACCTATATGTGACGTCACACTAGGCAGGGGGGTCTCATGAATGTGACCAGCGGTGACAAGGACGGGGGAGGTGTGGATAAATCATGAAATTCGTGTGAAATAATTTATGGATGGCCACTTACGCTAAACAAGAAGGCAATTTATTATATTTATTTTGTTTATTACTGTTTATTTTGTTTCTGTGATGTGTTTTGTTGGTATAGACGAACTCTGTGGTGCAGTGCGAGAGGTCCCGGGTTCGAATCCTGGCTGGGGACAAAAAAAAAAAGAAACCCACATCTTTGATGTTTACATGTTTGTGACGTCGCTGTTTCTGGTTCCCCCGACACAAGGTATCCTAGTGTGGGGCCAGAAGCAATGTACATATCGACGGTTAAAAGGTAATAGGGCATATTAAGCGACATGTTGGATACAAAAAAGTCATCGTAGAGCCGCGGGAGTAAGCGCATTCGACGAAGAATTTTTTTTTAAGTAAGATGGCATTTAAAAGTCATTTTGGGCCAAAATGTCGCTTACGCCCTATTACCTTTTAACCGTCGATATGTGCCTGTATGTAAATTTTATAATAAATGTTTTTCTTTTTCTTCTATTTATTTGCTTGCTTCTTTCCAGTGGCTAGTGGCGAGTGCGGGCGGCCGCAATCCACCCCTCGGCGTGGCTTCAGGAAACTGCCCCAGCTGCTTTGAGCCTCTCACCTGCTCTGAGAAGGACAACTGAAGAATTTACCTGTGAACCAATGGGCTAGTTGTCCTAAAAAATTCTAATTAGTCCGCCTTTTAGATTATTCAAAAATAAGGGACACGTATTTTTTTATTTGTAAATTAGACCAAAAATGACAAAGATATAACCCATTAAAGTTACGTGCGACGTCACGCCGTGCTGCATTTCTTAGCACGGAGTGACGTCACACGTAACTTTAATGGGCTATATCTTTGTTATTTTTTGTTTAATCAAAAAAAGAAAAAATACGTGTCCAATATTTTTTTATAATCTAAAATATGGACTAAATAGAATTTAATTATTTTGACCCTGGAAACTACCCTATTGCTTAAAATAGCTTTGAGCCTCTCAGCTGGGTTGAGAAATATAACGGCTGGCCATATCTCGCGAAGGACCGACAACCGCTGGGGTAAACGTGTTCTTGAGTGGAGACCGCGACTCGGCAAACGTAGTGTAGGACGCCCTCTAACCAGGTCGGATGACGATCTGCGAAAAACTGCAGGCAGATGCTGGATGCGGCAAGCTGAAGACAGGGCGCTATGGCGCTCATTAGGGGAGGGCTATGTCCAGCAGTGGACTAATATAGCCTGATGATGATGATGAATGGCTCAAAACAGCTTGTAATTGAAGAGGTTGCCTGTGACCTAGTGGCTCAAAACAGCTTATAGTTGAAGAGGTTAGCTGTGACCTAATAGTCCAAAACAGCTATGAGCCTGTCAGCTGGTCAAAGAAATATAACTGAAGAGGTTGCCTGTGACCTAATGTCTCATAACAGCTTATAATAGAAGAGGTTACCTGTGTTTCAATGGCTCAAAATAGCTGTGAGCCTCTCAGCTGGGCTAAAAAAAATAAAGTAACTGTTAAACTTTCATTCCTGCTATCTAATCACACTATTAGGTATTGTGCCATTGTGGATCCACTTAGTTTTACGCGAGATCTGTACGTTAGTTTATAATAGAAGATTGTCGACTGATATTTGTAACCACTAGATATTTTTTCACTGTCGTATTTAGACATCTAATAGACATTAGGTACTACTACTACTTTAGTACTATTAGTGTAGTGTAGAGTACGTATTAGTTCTTATTCTGAGATTGCATTGCAGCTACAAACATAGCTGTCAAGTATTTTTTTAAGTTGGTAACGAAAATTACAAATAAAAATATGTTAAAAAAATTTTTTCTTAATATTTCTATCTTGATTATTCTGTGCAGCTTTATTTTTTTTTTAGCTATAAAGCTAATCATCATGAACGGAAAAAGTTAGAGCCTGCCTCACTAGGATGCCATGGCGACGTCGCCAGCTACGTATCCAAGCAGTTTGTATTGAATGGCGACGTTGCCAGACCGTCGCCAAGTGAATTAGGCACCATACTTTTCAATATTAACTGCTTGGATACGGTCGCTGGCGACGACGACGTCCCGGTGAGGCAGGGCCCTAAGGTAGAGCAGAAGAGGATTTTTAACCATTCTGGGGTAACAAGAAAAAGTAAAACGCATTCAATTGATTTTCAATATATTTCAGTAATCAAAATATAATAATAGGCTTACACGTTAGTAGTTACAAATTGTTCACCGACCGACACTGTCTCGGCGATGGCGTCCATTTCTTCATGACAGAGAAACCTTTGTCAGCGTGGTAAGTGTCTTTCAACCAGAAACAATATGTATATTCAAAACAAAGAATTAGTTGCCCTATGAGTTGCAGAGAACAATTCTTGTATTATCTGACATTTTTTTCCTCAAAACAAAATAATAGTTACCCTATCTTAGGAATCAATTCCAACATTCAGAGGTCATGGGGAATATAGAAACAGGCTTTATTGAAGAACAGAAGCATATTAGAGCGATTGGTTTCGATTTTTCGAATAAAAATAGACAAATTAATTTAAAAAAATATCGGCCATATTTATAAAAACACTTCAGAGGCAGTTTAAATGATCTGTGATTGCGTTTTTCCTCTAACACAGAGTACCTATGGAAATTGACTCCGAGGAGTTATTTTTAATAAATAAGATTAAGTAAAATTAAACGGAAAAATTCGATTCTCCTACGCAGTTTATAATCCTTTTGCCATCCCGACAACGCCATTCTTTAAATTTTTGAGACGTCTAGATCTCTTTATTAAAAGGTTGATGTTTGCCACTATCCACGATAATCAAAGGCCTATCTTGCCATCGACAACTCAAAGAGCAGAGCTCTACGAAGTTTAATTTGCCACCAATGAAAAAAATCATCGCTTTAGCGTAGCGTAGAAATTCAATGTTTTTTCATTCGTGGCACTATTAAACTTAGTACATGGAGCCCCTCCAATTCTTTACAAACGCTCGGTAATTTACAAAATGGCGGACAAAAATGGAGGGAAAAGCTCTGGAATTTCTTGTTTAAGTAGTGATTCCATTGTATAGCTCCACAGAAAACTGGGTTAACGTTATGTAGTTAACGCTAACCCGCTGTTGAAGTGTAAACTTTATCAGATTTAAACCAAAACTACATAATCGTCTTATCTAATCAATTTGAAAGCCACAATAAGTCATCAACAAAAAAGAAAACTGTCAAGATTAATTATTTTAAAGTACGGTATTTCCTATAACTGGGGTGATGTAAACTTTACTAAGACATCACTGGGCTCTGCCATAATGTTATTTTTTCTGAACGAGTGCATATAATAATTATTATAATATTAATAAGATGTTTTGTTTTTCTCAGAATTTTCCCTCCATTTTAGTGTGTTTCACATTCAATTCCAAATTCCGAAACTTGTATTTTTTATCACAATAAAATAATGCAAAACATCAATTCGAACCATCTATAGCTAAAAATTTAAATTTCCAAAAACGAAATTAAATATTTACAAGCATTATGTATTACAATCCCGTAAGTATTATTTTTTATTTCATTATACCTTTTTTATACATAAAAATCGTTTTAGTGCACTTTATTCACAATTTTTCTTCAAGTGTTTTTATTTTCTTATATTTAAGAAAAACATGTTGAATAAAAAACAAAAATAATAATTGTTGTCTTAGGTTTCTATCTGTGAATTTTATAACATCATTTTATGTGCACTTATCTTAAGTTAAAAAACAAACGTGTTGCAATATTTTTATACACAATTCAATTTTATAATCTAATCTATTTATTATCTCAGTTATTTTTTAAATTAATACTTTCCATCCTGTATTTATTTATTTTTAATAAAAAAAGAATTATTCTGAGGTACATAAAATATGCTTGTATTGTATAATAATAAATTATTCCACTACATTTATTTACAAATAGTCTTTTGGGCTACGGTTAAAATATTTTAAATGTTTTTTCTTTGTTTTTAACAGATAGGTTCAGTTGTAGGCAAGCATTTGACGTTTTCAATTCAATTCACATTGTTTCACTTATAAAACTAAACCTAAATTATAAACAAAACCTTATTTGGAATATCACATAATAAAATTTTCCGGCCAGTCTCGTAATACCTTTTACATTTTCGAATGTCTCTTCTTTCCTTCATCCTGTCAAAAAAGAGAAAATAGGGAGTGTTATTTGTCCCTTTTACTTGTAATTTTTTTATGTTTTAATGACTCGCGATGCTTATTTTTGAAATGGGTCTAATCGTGATTATTAATAGGTAAAATTTTATTATATAATCGCGATTACACCTACAAATAAATAACCATGCTATTTTTTGTTCGTACATGTTACAGAAGATAATGCCAGTGCATAAAACAATGTAGACATTGTAACAAAGACAAAAACTATTTTTGCACATATTAATTGTTTGGTTGAGTGAGGTTATTTAATTCGCTTCTTATTTATTCTTATTTCACAAACTTCTTATTTAATTCATTTTAGTGCATTTCAATAAGTATTTAGTTCAATAAGCATATTTTTGCGCTTTAGCAACTTTTCGTTTCAGTAAAAGGTATACAGAGACGACGATAATATAATATAATAATCTCGTGTCACAGTGTTTGTAAACGGACTCCTTCGAAACGGCTGAACCGGTTTTCATGATACTTTTTGCGGATATTTGGTAGTCTGAGAATAGTTCGTTTGCCGGGTCAGCTATAGTCTGCAAAATATAGCTTAAGCTCCGCGACAGCTGCAATAGACATTTGCGTCCATGAAGTTTTGAATTTTTCACAGAATATTTGCACTGTGAAAACTCCGTACTTACTGCACACTATTCGATGGCAGTAAGTATGGAGTTTTCATAGTGCAAATATTCTGGGAAAAAATTCAAAACTTCATGGACGCAAAAGCCCATGACAGCTGTCGCAGAGCTTTAGCTATACTTTACAGACTATAGTAACTTTATAAAAACTGAAATTGTCGAAGACGAATGAATATTCAGGAACATCGCGGTCTACGTGCACGTTATATTTTTTCTAGGTTGTCATTTTACATGTATTTTTTGCATTTATCAAAAGAAAGCCCGATTTATTTAATATTTATTTAGTATAGCTGTTCTAAACAAGGCGAATTTATGATACACCTATCAGTTTTAGCAGGAATTTCTGTATTCATTTACAAATCAATGAGCATTTCAAATAGTTTTACAAACTACACTTGGTCTCGATATTTTCGTGTTTTGTTTAAGACTAACGTGAAAGCAAACCTAATAGTATTATCTAAATATTTCTAAGCTTTCTGCAGACGATTTTTCAGGCCTCTTCTTTTAAGCCGGTTTGGTCGATGTGGCCGATATCTGTATTTTTATACCGATATCGGCTACATCGATCAAATCGGTTTAACCTCTTAAGTCTTGCCCTTGAAAATAAAAATGATTTCCAATTGTTATTTTCAAAGTCAGGACTTAACAGGATAAAGATAGTGACAAATTTTAATCTTTTTTCTATAGCAATGGACGTTCAGTGAACTTCACAACGTGAATAAATCAAGTGGACAAGATATCGTTTTAAAATTAACGCTAAAATAGTCAATTTACTTGTTCAGATTAGTCGTTAACAAAACTACCTTAAGAAGTATGCATTCTTTTTTTGTGTTTGAAGAAAACTCGTATGGCGCGGCATAAGCGTGGAAATATTATAACTTGAGCATTAGCTTATGCAAATGAGATAGGTTCTTCAATAAGTACAAAATAAAGTCAATTAACATTTGTTAATAACTATTGTGAACACGTAAACGACCAATAATGAAAAACAGCTGAGCAGAATTGTCTAAAATTAGATCTATCTACCTAACATTACCCTTAAAATATTAATATTTTTAGCATACAATACAAAATGTATACTTTCCAAAGCGTTTTTATTTTACTAAGTATAAATTATACTTTCATACTCTCCCATTTTATTATACAGAACAAATATTTTTGCAGCTAAAAAAAGACAGGAAATTATACATCATTGTATGTAACATGATTTAAAAAAACTTTTTTATCTAACGTCGTAATTAGTAGGTATAATAATGTATGTATGCTTACATTTATTTACAGTTTACTTGTCGATCACTTTTCTTCGTTTCTTTAAACATTGTTTCTGTTCCAGTCTAACCTATTTAATTATAATAAATACCTACTAATAATAATAAGGAAAAAAACAACAAAAAGAAAAATGGCTGCCAAGTTACGATCGTAACCTTTTTTATTCAACCTATTTACATAGCTGCCGCCTTAACACTGGTCCGATAAAAAAAACAAAATTTTCGCATACAAAATTTCCATTACATACATTATTAATTATCACAAAGAAGCAACACTGAATTTTAAATATAAAAAAAAAACTCCTAAGATTATACCTAATCGTGGGCGTGAAATAGTGACTGGCCGTAGACATGGACGCAAAAGAAAAAAGCTAATTCGATAGAACGCCGCTCGGGAATCTTCGGGTTTTTCCGGAGTACGAACAATAGGCAACCGTATTGTTTTATAACAAGTTATAAATTCCTTTGGCGATTTCGAGTTAGGATATTTTTGCAAAAGGAATTATTCCGTTTGGAATTTGATTCGGGAATCCGAACGCAGGACATACCCCCACATACATGCGGCACAAAATTTCGAACCAAAAAATCTGCCATATGTATGTAGGTGTGTGTAAATATACTGCGATTCGAAATTCGACTTCGAATTCGAAAGTCCTAAGAAACAAGTTTAAGAGGTTGTAATATATAATATGTTATTCAAACTGAGATAATTCAATCTGCTCTGCATAGTATTTCGGGTTACTTCCCAGGAGATGGGACGGACGGGCGAACCCGAGACCTCTTGAAGGCGAGGCCACCGTTCTACCATTGAGCCAGCACAGCCGAAACTGCACTTATCTACTTACAATGATAAAAAAATGTTTGAATTTACGAGCGAGACCAGAAAGAGCCGATTTAATATTGTATATTGAGTGTAAAGATGAAAAAATTAAAGTAAATTAATATTTGTTAATAATTATCCGTACTCCCGAAGATTTCCTAGCAGGACTATAGCTGAGGGCGAGTCTCATAAATGCATAGTTGTTCAATAGAATGACATTAGTACGGCAATGACTGCTTGCTTACAGTATTGGTAGTTCACAAATCAATCGCAATCCACTGGTATAACCCGTTCACCTTAACTCGGAGCCTCGGGCGATTCAATCTCCTTCGCGAGAGATCCCTATTTAATTTTCCCGGGTTATTTATTACTATGGGAATTATATTTTAGGAGATCCAGGAGGGTATCACTGGCGCCATCGAGAAAAAAAAACCATATATTTTTTTATAGACGGAATTTTCGAAGTGTCTACAATACCTCAATCATGTTATTTTTCAGGTCCAATGTCTGTGAATCTAGGCAAAAACCTAACACTAGATAGCGTAATGGCCGTTTTTGGTACAACTGATATCTAGTATCACGTCCGTGATCCTAGGTTTCGGTCGTGGGTCCTAAAAATACTATTAACATTATTGAGAGAAACGATTACTAAAAAATATGATTTTTTTTCCCGATCACGAAGGTTAAGAAACATAGGGCGCGTTCAGTGCATGGATGGGTGACCGTTCTATGACTAACGCTAGTGCCATTTACGAGCGGTTCCATGCTTCGCAAGGCACGTTAAGCAGTTGGTGCCGGCTGCCGTCGATAGATGGCAGTCGTCCCAAGTCAGAGGCCTTAGGGCGGCTTGAAAACTTCTAACAGTAGGTAAGACCAGCCCTAGTCTTACAAGCCTCCACCAATCCGGACTTGGCCCCCGTGGTGGAGTATGGCCTATTCCTTCATCAGGGAGAGACCCGTGCCCCTCAGTGGGGACATAATGGGTTGCTGATGATGATGATTGTAAATACCATTGGAATGACTTTTCAATGCTTAGCCATTATCATGCTGATATCACTCTATTGACGACCCCTAAGCCCTGTACGTAATAATTCCGCTATCAATCACTGAATCCGGCCTAGTTACCTACGGGGTATCACCTCGGAAGAGCTCGCGTCGCCATGGCGACGGCCAGTGACGTCATCACCAGCGATGACGTCAGTAAGGGGGCGTGGCTGTTGTATTTGCTGCTTTGCTCGCAGGTACCTGGAAATTAATAAATCGGGTAAAGTATACTTAAATATACCTATACCTTCCTCGGGGAAGAGACCCGTGCCCCTCGGTGGGGACAATGGGTTGACGATGATGATACTCAAATATACTCGCTCGCTTAAAATAGAAACGCTCGTAGCCCCGGCTGCCTGAGCGATCTTAAACGATCACGAAGGTTAAGCAACATAGGGCGGTTCCGTGCTTCGGAAGGCACGTTAAGCAGTTGGTGCCGGCTGACGTCGATAGATGGCAGTTGTTAAGCCAAGTCAGAGGCCTTAGGGCGGCTTGAAAACTTCTGACAGTAAGACCAGCCACTAGTCTTACAAGCCTCCACCAATCCGGACTTGGCCCCCGTGGTGGAGTATGGCCTAGACCCTTCCTCAGGGAAAAGACCAGTGCCCCTCGGTGGGGACACAATGGGTTGATGATGATGATTTTCAGATTGACAGACAGACGACAGGTCAGATGGAAGGGCCTCTCGTGGTGCGTGGCTGTCCGTGTTCGTCGGCAGTGCGCGTCCGTCCGCGATATCGCGGACCGTGGGAAGCTGACTAAAGTTTGATTGAGAGCCAAACAATCCACGGTTTATGTATGTATATTATTATTAAGTATAAGTATTTATGTCTTTGTTCTTATTTGCACCGACTACCCGTCTCTCCTCTCCTTCAGCAACTTTCCATCGTCGGTTGCCTGGAAGAAATTGCTTTAAGCAATAAGGCCGCCAATTGTACTGTATCTTTTTATGTTCTGTATGTGTTTTTCTGAATTTTGAATCGCTCGTAGCCTGGGCTGCCTGAGTGATCTTAAACGATCACTAAGGTTAAGCAACATACGGCGCGTTCAGTCCATGGATGGGTCACCGTCTATGACTAACGCTAGTGGCATTTTTCCGAGCGATTCCGTGCTTCGCAAGGCACGTTAAGCAGTTCGTGCCGGCTAGCGTCGATAGATGGCAGTCGTTAAGCCACGTCAGAAGCCTTAGGGCGGCTTGAAAACTCTGACAGTAAGACCAGCCACTAGTCTTACAAGCCTCCACCAATCCGGACTTGGCCCCCGTGGTGGAGTATGGCCTATACCTTCCTCAGGGAAGAGACCCGTGCCCCTCGGTTGGGACATGATGGGTTGATGATGATGTGTTTTTCTGGTACAATAAAGAATATTCTTATCTTATCTTATCTTACCGTTGATAGTAAGGTTGTAAGCCTTTTCGCCGGCCACGCCTGGAATGACGCTCCGGTCGCAGGAGCGAGTGACGGCACTGACTGACACGTACTGGAGCCCGCCCTTGGTATCTGCAAGTAATTCGAACGGGGCTGTAGATCAACACATCCAAGAGTAATTAATATCTTTTAAGTTTGAAAGTTTGTTAATTAAGCTAAAACTGTTTTGAAAAGAATAAATGTGCAGTTTCTTTGTTAGTTTCTTCTCCATGTAATCTGTTAATTGTGAAACTAACAACTTTGACTTCCGTAAAGTAAACACTTTGTTTGGACTATGAATAAAAATATTTGAATTGAATTGAATTGATCGTACCGTGAAACTGGGTAGAATGTAGCCAGTGATACGGTAGCCTACGACTTACTAAGCATACACAAAAAAAATGAAGCAATTACATACTGCAAAAACATCTCAACCAAAAAATTAAAATTTTAACATCCACCCGTGACACCTTTCGAAATGAAAAAATATCGCTGACCATACATTAAAAAAAATTGATCCCGAAACGATTACGTTTAATTGTAAAGTTGCGAAGCCGGAGGAGTTACTTATCAAACTTTGTGACAAGAAATGATTTTTTATATATCAGATTATATTTTGCTGTAGAACACAAACTTTTAACTATATCGCACCCTTGCAAGAACAACGTGATATTTCGAAGAAGACCATTTTTTATTCATAGTAATTGTTTTTTTAACGCGATTTTATTTACTCCGCAACAGCCGGAATAATGAGAAAAAGAGACACTGCATCACGTTATAGCGCTATCTCTTTCGGCCATTACTTTGAAACCTTAAAAAAAATGCTCTCATGTAATGTAAGGGTTCCGAAATAACACGTTGTTCTTGCAAGTGTGCGATCATCCCTCTAATCATGTGGTATAAGTGAAATTTTCTACGTTCTTTATCATATACCGGGTGTCCCAAAACTCGACGTCAACCCGAAGCCGGGTGAAAAGGCAAGTCAAGCTGGTTGTCAGAAAAATATAAAAAAAATCTAAGTTGTATGATTTCAAAATTATAGGGTTTTTTTTAAAAATCGCAAAATTACACACCCTGTGACAGTCTTTTTACTCCTGTTGCCACAAATCTTTACTTTTTCCAATTATTTTTTTTGCTGTGCAACCCTGAATAATGCTTCTCTAAACTGTAATCAAAATTTTGAAACCAGCTGCTCTAGCTTGCATAAAAAATAGGACTTATTTCCTAGAAAAACTTTCAAAATAAAAAATTGCCTAGTTTTAACTGACTGTATTGAAAAAAAAATCATACAACTTAGATTTTTTTTTATATTTTTCTGACAACCAGCTTGACTTGCCTTTTCACCTGGCTCCGGGTTGACGTCGAGTTTTGGGACACCCGGTATACACACACACACACACACACACACACTCCCAGCTAATTTTGAGTAATGCTCCCTATTTTAGCCCCCTCTGTGTCACCGATACTCCAAATACAGTAACAGATTATTGGGAGGCAATAAATTTAACTCTGTCTTATATCATATCACCTCGTCTCGTCCCGTCCAGTACAGTCCTACCCTGTCGCGTCACATTTTCATAAATAGACGAATACATCTCGTCTTAACTACTAACTCCCTGATCGTATCGCACTGTCTCGTCTCATCTCGTCCCACCTCGTCCCATACTAACTCGAACTATACCATCCCACCTCGTCCCATCTTACACCACCCTGTCAGTTTATTGAAACTCAAATTTAACACAGTGGGATTTTATATGACGGGAGCGTAATTCATTGTCAACAAGCGTCACTTAAAAACACTTTTCTTTTAAATCAAACATTGTTGCTGTGGAATACCACAACATTGTCATGTTTATATTTTGAACGACACTGAGTTCTCAAGTTCTCAATTCTCACTTCTCAAGTTTATTTGCCATACCAAGGTTGGTTGTCGTTGCAAACTCAACAACACCCTGTTAACTTGTTAACTCAACAACTTGTTATTAAGTGCAATAAATTACGACCTCTGTGGCGTAGTGGTTAGCGCATCTGCTTACCATGCGAGAGGTCCCGGGTTCGATCCCCGGCTGGGGGGAAAAAAACCCCCACGTCTTGGATGTTTACATGTTTGTGACGTCGCTGTTTCTGGTTCCCACGACACAGGGTATCCTAGTGTGGGGCCAGAAGCAATGTATGTGCTTGTATGTAAATGTAATTTTATGTTATTTTGAATATTTAGAGAGAGCATTGTAATGACGACATCTTGGTATAGGAGCATTAAATCCCAAACAACAACAACAACCCTAATGCAATATACATGCATACTGAATATACAGTTTTATCTATGTGACATCATAGGTCAAATTGATCGTAATAATTATAAATGAATAATAGGTAATAATGTGCTCTATTGTATTTTTTTAGAATATAACTATGTAAGAAACACTGGCCCTGCCTAGTTTAGACATCAGGAATTCATTATTTGTGTATAAGCCTTGTATCCTAATGTCGAAAATGTACTCTACATATCGGTGTATCTCTGTTTTTGATGAAATAAATCTTATCTTATCTTCCCATTCCTTCCCGCCCCGTCCCATGGCGTCCCCTGAGACAACTCACTTTAATAAACTAAACTTTAATAAATGGTTACAGGAAATGATGAGAATGCACATAATAGGTGCATGCACTAGAATAATAACCACATGTAATAGATTAAGAAAAAAATGTACTATGCTCTATTTGTATTCCTTATGGTGCGGCCACACTATCGCGATAACGCGAAGATTTGCGTTGTCGCGACATGTCTGGCCAAAAAATTCGTCCTATCGCGAATCATCATCGCGAATACAAACACCCTTCGCGCTGCTGTCGGTAAAATACCGCACATCAAAGGGCAAAATGAATTTAGCAACGTTCCAGATTGTCGCGACGTAGCGAAGGATTATTTGACGTGGCCAAGCTCTTCGCCGTAGAGCGAACACGAACTTTTGTCGCGACAACGCGAACACGAATCTTCGCCTTCAAGTGTGGCCGCAGCATTAATAAATAAAATAAAAAAAATAAAAAACTCACCGTTCCTAGTATGGTGCGTGTATACGAAGCAGTATTTGCTGGGATGCGAGGAGGCGCGCGCGATTGGCGCCGCGACCAGGTACCCAGTGCCGCCCTCCTGCCAACCGCCGTAGCATGTGTACACTGGAACGCGCCGGCGACAGGTTTTAAAAATAATAATAATAAAAAACTCACGCCCGTTATCCCCGAAGGGGTAGGCAGAGGCACCAGTCTCTAGAACTGGACCCACGTTTTGCCGAGTTTATTAGGTCCCAAACGTGACAAGTGGCAAGCCTGTCGCCGTTATCCGGGCACAATTTATCAGCGAATGGTGTTGCTGTACAAACAAACAAATGTACGTAACTAAAAGTCATTGGTACATGCGTGGTTCGAACCCAGACCCTCATGATCGAGAAGCAAGGGTCAACCCCACTACGCCACCACAACAATAAAGAATAAGAATAAATTGGAGGTAGTTTAACGAAAACGGTTCCAACCCACATAAAGTGAGTTTTTAGGTTTAGTCTGTAATTATATGCGTCCGCGCGACCGAGCGGTTCGGCCGCAGATTCCAGCGGCCGCGGCCAAGTCGCTTTCTGATTTATATGAAGCGGCCCGAGCGTCTCCGCTCTCCACACATTCTCACAAACAACGAAACAGCGTCCCGTCCGCTTCAAATGCACCGATACAAGTGAACACGTTGAAACTCGTCCGAGCGGCCGGGCCTCGCGACCACGCCGCTCGAAGGCGCGACCGCGCCGCTATTTAAATAAATCGTTACACACAATTGCTTCTAATTTCGTGGTGTAGCGGCCGGGCCGCTCGGTCGCGCGGACGCATATAATTAGAGCCTAAGCTCTTAATAGGCTATTTAACCGATTTCTGAAAGCCATCTCATATTGTTTGTTTGTGTTCATGGAGTTCTCAGAAAGTGGTCATTTTAAATTCTTTCGTATATTTCTTCTAAAAAAGGCAAACGCAAATCGACTTTTTAATTAAGCCGCCAAAACGGTATATTGGGCAATATGGCGTTGCACTGGTATTATGACGTCACTTCCCATTCAAACAACCAATGAACGTAAGAAAGAATGAATGACCGACGACATTTTTATTGACTTATGACTTCATGTTAGAATCGGCCAATCCATAGACCGTTTTTGATACATTGGCGGCAGATACAAATTATCAAATATGTTGCGTTTTTTTACAAATCATAATTCTTTTTTTAGTTAAAATGCCTTTAAGCGGTTCTTAGACACATAATTTATTCGAATACGTATTAATAATACTGTTTTTTTCACTCTGTCAAATAGCCTATTGCACGACTAGCCGTCTCTAATTTATTTCTTGCCTCCGTCTATGGTTGCCTAGAAGAAATTGCTTATAGTAATAAGGCCGCCAATTGTGCTAAGAATTATGAAAAATCTGTATATGTATGAGTACAATAAAGAATATTCTACCTATCTAAGCTTCTTTACGCTCGCCATACATGTGGGTTGGACTGTCATGTGTATAATTTTGCACATACTCATCAACTTTGCACATCTACAAATGTAAATTTAACTAAAAAAGCGCTCGTAGCCTGAGCTGCCTGAGTGAACTTAAACGATCACTAATGTTAAGCAACACACGGCGCGTTCAGCCCATGGATGGGTCACCGTCCATGACTAACGCTAGTGGCAGTTTTCGGAGCGGTTCCGTGCTTCGCAAGGCACGTTAAGCAGTTGGTGCCGGCTGCCGTCGATAGATGGCAGTCGTTAAGTCAAGTCAGAGGCCTTAGGGCGGCTTGAAAACTGACAGTAAGACCAGCCACTAGTCTTACAAGCCTCCACCAATCCGGACTTGGCCCCCGTGGTGGAGTATGGCCTATACCTTCCTCAGGGAAGAGACCCGTGCCCCTCGGTGGGGACGTAATGGGTTGATGATGATGATGATGATGATGATGATGCTCACCGGTGCTAGCGCAGTGCGATTTGAACTCGATGCTGTCCTGTTGAGCGCCGCAGCCAACACTGGCACTGTCGTAGTCACCACTGACGCACTCGGGGGCGGATTGCGTCTCATGGGAGTCACTGTCACCTGACGCACAGAATACATAATACTATGAGTTGCATAGGAGTGACAAAGCGCGCCATCTAGTTGTCTCTTTGTCACTCCTATGCAAATCGCAAACGCTCTCACTATCGAGAGTGAATGAAAAAACCCAGTATACGCACTCTGAAACAGAAGATTCACTCCGCAAAATCAATTTAGGCACTGACTGAAAACCAGCGCTGAGGGCCTACACCCTCAGCATTATGCTGAGTCAGCTGCCTTTTGCAGCAGCGGTTACACACCGCGACAATACTGTATAAATGTATTTCCTTATGTTTGTACCTCTTTTTATCTATGTTTTCTTCTCATTTGTATTTCGTATTTTTGTTGTGTGTGACTGTTGGTGCAATAAACGTTTCTCTTTCTTTCTTTCTTAATTAAAGAAAAAGGGACTCTAGCAGCGATACAATTGGGTATTTGACAGGATGTCAAATGAGTTACATTTAAAACGGAATTTTGTATGAAAATACTTGCTTGTGACGTCACATTACAGAGCACTCTTTATTTTTCATCTATTTAAAAATTGTAATGACTAGTAAATGATTAAAAGAAATACATTTGAACGTAAGAAAGAATGAATGACAGACGCCATTTTTAATGGGATGTGACGTCATCATAGAATCGGCCAATCCAGGCCGTTTTCGATACATAATTATCAAATTTAATCTTGTGTTTTTTTACAAATCATAATTGTTTCTTTAGTTAAAATGCCTTAAAGCGGTTTTAAGACACATAAGTTATACGAATACGTATAAATAATACTGTTCTTTTCACACTGTCAAATAGCCTATTGTGTTAACCCTTCGCCAGGCAAGGCTATAATAGTTGCCACCTCAAATTGAACCTTATCACTTTGAAAAAAAGTCCAATTTCAATGAAAAAATTATGCTAGTTCTAGCCGTTAAAGGGTTAAGCACACTCTGTGCAAAAAAGCTTAATAAAAAATCAACGATTACTTGAGTCGATTACTTTTTTGGGAAATTGACTTGTAAAAGGGCAGCACTCAGAATTTTAAACCCTTTTTAACATATTTTAGTATCAGTACAGGTCAGTTAAGTAAAGCTGGCACGTTCAACACATTTACACGTTGCGCTTGTGTAGTGTCTGTGAATAGCGCGCGGCGTGACGTGTACTGCATGCGCATCATGAAAAGTCTGCCCGTCTCTCTTGCGCGCGGTCTAGCTTATGAGTGTGAAGGAGACAGTGATAGTTTTACTTTTGCTACTGTTTATAAATACAGCGTGATCTTTTTGGTATTCAACCGTATGTGCGTTTCAATGAGGGATTTTTCTGACAGCTAAGAAAAGTAGTTCCAAATGAGCCGTTTTCAGAAGAAGGAACTAAAAAAAAACTAATGGCTGTCAAAGGAATGCAATTTTGGACCTCAGTCCAATAGCCATGTGATATATCATCGAATAGGTCTCAGCGAGCTGAATAAAAGTTACTATGACGCCAACAGCCAAATGTTTGTCCTTTCGGAGTTATATTGTATTGAAAATGTAAGTTTTTTTTTCAATACAATATTACTCCGAAAGGACAAACATTTTGCTGTTGGCGTCATAGTAACTTTTAGACCTGTTCGATGATGTATCACACATGGCTGAGGTCTAAAATTGCATTCCTTTGACAGCCATTACATTTTTTTTTAGTTCATCTGAAATCGGCTCTTTCATCCAGTAACTGACCACTGAGCGTCCGTGACCCTTTGTTATGTACATAATTAAATTATAATTAAATTGTTGAGGATTTCTGGGATAATTATTTTCTGTTTTGGTAAAGATTTTCTTAGGTGAAATTATTTTTGTTCATGTGAACATTTATTGAAAATTAAAACTATTTTGTGACTATTGATTCCACCTTATTTTTAATACTTTTCGCTCGAATTTGCTAAAAATATATTATAACAAGTAACACATATTATATTTGTATTTATTTATCTAAAACGCACCCATCTTACTAAAACCTAACTCTAGTATACACTTAAACTAGAGTCGCATTTTGAATCAAAATCATTTATTTTTAAACATACTGTATAGTGAAATTGCATAAGTGTGAGTACTGTGAACGTGCCAGCTTTAGATAACTGACCTGTATCAAATATAGCTACCTTTCATAGTAAATCGACTTCAAAGTGACAGGTTAGTTTCAAATACGGCTACCTGTAATAGTTCAAAATCAAACATGGCAATCGTTTTTTGCACTTTGCTACTAAACAGTCAAAGTGCAGATTGCCGCTTTTGATTCTATAGGAATCACTTAGAAGACAGGGATGTCTGGTGTCAAAAATGTTGTCACTTACCTATTGTGATCTGCTGCCTCCTGCGACGTCGGTCGGCCAGCGAGCCGATAATGGAGTAGCGCCCGAAGATTGGGCACCGGGTTGAGTTCAGAGTTGTAGCTAGAATATAGACGCAGACATGATAAGGATTTACATACATAATAGGGTAATTTCCAGGGTCAAAATAATTAAATTCTATTTAGTCCGTGTTTTAGATTATAAAAAAATATTGGACACGTATTTTTTTCTTTTTAAGGTTATTAATTTTACATTTAATTTTATTAATTAAATTTATTTACGTGTGACGTCACTCCGTGCTAAAAAATGCAGCACGGCGTGACGTCACACGTAACTTTAATGGGCTATATCTTTGTAATTTTTGGTCTAATCTATATATATAAAAGAAGAAACTGACTGACTGACTTAAAATCAACGCAGAGCCCAAACTACTGAACCTAGGGGGTTGAAATTTGGCATGGGAGTTCCTTAGGGAGCCTAGGGGAGCACTAAGAAAGGATTTTTTGAAACTCACCCTCTAAAGGGGTAAACGGCGGTGTTGAAGTTTGTATGGAGGTATAAAAAAATGTCAGATTTTCTTGAAACTTGAAATAAATACTCTTCAACACAATTGATTGAACACGTGTTTCACGGTTTTTCTAAATTTAACCCTTAACGGGAGTGAACGGGGTTGCAACATTTTGAACTAAAGTCCACGCGGACGGAGTCGCGGGCGAAAGCTAGTTTACAAATAAAAAAATACGTGTCCCTTATTTTTTAATAACATAAAAGACGGACTAATTACATTTTTTAGGGCATCTAGCCTATTATAATCCATTTATCTATACTTGGCATTTTTTTTTTACTTTAAACGGCACTGAATTAAAAACCTTTAGCGGTACAAAATTCGATACCGTTTGCAAATTTAGTACTAGCTAGCACTAAATTTGTAAACTGTTTCGAGTTACCGCTAAAGGTTTTTGATTTAGTGTCGCTTAAGGTCTGAAAAATGCCAAGTATAGATAAATGGATTACACGTAAGCTCACGCCTGTATCCCAGAGGGGTAGGCTGAGACCAAGGACTGCCACCTGCCACGATCCTGACAAATCACTTTCGCTTCATCGACATTCATTAGTCGCTGCATGCACGCACGTCGGTTTATCCATCGTCAATAATATCCTAATTTTAAGAGTTACGGGGCTTGTTCACAGAATGCTGCACTCGAAAGCGGGGAGCGCGTGATAGGTCTTGTTCTTAACACTTACAGTCAGTTAGCTTTTAGAATATACCTCGGGCTCTAGAGTAGGCTTCGGTTTTCGCCGAAAGCACACGAGTGTAATACTACTTCCTGCTCTGTATAAAACTTTTCTTCACTATTTTGAAAGGTTATGTAAAGTTATAAATAACAATACCAAATAAACCATTATTGCAATATAATCGGTTTTTGATTGCTCAGTTGAGTCTATTCTAAAAGCTTACAGACTGTATACCTTTTGTGTAGAGAAATTGGTCGTGTGGTTTGACAGAAATCAGTTCATTTCCAGACACTTGAATTTCGGACGACGAATTTGGACGACGAGCATGCATCTTGGGGATTCAGGTCCTAATCGCTCAGAATAACTCCTTTTGAGCGGAGAAAGTGGTCGCGCGGTTTGACAGAAATCAGTCCATTTCTGGAGACTTACTGGTAAGTGTGATGAATTTCGGGTCTATGGACGAAGAGCATGCGTCTTGGGGGGACTCCCAGAGCTCCTATAGCCTCAGATTAATCCCTTTTGAGTAGAGAAAGTGGTCGCGTGGTTTGACAGAAATCAGTTCATTTCTGGAGACTTATTGGAAAGTGTGATGAATTTCGGGTCTATGGACGAAGAACATGCCTCTTGAGGGGATTCCCAGAGCTCCTAATCGCTCAGATTAATCCGTTTTGAGTAGATAAATCAGTCGCGTGGTTTGACAGAAATCAGTTCATTTCTGGAGACTTACTGGTAAGTGTGATGAATTTCAGGTTTATGGACGAAGAGCATGCATCTTGGGGGGATTCCCACAGCTCCTAAAGCCTGAGATTAATCCCTTTTGAGTAGAGAAAGTGGTCGCGCGGTTTGATAGAAATCAGTTCATTTCCAGAGGGGTCTATGGACGACGAGCCTGCATCTTGGGGATTCCCAGAGGTCCTAATCGCTCAGAATAATCCCTTTTGAGCAGAGAAAGTGGTCGCACGGTTTGATAGAAGTTAGTTTACTTCTAGATACTTACTGGTAAGTGTGATGAATTTGGGGTCTATGGACGAAGAGCATGCGTCTTGGGGGGATTCCCAGAGCTGAGAGCCCTGCTGCAGTTCTAGCACCGACGTGTCGCGCCGGTAGAAGGTCAGGCAAATATGGCCGGATTCGCTGTGGAAAGAAAGGGTTTTGGATGAAGTCACAAATCGATACCTTAATTCGCAAACCAGCCAACTCCATTTGAGTTAGAATGACATAACATTACATTTACATACAGGCACATACATTGCTTCTGGCCCCACACTAGTCACAAACATGTAAACATCCAAGACCTGGGTTTCTTTTTTTTTGTCCCCAGCCGGGATTCGAACCCGGGACCTCTCGCTAGGTAGTCAGATGCGCTAACCGCTGAGCCATAGAAATCGTATAATTGGAGTTGGCTGGTTTGCGAATTAAGGTATCGAAATGACGACGTTAGAACCAAAGTGATCTAAGTGACATTTTTGCCAGAGGGTAAGGTAATTTTATTTTAATTTAATAATATTCTCAATAGAGTAATATATAAACTAATTAATATAGGTAATATTTAATAAAACTAATATAAACTAATTGGTAGCGTATTTACAAAACTGATACTAATAATAATATTGAAAAAAAGTAATCCAAATCTATTTTCTTATTTAAATAAAATATTGGAGCCAAATCGCTGTCGGCCGGTAGAGTGGGCAAGGTTGTTTCACAATGGCATAGAACAATCACAAATATTTAATGCCACACTAATCTAAGTGCTCCTCAGAGCTAATTCCGTAGAGAGACCACAACATCTCACTATAGAATTGGTGCGGTCTTCAAAGTGAAGGCTTGCTAGACCGATCTAAGTAACGCGATGCTCTGATCACTGTTGTGCCCTAGATCACTGTTTGTAACGTTGTCAAATACATATACCTAATCTATGATAACCTGTACTCTAGTTCTACTTAGACTAGCTAGAGAATTCCGCACTGTCGTCTTTCGCCTCATCTTTGGCCTTTGTACGTAGCAAACGCTGAGTTAAAATCAAAATCAAAATATTTATTGCACCATAATATAAACAAGGTTTTAAATAACACTGAGTGTATAGCACCGATTGTGGACCCTTGAGCTAAGCGTCCACTGCATCGGAACCGCTCCGTACGGAGCGGACGGATTTGTTGCTTTGTATTGATTTCTATGGTACTGCGTGCACTGGATCGGCATTTTGTAAATGCCGACGGCCCGTACGGTGCGTACGCTCCGATTCCGATGCGATGGACGCTTAGCTTTGTCGGGAGCGGCAATATAACTTAAGACTAACATGCTTATTATAAAAATAATGTATGCACTAGCGGGACCACAAATATTTCTTATTACTAGCTATATGAATTCTTTACTTTATTAGGAATCGCTCGTAGCCCGGCTGCCTGAAAGATAAGCTGAGTGAAGCTTAAGCAACATAGGGCGCGTTCAGTGCATGGATTTGTGACCGTTCTATGACTAACGCTAGTGGCATTTTTCCGAGCGGTTCCGTGCTCCGCAAGGCACGTTAAGCAGTTGGTGCCGGCTGCCGTCGATAGATGGCAGTCGTTAAGCCAAGTCGGAGGCCTTAGGGCGGCTTGAAAACTTCTGACAGTAAGACCAGCCACTACAAGCCTCCACCACCAAACTTGGCCCCCGTGGTGGAGTATGGCCTATACCTTACTTTAGGGAAGGGACCCGTGCCCCTCGGTGGGGACATAATGGGTTGATGATGATGGTCTCTTACCATCCTCTAGTGACGTGGGCGACCAACTTGATCTGCCTCTTATCCTTTTGCTCCAGAATCGAGTGGCACACGAGCCGCTTCTCTTCGAACGAGCCGTCCTCGTTCATTATCTGGAATTAAACATAAACATTTACATACAGGCACATACATTGCTTCTGGCCCCAGTAGGATACCCTGTGTCGCGGGAACCAGAAACAGCGAAATCACAAAAAACATCCAAGACCTGGGGATTTTTTTGTTCCCAGCCGGGGTTCGACCCGGGACGTCTCGTATGGTAAGCAGATGCGCTTACCGCTGCGCCTTAGAGGTTGCCGTATAAGTAATTGTATACAATAATGCATTAGTTTAGTTAATACTAGCTGTGCCCCGCAGTGTTACTCGCGGTTCACCGATTTTCCCGTAGGAATAAGATATTTCCCCGCGGTAAAACGAAGCCTATGTTTTAATCCAGGGTATCGGCTAACTCCATACCAAATTTTATTAAAATCCGTCCAGCCGTTTCAGCGCTAAAGACTGACAAACATATAAACACACACACAAACTTTCACGTTTATAATATTAGTGTGATTTACAACTTTAATTAACTCCTCTAAATTACAGTCTAGGAGTTGCGTAGTGCTGAAAATCAACTTTGGTTACCATAGGTGGCGCGCTTTGTCACTCCTATACAAATTGGATACGCTTTCGCTATCGAAAGTGAATGAAAAAACTCAGTATAAGCACTCTGGAGCCTTTACCTTGAGCGTGGCATTCTTGGTGGTAAACCGGTACTGGTGGGTGTGGTCCAGACTGTACCACTTGTGATGGTCCACGATCCAGGCGGGGAAGTGGCAGCGGTGGTGCTCATCGTCACCTGGAAACGACGGGATAATCATTAGAAATACACAAGGAACGGAATCTATTGAAAAAGGAAAGGTTATAAAAAAACATAGACAGTAATAAAAAATATTGGCCGGTAATTTCGTCTTACAATGTCAGTACATACTAAAAATACGTAAAGTCTGACTGATTCTTAATTCCGTAGAATTCTGACAGTTATCATTTTTTGACATGTCAGAGATTAGAAACCTTTTTTGGCCGGGCACATTTTTCAATTTCAATACGAGTGTGAATATCCTCGTGAGGCCCGAAAGCTTGACCTTGAAAATAACAATTGATTTTGTGATCACTTGAAGACATTGGGCCTCACGAGGATATCTGAGTCTACAAATTAATTTTTTTAGTGAATGTATCCATTTTATGAAGTGTGGAGCTCCAAATTAAAAAAGAATTTAAGGCGAGTGACAATTGTGTCCCTTTTCATCACACAAACAGTAAAAAAGTACAAGTAAAGAAAACATATTTTTATTGAAATATCTAATCATCATTAATAATTGATATGATATTAGATCATCTAATATCACTATCTACATCATCATCATCATCATCATCGCTGACATGAATTATTAAGAGAGCTAACAGCGGCATACTTTACTTTTCTAAAAATGTTTACGAAACCTTGAATTAGTAGGCAGTGATGCCAGCTAAAGAATAAAATAAAGCAATTAAAGTTAATTCGATGTATTGTTCGTGATATTGAAATTTTTGTATTAGGTTACTTGAGTAAGTAAATATTTAGATTAACCTTTTTGTAGGTAAAACATAAAAAATACGTAGCATTTTATTTTTTATTGCCCTCAAATGGGTCAAATTTGTCCCTTTTTCGGCGGAGAACTTTTTCAGTAGCCACACTTATGAAATGTCAGAATTCTACGGAATAAAAAATCAGACTTTAAGCAGACTAAGAAATAAATGGTCGGTAAAATGATGGAATGGGCAGTTCGGAGGGAACGGAGACACCCGAATCGGAATCAATTTTAATCATTTCAATCATAACAGCAAAAATATAGGTGCGACGAAGCGCGTAGCGTAGCGGAGCGTGTAGGAACGTGTTAGGTTGAACTGAACATGTAAGAAGCTACATACTACCCATTGATATTTCTTACAGACTAATTCTGATTTGTCAACTGCCCATTCGTAACTGCCCATTTAGCTATTTCACTGCTCAGTTTTTATTATATGGCCTGCTAAGTTTTAACTGCCGAACTTGTTACTAAATATACATTTCGTAATTTTCAACTTACCAAAACTACTACAACTTCCGCATTAAATCAGTGCCTATTATTATTATTATTATTATACGTTTTCTTTAAATTTTCACTCCATTAACAGAGGTACAAGTTGGCAGGGGCCGAGGCCAAGTGCATTAATTATTAACATTTTACAGTTCATTCTCTTTGCCGAAGAACTTTCGTACGATACGACATGTGTTAAGTATAGTGGCTTTTTGCAATAGTTGGTAAGTGGATCGGTGTATGTCTAGTGTTTTTAGGGCAGTGTGCAGAGTGTAAGGTATGACTCCTGTAGAAGAAAGGATTATTGGAATCGTTTTGACGGTTTGCACATTATTATTATTCTTATTATTTAGTCACTGTTACTAACTCGAACGGTGCAAATACTCACTGTTAGTAAGCCGCATGGTCCGGCTGCCGTCCGTGGGCGAAGACAAACCGTTGCAGGTCGCGTCCCCGGACTGAGCGACGTAGTACGTCATACTCTTGTCGCTGTGCTGCCCTTTGTAGATGAAGCATCTGAAAGGAATTCAGGCCAGGGCGTTAGTACAACTCGGGCAATTATACAGGGTGTCCCAAAACTCAACGTCAAGCCGGTTCGAAAGGGTTCGTTTGAAAAGGCAAGTCATACTGGTTATTAGAAAAATATAAAAAAAAACTATTTTTTCATGGAGCTGGTTTTGAAATTTTGTTCAAAGTCTACAGAAGCATTATTCAGAGATACAAAAAAAAAATTGGAAAAAGTAAAGATTTGTGGCAACAGGATATTTAAATTTTTTTGTAATGCCTTTGTTTTCACGCTATTTTTATTTTTTATTTTTCTGAAAACCAGTATGACCTGCCTTTTCACCCGGTTCCGGCTAGACGTTAAGTTTTGGGACACCCAGTATAGGGTATATACATTCAAAAATGAGAGTACTACTCAGTTCTCTTTAGCTCCTAAGTACCTACTGATCTTTTTCAAGCCGACTGAGCAGGCTACATAAAAAGTGAGCTATCACCAAGAATACACGTATAATAAATTAGGCGCTACGACGTATGTTTAACAAATACTAATTATAATTCATAAAAAAATTAATAGGCGACTGTTCGCCAATAGGGCTATCTCATTGTACTTGTCATTGCATTACTTGGGAAATCAGAAGAAATTATATGAACCTATAATCGTATCATTATGTATTTTTGCGTTGTAAGCGTTCAAGGAATACTAAAAGCCGAAGAGCTAAGATTTTTGAACAAGAAAGAAAGAAGTTTAGAAAATAGCTGTGGTGGTGTACAGAATCCGCTACTTGACTCTTTTTTCAAGTATGTCTTAAATGCTAAATATCTCTTCCATTACACCAAAAAATATTTTAGTATATTTTTTGAGGACCTAAAAGCAACAAAAACATTGTTTTAAAACGTTGCTTTGCTAAACAGCCAAAAACGCAGGCCGCCATTTTTGTCTATGGTTTGACGTCCTCTACGTTTGTAAACAAAGTTTGACATTCAACATAGGTAGAGTTCGTGCCACGAAAGAAGTATGAGTCACAATAGAACCTACGCACGCACGACTGTCAGATGTTTGTTTACAACCAAAGGTGCTTTCAAGATGGCGGATAGTGTTTTCACCGTTCCGATTTAAAAGCGAAAAATATTTTTTTTATTTGCATATTTTGCAGCCATCCTGCATATTTACTTAGCAAAGTCAATCAATATATTTCGGTTTCTTACGTTAGATACTACAGGAAATATCCATTTATCGCGTCCAATTTGATACGAGTCAAGTAGCGTATTACAAGCGCCACTATTTAAAAAAGTCGGTCTACATCGCTGAAAATTCAGGCGATCTGTGTTGCCAGAACTTAGGAAAATTATGGGCGAATATTTTCCGAATTTTGGCGACATTGGCCGGCCAGCGTCTGGCAACACTGATAGTGCAGAGTAGCCATGTGCTCGCCACAACCCACCTGTAAGTGTCCTCATCCGTTGCGATGGAGTTCCTTCGCTGGACCTGGGAGATTTGCCCCACCAGGTACCGCGTCGACCCTTCCTTCCACGTCGCTAGGCAGACCAGCTCCTCCACTGGAAAGGATTGGGCACTAGGTCAGATAGGGTCAGATTAAATAAGAATATGATTTACAGGAGGTGTCGGAGACATGGATATCTGAGGTGCGGGGGTGCTGGCAGTGGCGTAGCTACCTAGGGGCTAGGTGGGGCAGTGCCCCGGGGCCCTCGCCAGAAAATCTCGATCGAACTGAACTTTTGAAAATTTACTTTACTTTACCTACCAATTAATACCAAGTATTAATTGTCATTTATGTTGTTACTGTTTAATATTTTTATTACCAACCCTGCAGTGCACAAAAAAGAGCTGATGATAAAGTATGTTAGCATTTTTGTATATTTAATATTTTTACTTGATAAAACCTAACCAGTTTAGATAGCAGTGGGGCCCCATTTTTTTATTTGCCCCAGGGCATTTGATTTCCTAGCTACGCCACTGGGTGCTGGGCGCTGATTGGCTAAATCTTGGTTAGTTTGATTGGCTAGATCGGTGCGTGGGGCACCGCCGCGCGCGCCGCCGACGTCACCGCGTCAATGCCAACGGTCCGGAGTTCTCTTCTCGCTTGGACTACGCTTCTGTTAGGTCGTTGCACTTACAAATTACTTGTTATATTTTTGGATCATTATATCTTGTACCAGTAAATATACAGTCCACTCATTTTAAATCCAGTTATACGGAAATTTTATAATAGTGTGATTGCAGAACGTTGTGAACTGAAAGACTAGTGATAAAACAATCGAAACAATAACTGTTTCAAATTGTAATAATAATAATTTCTACACAACTCAATCACTTGACCTGGTCCCAAACTAGGATACCCTGTGCTATGGTAACCAGCAAAGACATTACATACATGGAAAACAAAAGCATTGTACCTAGTTTCTGTGGGATAGTTTATTTTTCCTCACTAGCAACACCAGATTTTGTTGTCTAAAAACTTGCATGAACTCAAAAAACTCGCAAAAACTCTCTTGCATGAAAACGTACCGTTGCTCTCCGTGGCTGGCACGTCTGGACAGGCCATGTAGCGAAGCAGAAGTCTGGAGTCGTCAGTGCAGCTCTCAGCGCGGGACGGCGGGTTAGCGCAGTCTCCGGAACCGCTGGACAATTAGAGGGACCAACTTAGTTACTAAAACTTTCGTAAGCACTACAGATTATTGACTTTGTTCCGTTATAAAGTGTATTCCGGATACATGTTAACTCCATGGTGTCTCCGACATCGACACCGTGGCATCCAAGAAGGTTACTATAGTCTGTGTCATCTGCGAAGGAGGCAAGGAAGGACCTTCAGTATTAAATACGTCCATGAAAGGAGCAGTTAATTAGGCATAAGGATCCAATGGCCAATAAACGTTTTTTTAAAAAAAGGAGCAGTTAATCTGTGGTGTTGAATGTTTTTGGCGGGAAGTTTTTGGAACTTTTGGCGGGTCTGGAAAAAAGGCAGAACAAAAAATGTAAAGATTGAAGAATAAGTCTTAAATTGAGCTCTATTGTTTATATCTCTGTTAATATACACTTGCTTGACTTTTTGTAGGAAGAGTCCGTCCAGGTTTGAAATTAAATGAAATGAGTATTTATTGTGAATCATACATGGAATCGCTCGCAGCCTGGGCTGTCTGAGTGATCTTAGACGATCACTAAGTTTAAGCAACATACGACGCGTTCAGTCCATGGATGGGACTGTCTATGACTGACGTTAGTGGCATTTTTCCGAGCGGTTCCGGTCAGAGGCCTTAGGGGGTGGCTTGAAAACTTCTGACAGTAAGAGCAGCCACTAGTCTTTGGGTTGGGGCTTTGTTTGTTTGTCTTTGTTTTTTTTGTTTGGGAGACTTGTAGCCTCCACCAATCCGGACTTGGCCCCCGTGGTGGAGTATGGCCTATACCTTCCTCTGAGGAGAGACCCGTGCCCCTAGGTGGGGAGATAATGGGTTGATGATGATGTACCTCTTTATATAGAACAAGTTTATGTTGTTTTTTTTCTATTTTATTACCGGTTGTAAGTAAAGGAGAAGGGCGCGGGGCGAAAAGGGCACTGCACGGGCGCCGGCTGGGGCTTCTTCCGGAACATGCTGTATAGCGGGGCATCCCCGCTGATCAGCTCGCATATCGACGCCAGGGAGTCCCTGGGCGAGCAGTAGGCTGGAACGGGAAGGGATTTTTATGTAAAGAAGGGGCCACGTTACAAGAGGTCACGTTACAACAGGCCACGTTACAACGTGTTAAAATACAAAGGGTCACGTTACAACTAGTCACGTTACAACAGGTCACGTTACACGTTACAACAGGTCACGTTACAACAGGCCACGTTACAACGTGTTAATTTACAAAGGGTTACGTTACAACGAGTAACGTTACAACAGGCCACGTTACAACGTGTTACGTTAAAAAAGGGTTACGTTACAACGAGTAACGTTTCAACTAGTCACGTTAGAACGTGCTACGTTATAAAGGGTCACGTTACCGTTGTACCGTGACCTATCCCGTTGGGCACGTTACAAAAGGTCACGTTACAACGGGCCAAGGCCAAGTTCAAACGGGCCATGTTAGAACGGATAACGTTTCATTAAACTTTATTAAAAATTCTTGTTCTATTAAAAATCCCGAACTAAACATTGCTACCGCTGAAGGTTAGGAAAATAATGCTATTTTTTAACAAATTAAATAAAAAAAAAGGAAACTTTACGAGTGTAAAGAGGGCTTCAAAAGCTCCATAATAACTAAACGAACCGTACACAGGAAGAATAAATTACAAAAAAGTTGTAAGAAATTAATTACGTTGAAAAAACTGTAGATGGCGCTCTTAATTACTCCTATTCAATCACTTCATTCAGACTACTAATTAAATTTTAATATTTTAACGGTCAAAAGAGAAATTAAACTTACTCTCCTTGTACTGCAGTACACTGGGGTGCTTTTCGTGTATCACCATACATCTGTAGCAGTCGTCGCTCCTGTAAACATAAACATAAACATTTACATACAGGCACATACATTGCTTCTGACCCCACACTAGGATACCCTGTGTCGTGGGAACCAGAAACAGCGACGTCACGAACATGTAAACATCCAAGACCTGGGGTTTTTTTTTCTCCCCAGCCGCTGATCGAACCCGGGACCTCTCGCATGGTAAGCAGATGCGCTAACCACTACGCCACAGAGGTCGTCACTTCGACAAACGACATTTCTAGTTAAACATGTTTAAATATATCTATGTTTTTACTATCCTTTAACTTTGTCAGATCTGCCTGACCACCTAGAAATCCTGGATAAAATTCAAAATTCAAATTAAAAAATTTTTATTTCAACGTAAAGAATTTACATTCTGCTTGTTGAATGTCAATGTACATACAGTTATGTATAATGTTAGCCGCTGCCTTAGGGCCGTCTGTAGTGGAGAAAAAGGCAGCGAAAAAAAACTCCACTCTGACCATCTTTTCTCAAATCAACTTAAAGCTAATACAAATTAGGTATGAGTGTTCGTATACCAAGAATCTCAAGATCCATGAGTGCAATCAATACTTGCAAAGTCAAACATCATTTAATATTCTTAAAAGGTAATAAAACACCAATGCTGCGGCCAGACACACGGACGGCACCCGTTCACGAGCGTAACGCAGAGGTCAGCCATCACCAGTCTCAACCATATTAGAGGGAGATAGGCGACCCGGCCACCGCGCCACCATTCGCATGGCCTTTGGCAAACTTGTGTGATAAAGTTCTTGTCAGTTATCTATAATAATAGCATAGTTTTGATATGCAATCACAGCGTCTGTACATATGTATGAAATTTATTAAACCCTATATATTATTAGAATACCAATAACTAGCTCGTTGTGGAATTGGTTTACTGCCAAGGGTTTTTATCATCTATAAAGTCATCTATTCTGTAGTATGCCTTTTTACACAGCGCAGTTTTAATAACAAATTTAAATTTATTTCCTGGCAGGGATAGAATACTTTCAGGAATTTTGTTATAAAAACGTACACTATATCCTACAAATGATGTATTTACCTTGGCTAATCTGAATCTAGATGAGGCAATTTTGTTTCGATTTCTGGTGTTAACGTTATGTATATCCCTGTTTAGCTTAAATGTAGTTATGTTTTTACGTACATACATTATGTTATCGAATATATATTGGGAAGCTAGCGTAAGAATTCCTGTTTCCTTAAAAAACTCACGTAGTGAGTGTCTGGCAGGTAAATTGTAAATACCTCTAATAGCCCTTTTTTGGAGAATAAAAATTGTTTCTATATTTGCCGCCCGCCCCCATAGTAGCAGACCATATGACATAATGCTGTGGAAATAACTGAAATAAACTAGCCTCGCAGTTTCTACATCTGTTAGTTGTCTAATTTTTCTAACTGCAAATGCAGCTGAACTCAACCTACCCGCTAACTTTTCTATGTGTTGATCCCATTGTAGTTTTGAGTCTATTGTAATGCCTAAAAACACCGTTGTCTCAACTAAGTCTAGTCTGTCACCAGCTATTGTTAAACTTGTGTCCATGAAAACTTAATACATTTTGTTTTTTTGGCATTTAACATAAGATTGTTTACGTTAAACCAGTTCAGAATTTTAGAAAGAGCATTGTTTACATCGTCTAAATTAGATTGACCTCTCTTGATTTTAAAAATTAGAGAAGTGTCATCCGCAAACAATACTATTTGTGACAATTTCTCAACTAGGTACGGCAGATCATTAACATACACTAAGAAAAGGAACGGCCCTAAAATTGAACCCTGAGGAACTCCTATTTTAACATCGGATCCGGGTGACTTAACTCCATTAATATCAACTTTCTGCACTCTATTAGCTAAATACGATCTAAGAAGTTCTAAAGATTTATTACTGAGACCGTATCTGATCATCTTACGAAGGAGGGTTTTGTGGTCTACGCAATCAAAAGCTTTGGATAGGTCACAGAAAACCCCGATGGCATCCTGCGCCTCCTCCCACGCATCAAAGATGTGATTCATCAACGCCACACCTGCGTCTGTCGTTGAACGACCCTTAGTGAAACCGAATTGTTTTTTATGAAAGAGTTTATTTAATGTGAAGTGTGTCAGCAATTGGTGTAAAATGATTTTTTCAAATACTTTACTAAATACTGGAAGTATTGCTACGGGTCTAAAATTGTTCGGATCATCACTGTCACCTGACTTAAATAAAGGAACAATTTTACTAAACTTTAATAGATCAGGGAACGTCCCCTGATCAATACATTTATTAAAAATTATAGCAAGGTGTGGTGCCATGATATGAATTACCGTGGATGTCAATTTAACTGATAGTCCCCAGAGATCTTCGGTTTTCTTTATATTTATTTGTTTAAATGCTTTCAAAATGGTTTGGGGGCTAACGTGGGAGAATTGAAATGCTATTGTGCACGGTTTTATATTTTCTAACATCAAGGATTCTGCTGACTCTGGGGAAGAATGTAAACACGCTGTTATATTGAGGGGGATGTTTGTAAAGAAATTTTCGAATATTTTTGCGATATCCTCACTTGTGTCAACTACTTTCCCATCTACCCTTAGTACAAAATTTTGATCCCTAACAAAATTTTGATCCCTAGGAAATGGCGCTGGATAATTTTTAGAAAAGATGGTCGGACTGGCGTTTTTTTTTCACTGCCTTTTTCTTACTACAAATAAGGCCCGAAGGCAGCGGCTAGCATAGTACATTGACATTCAGCAAACAAAATTAGTTTCTTTATGTTGAAATAACTTATTTTGTTTTGATACAAATTGCACATAATCTTTGTTCATTAAGATTCATTTGTTTATCCTTCTAAAATTAAATGAGTAAGTAAACGGTTAAATTAATTCCGTTTAGCTTAATATTCATGGAACAAGGTTTCTGTGACCTCTGTCCCCTATCTAGCTTGTTTTGCCTGCAATAAGACATCGTAGACCCCAAAAATTAAAACTGTCACACTCACCGGTCATGTCATAGAGGAGAAACTTGTCATACTTATCGTAGCTCCCCAAAAACTGTCACATCCATCTGTCATAGAGTAAAAACTTGTCATACTTATCATAGCCGCCCAAAAACTGTCACACCCACCTGTCATAGAGCAGGAACTTGTCATACTCCGCTTCAGAGCACTCGCCCTTGCTCTGTATGTGGGTGGAGTTGACAGCTATGAGGCCCGGCATGCCGGACTGGAACCAGCTGCCAGTCCAGACCTCTGGAAATGTGCAGCCTCCACCTGGAATTAAGTAGAAGAGACCAGGTTAGATACGTCGATTTTATTTCAGGCGGTCAACGGGCATAGTCCTAATAAAAAAGTTATATGTATAATTTTCTTTTTTAGTACAGACAATTTTGAAACGCATTGTGACGAATGATTGCTGCTCTATTGCTTCTATATCGCTCGTAGCCCCGGCTGCCTGTGTGATTTTAAACGATCACGAAGGTTAAGCAACATAGTGCGCCTTCAGTAGCTGGATGGGTGACCGTTCTATGACTAACGCTAGTGACATTTTTCCGAACAATTTCGTGCTTCGCAAGGCACGTTACGTAGTTGGTGCCGGCTGCCGTCGATAGATGGCAGTCGTTAAGCCAATTCAGAGGCCTTAGGGCGGCTTGAAAATTTCTGATAGTAAGACCAGCTAGTCTTAAAAGCCTCCACCAATCCGGACTTGGCCCCCGTGGTGGAGTATGGCCTATACCTTCCTCAAGGAAGAGACCCGTGCCCCTCGGTGGGGACATAATGGGCTGATGATGAAGTAAACAAATGCTTCCGTCATATTTTAGAGGAAACAAAACATTTATAGTTAACCGGCCATCCTGCCTTAGTATTAAGTAACTTTCCACTCTATCGGCATAAGCATTTCCAAAGTGTCAAAATGGGTATGTATTTGAGTTCGGAGTAGGCTAAATCAGACAAGTCCATACAGTGAAGAACTTATGTAATTGCACCCTTGATGTCAAGTTGGCCGACAGGCCTAGGTGACACACACACTAGGATACTCTGTGTCGTGGGAACCAGAAACAGCGACGTCACAAACATGTAAACATCCAAGAACTGGAGTTTTTTTTTCTCTCCAGCCGGGGATCGAACCCGGGACCTCTCGCTTGGTAAGCAGATGCGTTAACCGCTACGCCAGAGAGGTCGTCGCAACCTAGCCATTACGTGATTTGCGTGGATTCACTGAATTTTTCCATTGGCCAGCCATTGCTTCCTATTTGCTTCCGTCACACTTAGAAAACTCCGCTCCCATAGTGATTACTCTGACGACTCGTCAGTGACGAGTAATCGCTATGGGATTTCGACGATAAAGCGACGATTACGGGTCCCCTTTAAGGGCCAAACAGGCAAACAGGGCGACTTGTCGCCGCGTCAGTCAGACGCGACGTTGTCATTTGCTTCTGGCGATGGCGTCTTGTCGTCGTGACTCCGCGACTCTGACGCCAAGTGTACGGAGATTCGAACAAAATATATGAATATTGACGGCCGTGGCCGGTTGTCGCGTCTAGTCGCCGAGCTGTCGCCTGTCGCGTGTCGCTAGTGTGCGCCTAGGCTAAATGTTCAACGGTTATTAAAGAAATTTTCAGGCAAAAAGTAACGTTATTCCTTAAAAAATGTTACACAAATCTTACATCTCATAAAGCAATTCTTTCTTGGCAACAGAACATTCGCTAAGTTTTCTTAAAACCAATGCGTTTAATCTACAAAGTTCTATGATTTCAGAATAAGTATACACTTCACGTAAGTCAGAAAACTGGGCACGGAGGGTGAAGGGGGCTGATTTTTGGTTGTTTATATTCGTGGAATTGGGACCAGGGGAGGTTAAAATGGCGAGAAAATATAGAAAAATACGAAAACTTTGGCCAGCTTGGACAGCCAGCCAACACTTTGTTCTGACGAAAAAAAATTAGTTTCATAAGAAAATTTAGGTCACTTCATACAGCGAATTAAGTCGTACTGCAAAATGTATTGTTGCAACTTCTTTAGGTAATAATCTTAAAAGATTTGGCCCGATTTTTGAATTGAGAATTTCGCTAAGTAATTACTTAACTGTAGTGCTGTCTCGTCAAATTTCTTTAGAAAAGAGCGTGACAGCATGTTTCTTAAGTATTTACTTAGTGTAAGTTCTCAATTTAGAAATCGGCCCTATGTCAGTATGGGTGCGGACTCGCTCTCACACTATTTTGTCACACCAGTGTGACAAAGAAGATTTTTTTTCCTCACAGTCACACCAGTGTGACAAAGAAATGTTTTTTTCCTCACAGTCACACCAGTGTAACAAAGAAGATTTTTTTTCCTCACAGTCACACCAGTGTGACAAAGAAGATTTTTTTCCTCACAGTCACACCAGTGTAACAAAGAAGATTTTTTTTCCTCACAGTCACACCAGTGTGACAAAGAAGATTTTTTTCCTCACAGTCACACCAGTGTGACAAAGAAGATATTTTTTCCTCACAGTCACACCAGTGTGACAAAGAAGATTTTTTTTCCTCACAGTCACACCATCTTATTTTGACGGCAAGGATAGGTATTATTTCAACCTCATTAATATCACTGACCACTTATAAATCAACTGTTTCCTTTCAATTGTTTCCTTATGTCAAAGTACCTATAGTGAGAAATACGTACTTTGTTTGCTTTTTTAACTTGATTTTAATTTGTAAATAAATGGAAGCGATTCAAGCGAATATATTGCAAAAAAACGGCGGACAAGTATGAAAGTGTGACTGTGAGGAAAAAAATTCTTCTTTGTCATACTGGTGACTGTGAGGATAAAAAATCTTCTGTGTCACACTGGTGTGATAAAATAGTGTGACAGCGAGTCCGCACCCGTCAGTGGGTATTGTTCTAGGCTAGAACGATACCCACTGACCCTAGAACTTCTAGATGATTTAGGTCACCTAAAACTGGTTCCTGTACCAGGCTAAAAATAGCTACAACGAAGTGTAAAGCTAAAAGACAGTTTAAACCGTCAACATTCCTCAGTATACTCGCTAGAACAGTTAGGGTTACCACTAGAGACCGAATTATCCGCAACATAAAAAGCCCAAAATATGCAAGAAGAATACCGAAAATGTGCACAAAAATCCTTAAAAAGGGCCTCAATATGCAACATGAAGTAATAAAATATTATTTTATATTAGACGCCGGGTGGCAGATAGATGGCAGTTGTTAAGCCAAGTCAGATGCCTTAGGGCGGTTTGAGAACTTGTGCCAGCAAGACCAGCCACTAGTCTTACAAGCCTCCACCAATCCGGACTTGGCCCCCGTGGTGGTGTATGGCCTATACCTTCCTCAGGGAAGAGACCCGTGCCCCTCGGTGGGGACATAATGGGTTGATGATGATACCACTCCTCAGATACAGTGTTAATATTCTATGGTAGAGGGAATGACGTTACCACAGATGACTTAAATTGCTTCTGAGGAATGTTTTACAGGAACGGTGCTTTATAAAACATACCGTAACCTTCAAATACCTGAAGATAAAGATAAAGAATTTTATTTGTAAAACATGAGTAATCATCTGATGGTATAACAGTAGTCATTAGGAAGTCCAGCATTTTTTGCCATTTGAGGCGTATAAATATTGAAATATTAAAATCATGAAGTTACCATACAATGAATAAGACAATGTCACTACAAGAACTAAGTAGTTGTTGTAGTAGTATGCAACATCATATTGTCAAAACAAAATAATTTAATTAAAATATATAAAGATACTAGCTGTGCCCCGCGGTGTTACCCGCGGTTCATCGATTTTCCCGTAGGAATAAGATATTTCCCCGCGGTAAAACGTAGCCTATGTTTTAATCCAGGGTATCGGCTAACTCCATACCAAATTTTATTAAAATCCGTCCAGCCGTTTCAGCGCTAAAGACTGACAAACATATAAACACACACACAAACTTTCACGTTTATAATATTAGTGTGATGTGGTAAAGGTATGTTTAAAAAAATTTGTGGGGAGCACATGTTAACTCTGCGCGCGCACTATAAACTCCAACATTCCTGCATCGCGCAAGCAAAAGTTTACACATGACTTATTAATCAATACATCGTCCAACGGCCGTCCCCAGGCATACGATCTGGCTCGCGGGAAATTTCCCTTTATAGTATAATGTCATGTTAATTAAATTAAATACAAAATGTCAATTTGCTGTGTCACGGCAGCGCCACACAATCTATAATAATTATTTTCCAGTCAAGTATTCATTTATATCATAACAACACTTTTTATACAATAATAATTTGAGTTTGTGCTTGAAAGAGGCAAAGTCCTACTCTCGAATGTCTCTGGGTAACTTATTGTAAATAACAGGCCCCATACAGAAGATGCTCTTCTGCAAGAGCGCTGTATTGATTAGCTTTTCGTATACATATTTTACTTTCATCCCTTTGCATTCGTTGACTGACATCTGAAACACGTCAAAAGAAACTATCCTAACGCCGGCGCCAGACCTAGCTTCACATATTTGAACACATCTTTGAAGACTTTGCAAAGACTTGAAAACATATTTGAGCACATATTGGCGCAACCTGCCAGACATGCTTCGCAAACACTTCTCTCCACAGCATGAAACTTTGAACGCTTTGATGTGCGCTAAAAAACCGACACCGCATGGCAAAGCGCAAATGTTTCTTCAAACTTTGCAAAAGTCTTCAAAGATGTGTTCAAATATGTGGAGCTAGGTCTGGCGCCGGCATAACGATCATTACTTTGAAATTCGGAGAAGAGGCAGCCCTAACAACACTACACATCCGGTATTTTTATAAAAGGGCCAGGTTCCCACTAACACTGTAGCATTGTGCGTCTCTCCTCACCTTCTACCCTTTTTGTTCAACTTTAGCACTTATGCAAAGGGTTCTAAGAGCTACTAGGACAACCGGCAGTCAGGTCCATAGTACAAGTACCTTCAATCATGTCGTCAACTTAATTGCACTTTATGAGTATTGGTTTCCTTTGACAAAACGATTATTCTCTGCACCAGATGAGGGTTCTGTATACGTAAACAAACTGTTGAAATTAAAAGAATTTGTTTACTTGCACGAAAAGTGACACATAGTAAACGCTGGTGAGATAAAGTTTATTCACAACTCATCATCTTCTTAGGCTTGCAAAAATTAAATTAAATTAAAACAATATGTAAAATATTAAAATAATTATTATCTTGTTATTATTTTTAACAAGATAATCATATGTACAAAATTATATTTACAATGTCCTAATTAAAATTATATTTCTAAAGGTTAGTAATTCTGCATTCAAAGATTTTCTAAAAATTACTTGCCTCGTCTGGGATTCGAACCAACTTAAATGTAGGAAAAAAAACACCACTACTTTTATAATGCCAATCGAAAGAATGGCCAAAAATTAATAACTCTTCTTAAGTAACATAGTATTTTAAAAGAAAGGAACAGCGTGAAATTAATCATTTTAATCAAATTAAAAACATAACGATAGGTACTGCCGTAAAATTCCTTGCTGTTTTTCTAGATTTATTTTATGTCAATATCTTTAACGTCGCGGTACTCTCTCTACGAGTGAATAGAAGCATTTTTCTATTAGCCATTTGTGTTGTAACACTCTTTAATGCCACTAGCGTTAGTCATAGAACGGTCACCCATCCATGCACTGAACGCGCCATTCGTGATCGTTTAGCATTAGGTACTCAGGCGGCCGGGGCTACGAGCGATTCATTATACTAAAACATATTTTTCTAAAAAATGTATCTGTTAAGAAAAAGCGATCGGAAAAAATAATTGATAACAACCTTGTTTATACCAATTAACCCGGAAAATAGTACATAAACAACATGTTTTTCCGAATTCTCCAATAAACAACGTAAGCCGTTTAGCGAGGTGAATAAAGGATTTTGCCTCTAATTGGGGCTTTAATTATTATTACAAGCAAAATCTGTTTTTTTTTAGAACGAAATCTTATGATCGACTTACAGAAGCGACAAGTTTGAGTCGGACTCTTTGTCTTTACAATAATAATCCACCTTTAAATATACGTCCCACTATTGGCGACCTCTGTGGCGTAGTGGTTAGCGCATCTGCCTACCATGCGAGAGGTTCCGGGTTCGAATCCCGGCTGGGTACAAAAAAAAAGAAACCCAGGTCTTGGATGTTTGTGACGTCGCTGTTTCTGGTTCCCACAACACGGGGTATCCTAGTGTGGAGTCAGACGCAACGTATGTGCTTGTATGTAAATGTTTATGCTTATATGCCTCAGGCTTTCTGACTGTAAGACCAGCCACTAGTCTTACAAGGCTCCACCAATCCGGACTTGGCCCCCGTGGTGGAGTACGGCCTATACAGTCTGTTAGCTTTTAGAATATACCTCGGGCTCTAGAGTAGGCTTCGGTTTTCGCCGAAAGAACAAGAGTGTAATACATAACATAACATTTACATACAGGCACATACATTGCTTCTAGCCCACACTAGGATACCCGTGTCGTGGGAACCAGAACCAGAAATACTACTTCCTGCTCTGCAAAAAAACTTTTCTTCATTATTTTGAAAAGTTATGTAAAGTTATGAATAACAATACTGACCACGCGGGCCACTGGAAGTTTTCTTCGAAAGCTTGGGTCTTTTCGAGACAAAGAAAACCTCGTAGTCTTCGTACACAAAAACTCTTTTTAATTAGGAAAACTACAGTAATATCGTTTTGGATTTAAAATACAATAAAAAAAATAAATAAAATAAATAAAATCGCGGTGACGCGACGTAGCGACAAATGGTCATAGACCATATTTATGGTGGCAAATTCAAATGCCGCTGATGGCGCAGACAAATACAAAATAAACCTTCATCATCATCATCATCATCAACCCATTTTGTCCCCACCGAGGGGCACGGGTCTCTAAATAAACCTTACCTTATTGCAATATAATCGATTCTATCCGATATTAGCAGAGGTATATTCTAAAAGCTAACAGACTGTGCCTTCTTCAGGGAAGAGGCCCGTGGGGACATAATGGGTTGATGATGATGCTGGTCAATTCTCAAGTCGATTCGGTTGATTAATGTGTCACCACCATCATCTTTCGTGTCACCAAAGAGAGGTCGCCATTTGTGAACTCCTCAATTTATTAATATCCCGCCGCTGGGTCTAAAATGAAAATGAAATTCAAAACAATTACACAGAACGAGTGTTTAACGGCACAACAATTATCTGTGACAGACAGACGGACTTTCGGACCTCGAGGTGCGAAGATGAAAATGGAGTACCTAAGCCTACCGTCTGTAAAATGTAGCTTGAGCTCCGCGACAGCTGTCACACTACGCTGACATTCAGAGACGAAAACTAAGCAAAGACTGGTCTCAGAAATGTCAAAATCACGTACTTAGAAACATCTCGTATTCAGAATCGAATCTTAGCAAGTTTAGTATGAAATGGTGCTTAGCTAAGTGTAAGTAGTGAATATCGGTGACTTTACGTGAACTTAGAACTGTCACTTCTAAGCCTTTTGTTAACAGACTACTCCAAACGTCATTTCACTGATGTTCTACGAGCATTATCTGTGGGATGTTTTTATTCACTCTGACATATATAAAATTGTATGATGTTGTCCTGCTCCCGTGTAGCAATGTCAAATTTAAAAAACCGGTAAGAACTATATCACTAAAAAATGATAGACAATATAGATTACTTTCTTACGTAACTGTGAATACGAAAATTACGGCGCTTTACTAAGTACGACTTTAGTTTACTTTGCTAAGACTGATCTAAGCGTGAACTTAGGATTCGTCTCTGAATGTCAGCCTGAGAGGGCTAGGTTACGATATTGCTTAGACATCGAATAGTGTGCAGTAAGTACAGAGTTTTCACAGTACAAATATTCTGTGAAAAAATTCAAAACTTCATGGACTCAATTTAGATGGCAGCTGTCGCGGAGCTCAAGCTATATTTTACGGACTATAGGAACCGTGATGGCGAGATTTATTTATTTACATTTTTTATCTCGACCTTCTGCTCTCCTAGTAGGTCAGTGACCCTAGATTCTCAAGATCTAAAAGTTACTATTAATCCATCTATCTCTAAATATAATAGTCTCTATGTTAATCTTTGTTATGTGCTGTTAGTCTTCTTAATATTAAATAAATAAATAAATACTCCTCTGTGGCGCAGCGGTTAGCGCATCTGAACGGATACCATGCGAGAGGTCCCGGGTTCGAATCCCGACTGGGGACAAAAAAAAGAAACCCAGGTCTTGGATGTTTACATGTTTGTGATGTCGCTGTTTCTGATTCCCACGACACAGGGTATCCTAGTGTGGGGCCAGAAGCAATGTGTGTGCCTGTATGTAAATGTTATGTTATGTTAAAATCTATCTTTGACGTCATCACATACCTTGATATTTATCTAGCTGGCCAAATAAATTTAAGTACTAGTTCAGTAAATTAGACAAACAAATTGAATACTCATAAAATGGTATGAATACAAAAGTCTGCTGCGCTCATAGTTTGACGTAAAAACGACGCCATTAAAAACAAAATGGCGTCCGACACCTGTTGTGCCAAAATAACCGACTCGCGTTTAGACGCTTACTCAATTTCGACGCTTCGCAGCTCAAAGGACAGGATAAATTCAACTACAATCCGCGTGACCTCACTACGTCCTTATCCCAAACACCGTAAGGTTCAGAATCTCTCGTCGCCCCACTACTACCAATATTTTACAATTCGCTGCGACACTCGCTTCTGAGTGAATTTCCCTCAAGTTATTTTCAAGAAGAGTTAATAACTTTTACATGAATTAAAAGTTATGTGCAGTACCTGTCATGTTAGTTGTAGGAGTTGTATACCGTAGAATAATTATACTTCAAGGTATAACCGCAACTTTGAAGATCTTAGAAAAGGTGGAACTTGCAAGAAATATCAAGCAAGAAACAAGAGATCATCATCAACCCATTATGTGCCCACCGAGGGGCACGGGCCTCTTCCCTGAGGAAGGTATAGGCCGTACATCACCACGGAGGCCAAGTCCGGATTAGTGGAGGCTTGTAAGACTAGTGGCTGGTCTAACTGTCAGAAGTTTTCAAGCCGCCTTAAGGCCTCTGACTTGGCTTAACGACTGTCATCTTTCGACGGCAGCCGGCACAAACTGCAACGTGCCTTGCGAAGCACGGAACCGCTCGGAAAAATGCCAATAGAACGTTCACCCATCCATGCACTGAACGCGCCATATGTTGCTTAAATTTCGCTTATAAAAACGTAAAAAAAACCATAAAAATATCCGAATCAAAATCCGACTTCTGACGTCAAGACTTATCTGTTTATTTTGTCTGTGATGTATCTCTTTGATATAATAAATGGTTTTTTTCCTAAACGTCCCAAGACCGTTCTCTGTGGCGAGAGCCTACTACAACCACATTGAAGTTCATTGGACTCCAATAAAATTCGCCTCGAGCGAACAAATGGCTTTACCCGCAGAAAAATAAAGGGTACCAGCATTTCAATGAAACCTGACACCTGGTGAGCATTACCGCCCCGCCGGCCGGCTGAGCTAAAACAATGGAAAAACGCTGAATAGTAATGATTTTTTTTTTAAATAAAGAACAAAAACCGACTTCAAAACATTAGAGCACTGAAAACACTGAAATTATTTCAACGAATATGATTAATTTTTAATTTTTCTTTTTTTATTATTTATTTTACAAAAACAAAAACCTTATTCAATTACACAATTACGCCAAACTTGTACTTCAAATTTAACCATTCCGGACTTGGCCCCGTGGTGGAGTATGGCCTATACCTTCCTCCGGGAAGAGACCCGTGCCTCTCGGTGGGGGGACATACTGAAACGAAATGAAATAGTTCTTTTGCCTGAAATATCGTACAATTGGTGGTCAGTATAATAATTCATAACGATCTACACATTTCACCTGTCCAGGTATGAAAAAATTAATGTCTAGAAGTAATGTATAGAATAGTCCAATTATTTACAAATCAGATTAACTATATTCTTTTTAAGTATTGATGCTCATCATTACTCGAATATCATTGCTTACTGCATTTTTTTTTAAAGCACATTATAAAAACACATTTTAAGTTGAGTTGATGATGACATGTACCTATCTCTCTCTCTCTCTCTCTCTCTCTCTCTCTCTCTCTCTCTCTCTCTCTCTCTCTCTCTCTTGCTGGCTATTAATCCCACATGATGGTAGGACTGATCCTAAGAAGGAAGGCTGACCTTCCTTCTACCTCATGTATCTATGTACTATAGAAACTGTGATTATTTTTCTATAATACATAGACCGCTATGCGGTAGCTTATGTTCTCTCTGTAGTATTTAATGCTCTTATAGTACCACTTCGTTGCGTATGTGCAAAATGTATGTTCTGGTACATTACCAGCGCATACATTTTGAGCACCGACCTCAAAATGTATTTAATACCCTCATGTATGCACAATATGCATGTAGTTCGAGTTTAATGGTCATATCAATTTTGAAGTCTGATGTTTTTATATTAAAACTAGCTGACCCGACAAACATTGTTTTGCCAGATATGGGTATGAAAAATAGATAACAACCTATTCTCAGCCCTACCGAATATACATATGAAATTTCATTAACAATCGGTCAAGCCGTTTCAAGGAATATGTGCACTAACATTGGGACATGAGAATTTTATATATTAAATGTTTGACATCCGACGGACAGACGAACAGACAACAAAGTGATACTATAAGGGTTCCGCTTTTCCTTTTGAGATACGGAACCCTAAGAACAAGAATTCCGGCGAATCGGGTATTTCACAGGATGTCAAATGAGTTACTTTTATAACGGAATTTTGTATGAAAATACTTGCTTGTGACGTCACATTTCAGAGCACTCTTTATATGTTTCATATATTTAAAAATTGTAATAACTAACTAGTAAATGATTAAAAGAGATACTTTTTCCGAATCATTTTGTAATTTTTGTTTTAATCGAGCATCTCAAACAATTTATTGTTGATAGTGTCAAATACCGTATTGAGAGGGGTAGGCAGAGACCAGGGACTGACACACCTGCCACGATCCTAACAGATGGCTTTCGCTTCATCGACATTCATTAGTCGTTGCACGCACACGTAGGTTTCGGGTCCTGAATTGAGAACCTCCTTTATTTTTTTCTTTATTAATTTAAAAGGGGTTGGTACACAAGTGACCATGTCACCCTCGTTTTTGCTATTCTAAACTTATTCTAAGCTTATTGACTATTGCCATCCACCCATATGGCCACAATTGCACTCCACTCCACATACAATAAATCTCATGCAAGCCATTATGTACATACTTGTACATATTCATCCTCTTCCCTCTCACTTCATCAGTTCCACTACAGTCAACGCACCGACTGCTGGTTCTGACAGTGATCTCTCCCTACCCCTCGGCACGGCAGCCACACAGCAGCACGCGCTGCCAGTGGTACAGCAGCCTTCACCGGTTCCTGCCACATGCGCGGTCTCCATAGGTATTGTCGCCGGTGAAGTGACTGTTAGCCGCCGAACACCCCTCAACCGCTAGTCGACTCACTGACACAGCGTCTCCTGGCACTTGCAAGCTTTAGAGCACAGACTTCGAATCCTATCAGACCTAGCTATGCGTAGCTACGGTCTTGAAGGGGAGTGATGTGGCGAGCACATGTCAACTCTGCGCGCGCACTATAAACTCCAGCATTTCTGCATCGCGCAATCAAAGTTTACACATGACTTATAATAAATACAACGTCCAACAAACCACAGTTGGACCGGCCGTCCCCAGGCATACGATCTGCCTGGCGGGAAATTTCCCTTTATAGTGGAAGAGCATGATCACCCGGTCTTCCCTATAGTGGTAACCCACCCATTAGCCATCTTGTACACCATTCTAGCTTCTTCCGTTCACGGAAATGCTTCTAATGATGTTACAACCACCAACCACATTAAATGTTTCATACATCTGGTAAATTTGTTCTCTTACACTACTATTCCGGATGAATTCTAAGATGTGATAGACACCACACTCTGTGCAATTTTGCGATTCTGATTTTCTCATTAGGAACGCGAATTTATTTAGAGATAAGTGACCAGACCGTAATGGAAACGCTGTAATAACCTCCTGCTTTTTCGAAGTCGGTTAAAAACGAGTGAAACAATGGCGGACCGGAAGTCGGTTTGAATGGCTGAGTTTTGTCGGTGATTGATGCCGGAGCAATAATTAATTATTAATGTCTGTTAGCTTTTTTAATTTCAAGTTTGGAAATAAAATTATTTTCCGTTGGTTTTGGAGGGAACTTTGAAATCGAGAGGATCAAGAATCGGCTGTCAAACTAAACCAAAGTTTTAATGCCCTACGTATATAAATAACTTAAACAAATGACATAAACATTTACATACAGGCACATACATTGCTTCTGGCCCCACACTAGGATACCCTGTGTTCGCGGGAACCAGAAACAGTCACGTCATAAACAAGCAAGTTACTTTGAAAAACCCAGTAAGTTGGAATTCTATAGAAATTGTACAGAAAATGATATAGCAGTTTGTAAAGAATTTGTGAACGTTGTCAAAAACAGAAAATGGAAGCAAAAATTCATTGAGAAAAACCAAATCCTTTTTTAATATCCGTTTCGTCCCGAAACAGAATGCCAAAGCTTCCAGTAATCTCTTAATCTGTTGTAAAAATTTCGTTGTTTTCGTTTAGAAATAAGATATTTTTTTCGCTCAAAGCGGGTACGTTTTTTTTTACACTCTAATTAATAAAGGCGATTAAAAGATAAAAGATATTTATTTGTGAAACCTGAGTATGAATAGTATTGTAGACATAGAAATTATAGGAGAGAGTACAGTTAATTTCAGTATAAGGTCAATCACAATAAAAATATTCGTTATTATTTAAAAATACTATATCAGTATTAATAATTTCGTACCCGTCTATGGTAGACTCGAACGAAATGCACATCAAACTGAAGAGCATGCGGAAAAGCAGAGGCAGCAAAATCGGATTATAGAGTATTTTCAATGTGAAAATAATATTTCTACATAATGTTGTTGCGAAGTAAACATGTCAATGTCACCAATGATGCGTTGGTGTCACGTCATCACCTGTCACAGGTGTCCATTGTGAACTCTAAGGTCTAATTTGTTGAAATTAAAAAGCAAATGGATATGAAAAATTCCTTAAAAGAGGCCTTAGGGCGGCTTGAAAACTTCTGACAGTAAGACCAGCCACTAGTCTTACAAGCCTCCACCAATCCGAACTAGGCCCCCGTGGTGGAGTATGGCCTATACCTCCTCAGGGAAGAGACCCGTGCCCCTCGGTGGGGACATAATGGGTTAATGATGATGAAAAATACCAAAAATTAAATGTTGAACAAAAATATGTGGTCGATACAGTGTGGAATATCATTATGAGACTACATTTTAGCCGAGCGATGCCGGGTTTTCAACTAGTAGGTAAAAAAAACAATATCACATCTCAGAAAATACGAAATTGTCAATCGTTGTAACTAATGTCAAACTGCTGCAGGTACCTATGTCAAGTAAGTGTGTCAAAAGCAAAAGAACTATAATCTTTCAGACAAATAGTTCCATTACAGTGTACACACATTTTCTTCAATTTACTTTTGAACTTTGTCATGAATTCTCTTAGAGCACTTAGTAATTTATTTAAGTAGATGCTTAAATCACTAAGGGAAAGTGCTACAAATATATAAAAATTAAGATATGTGTAAATAAATAAAATGAGGAGGTTAGGAACAAAAGGTGACATTTACGTATTCGGCATAACGCGTTTTTGGTTTACTATCCGACTCAAAACCCTCAATTCTATCATTATATGCAATGATCAACTTCAAAAGGCGACTAATTTCGTAGAAAAATGTGAAAAATGAAAAAAAAAGACTTAATTATCAAAAAGTGACATTTTCTTACTAAATACATCCGACGTTGCTAAAGTCGTATCAAAATTGGTACATTTGCTGACAAGATTTGTCGATTTTGTATTTTATTTTATTTTACAACTCTATTCAATCAAATGGTAACATTTACACTACTTTATCATATTGTTATGATCAAAAGGTGTCATTTCATAAATACTTTATTAAATATTGGCTTTATTTTAACGTCTACATAAATACTTTTAAATAACTTATAATCTAGCTACTAACTGACACATATCTATAATCAAATTACAAAGTAATTGCATAGATCAAGATGTATATTTATTTTCTCGATTTAATCAGAAACACGAAAAGTGTAAATGACACCTTTTGTTCCTAACCTCGACAAATATGGTATGTTTGGTGAGCTAAAGTAGCAATACCACTCCTTAACTCATTCACAAACATCGCGAGGAAAGCCGAGTGTCTGAAGTTATCACATACCTCGGCGCAAATTGCCAATCCGCGGTGGGCATTCTTGGTAATTAAGCCCGAACTCTACAGAACACGTTATCGACCTTTTCATCTCAAAAAATAATGTACATTTTCGCACCTCGTATATAGCTCTGACGATGTGGCCAGGACCGCCAGGTATGGCGTGATAGGAAAAAGGCCTACCCAACAGTAGGCAAAAGTGGCCAGATGATGATGATGTTAATGATGTTGAAATTACAACAAAATAATTAATCGACTAGTTTTTTAAATAACTCGTTTTCACCGGAAATCAGAAATCACAAACTTATTTCAACGTAAAGAATTTACATTTTGTTTGTTGAATGACAATAATTATGCTTAATGTTAATGTTAGCCGCTGCCTTGGGGCCGAGTAGTGAAGAAAAAGGCAGAGAAAAAAAACTCTACTCTGACCATCTTTTCTCAAATCACCTTAAATCTAATACAAATTTGGTATGAATGTACAGTACATCTACCAAGAACCTCAAGACTCATGAGTAAAATCAATACTTGCAATGTCAAACATGATTTAATATTATTAAACAACGATATCGTTGTTCTTAAAAGGTAATAAAACACCAATGTTGCGTCCGGACATACGGACGGCACCCGTTCACGAGATTAACGCAGGGGTCAGCCATCGCCATTCTCAATCTCAACCATATTAGAGGGAGATAGGCGACCCGGCCACCGCGCCACCATTCGCATGGCCTTTGGCAAACTTGTGTGATAAAGTTCTTGTCAGTTATCTATAATAATAGCATAGTTTTGGTATGCAATCACAGCGTCTGTACATTTGTATAAAAATTATTAAACCCTGATGATCTACGGAATTCCAATGACTAGCTCGTTGTGGAATTGGTTTACTGCCATGGGCTTTTATCATTCATAAAGTCATCTATTCTGTAGTTTTCTTAGAACCGGCTTATACTAATGAGTCGGTGGTGAAATGGGGCTACTTTTTATTTGAGTCCCCACGTGCGCGAAGCCGCAGCAACGCCTAGTCTATGAAATAAATATCACACTAATATCAACATATTTCGCAAATTAATTCTCCTAACGGACGTCGCCTTTTCATTTTCAAACACGGAGCAGCCATTTTGTAAGAGTCTGTACAAATAAAACTTCGTCTATCTCTTTCTACCTTTATACGCTTGCTAGCGAGGTGGAAAGAGAAAGGAGAGAGTAAATGACTGAACTTCATTTAGTATTCAGAAAATGAATCTCAATCATATTATTTCTAGGCGCATTTATGAGTGAGGGACGGTGTTATGCATGCCTGCTCCGCTGTTCATCAATGAGCAATTTGAATGTTTTCAAATATCCCAATAAAATTAATATCAATATAAGTGGTCTGGAAGAGACCACTTTCAGTGATAAGGCCGCCGTCTGTACTCTCAGATTAAGAAATACTTGTGTAATTTCCTTTTTTATGTACAATAAAGTGTTCTCTATCTATCTGGCACCAAAGAACTGCAAATCGATTATGTCACGAAAATGTCGTGTCGCCTCGAATTATTTGGAAGCCAAGAGTAGTTTATTAAAATCAATTTAGCGTTGATAACTATCTGTATTTTTAAAATACCCTGCGCTGTCAGATTAAATTAATATAGTTTAATATTATTTATAAGTTATTTATATTTAGCTAAATTTTAGGTTACTAGATATATTTAGAAATAGTCAAAAAAGTACATTATTGTCATTTATATTTGCCTGCGCACGGTCATATATCGAGCGAATGGAGGCGAAAGGGCTGGTAAGGGGCGCCCCAGGCGGACATCCTTCGACCAAATAATAGGGGATGTGTTAGAAAAGGGCAAGACAAAAAGTACCGGCGTGCGTGCAAGTGATCTGTCAGGTACGTGGCAAGTGGCAGACCCTGATCTCTGAATGTTTATGTTATGTAATGTTTATCTCTGCCTACTCCTCTGGGGATACAGACGTGTTTTTGATTGAATAATAAATCGGTTTGGGCATAATTAAAATCAAATTTGTTTGTTCGTTACTAGGTTACATTGACATCTGTGTGTGCGTGTGTGTGTGAGTGTGTGTGTGTGTGTGTGTGAGTGTGTGTGTGTGTGTGTGTGAGGGGGTGTGTGTGTGTGTGTGTGTGTGTGTGTGTGTGTGTGTGTGTGTGTGTGTGTGTGTGTGTGTGTGTGCGTGCGTGCGTGTGTGTGTGTGTGTGTGCGTGTGTGTGTGTGTGTGTGTGTGTGTGTGTGTGTGTGTGTGTGTTTGTGTGTGTGTGTGTGTGTGAGTACGCGCGCGCGCGCGCGTCTATGTGTGTGTGTGTGAGATCATCATTAATACAATGTTAAAATTCAGCCAAAAATCCTCTTGGTTCCGTCTCGAGTCTCGTCAGAGCCGTCCAATCCCAAACGTATGTCTAAAACCCGATTACGCCGAGAGGAGGAAATTCATTTCATACAGCGCGTATTAGTCGTTTAGTTTGCTACGTAGACTGCACATTATATACCTACCTAGGCTTTGATTATCAGAGTCTTTATTGCATAAAACCTTCACCGATTCAGGTCAAATGACGACCTCTGTGGCGCAGCGGTTAGTGCATCCGCCTATTATGCGAGAGGTTCCGGGTTTGAACCCCGACTGGGCGAAAAAAAAACGACCCCAGGTCTTGGATGTTGACATGTTTGTGATATCGCTGTTTCTGGTTCCCACGACACAGGGTATCCTATTGTGGGGCCAGAAGCAACGTATGTGCCTGTATGTAAAAGTTATCCAAATGTTATGTTACATCATGTTCTTTACTCGATAGATATTAAGATCTACCTCACAGCGATCATCGTACGTGGGAACAAAATAACAATTAAACAAAGTATATATATTTCTGCCTTTTGGGGTAGACTCTGGGGCCATGGGGCCCGGAGGCGCGACTCCTCTTCAAGGAGATCTCATCGCGCCTAGTTGACGCCTCTGGAGATCCGAGGGCTGGTTGGTGCCTACTTTGGCCAAAGGCTAAGTCTCGCCATACAGCGAGGCAATGCCGCCAGCCTTCTTGGAACTCTACCGGCCGACAGCGATCTGGCTCCAATATTTTATTTAAATTAGAAAATAGCTTTAGTTCAGTTTTTTTTTAAATATTATTATTAGTTTTAGTTTTGTAAATAATAGGTCTTTGACTATGAAATTGCCGTTCTGCAGTACTGGCCATTTCAAATCAAAATAATTTTTATTTGGCTAAGAATTCTGATTTCAAATTAATTTTATTTTAAGAACATGGATTCCTTTTTTCCAAAAGTAGTCATTTGTTTATTGATTAGTGTTACATTTTCATCGCATTTCAATCTTTTTCGTCATCATGGATACGAAAAAATTCGACTAATTATGGAATTAAAGGCGATTGTGGAAGCTGATGATACACAATCTACGGCTGAATTAGCAGCAGCTTTCGACGTTAGCTACAAAACAATATTGGTCCATTTGTGTCAAATTGGCAAGATAAAAAAGCTTGAGAAATGGGTGCCCCACAAACTCAACGATCGCCAGCGCGAAGTACGCGTCGAGACATGCCTTGCACTGCTCAACAGATACACAAATGAAGGAATTTTGAACCGCATTGTTACCTGCGATGAAAAATTGATTCTGTTTGATAACCGCAAGTGCTCAGCAAGTTGGTTGGATCCTGGTTCAACACCTAAACAATGCCCTAAACGAAAACTCACCCCTAGAAAATTGATGGTCACTGTTTGGTGGTCTAGCGCCGGTGTGATTCATCACAGCTTCTTACCAAACGGGGTGAACATTACTGCAGATTGTACTGTGAAAAACTGAACACAATGATGGAGAAGCTGGCACATCTCCAACCAGCATTGGTCAATCGCTCGTCTCCGCTGCTCCTGCACGACAACGCGCAACCTTATACTGCACAGCAGACGGTCTCCAAGTTGCAAGAACTGGGGTTGGAATCTCTCGGTCATCCGCCCTACTCACCAGACCTTGGGCCTACAGACAACTACTTTTTTCAGAATTTGGATAACTTCTTTGCGGGAAAAAAATTCAATACCCGAGAGGCAGTACAAAATGCCTTTGAAGAATTTGTTGCCTCCCCGTCCAGCTGATTTCTTTAAGAAGGGCATCAATAAACTGCCACTGCGTTGGCAAAGATGCATTGATTGCATGGGTGATTACTTCGATTAATACAATAAAAAATACATGAAAAAAAATCGTTTAGATTTTTTCATACAAAACGGCAATTTCATAGGTAAAGACCTAATATTATGTAATTACTTTTCTGTTATGTCATTATTATTTACGACAACAGGTGCATTTACGACGACGCCAACGCGCTCGTTGGAGGTGCTGTTAGACCTTAAACCACTTCACATTATGATCCAAACAGAAGCGGCAAAGGCCTTATAAAGACTAGCAGTCAACGGTTCATGGAATTTCAACATGCCTAAAACTAGGCATACAAATTTGGTAATTGGACCTCAACTCGAGAGAATGTTGTGTATGGGGAGTGACAAAATGTTACGCGTGCACATCTCAAGGACCAAATATAACATCTTTATACCCACCAGAGACGAATGGAGGCATGTTCTGAAAACTACTGGACCTGACACGACTTCATGGTTTACTGATGGGTCGAAAATGCCATCTGGCACTGGTGCTGGCATCTGTGCACAGGACTTCAAAGAAAGTTTCAGTCTGGGGCAATATGCAACAGTATTTCAAGCGGAAACTTATGCGATCATTGCCTGTGCTCAAGAGAATATAAGCAGGAATGTCAAAAACAAAACTGTTCGTATTTTTAGCGACAGCCAAGCAGCACTCATGGCCCTAAAATCCCGCGTGGTAGATTCAAACAAGTAAAAGTGTTTAACTGTGTCAAGACCCTAAACAAATTGGGCTGCGACAACAGGGTGCAACTAGTCTGGGTTCCTGGCCACGCTGGACACATGGGAAATGAGGCAGCCGACGAGCTGGCGAGGGAGGGATCCGCGCAGCCTTTGCACGGCCCTGATCCAAGCGTGGGGCTCTCATCGAGCACCATTAATTGTGCTATCAAAGCTGAGGCCAATGAACGGCACAAATGCGAATGGGCAGCCACTGAAGGACTGCAACATTCTAAAAGCTTCATTGGTGAAGAAATCGCAGGCTCAGCAAAGTTCATACTGCGGGGAGGACGACGTCGTGCGAGGGCGCTTACTGGCGCTCTGACGGGACACTTCTCGACAGGGAAACAACTCCGCAGAATGGGGTTATGTCAAGACGACACCTGCAGGGCATGCGGTTTTGAAGTGGAGTCGATGGTACACGTACTGTGTGACTGCGATGTCCTTGCCCGAAAAAGAATGAGCCTTCTGGGAATAGCTTACCCCAAACCAGAGGACTTCAGGCACCTGTCCCTAAAGAGTGTGACCGACCTCGTAGAGTACATCTTCGATTAGGCTTAGGTGTAAGGTCAAGGGGCAGACACAACAGATCCCACTGGGTCGAAGTGTCGCCGACTAATTTGTCGGCCCCCGCACGACTACTAGATAAGATAAGATAAGATTATTTATGTTTAAATTAAATTTGTTATATCACTGTAAATAATAAATCAGCTAAATATATTAAACAAAGAACAAATAAATAAAAACACCCACTTGGTATAGGTACACGCGAAGTAATTAATGAACGCGTAATCGCTCGTATCCCCTTAATGACGTAATAATGACTATATCCCACAGACATGCGATACGGGAATCGAACTTGGGATAGCTCTCTGGAGGAGAACAGAGGGTACGAGTGAATGTATAGCCGACTGATTTTAAAAGTTCATTTAGAAAAAAAAAATGCAAAAAAGAATGAAGGCTTTTCAATGACAGATGTCAGTTGAGTTCATTAAAAAAAACTAGATGGCGCTGCAAGAAGACCAAAATGTCATCATGCTTTTAGGTCTGTGGTTTAAATCGTTATTAATCTGTGATATTCTAAACATCTCTTTGTAGTCTGTGATCTAAACTAGACTTTGTTTCGAAACTGTTGGAACTTGAAAGTTATCGAAGTATTTTTACTTTGTTTATTGGGTACGTACGTATGTGAATTGTTTCTTTGCTCATGACTAGCCCATGCATTGTGCATTTTTGTAAAATCATAGGACAGGAACCACAGATAAGGTACAGTGATGTCATGACGTCAGCACCATCTATCGGTAATTTGCGGTACTATTATTTTTTTTAATGACGCTCTGAAAAGCCCTCATTACAAAGAAAAGGGTAATATTCACAGAATCAAATCATTCACAAAAGACTTCGTCATATAATGAGGCACACCATAACAGAAAAAAAATGAAGTTAAAAGTAACGAAGAATTAAAATTCTGTGATCGATTGTGTGATCAATTCTTATCATTTAACGCTCTATCCAACCCTTATGGTGGCTTCACATCGCTATTCATGTTCGCGTATTCGGCAAATATTTGGAAAATTATAACAGGGGAATCGTAGCCCCGGCTGCCTGAGTGATTCAGTGAGCGTTCAGTCCATGGATGTGTCACCGTCTATGGCTAACGCTAGTGGCATTTTTCCGAGCGGTTCCGTGCTTCGCAAGGCACGTTAAGCAGTTGGTGCCGGCTGCCGTCGATAGATGGCAGTCGTTAAGCCAAGTCAGAGGCCTTAGGGCGGCTTGAAAACTTCTGACAGTAAGACCAGCCACTAGTCTTACAAACCTCCACCAATCCGGACTTGGCCCCCGTGGTGGAGTATGGCCTATACCTTCCGCATGGAAGAGACCCGTGCCCCTTGGTGGGGACATAATGGGTTGATGATGACGGAACCCTAGGGTTCCGCGGAACACACTTAGAGTATGGCTGCCTTAATAAAACATTGTGCACATAAACGCTACTTCTGTGCCAAGAAAGTTTATCGCAATCGGACAAATGGGACATCAATCCAGTGAATTTCATCACGGCGCGATCTAGGATGTCCCCAAAGCTATTTGTTTAAATAAAGAAGGAATTAAGGCACCCCACGGGATGTCGTCGCAACACGGAATCGTTCTACAAGTGCGGGTGAAATCGGGCTGTTGACTAAACTGAAAGGACTACGTCGGAAAACGGTAAGGGACTTCACACACGGCGGCTATAATATACATTACATCCCAGGATGTATAGCTTAGAGACCGCTCAGTACCTTTAAGATCAGATACGAAGATGTAAAGATGTATATTATAGCTGTCGTGTGCGGTCTCCTGACGATTTCTATGGAAAGATGTAATGAGATATAATTATCGTGCTTTAATATACATATTTACCTTATAGCCGCCGTGTGTGGAGTCCCTAAGGTCTAAGCTGGTGTCCCGATTTATTTTTGGGTTGCAAGGAGCCGTTTTCAGAAGAACTAAAAAAAAAATCGAACGGCTGTCAAAGGAATGCAATTTTGGACTTCAGCCCAATAGCCATGTGTTCATAGCATCATCAAATAGGTCATCATCAAAAACAAACTAACATTTTCAATACAATATAACTCCGAAAGGACAAACATTTGGCTGTTGGCGTCATAGTAACTTTTGTTCAGCTCGCTGAGACCTATTCGATAATGTATCATGGCTATTGGGCTGAGGTCCAAAATTGCATTCCTTTGACAGCCGTTAGATTTTTTTTTTAGTTCTTCTGAAAACGGCTCAGTACACCTCAGATATCGGGAAATTTGAGAGCTTATCATACTATAAGTTTAATGCTTTTTTCCCCAATCCTGACAGATCACTTTCGCTTCAGTCCCATACAACGTTCTCTAATCAAAGTATTGCGTATCCTGTCCGTAAACACCACATGACCACATAACGATGGCTTATGCCGAGTTTTCACGGTCTTAGTACCCTCGGACCGAGTGCGCCGTCCGAGTGAACTAACGCCTCTGAATGGATGGTTTTTCGTCACGACACTAAAATGGCCAATCAGAAGTATGAGTTTACTCGGTTGCCGCACTCGGTCCGAGCGCACTAAGACCGTGAAAACGAGGCTTTAGAGTGAATAAATACCTCGGATGTGCAATTTCAGGTGATTTTGTAACATTTTAAACGCCGTTGGGTCGATATCTTTAAATATTTGAACAAAAAATTTAAATTACATTACATTTAAGGTTTACTTTGGTTTTATCTGGGAACATTTTTTTTTTTCAGTAAGCAGTTTTTTTTACCTCCTGAATAGTTACGTATATTACAGTTACGAGGTTTTCAATATAAACCAACTTATTAAGGACCTTATTTGCACAATTTCACTCTACCTACGAAACATTCGATTGATTCCTAACATGACATTAATGCCTTTGAAAAGACTGCACGAATTCAAACAAAAACTTTTAATAACTTTCCTAGATAAACATCCGTCGTACAAAGCTCTAGTTTGCAATGAACTTTTACTGCGCACGAAATAAAAGTTAAAATTCCGTAAACTAAGATAACTATCTCAAAAATTACACAGCGTACCTTGTCCAACACATGTCACATGGTAGTAGGGTGGCAATTTAAAATGAATTAGGTAGACAGGAGGGACTTTTATAAACACCTATTGTCTAGTGCCAGTTTCGTTCTGGTGTCGAGTGACCATGGGGCATGGAAAATGGAAGTTGAAAAGGAAAAAAATAAGTACCTAATTCTGCCGAATGATGGTATTCAAATGTATGTATGTATATTTATTTTATTTATACATGTTTATTTCAATTTGTATTTACAACAAAATATCAGTAGAAATTAATTATAATGTGGGGTAGAATGGATAAATAGATATTTTAACTTTTAAGTATTATCCAAAAATATTACTGCTTTAGTAGTTTTCCGTAAACAAAACAAAGAGACATAAATTCATTGTTATATTAATAAAATTGTTTTTAGTTATTTCAAATAATTTCATCGATCCATCGATGTTTTTCTTCGTTTGTCCGGGCACACTCTCAATATAATCTTATTTGTGTATTAATATTACTTATTCTTTTTATCCGATAATAATACGTATTTATTACTCTCACTACCACTGCACATCTTATGGTATCTAAGTAAATATAATATGGTATTTCCTTCTTGTTCACATTAGGCGCAAATTAATAAATCAAATACACGTACATTACTAACCGCAGTATGGACCCGACTGAAAATCAGCGTTGCAACTGATCTCTCGGTTGCAACATTATGCTGAGTCGGGCCCATTTTGGGGACTCAATACTTAAAACTTCCTGACATTTTGTTAGATATTTAGATTTCTGTAAGTTTGTCTTTGTGTTAACTGTTAACTACTTGTATTTCCACCGTCACCCGTTTGTGTTTTCTGCTGATTGTTGTATTATGTTGCGTGATTTTGTGTTTTTGAGTATTGTGTCGTCAAATAAATATATTTTTCTTTCTTTCTTTCTTTCTTTCTTTCTTAAATATCTCTTCTCTCTGAATGACAGAATCATTTCATTGGAAAACCGTAGACCCATAGTACTAAGTGTAGGGATTTAAGCAACTATCAAGATACAGGCGAAAAGTATAGTTGATCTGCTACTAACTGTAATATCAACTGTATGGTCACTGAAATGACTCGCCTTTGTTTTTAATTAAAATGCCACTATTTAAATAAGTCCTGTATCTCCTGTGGCTGATTGGCAGAAAATTCTTATGGCGTTAAATCCACCGCATTGTACTTTATTTTGGTTTTAAATAAAAGAATAGAATAGAATAAACTCACGCCCGTTATCCCCGAAGGGGTAGGCAGAGGCACCAGTCTCTAGAACTGGACCCACGTTTTGCAGAGTTTAAATAAAAGTATCAATAAATAAAAGTATCAATAAATAAATCATATGTCAATAAGGGTGCCAACGACTATATTACGTTTTTGTAAACGCATTTGCCTATACCTTACTTCCACTTATATGTGTATATTTCTATACTTCACATATTTTTTTAAATCTGTTTAGTGATTACACCCTACAACCCTACATCCAAACTTACAGACGTGTAAACTTACATTAGTAAAATATTTCGTGTTTATAATATTTGTGTCAAAAACATGGCCACCCTACTAGTGTACTGATAATTTTAGGGCTGGCAAAACAATGGAGCTCGGTCTCATTTGTCAGCTACCCGGCTACCCACCCCGCGACCATTAGTCGGATTGCTAGCAATATATGCCCTATCCGATAGGGACACCATAGCCTCTACATTGTTTTAGTCGATTTAGATCAGAGGTTCCCAAACTTTTTATTCTCGTGGACCACTTTCAAAGTTTTACTATTTTCTGAGGGTCTGACAAACTGGTTATTTTTACCCTAAATGCGATTAAACCAGTATAAATTGATATACGTCAAATAGTTATTCAGAGTGTATAACTTATTTATTAGTAAGGGTGCTAAAAAATATCACCCTAAATTGGGGGTGTTAAAAAAGGTAGCTCATTGTCTTGTGTCCTATTTATTAAAATAATACTTGTGATTACACAAAATTATAAACATTATTACAAACAATCAACAATTGACGTTGATAGGTAAATCCAAGCCAAAACGTTAGTTCTTTATTAAGAACCCCAGCGTTTTTCCGAGCGTTTCCGTGATTCGCAAGGCACGTTAAGCAGTTGGTGCCGGCTGCCGTCGATAGTCGCAGTCGTTAAGCCAAGTCTGAGGCCTTAGGGCGGCTTGAAAATTTCTGATTGTAAGTCCAGCCTCTAGTCTTACAAGCCTCCACCAATCTGGACTTGGCCCCCGTGGTGGAGTATGGCCTATACCTTCCTCAGGGAAGAGACCCGTGCCCCTCGGTGGGGACATAATGGGTTGATGATGATGATGATGAAGAAACCCAGAAAATTTTTCGGGTCCACTTATAACTTATGAACCCCTGTTTTCTTTTCACGTCTACGCGGACCCCCGTGTGGTCTCCTATGGACCTCTAGGGGTCCACCTGGACCACTTTGGGAACCTATGCCCTATCCGATAGGGACACCACGCTCTGCATTGTTTTAGTTGAATTAGACGACAATAGGCCTTTATAAACGATACTAACTGACGAAGGAGGGCTTCTGACTACCCCTTTGAGGTACAGACGTGAGTTTATGTATCCCTGTGTTACTACAAAACAGGCTTCGTTTGTAGATTGATTCGAAACACCGATAGCTACACTATTGTTTGTCAGTATTACGTTGCTTTGAGCTTTCAGTTGGCAATCTTAAGTCACTTCGTTCATTTGTGTGTATGTGTGTATACACCTGAAAAGGTAGAACATAGAGATCCAGATGTAAGCAGCTACAACCCCTAAATGTAACCTATGTTTTTGACAACATAAAATTCATTCATTCAGTAATTCTTTTATTCGTTCGTTCGTTCGTTCATCCACTCATTCATTTATTCATTCATTAACTCACTGACTTACTTACTCACGCATTCATTCATTCATTCATTCATTTGTAAACTTAACGGGTGAGTGCTTGTTTTAACTCCTGCTCTAAATATCAACAACGTAAGAGCTGAAAAACAGTGTTATTGATTACTACGTGGTGGTAACCGACATGTTAGCTGAGCACTCCGCAATTACCAAAATGGTTAAACGCAGTCTAAAAAAAAATTTAAAAAAAAGATTGTGAATAATACAAAAATAAAAAAAATAATTAATTATTAAAATTGTGTTCCGGTAATAAACTAGTTCTATCCATTCGTTTCTCGATGTTTGTAATGTCCGTGGCTGGTTACCATGGCACAGGGTTTCATACGCATCATCAACATCATCAACCCATCATGTCCCCACCGAGGGGCACGGGTCTCTTCCCTGAGGAAGATATAGGCCATACTGCATCACGGGGGCCAAGTCCGGATTGGTGGAGGCTTGTAAGACTAGTGGCTGGCCTTACTGTCAGAAGCTTTCAAGCCGCCCGCCCTAAGGCCTCTGACTTGCCTTAACGACTGCCATCTATCGACGGCAGCCGGCACCAACTGCTTAACGTGCCTTGCGAAGCACAGAACCGGTCGGAAAAAAGCCAATAGCGTTAGTCATAGACGGTCACCCATCCATGCACTGAGCGCGCCCTATGTTGCTTAGCCTTCGTGATCGTTTAAGATCACTCAGGCAGCCGGGGCTACGAGCGATTCCATAGTGTCAGAAGCTAGTGGTTAATTTTGTGTTTAGCATTAAAATTATATATGTTTTATGTGTCCGTATAGTTGGCTTTCACACGGTCGATTTCAGTAATTTCGAATATGCCACAGAACTGTGTATTAATAGTGCCTAATAGTGCTACAAGGCACAATTAGCTAGAAAAAATATTTCAGGAGATATTAAGGCGACTCACTGAGGCAGCCAACTAGACGTCTACTTAGCAGACACATCACGAACGGCTGTATATAGAGTTATGATTTGTATGCCAGATAATTGTGCGCTAATAGTGCTCCCTACATGCTAAGTTTCCAGAATAGTGCTTCAATACAAGCTGAGAAAACATACCCTATTGTTGAGGCAGCCAACTAGACGCTTTTTCTTACCGTGATTTCTTCGTAACGGCGTAGAGTTTTAAAACAAAACCTATACCAAAAAACTGTGCGTTAATAGTGCCTCTTAATGAAATCAAAATGCCCCCGAATCACCTATGCGTTTAGCCAAGAAACTAATGTGAACTTTTACATACATTGAGGTTTTGGTACATGTAAGAACAAAAGTGAAAAAATAATATCAATCAGCAAATATGGCACGGACTAAAGTATCCGGAGTCGGTATATTAATTTAACTACTAAAGTAAACTACTATTAAACCTTTCCGAATACTAGTTACCGAATCACTATGAATACTCTGTACTATTTCTTTTTTTTATCTTTCCCAGTTCCAAAAATATGGAATTAATCACTATTATTAATCTATTGGTGAAATTAATAATGTACGATTTTTTATAATTTAAGATAGTAAGACGCTGTGGGTAGACTCTTCTCTCAGAAAGCGGTGAGATAATTAGAGAAATGACGAACGAAGCCTTCGACATTAACTAGTACAATTTTTTTTCCATGAACATGAATTTAGTTAGCGCTAACCAGTTCTCCTTGCCAGGGATCAGTTTTTTTTCGGTCACGTGACAACATGGCTAACTGATTTGACTCTTCCAGCGCAACACATCGGCAAGGGCTTCCGTCCTGCGTCGATTTATTATGAGTAAGTATGTACCTACCTACTGTGTGCAGTAATATACATCAAAATTATCTTTCCAAAAAATATTAAAAAAAAAACAACTATATCTCAGAAACTATACGATATAAAAAAATCTTCATCTTCAAATCAAAAATCTCTGTTTTCATTTTTTTAGGTAATCTGGCTTAGCATTACATATTCTGTGAAAATTGCGACTGGTTACTGCTAAGACACAGCCCTTAGAAGGTTGAACAGGGAAGGACAGATAGTGAATGCAGAGTAGGTAAAAGAGTCTCCTTTGGCACCCTGGGTGCGATACCCTAAAACGGGAACATCCTACTAAAGCGGGGCATCTGGACATGCGTTACTTACAACATTTGAAATTTAATCCTCTTTTTCAGCTTCGCCGCCGCATTCTTACTCAACATCACCAGCAAAGGTAGTATGAGGACGCGAGTCGCGCGCGACAACGTCAAAAGTCGCGAGAATTTGACAGTTAATGTACTGGAAAGTCGCGACTTTTGACGTTGTCGCGCGCGACTCGCGTCCTCATACTACCTTTGCTGCCCACTATTGACCAACAATGCCCAAGACGCACAGTGTACTAAACCAACTAGCCATTAGATGGCCGTGACACTCACCGAGTGTTATAATCACTTCTCTGCCTGTCGGTATCAAACAATTTTCACCCTAATTGCGTTTTCATAAGAGTTCATTTTAATTTATTGTAAAATTATTGTTTAGTACGTAGCAGTTTGCATACATTTCTTAGCTAAACGCTTAAGTGATTCGGGGGCGTTTGTGTTTCATTAAGAGGCACTATTAACGCACAGTTTTTTGGTATAGGTTTTGTTTTATAACTCTACGCCGTTACGAAGAAATGGTAAGAAAAAGCGTCTAGTTGGCTGCCTCAACAATAGGGTATGTTTTCTCAGCTTGTATTGAAGCACTATTCTGGAAACTTGGCATGTAGGGAGCACTATTAGCGCACAATTATCGGGCATACAAATCATAACTCAATCTACAGCCGTTCGTGATGTGTCTGCTAAGTAGACGTCTAGTTGGCTGCCTCAGTGAGTCGCCTGAATATCTCCGGAAATACTTGTCATAGCTAATTGTGCCTTGTAGCACTATTAGGCACTATTAATACACAGTTCGGTGGCATAGTTGAAATTACTGAAATCGACCACGTAAAAGCCAACTATACGGACACATTTTTTTGTAATGTGCATGTTTTTGTACAATCTACAAATAATATTCTATTCTATATTCAATTTTTATTAAGTTATTCCAAACACATCTCGTACCACGTCTATGCTAATGCAGAAAAGGGGCCGGCACAAAATACACTTCCAATAAAAAAACGATAATAATATAAATTAAACCACTACAGGGTGTAGTCTACAGGGTGATTGTTTTGTGAAGGACTACGCACGGGACACCTGCGGGTCGCGTGTTCTGCGGCTATAGGCGGCGTGCGCGCTCTTGATACTTTAGCACAAAGAATATTATGGATAAAACTAAATTACTTTATGTTTCCAGCAATAATAGACGGTTTTCTTTACGTAGAAACACAGATAGTAAACAATCCTTTTTTTTTAATATAAATAAAATCATTTCTCAACAATATCATTTTTGCATGTATATAGGCGTTCGCTGGGGTGAATTGTAATGTAATAACATTGTTCGATATCTTAATTTCCATGATTGGTACAGCATTGAGGTTTGAAAATTTCGCAGCCTTGCAAGAACAACGTGATATTTCAAAGAAAACAATTTTTTATTCATAGATTTTTTTTAACGCGATTTTATTTACGCCGAAAACGCCGGAATAATGAGCAAAAGAGACACTGCATCACGTTATAGCGCTATCTCTTTCGGTCATTACTTTAAAACCTTAAAAATATGCTCTCATGTAACGTAAGGGTTCCAAAAGAACACGTTGTTCTTGCAAGTGTGCGATTTAGGAAGAAGCAAATAGAAAGCAAAATATGAACTATGAAATAGTCGATAATTCATTATAGTGAGTACACTAGGATGGTGACCAGACAGACATGCTGATGACAGAATGGATGGTCACTAAAATTGTTATGGTTCTCCCAAGATACTAAGGAAGCAGTAATGTCTTATAGTAGGACTTAAATAGAACCAATTGGGAAGTAATTTTTAATATGGCCTATGCCTCCAGGGTTGGCATAGGCCACAGGCTATTAACGCGAACGAAGTCGCGGGCACTGCTAGTTTATTATGCAAATATTCATCATCGTTCATTTTTACGATACGGATTTTTGAGGTTACGATTTTACCCCGTATATCGATGAATTCTTTTAAGCGCAGTGGAATAAGTCGCACATAGTATTGACTGTCCGGTCGAACTTTTACGTGATTATACCCTCTGCTTACCCCAGGAAATGCGCGTGCGTTGTATGTTATGTCACCGATCCAGCGATTTTTTCAACGTACCTGTGAACAAAAAAGTCGCATATTAGGACGCTATATTACGAATGCAATAAACATAAGCATTCACATACAGGCACATGCATTGCTTCTGGCCCCACACTAGTATACCCTGTGTTGTGGGAACCAGAAACAGTGACATCACAAACATGTAAACATTTAAGACCAGGGATTTTTTTCGTCCCTAGCCGGGGTTCGAACCCGGGACCTCTCGCATGGTAGGCAGATGCACTAACCGCTGCGCCATAGAAATCGTCAAACTTCTGTAGGGCACATTCCTTCTCAAAGAGCGTGAGTATAATGAGTGCCACGAATTAAGATTTCTAACTACAAAAAATACAACAAAAACGGAAAGTATCAAGACTTCCGGGCCGCGGTACTCCTCGGAAGATGTAAGCAGTGCCCAGGTGTTTTAAAAGGACGTTTTTCTTTGTCTAAGTCCCGCCACGGAGTCTGTCTTACATTGCCTGTTGGGAGGGGACATCCGATAACGGGAGTCATCGACATCGATAGTGGATTTTTTTAAAGTCTTGATAAAGTTATTTTACTATATTAGATTAAGAAATACATGTGTAATTTCCTTTTTCATGTACTTTAAAGTGTTCTCTATATATTTATCTATCTATATTAATGTAGCCTACGATCCATTGTTAGACTGAACAATTTGTACACAGAAAAAATCCTAAAACTGTGACACGATTTTTTTATTATAATTTTCTATACATATGGTTTTTTCCGGCTGGTAACACAAAACACAGGTGTTTATATTTTTGCGATGTTGCTGTTTCTGGTTTTCACGACACAGGGTATCCTAGTATGAGGCCACGAGCAATGTATGTGCCTGTATGTAAATGTGTACCGTCCGGCCGTTGGGAGTTTACGATCCTGACAGGTCATGTTAGAACGGACGACGTAACCTTGAAGTGGCGTTAAATTTTCGATTAAAATATTTTTATGTCCTATTTATCCTACTAGCAAATAATTGTCATTGAAACTATATCATTGTGTAAACTTACAATCAATGTTATATTTTGCACAGTGATTTAAATGTGAAATAAGAAGAAATCAATATTTAATGTTCGTGCGTAAAATCCTTACTACGCTGTCACAAGGTTATGTCAACCGTATTTTTTTGTAGTGACGTACCAAAAATAACGAAAATAATAACGGTCCCTTTAACGATACGAAGTTGATGAACAGGCTTTAGAAAAAGATCATCGCGTTCTCAGAATCTCTCCGTACCACTGCCGTACAAAGCGATTGAGCTTCACCGCCATTCGGCACAAAAAAGATGATGACCCTTCTAAAATGCCTGCGAAAATGGCACAAGAGATGACTGAGTGAAGGTGTCTAAAAAACAAAACTACTTAATCGTGAGTCAGTAGCAAAAGCTAGTTAAGAATAACGTAAGGAATGATAACGTTGCTTTTCTCCCATCACTAGTCATATGAAACAGACATGTGTCAGGATCCTAAACTCCCAGCGGCCGCACAATAAATGTTTATATTAGATTTGTAAAATGTAATAATGGTCGGCAGATCATTATTCAAAAACATGTGACTATTCTCTGGCATATTATTAATAAAACAGAGAGCGGAAGCATGGCAAATAAAAAAAATCCTTTGTATCTCTGTAAAATAAAGGTCAACAAGAAAATAAAAAACCTAATATCACGAACAATATTAATTGTGCACATAAATTACACACAGCAAATTCACAAATAAATTAATAGCTTATCTTTATTTTATATTTACGTACGTTACGTTCTTTTTAAAGATATCGACAACCAGCCCGTCACTAGAACCTGCCAACTATGACAAATATTGTTTATGCCGCTATCGCTTGCATTTTATAGCAGGAATCTTTTGAAGCATTGTTATAGGGTAGAAGCGGGCGCGTCCTTCGCATGAAACATAGGGCTTCCGTGGCTATGGAGAAGTTAGGTTAAGTTATTTTAGTGACACTTGCGTCTCCGCGTGGATTTCCTGATCTCCCATCGGACGCGTCCTCGAGTGGTGGATAGGGGAACGACCTCCAGATATGGGGGGTACCGTCTTCGGCCGGCGCCGACCAAAACCAGGTGAGGGCGACGTCCAGTGGCGTCTGCTGCTGGATGTCCAGCGGGGCCCAATTTGGGCTCCGCACGTGACGGTCTTGCTTGCTTGGTGGATGCGCTTGCGTAGCTACCGGGCCGTCGCCAAACCCGGAACCCCACACTAAGTGGGACTGGGGGCTTTCGGGCCGCGAGGAGACAACCTCTATAAAAAGCGGGACGGAGGGCCAAAGTCAAGTCAAAGTCAAATATTTTTATTCATAATACAAATAGAATATTTACTTTAAAAACGTCAAACGGCATTTTTCCGAGCGATTCCGCGCTTCGCAAGGCACGTCAAGCAGTTGGTGCCGGCTGCCGTCGATAGATGGCAGTCGTTAAGCCAAGTCAGAGGCCTTAGGGCGGCTTGAAAATTTCCGACAGTAAGACCAGCCACTAGTCTTACAAGCCTCCACCAATCCGGACTTGGCCCCCGTGGTGGAGTATGGCCTATACCTTCCTCAGGGAAGAGACCCGCGCCCCTCGGTGGGGACATGATGGGTTGATGATGATGATGAACGTCAAAGTTGTTAGTTTCACAATTAATAGATTACATGGAGAAGAAACTAACAAAGAAACTCCACATTTATTCTTTTCAAAACAGTTTTAGCCTAAATTACAAACTTTCAAGCTTACAAAATAATATCGTGGATGTGTTGAACACTAGACACATTTATCCTCTGATTAAATTTAATATTAAACTACTATTTACTGCCAGACGTCCTTGTCTTCTAAATGATCGTTGATTTTATAATAAGCTATTTTGCAAAGAGTGTCTGATCAGCAGAGGGCATAGAGGATGGGCCGGGCGGGACGGAGCAGGAGGGGCCCCCTCGCCTTGGTGATGAGCAGCGGACGAAAGGCGCGGGGGCGTCCTCGCCTGCATTGCACCGGTCATCACCCCGTCGGACGAGAATGACCGGGCACTCACGGTCGTCCTCAGACCCCTACCCGTGCTCTGGAAGAGCGTGAGGGGCCTGCCGCGTAGGCGGGCATTCGCCGGTGGGGGTCTGGAAGTCAACGCTGTGCCGGTTTTCCAGGCCCTCGCCACCAAGGCGAACAGGGAGTGCCGCTGGGTTGTTTAGTGGGTATACCGTTCGCGGGGAGTCCCACATACTCCGCCCGTCCCCCGACGGGAGGAGATGCCCAATTGCATTTTCCCAGCGATAAAAAAAAAGGGGCCACGTGCGTCAGATCACTAGAAAACCAAGGGGGTGTCCATTAATTACGTGAGGTATTTGGGGGGGGGGCAGAAAATGGTGTAAACCTGCGTGAAAATTAAGTTACATTCAAAAAAATCAAAATCAAAATCAAAATATGTTTATTTTCAGTTTCAAACTTAATGTAGGTTACAATTTGTTGGGAGATTCCTTTTAAGTAAGAAATACCTGTGCCAGGAAAGTTGTTAAAACATTAAAGTTGAATGAAAATAAAAAACGTATCTTGATTATAATATGACAAAATCTGACACATTTTTTTTTTATGTTTATGTTCCTACAATAACACATTGAATAAAATCCACATTTCTCATTCCATCGGATCTCCAACACATACATACATAAGCTCACGCCTGTATCCCAGAGGCGTAGGCAGAGAACAGAGACGATCCTGACAAATCACTTCAGCTTCATCGACATTCATTAGTCGCTCATTCGCTTATTTTTTGGCTCAATAACAAGTATTAAAAAAAACATCTAAAGCAGAATTAGCTGTCTAAATGTGTATTATATCACCGTTATAGGATCTCAGGTGTAACAATGGCGCGCTAACTGTACCTACGGCGCGCGAAAACAAAATTAAAGTACATCTTTAAGAGATACTTTGAGACTCGACTTAAGCCTTGTTTAAGGGACATGGAAACGGTGCACAGAAGGTCGGATGTTAATAGTTAGTACCTGGGTGACCGAGCTTTGCTCGGTACTTTTTTTGTAATATAAAATATGTAATATAAAATTAAAGTAATCCTTTTCCAACAAAAAAAGAACTTGGAAAAAAAAAACATCATGACTCGAACCGGGTCACTTGAAATCGGCCCGAAACGGGTCGCCCGTTTTCCCGTCAGGACTATCCCAACCTTGCAGATAGACGCGAAATTTACCTCTGTATGTTATTATAGCAAGTTTCAATTGCCTTAAAACATCGATAAAACAACGTTTTCTAAAATGTAACCTAGTTAGATCAATTAAACGCCCCCGAAAGCATCTGCCTACAAAATTTCGTGAAAATCGTTGGAGCCGTTTCCGAAATTCTGATTATATATAAATATATATACAAGAATTGCTCGTTTAAAGAGATTAGATTCAAATATTTAAAAAAAAACAGAATGTTTACTTTACTGGTACTATGAACGTAAAGTTGTTAGATTCACAATTAATAGATTACATGGAGAAGAAACTAACAAAGAAACTCCACATTTATTCTTTTCAAAACAGTTTTAGCTTAATTAACAAACTTTCAAACTTGAAAATTATTCCTCACGGATGTGTTGGACACTAGACACAATTCTCCTCTGAATACATTTAATACTCCTCCTTTTGCTTCGTCTCCTTTCTTATGTACAATAAAGTAATATCTATCGATCTCTCTATTAATCCACATCTTTGTGTTCTAAATAATAAGATAAGATAAGAATATTCTTTAACTTTATTCGATAACGGCGACTGGCTTGCCACTTGTCACGTTTGGGACCCAATAAACTCGGCAAAACGTGGGTCCAGTTCTAGAGACTGGTGCCTCTGCCTAACCCATTCGGGGATAACGGGCGTGAGTTTATTTATTTTATTTTATTAATTCTTTATTGCACACTAGAAAAAAACAAAAAAACACAAAATATTTACAAAGGCTCATGGTACAATTGGCGGCCTTATTACTTAAAGCAATTTCTTCCAGACAACCTTGCTATGGAAAATTGCAGAGAAAAATTTGAAAGATGCGTAGCCGGTGCAAATAATCGTACATTGTCTGTACAATAAAAACTAGAATTTTAAGTTCCTGGTACCTTCTGTCCGGAGCCAGTGTGAACGGGCTAAACGTAATAAGAATAAATTCGCGCCGGACATAATTGGGATCCCTTAAACTCCGATTTAAGTCTTAAACCCTTGTTCAAATTAAGTCGTTGACTACGCACGTGTCCGGGCCAAGATTGGAGGTTAAACAGATGACTATACTCTGAACTAGAGGCTAGACAAATAGGCACAACTAAATAATACTCGAATGCATCGCTCGTAGCCTGGGCTGCCTGAGTGATCTTAAACGATCACTAAGGTTAAGCAACATACGGCGCGTTCAGTCCATGGATGGGTCACCGTCTATGACTAACGCTAGTGGCATTTTTCCGAGCGATTCCGTGCTTCGCAAGGCACGTTAAGAGGGAACATCACGGGCTAGAGAATAGGGAATGGATGAAAATATCAGAAGTGCTTGATATTTTTTTTGGTGATAGGAATAACCTTCCTTAACGCGGGAAAAAAGTTTAATTTTTTTTGGCCCCGTAGTTAATTTTTAAATATACTTAATATTTTACATTCGTCGTTCTGGGCTTAGTACGGCATATCAGACATATTCCTTAGTCCGCTACGTATGAAAAAAAATCCACCTTAAAAAGCTGTCAATGACACCACAGATTTTTTTTTTAATACGTAGCGGACCAAGGAATATGTCTGTTAAGCCGTACTGAGCCCAGAACTACGAATGGAAAAATATTAAGATTATTTAAAAATTAACTACGAAGCCAAAAAAATTGAAACTTTTTTCCCGCGTTAAGGAAGGTTATTCCTATCACCAAAACAATATCAAGCACTTCTGATATTTTCATCCATTCCCTATTGAAAAATAGGTATTTGTAAAATCTATTGCTGTCGCGCGATGCCCGAAGAAGCGAGCTATCAATGTGTGAATGGGACTGTCAATGTGTGCGTGGCACGCCCGCCGCCGCCGCCGCCGCCGCCGCCGCGGCGCCGCGCCCTGCGCCCGCCACGCTCGCGAGCGGGCCGGGCGTAGTCTGCAAGATTTCGTTCGGCGTGTGCGGATGCGGAGTGTTGTTTCGTCTTATTGTTTTACCTACCTGCTCTTTGTTTGACTCTGGCTATTACTTACTGGACCTTTTATTTTGTGGAGCTCAGGCTTACTTTACGAAAAAAAGAGACGATGTATTTTGGCAGAAAATCGATCCGATATTAGAAACTTTTTATATCGATTGTCTGTTACCAGATCGAAAAATAATCCGCTCGTTTTTTATAGATCCAAGTTCATTATTGATCCGATTCCCATTCAATATCCGTTTCAACCAATCCCTATTTTCAAATTCCCGCGACGGTCGTATACCTAGTTACCTAGCACGAAATTTAGGAGGCTCCGGACCATTAGATAGGTACAAGTTTTTTTATAGATCAGAGAGAGAGAAACGGTGTGACCACTGAATAGTTTTTTTATACCTCACTTTAGATATACTTTCAACATTATTCTGCCATGCTAAGGGTAAGAGCAGTAAGTCGGAAATTTCAAAGTTGAGAAAATGGAGGACAAAGTTTTGTATTACATTTTTATTTACTTCTACTTTAGCTTATAAGTTTTTGTAGGTCAGATTTTTTCAATTATGTAGCTTAAATGGAGTTCTTTCATGATACATGCTTAATTTAAACTAAATTACTATTTAGTTATTATAATATATTATTTAGTTGACGAAAACTCATAATATTTCTAGTACGAGTTAAATTTATTTGTACTGATTGCTTAGAATAACCTCAGTAAGTACCCCAGTTACTGCTTTAATACTAAGTATTCCATACATTCGATATCTATATTTTGTATGAAATTACGTGTCACTTTAGGGTACAAAAAACTAAGATGTTATCTAATAAGCAGTACATAATCACAATTTAAAAGATAATATAGTGAGACATCTATGCTTACAAACCTTGAAATGTAGTAAATTAACTAAAGTTTTTTTCTAGAAGGCTCTGAAAGTACGTAATTAAAGTGAATACCGTTTAATTTAACGAAACCTACAAATATGCTATAATTCAATCTTCAGGAGCCATTACACCTACAATATTTGTTACTTTTTATTGAGTTAATATGAAAAAAAATGTGCCAAAGAAATTATGCAATTTGAACCATTTTCTGAGAAAAACCCTTTTAGAGTTTGCTTGCCGTACTGAATCGACAAAATCTGAAAAATTATACGTTTTTATTTTCTTTGCATAGCTTGTTCAACCTGGTGTAGGAAGCTGTCGACTGATTTAAAAGAGTGACTAGGCTCAAAGTATTTTAATTTTTATCGCATGTAAATGCTGGCTTTTAATAATGTACACCAAAAAACTGAAAACAGCGAAATTTTGGTTTTGGGCGCAACAATTATCCATCCATATTACTAGGTACTTCTTGAGTTTCCTTTTTAAAGTTCTGTACCCAAAGGGTAAAACGGACCCTATTACTGAGACTCCGCTGTTGGCCCGTCCGTCTGTCCGTCCGTCTGTCACCAGGCTGTATCTCATGAATCGTGATAGTTAGACAGTTGAAATTTTCAGTTGATTTGAGATTAAAGCAGTAAGTGTGATTAGTGCTGACATTCTAAGTTAACATTTTTTGATTAAGCTCATTTACACAAACATAATGTTCACTTACAGACTGTTTTTATTATAAGCAAAATAGAACATAGATTTCGGATGTACAGTAATTAACGTGTAGAAAGTATATTTCCTGCTTTTACGCTAAGAAAACAAAATCATTTCATTGACTTACTGCTATTATGCTTCATGGTATTTTTAGGTTCCAGTGAATCTAGAAAACGGGGATTAGACCAGTTTTTAGAACATGACGCGGCGATTCAGGATATGTACTTAACTATTTTTTGATAAAAATCGACTTATTGCTCTTACTGTTAGCGCGGCAGTATTGATATTAGTGTGCTTTGAGCATTTCAATAAATAATATAAAAGGTTTATAACCTATTACTTATTATTTTCCAACAATCGAACAACACAATAATCTGCTAAATGCACTTCACGTAAAATACTCTAACTAGAAATATCGATATCAATGAACAACACTAAAGTATCGATAAAATTATTGACTACGTGTCACGTCATTAGTGTATGTATACGTAGTCCGCGCCTCCCCAACCCCAAGCCTCCCCCCGCAGAGCGCGATAGAGACAACTGCAGCTTGGACCGAAAATACCAATTAAAAATACACAAAATCGACGATTCGTAGTCCCCTGATTTCTTCTCCAAAACTTAACCAATTTAACTACTTTTTTCATAAATAATTAAAGAAAGGCTTTGGCCGTGTTCCTATGTTTTCCATTTTTTATATAATCTAGTAAAATTGCTTTTCTGGTTTTTTGAATACAGCTGAAAATCGGGCCAATTTTTTAGGTTTTTGAATGTTCATATCTCTTTTAATAATAAATTTATGAAAAAAATAAAAACATAGGGACATGCGTATAGTAGCCGTAGATTTTATGGAAAAAAAGAATTGCTCTACTGGCATTATCCAGGGAGGAAACAGGGGACTACGTTTGTATGGAAAAACTGCCGTTGTGTTTCCTCTTAAGCAGTTGGTGCCGGCTGCCGTCGATAGATGGCAGTCGTTAAGCCAAGTCAGAGGCCTTAGGGCGGCTTGAAAACTTCTGACAGTAAGACCAGCCACTAGTCTTACAAGCCTCCACCAATCAGGACTTGGCCCCCGTGGTGGAGTATGGCCTATACCTTCCTCAGGGAAGAGACCCGTGCCCCTCAGTGGGGATATGATGGGTTGATGATGATGATGAAATAATACTAGACAAAAAACTGTTCAAATTAGATAGATAGATAAAAAGTTTATTTGCCATACCAATAACTCACACAAAAAATATGACACAAATACTACACGACTACAATATGCTTACAACAAAAACCAAGACTAAAAGGAACAATTAGAACATTACTTGTATAAACAACAAACACACACACACGCACCTTCACACAAAGACACACAATCAAAATTATAATAACAATAAAAACCCCCGCATATTTAAGACCGCAGAATATTTTTACGGTCGACTACGAGTCAAAAAACAAATGACATATTATTTTGTGTTAAGAAAAGTTATTAATTAGATAGATCCTATTTTATTATCGCTCTAAATTTGTAGTGCCCTCCTTCATCCCTTAAGGACCTAAAGAAACTTCCCTTGTTTAGCCCCCTTCCATTACACCCTGACTGACAGACATGGCTTGGTACGAAAGCGCCGCCTCGCGACTAGAAGCGGAACTGTTGCCTTTGGATCGCCGCGACGCGCGCACGATCCTGTGTTTTTGTGTACTTTTGCGGAAATAGTGCTTTCCCCTGGACTTTCTCTCAACCTTCAACGCTTCCACTGCTTGTGCTGTGCCTACTGAACTTGGTGCCATCCTGGATTCACGCTGAGCTGATACGCTGAGCTGATGCGCGCTGCTGAATAAATGTAAGTACCTAGCCAGACTGACCAAAACCTATCTTTGCGCACCTTTATTAGGTTCCTCTTCTGTGAATCATCCCCCAACCCTTAAGGTTAGTATTATATTACTTTGCGACCCCCCTAGCACCTTCTTTCGTGTACATTTCTGGTAGCAGACCGTGGTTACTTTCCCCTCTTTTTTTCTTGTTCAACCCCTATTTTTTGAGATTTCACCCCTTGCGGTTCGACCTCCCCACTATTCTTAGTGCAACCCCATTGTTTTCGCGGTTTAATTCCCGTTAGTTTCAATGCTATAGGCAAATATTTATTGCATACTTATTGCATTCAATTACGTAGATATCTAAATCGTCTAAAACTGTGCATCGGTGATAAGACAGCCGTGTCCGACCGGTTTCTTCTTTTGTTCTCGCGAAGCGGCCGGCTCGAGTTTTTATACTATTGAATTTTGTCCTGTATGTTTATATGCCTATTTTGCAAGTGTGATTCCGCTATTGTAATAGTAAAACACCTTGTTTACGGTGATTTCACCTGCCTATCACATTTTATTGAGTATTGAGTGACTTGTTATCACTACATAATGCCGGATAGGTATGAGAATGTTTTGTTTACTGACACTGAGGAGTACAGAACGAGTATGGGGACGGTTCGATTCTTCGTGAGTTGGATTTCTGCAACCCACGATATCCTAAATACTGCTGCTCCAGCTAAACTTATATTTAGACTGGGTGACCTGGAAGCAAACTTTACGAAATTTATTGATTGTTGTAGCCGTTTGTTAGGTGGTCTCGACCCGGCCATTGATACCCAGGAAGCTGAGTATGTTCAGACCCAGATGCGGTCTATGTGTGACACGGTCGATGATTTGCGCTTGAAATATTCGGAGCTCAAGCCCAAGGAGACGGCCCTCCCCTCCCATTTCTCTAATTTAACCAATCTCTCCCGGTTGTCAGACGGTCAACCAAGACAAAAATTACCCGATTTGCCGATCCCTAAATTCAGTGGGCGTCCCGATTCATGGGTCAGTTTTTTAGACCAGTTTGACAGTGTTGTGGACTGTCAACCTGACCTTACCCCTACCCAAAAACTACATTACCTAGTAGGTGCCTTGAGTGACGAGCCCCGCCGTTTGATACAACATTTACGCATCGAAGCGGGCAACTATGAGGTTGCGCGTGACCTACTTAAACGGCGTTACCATAACACCCGTGTCCTCGCTGATACACACATTGCCCAAATATTGCACCTACAAGAAATTAGCCCTAAGCTGACTGGGTTACGTGCCTCCTTTCTTAACCCACTTTTGACAGCATATAGGTGCCTCGAGCGACTTGGTTTACCTGTAGGAGAATGGTCTTACCTGCTGGTTCATATTTCTTTGACCAAACTGCCTTCGGACCTGAAGTCCCGCTTTGAGCGCCGTTATGGCGATAACAAAAGAGACCTTCCTACTTTCGACCAACTAGTGTCCTTCCTAGAGGACGAATGTAGGCACCACGATAATGTTGGGAATACGGCCCTTATTGATAACGCTCGTTCCGTGTCCGTGCCTACCCCGCATTCTCCTCCGCCGAGGCAGCCGCGTGCCCCTATTTACCGTCGCATTTATTCAGCCGCAGTTTCCTCTCCTAAACCTCACGCCGCCGTAAGCACTTGTGCCATGTGCGCCTCGTCCTCGCATTACCTACGTGAATGTGACCAGTTTATTCGCTTGTCTCCACGTGCGCGTTCCTCATTTGTGCGACAGGCCGGCCTTTGTTATCGCTGCTTGGATAAGCATTCGATCGCTATGTGCCCTCGTGACTATCATTGCCGTACTTGTCGTCGCTCGACCCATCACACGCTGCTGTGTTTTAATGACTCACGGAACCCTGAATAGCCTCGTCGTAACAATGTTACATTCCGTGAGTCTCCTCCACGCCGCTCCTCTCCCACGGAAAATTCACGTTCCTCACCTCCGCGTATGGGCGGGGGCCCCCACCGCAATGTAGGGGGCACCCGTCGTATGGTCGGGGGCACCAAATACTATGGCGATTCCGGCCGTCCCTCCTCGCGGTCTCCTGTTCCTGCGTTGGAACAGAACTCTCCACGTTCCCAGACGCCGCCATCTCAACGTCGTTCTTATAATTTACCGCCTACTCCTCGTGAGTCTTACGGAACGCCGTCTTCCTCTAGGACATACAACCGCTCTCCCTCTATTGATCGTCAGCGCCAATGACTAGCTTGCCCACAGATCCGACCACCTTCTCATGTTGTTATTCCTGCCTCGTTAGTTCTCCTCCCTACCGCTGTCATCCATGTGCGTTCCGCTTCCGGTTATTATGTCGAAGCGCGTGCACTCTGTGACACTGGTGCCCAAGGCTGTTTGCTAACTACTGATTTAGTAGTGGATAAGCTAAACAAGCCAGTGTGTCCCACCATATCTCCAGTGCGAGGTATTGGTAATGTCGAATCTGTAAGAGTTCGAGGTGGTGTCTCCTTCACATTCAAACCTGCGGAGTCTACCTTTCCTGAGATCACAGCCTCGGCTATGGTCATCGATGTTATTGCCGGTATGCATCCTGAACTAGAGTTGTCCTCTAGTTTAGTATCATGTGTTTCCTCATTGCCTCTAGCCGATCCTTCCTTTTATAGCCCCGGCCCTATAGATGTGCTCCTAGGTGCTGACGTGTTTGGATCTTTACTGTGTCTCGATTTGCCTGTTTCATACACTGCTGGTCTCACTGCGGTCCCAACTGTCTTGGGATACATTCTTTCTGGCCCAATTCCCAATTCAACTCCCCCTGATGTTCCTTTGACCGGTGTTACCCTTTCCCAGATGGTTGAACGGTTTTGGAAGGTAGAAGAACCACCTGAGCCATCCATAAATCTTGTAGACAATGAATGTGAGCAAATATTTAAGTCTACTACTCAACGTGAACCTGATGGTCGTTTCATGGTTCGTCTCCCCTTTTTGCTTGACCGTCCTCACCTTGGCGACTCGAAGTCCATTGCCCTCAAACGTTTTTTGTGCCTTGAAAAACGCCTACAAATGAACCAAAACCTCAAAGAAAAATATGTACTTTTTATGCGAGAGTATTTAGATCTCGGCCACATGTCACCTTCCTCCTTTGATCAATCTTTTGCGGAGCATTATTTTATTCCTCATCACGGGGTGTTTAAAAGCGGCGACGAATCTAAAATTCGTGTTGTTTTCGACGGAAGCTCCCCTACCTCCTCTGGCGTGTCTTTAAATCAGTGTCTCCATTCTGGTCCTAAGTTACAAAGGGACATTACCTGCATTCTCCTTAATTTCAGGCGACATGACGTCGTATTTGTAGCGGATATCCGAATGATGTTTAGAATGACATGGGTTCATCCAGAAGACAGAAAATATCAGCTCATATTGTGGCGTGAATCTCCTAATCTCCCTTTATGCACGTATGAGCTCAATACAAATACTTATGGTCTCAGGTCAAGTCCCTTCATTGCCATCCGAGCCCTCCTTGAGTTAGCTGAACTAGAAAGGTCTAAATTCCCCCTCGCAGCCTCTGTCTTAGAAAATGACGTTTATGTGGATGATTGCCTTACTGGAGCTGCCTCCCTTGATGAAGCCCGTGTCCTTATGAGTGAGATGAATAGCATAATGACATCTGGTGGTTACGAGTTGAGAAAGTGGATCTCAAACCGCCCTGAACTCCTTGCGGACCTACCAACAGAATATTTGCAAGCACCCCATTCTTTTCAAGATCCTGAGCATCCCCAAACGATTGCAGTCCTTGGCGTTCAGTATGATCCCGCGGCTGACGTATTTACATATCGTTTCTCTCCTCACACTGAGACCCAAACGACAAAACGTAAAGTGCTGTCGCTAATAGCCCGCACCTACGATCCGTGTGGTTGGATCACACCCGTGATTTTTAAAGCTAAGGCATTTATGCAACAGCTTTGGTTATCTGGTCTTTCTTGGGATGAACCTTTGACCCCGCCTCTTGCAGCAGAGTGGCGTAAGTTTTCTGAAGACCTAAAAAATGTGAACCTTGTTACCCTATCGCGTCCTATTATGCCTGTCGGTGCCAATTCCTTTTCCCTTCATGGTTTTTGTGATGCCTCCGAAGCAGGTTACGCTGCAGTTGTGTACTTACGCGTTGAGGACTCTTCTGGCTCGTGTGCTATCCATTTAATTTTGGCGAAAAGTAAAGTCGCCCCTGTTAGAACTCGTTTTACGATTCCCAAGTTGGAGCTTCTTGGAGCGACTCTTCTGTCCAAGATCCTTCATCACGTAGCCTCTTGCTTGCAAAAGTCTATAGTACTGGATGGTATTTACAGCTGGTCAGATAGCCGTGTAGTCTTAGCGTGGATAAAAACACCCCTTCATCACTTACAGACCTTCGAAGCCAATCGTGTCTCCCAAATAGAAAATTCACCTACTCCTTCCATTTGGCGACACGTCCCTGGTGACCACAACCCTGCCGATTGTGCTTCCCGCGGAGTTTCTACTTCCTCCCTGATCAAACACCCACTTTGGTGGTCGCCTCCATGGTTATTGAAACCTCCACCTCAATGGCCCACATCTGAAATCCCTCCTCCTAGAGATCTACCTGGAATACGCTGTTTGCTTGTGACTACGCCTAATCCTTCTCCAGAACCATCATTTATTTTTGATAGGTTCAGTTCCCTGCCTAAGCTTGTAGGCGTCATTGGGTATATTTTGCGTTTTGTGAAACGGACTAGACATCCTGAAATTCTTGTTCTCCAACCCTACCTTACTGCGGATGAACGCAAAGAAGCCTTACTTTACCTTGTTAGACTAGTGCAGCTTACCTCCTTTTCCAAAGAATTGGACCTACTCCATCGCGGGGCTCTGCTCCGATCTCCCCTTCGGCGCCTAAGTCTCTTCCTGGATGACCGCGGCCTAATCCGTGTCGGAGGTCGTCTTAGAAACTCGGATCTTCCTTACGACGCCCGTCACCCCCTCCTCCTCCCGAAGTCTGGTCATTTTGTCCAGCTTCTTGTGTCACACTACCATGTGAGTAATTCTCACGCCGGTCCTAATGCCCTCTTAGCCCTACTGACCCGTGAATTTTGGATCTTGTCTGCTCGGCGATTAGTAAATCACGTGATATTTAAATGCCTATCCTGTTATCGCTTAAAAGCAGCGGTTACCCAGCCTCCTATGGGCGATTTGCCACGAGATAGAGTGGTTGCAACGAGGCCTTTTGATGGCGTTGGCACAGATTTTGCTGGTCCCTTTTATACCAAAGTGCAAACCATTAGAAACAGAAAAATTGTAAAGTCGTACCTGTGCGTTTTTGTTTGCCTTTCCACTAAAGCGGTCCATTTAGAGGTCGTATCGGACCTGACCACAGAAGCCTTCATTGCGGCCCTTACACGTTTTGTTTCTCGTCGTGGTCTGCCTTCCCTTATCCGTTCTGATAACGGTCGGAACTATCTTGGTGCCAATAACTACCTCGGTGACTTGCATGCCTTCCTTGCTGAGCACCAGTCCGAATTGGCTGACCAGTCCTCTAAAAGAGGTATCAACTGGGTTTTCGATCCTCCTTTGTGCCCTCATTGGGGTGGTATATTTGAAGCGGCTGTTAAATCAGCGAAGACGCACCTAAAACGGGTAATAGGTGAGACCACTCTAACCTTCGAGGAATTGACTACAGTGTTTGCGAAAATCGAAGCCGTCCTCAACTCTCGCCCTCTGTGCCCATTGGCTTCAAGTCCGGATCTTGAGGTCTTAACTCCTGGTCACTTCCTGATCGGGCAACCCTTGGTGGCTGTGCCTGAATACCCCTTCAAGGATGTGAAAATCAGTCGCCTTACCCGCTTTCAGTTAGTGCAACAAGTCACTCAACATTTTTGGTCCCGTTGGCACGCGGAATATTTGTCCACTTTGCAGAGTAGACATAAATGGACGACTCCTTCAGATCCTCCTGTAGTCGGCGAGCTTGTTCTCCTCAAGGAGGAGAATATCCCACCTTTACAGTGGCGACGTGGCCGCATCATTAATGTTTACCCCGGTCAAGATAGTGTCGTACGTGTAGTGGATGTACAAACCCCTTCCGGAGTGAAAAAACGCTCTCTCACCAAACTTGTACGCCTTCCTGTAGATATCATCCCTTTCACCCCTCAGTCGTAAACATTTGTGATGTTTAGGGCGGGGGTTATGTTAAGAAAAGTTATTAATTAGATAGATCCTATTTTATTATCGCTCTAAATTTGTAGTGCCCTCCTTCATCCCTTAAGGACCTAAAGAAACTTCCCTTGTTTAGCCCCCTTCCATTACACCCTGACTGACAGACATGGCTTGGTACGAAAGCGCCGCCTCGCGACTAGAAGCGGAACTGTTGCCTTTGGATCGCCGCGACGCGCGCACGATCCTGTGTTTTTGTGTACTTTTGCGGAAATAGTGCTTTCCCCTGGACTTTCTCTCAACCTTCAACGCTTCCACTGCTTGTGCTGTGCCTACTGAACTTGGTGCCATCCTGGATTCACGCTGAGCTGATACGCTGAGCTGATGCGCGCTGCTGAATAAATGTAAGTACCTAGCCAGACTGACCAAAACCTATCTTTGCGCACCTTTATTAGGTTCCTCTTCTGTGAATCATCCCCCAACCCTTAAGGTTAGTATTATATTACTTTGCGACGCCCCTAGCACCTTCTTTCGTGTACATTTTGTATTTTTACTTAAATACTTACTTACTTTATACTTTATTGTACATAAATAGAAAATACTTGTACTGTGTTTGCTGATGTCATAGAAAAGGCATTAGAGGTCAAGGTTTTTTATTCAATATCTTAAAAAAATATGTACACTTATTTACAAATTTGATAAAAAATAGAAATTGTAGTGAAAGCATAATTTTTAAAATGGTTTTGAGATTTCCGTCCATCTTCAAAAATGCAGCATGTAGGTAAGACGTAACCAAAGATAAATAAATAAAGGACGGTTTCTGAATTGAGAATTTCACTAAGTATTTACTTAAGTAATGTAATGTCACACTCTTTTCTGAGAAATTTGACGAGACAGCACTAGAATTAAGCGAAATCAAGTATTTCTAAAATCACGATTGAATTGTCTAGTATTCATTGGGGAAAGGAAGTTTTTCAGGCAAACATTATATGGAGGGACTTGCTCTCTGGAGATTTCGATGTCCGTCGGCTCAAAAGTATGGAAATGGACACATTTGAATGTCTTTGCGTGTCGTAGCGTAGGTAACTCGCAGATGGAATGGTCATACGAGAATTCTTCTATAAAGGAATAAATAGAAAGTAGGCAGAAAGAATCGCTCGTAGCCTGCCTGAGCGATCTTAAGCGATCACTAAGGTTAAGCAACATACGGTGCGTTCAGATCATGGATGGGTCACCGTCTATGACCAACGCCAGTGGCATTTTTCCGAGCGGCTCCGTGCTTCGCAAGGCACGTTAAGCAGTTTGTGCCGGCTGCCGTCGAAAGACGACAGTCGTTAAGCCAAGTCAGAGGCCTTAGGGCGGCTTGACAACTTCTGACAGTAAGACCAGCCACTAGTCTTACAAGCGTCCACCAATCCGGACTTGGCCCCCGTGGTGGAGTATGGCCTATACCTTCCTCAGCGAAGAGACCCGTGCCCCTCGGTGGGGACATAATGGGTTGATGATGAAGCCAGAAACCAGGGAAATTGGAAATTTATTTCAACGTAAAGAATTTACATTCTGTTTGTTGAATGTCGATGTACTTATAATGCTAATGTTAAATTTTTGACGACCTCTGTGGCGTAGCGGTTAGCGCATCTGCTTACCATGCGAGAGGTCCCGGGTTCGATCCCCGGCTGGGGAGAAAAAAAAACTCCAGGTCTTGGATGTTTACATGTTTGTGACGTCGCTGTTTCTGGTTCCCACGACACAGGGTATCCTTGTGTGGGGCCAGAAGCAATGTATGTGCCTGTATGTAAATGTTTATGTTTATGTTAGCCGCTGCCTTGGGGCCGAATGTAGTGGAGAAAAGGCACCGAAAAATCTCCTCTCTGACCATCTTTCTGCGACTGCGACTGGGGCTGCCACCTGCCACGATCCTGACAAATCACTTTCGCTTCATCGACATTCATTAGTCGTTGCATGCACGCATACCTACAGGTACTTATCATCATCATTATTTAATAAAGTGAATATTGGCCGCATTTAGCAGAACACATCGATGAGTAATCGATTACAAAGCTGCTGCTGAAATCTAATGACTGACAGCGATTTATAGCAATCGGACGCCATTTTTCCCATCGGTTTTGAATTTTTTATTTTGTATATTAGGGAAAACAACACCTTCTTAAAATATTATTACATAATGGTTTCTTACACACAGTAAAGCCAATAATAGTTTTCCTCGACTGTTTTAAATTCACACAGATTACTGAGAAGTGAAAAAAAAAGGAAACAAAAAATAAACCTTAAACAAACTTTAGACAGGTGAGTTCGAAAGTGCAAACAATTTCAAAGTTATGCACTTTGAAATTGTTAGCAAATGAGATGGCAAAAATATATAAATATATATATTAATAATATGTTAATATGTTCCATAGATAAAGTAAATCTCTAATGTGCTATAAAATATATATATAATACATACAAATATCAGAATAATAAATCTATATATATAAAAGGAGAAGCTGACTGACTGACTTAGAATCAACGCAGGGCCCAAACTATAAGGGTTAGAAACTTGAAATTTTGCACAGGGGTTCTTTTTGTAACATAGGGGAGCACTAAGAAAGGATTTTTGAAAATTCATCCCCTAAGGGGGTAAAATGGGGGTTCAAAGTTAGTATGAAACTTTGCCGTTTTTGAAGTTATTCAAATGAAATTTGGTACAAGGGTTATTCATGTAAAATTATGAAACACGTGTAAAATAGTTTTTTTAAAATCATCCCTTAAGGGGGGAAAAGGGGGGTGCAAAGTTAGTATGAAACTTTGCCGTTTTTGAAGTTATTCGAATGAAATTCAATATGAAGTTCCTTCATTAAAATTTATGGAAGATGTGTAAAGCAGTTTTTCGAAAATCATCCCTTAAGGGGGTAAGAGGGGGTTGCGAAGTTAGTATGAAAGCTCTTTCGCACGCGCTAAAAGTATCCCTATCTTATTTGCACACACTTTACTCAACTAAAGCCCACGCGGACGTAGTCGCGGGCAACAGCTAGTAGGTAATATAATTACTATGTATTTAGAATATAATTATGCAAGATAGATGGGTGCTTAGCCCTACGATTATAAATCTTGGGATCGGATAACCACTAAGCACTATTACCACCAGCAGAGCGTATTTTAAGATTATATTTTTTTGTGAATTCCGATGAGAAGCAGCAGCGATTCGAAAAATTGCTGTCAAACGTAATTTGTGTTTGATGCTGTCAATTTTCGCGGTTACTTGAACTTTACTTCTACTTTCATAATAGTTTCTTTAAAACGGTAACGATACAGCATGGAAATCTTCAACATGGAAGCGCAAAAGCGCGTTCAGCAGAATCCATCGAAAATTGTAATCGGACGCGTAATCGATGACTTAAAGATTACTCATCGATGTGTTAGGCTAAATGCGGCCATTATCTAACTAATAATATCTATAGGACATGATCACCTTGCAAAACGCTACATCGATCCACCTTGAAAAGATAGAGGCATGTATCGCACAATGTATGGTAAACGTTTTACTGTATGATTGCGAGCCGTATCAGGTACGGACGTACGCGGTCATACGGTGACATGACTAGTAAGAACACATACCCTCGGTTTCTCGTACACTAACAAGCTGTTAATCTACATATTTTATAAGTTAATTTGTGCTGTGGGTTTTGTATTAAAATAAAAAAATAAAAAATTAACAGCTGTCAGTTGGCCAAAGTGCATACGAAAAAAACGTTTGACAGCTGTTGACCGTAGATTAACAGATTGTTCATCATCATCATCATCATCATCAACCCATTATGTCCCCACCAAGGGGCACGGGTCTCTTCCCTGAGGAAGGTATAAGCCATACTCCACCACGGGGGCCAAGTCCGGATTGGTAGATTGTTAGATAGAACAGATTGTTAGCGTACGAGAAACCGGGGGATAGTAAATTATGTACTAGTAAAACTACTAACTGTCGCGTGGGATTTTGATAAAGATTTACTCATAATAGGCTTAAGGGCTTTCACGTAAGTAAATACTTGAGTAACGTTCTATCACGCTCTCTTCTGAGAAATTTGCCGAGACAGCACTAGAGTTAAGTGTTACTTAGCGTAATTCTCAATTCAGAAATCGGCAGTTAGGGTCGGTTTCTGTTTCTGAATTATTGTGCCCGGATAACGGCGACAGGCTTCCCACTTGTCACGTTTGAGACCTAATAAACTCGGCAAAACGTGGGCCCAGTTCTAGTGACTGGTGCCTCTCTCTGCCTACCCCTTCGGGGATAACAGGCACGATTTTATTTATTTATTTTATTTTTATCTATTTTCCCATGGGTATAAGATATTTTACCGCGGTAAAACGTAGCCTATGTGTTAATCCAGGGTGTCAGCTCCATACCAAATTTTATTAAAATCGCTTAAGACGTTTTTTAGACATGAAGAAGTAACAAACATACACACTCACAAACTTTCGCCTTTATAATATTAGTGTGATTCACTAGAAACCAACAGGCAAAACAATGCAAAGTGGGTGAGCACTTTGTTGTAAACGTTGATATGCTGTCGAATTTATGGGTTGTGTTTCGTAAAGGTACACCTAATTGTCAAATGAGTTACTTTTAAAACGGAATTTTGTATGAAAATACTTGCTTATGAGGTCACATTTCAGAGCACTCTTTTTATGTTTTTTCTATTTAAAAATGGTAATAACTAGTAAATGATTAAAAGAGATACATTTTCCAAAACATTTTGTATTTTTTGTTTTAATGGAGCATATCAAATAATTTATTTTTTATAGTGTCAAATACGGAGGAATGAAGATTGAAAATCTTAGCTTGGCGTGCATAGCCGAAAGACCGTAGTCATTATTACAAACTAGATGGCGCTGTTAGTTCCTACATCGCGGTATGGTTTTGCCCGCGTTACCATTATATAAAGTGGCTGTAACCCATTATTCCGTCTCTCTCTCTGAGTAGGTACTCCGTAAAGTACCTACCATTTTTGGAAGAACGCTTATACATTGTGATAGCGTTCTTGTATTTGACTAACACAGAAATGAAAATCGAAAAACGAAAATAGTTCAATTAAAAATAATAGAATGGGATATTCTTTATTTATTGCACACTAGAAAAAACAAAAAATATTTATTTACAAAGAATTCGTTCGTTCGTTACACCGCATATTATGTATAGTACCTGGATGACCGAGCTTTGCTCGGTATGTAGGTTTTCACACAAAAGAAGGAATTTGAAAAAAAAAAAAAAGGAAAATTATTATCAAGTCTCGAACCAGGGTCTTCTGTTAAGGTGGTATACTGGGACTTACGAGGATTTTCGTACATTTTTAAATCAGTTTTATTCCTTAAATACAAAGTTGACAAATGTAAGGTTTCAGTATGTCAATATTGATTATATTACCGAGAGCCAGTAAAGAACAAAAACGCGATTGGGTAACATTTTCTCGATAGAAATTAATTCCAAAGTAGGGCCTTTTATTTCTCTTTTTCAAGCCCCACACCGTACTACTGTAACCTATAGTACCAATTTTTTTTCTCTGAATAAGCAATTACCATTTACGAGGCCTAGCAGATTTGTTTTTTTGTTTTAGGTTACAGTTTTTTTTAAATTAATTTAATCTGCCGGAACCACGATTTGTTGATAAGGGCGAATTTGCGCGATGCTATCGCTGTCTCAAATTTCGCGAACGGAGGGGATCGCTCCCTCACTTTCCAGCGCGCCGCCTTCTCATTACTCAGTGCTTTCGGAGCTTCTCTCGGCACTAGATCTGCGTTTGCGCTTGAGCGAATTCTAATAAGATTTTTTTACGTAGTTAAGTTTAGTCTTACCAAGTTTGTGTTGCTTTTGTAGTACTTTTAGTTTCGTTGTAGTTAATAACTGTTGTTTTGTAGTGTAGACAATATTGTGTATAGGGATAAAGTGTAAATATGGGGAACAAAAGTAAAGATAAGAGACATTCAAATGTGGCAAAATGAAGAGTCTTAGAGAAGTGTGGTATGGAGACAACAAAATAAAATTGAAATAGTAGAAAGGGACCAAAAGGTTTGGCAAGAAAAAATGGAACCTAAATTAGTATTATTTTACCACGATTGCCTCTTGCCAGAACTTGTGGACCCTAAATTTAAAAATTCGTGATCCTGAATACTGTACGATCAAAGATAAATAAAATATTAATCTGTAAATAAATTATTAAATTTTATTTTAACTTATACACGTGGTTTTAGTATATTGTCTTGTCTACCTTCTTTCAATCTTCTGTCAGTTTTTCAGCCTGGCCAAGTTTTCGGCCGGATCACAGTGCATACACGACGAATCTCATTTGAACCCTTTTTGCGCTATAGTCTCATAAAACTTTAATATTTAAAAATCTTTAATATTTTGTGTGTGTTGACTGTGTTCACACCTCGCATGTTTGTAAGTATTAAGCTAATAAAGAAGTTTAAAAATCAATCAAATCAATAACATAACTATAATAACGCTAAACGCTTCTTCCGCCAATCCGGATTTGGCCCCCGTGGTGGAGTGTGGCCTGTAACTTCCTCAGGGAAGAGACCCGTGCCCCTCGGTGGGGACATGATGGGTTGATGATGATGAATAACGCTAAATTCTACAACATTTTTTGTGCTATCTTCAACTATGTACAGGGTGTCCCGTTATGAGTGGTCCAAACGTTACCTTGTGAAGGATCGGACTGTCCCCTATCAGAAAATCAAAAAGTAGGTTCTATAAAAGTGTCATGGTTTTCGAGAAATTTGAGGTTTTACATTTTTTTAAATTATTTCCGACTAATCTTAGTAATTTGAAGGTAAAATCTAGAAATTAAGAATTTCTAGCTTAGGTTTTTTCTGAAGATACCTGGCTTAATGCGCTACAAGACGTGTATCACAGACCTACCAAATTGTCATGGCACAGAATAAATAAAATAATTTTATTTGAAATTTTCGATCATAAGAAGAAATCATTGAGGTTTGACGCATCGTGGTTGCAAAAAAAGATATGACAACCTGGCTGCCCATGATCATAAAAAATTCAAAATGTTGTGCAAGATAACCAAACAAAAATATTAAATAAATAGTTGATAAATCAAAAAGTTATTGCTATTTTAACTACAAATGACCAATTTCTAAAAAAATACCTTGTTACGAGTACATTTTAGTTTGGTATTTCACTTTGAAATGATATTAAGACATTTATTCCCAATTCCCGTACATTTAATCATTTCTCAATAGCTTACTTACAAGGTGATTTTTTAACTAGTTTTAACAGCTAGATTGTTAACAGGTTATGAACTACAGATTAAATAAATGAGAAAATGGAGAGGACTTGGACAATAAAATACGAAAAAAATATTCAAACTTAAGATTTTTTGAATCTAATAAACTGATTTTTTTTACAACATGTGCTCAAAATGACCACCACATGCTCTTATGCACGCTCTACACTTTTTTATGAAAGATCGCTTAATGTGACGTGTGTAGCGACGCTTGCGTACTGTCGTGACGGCTTTTTGAATTTTTCTTTTTAAGTCTTGTAAGTTTTCAATTGGGCTCTTGTAGACCAGCTCCTTTAAAGATCCCCAGAAAAAAAAATCCAGCACATTCAGATCAGGTGATCTTGGTGGCCACAATATGGTGCCGACACGGCCAATCCATCTTTCACATGTTTGTGACGTCGGTGTTTCTGGTTCCCATGACACAGGGTATCCTAGTGTGGGGCCAGAAGCAAGTGATTTCTGACTTGCACGGCATAATGTGCAGGAAATCCGTCGTGTTGTGGCCACATTGTTCTCCGAATGTCAAGTGGTACTTCTTCCAAGAGGCCGGGAAGGTCGTTTTCCAGAAAATGCAGGTAGTTATCCCCATTCAAGGTATCTGGCAGCTCAAACGGTCCAATAATATCTCCATTTAAAATCCCTGTCCATAAATTTCCTTTGAACCCGTATTGTGATCGATCTTCTTTTTTGTTGTGTGGATACTCCAACTGCCAGCTGTGGAGCTTATGCATATTCATAAAACCGTATTTTCGGCAAGTGGATTAATCACTCCATAGTATGGTATTAAACCATTCGTTCTCATCTTTCATTTTTCGTAGCATTCTTCTGCAAAAAGCGACTCTTTGTGGGTAATCTCTCGGCTGCATGGTTTGCACACGCTGCACATGGTACGGGTGAAATCCATAAACTTTTTTGAGTATCACTTGTACTCTTGACTTTGGGACACCAGTGCGTCGTTCAATTTCTCGTACTGAAGTAGTTGGATCAGCTTCCCTCTCAGCCAATACTTCATTTTCGCCTTCAAAACGCGGTCTTCCTTCATGACCGCAACTCACGCTAGTTTCAGGAAATCTTCCTTCTGATAACGCAATATGTAGTCTGCTAATAACACGGTGGTCAGGATGCCGAGCATTCGGGTAACGGTCCCGGTAGAGTGCAGCAGCTTGCCTCGCATTTCCATCGCATAAACCGTAAAGGTAGTGCATGTTGGTGTACTCTGCTGGTGTGTAGTATGCCATGTTAATAGAGGCAGCAAAACACAAATATCGTAGTCCGAAATTGCCAAGTCGTTGTTTATTGCACCAATTCACGTGAGTCCAAAGCACAAAACACAAATCTGTAGTCCAAGAATGCCAAGTCGTTGTTTGTTGCACCAATTCAACTGAGTCCAAACACAAAATCACGAAACAGTAGTACAAGAATGCCAGGTTGATGTTCAATTATCTGTCCAGTGAAGAAGCGAAACACACAGCTAGCCCAAAGTGAGAAATCGAACTGGAGTCTACAATTACTTCGAAGGTACTTGGTTGGACCAGCAGCTGCGCGCGATTATTGTCGTCTTTTTCACACAGTTTTAAAATAGCATTGTGTCTCTCTCTTTGGTCACGAGGCAAGCCGAGACGAGTCGACAGAGACAGTTCCAGGTAATGGAACACCCGAATAGATGATAAGGGAAGAACAATGAGGGACGGTTCCGAGAATAAAATTTATTGTTTTTACCCACTACCGAACAAGGGAGGGTTATGTGCTTTCATTTTTCAAGAGAACTAACGGTGCCTTGATTGTTGTAATGAAATAATATGAACTTAAAACGAAATACAAGACAAAAATGTATAAAGTTTTTTTTTTAATTAGCCCTTTTGTAGTTAAAATAGCAATAACTTTTTGATTTAAAAACTAGTTATTTAAAATTTTTTTTGGGTTATCTTGCACAACATTTTGAATTTTTTAAGATCATGGGCAGCCAGGTTGTCATATCTTTTTTTGCAACCACGATGCGTCAAACCTCAATGATTTCTTCTTAAGGTCGAAAATTTCAAATAAAATTATTTTATTTCTTCTGTGTCATGACAATTTGGTGGGTCTGTGATACACGTCTTGTAGCGCATTAAGTTAGGTATCTTCAGAAAAAAAACTAAGCTAGAAACTCTTAATTTGTAGATTTTACATTAAAATTACTAAGATTAGTCGGAGAAAATAAAAAAAAGTGTGAAATCTCAAATATTTCGAAAACCGTGACACTTTTATAGAACCTATTTTTTGATTTTCTGATAGGGGATAGTCCGATCCTTCACCAGGTACCATTTGGACCACTCATAACGGGACACCCTGTATATTAGTAGCAACTATTTGCTCTTGGTAGTTTGTGACAACCTTATGTATCAAAATATGTTGTTACGAATGGCATTAGGTATGTACCTAAGTCTGCCGCATTGTATGGTTTTAGGAATGTGAGTGCAATAAAAGTATCGACAAATAAAAAAAAAGTTTATGCAACTTCATTAAAAAATTATAACACATCTGACGCTGGAGTAGAAATGTGTAAAATTATACCTAACCACTAGGCGTCTAAATTATTTCACTCATAATTCACATTTTTTTCGGAATACTCCACGTATGACCTTGTTCTATAACATTCTCTTTGAACGCCGCCGCGCCCCGCGCGCAAATTTTGTATTACGCGCCTTTCATATCCGTCCCCACGGCACCTTCCGAATGCAGCGCGTGGCTCCGCCCACAAAAAGTGAATCGCGCATTAAACTAGCGTCTTAACGGTATCGTCCTATTTCCCACTTGAGCTATGACAACCTTAACCTTACAGATGGATGCGAAAATTTCCTTCTTGTAGTTTAGCAGTTATTTCTTTGCCTTAAAACACGGTTAAAACGACGTTTTCTGAAAATGAAACCTAACTGGATCAATTAATCGCCCCCGAAACCCTCTGTTCACAAAATTTCATGAAAATCGTTGCAGCCGTTTCCGAGATTCTGATTATACATATATATACATACATATATACACGAATTGCTCGTTTAAAGAGATTATATATTATATATAGATAGATTAGAGTAAAGTAAAGTAAAGTAAAGTATCGTTTATTCATGAACATGGGTATTTAAAATAGTTCTTTATTATACAGTTTCAGTGCATTCCATGTGCTGCCCATCTGGGCGTATGAATATTTGTGCAAGCATGCAATAATTATATTAATATTTCTATGTCAAAATTAAATTATAAAATTATTTAAATTAAATGTCATCAATTAAGTATTTCTATGTCAAAATAAAATTGTATAATTATTGTAATTAAATATCAATAAAAATTAAATTACACATTAAATTGTTTTATCCTCTAAAAAATCAATAATTCTGTAGTAACATTTATCAACCAATAACTTAAATAATCTACTTTTAAATAAATTTAAATGCATGTCCTTAATATCGTTTGGCACTTTATTGTATATTTTTGGGGCCATAAATAAAACGCCTTTTCTCATCAAAGCCGTCCTACATTGTGGTAAAACCAGCCGGTGGCGATATTGCGTGCGAAGACCTTTGTCACGTACTGTGGAGATCGCAACAAAATATTTCGGATTTGTCTTTACAAAGACTGCTATCTCAAAAATATAAAGCGATGGCAAAGTAAGTAGGTTGAGTTTCTTAAAAAAAGGTCTGCAACTATCAATGGTTTTAAGTTTACACATTGCTCTAATGCAACGTTTCTGTGCCTTAAAAATCATTTCCCTGTCCGTAGAATTTCCCCAGAAAATCAACCCATAGCGTAGTGTGGATGCGACAAAGCCATGGTAGGCTGTGAGACAATTGTCCTCGCTTAGGATGTTCGATAATTTGGACAATAAATAGGCATATTTACATAGTTTTTCACTTACTATCTTTGTATGTTTTTTCCAATTCAATTTACTGTCTACAGTGAGACCTAGAAATTTTGTAGATTTAACCTCTTCTATTTTGGTTCCATTGTATTGAATATTTAAATTGTCCAATTTTGATACATTTTGATAAAAATTCATCAAGTATGTCTTTTCTAAATTAACTATTAAATTATTATTATTCATCCAGATTATAATTTCTTTTAAAGCGTCATTAATTTTCTTTTCATTATCGTCAAATTCATTACATTTTATTGCTAAAGTACTATCATCAGCGAATAATGTCATAGGATGTGATACATTTTTTGGGAGGTCATTTATGTAAATGATAAAGAGGAGCGGTCCTAAAACACTACCTTGTGGTACGCCATATTTTACAAGCCTTGCGTTTGACAGATATTTTGATTCGCGCTTACTTTTAGTGCATATTTTAGATATTTCTGTTGATTGTGTCCTATTACTCAAATATGACTCGATTAAATTTAGTACGTTTCCTCTTATACCATAGGCCTGTAGTTTTCCAATGAGTAACTTATGATCTACATAGTCAAAGGCTTTCGTCATGTCCATATAAAGCGCAACGATTGGTTTTCTTTTATCAACACTTGTAGTTATGTACTGTAAGAATTCGTAAACCGCCATGTTGATCGATTTGCCCTTACGGAAACCTTTTTGTTCCTCTGTCAGTATACCGTATTTTTCCAGGTAAGTCAAAATCATGTGATAAATATACTTTTCAAAAATTTTCGAGATAACAGATACTAGGGCTACTGGTCGATAAAATTTCATTAATTTTTTGTCCTGTTTTTTAAAAAGAGGTTTTATAATTATTGGCTTAAGCCTTTCTGGGTATTTGCCGGACTCTATACAAGCGTTCATTACATGGCTAAGTGGGTGAGCTAGAATATCACTGACATATTTTAATACCTTTGTATGTATACCATCGTATCCAACACTGTTCTTATTTTTTAGAGATCTTATAATTTTCGTTATGCTGTCTGAAGTCGCAGGTTTAATGAAAATAGATTGACTTTGACTGTTAATTTTTATACAGGTATCTAAATTAGGATTTGTTGGTTTGATTTGGTCAATGAAAAAATTATTGAAAGCTTCTGCAATTTTTAGAGGGTCAGTTATTTCATTGTCATCTACATTTAGTTTTGAGATAGGCTCATTTGGAAGTGATTGTTTACAATTATTTATTATATTCCAAGCACTTTTAGATTTATTAGTTGAATTCTTGATAACGTGATTGTTTTGTGCCTTCTGTGTCAACTTTATGATCCGTTTAAGCCGTTTAGAGTAATTTTTGAATAATTGTTTATTGTCTGCTGTTGGATTTGAGCGCCACTGCCACAGAAGTTGTCTTTGTCGCCTGCTGCATAGCTTGATTCCTTTTGACATCCATTTCAGTTTTTTCCTAATATTTATTTTTACGCATATATACGGAAAACTTAGGTTGTATATGAGAAGAAAGGATTCCAAAAAACTACCATATGATTTGTCTGGATCATTAGATTGATATGTTTCTGAGAATGACAAACATTTGATATGTTCTCTGAATTTTTCTAAGTTATCCTTGCTAAAGTCTCTTTTCTGAGTTCTCCAAAAATCGATTGTGCATGTTTTTTTGACGGGACATTTTAATAATTGCGCTGTGTGATCAGAAAGGCCCAAATCAAGTATCTCACATTTGCATCCACGATTTACATTATGGGCAAAGTTGTCTAAACATGTACCACTTTCAGGTCTAGTTGGTTGAGACAGTGCTAAAGTAAGATTGTAACCTAATAGAAAGTCTTTGAATTCTTTAGTATGACAATTATTTTCCAATACATTTATGTTAAAATCTCCACATACAATAACACGCCTATTTTTTCGAATACATATCTTATTAAGTAGTGCTGTCATTTTCTCGTAAAAAACTTCTAGGTGTGCAGCTTTTTGCATACTTTTGGGGATTCTATACACGCAAGCTACTATAACTTCGTAGTCAGTGAGCTCTACAGCACAGCATTCTAGTACACCTTTAAGAGACAATTTAGATATGTCAGGCAGATTCCTATATTTTATGCTTTTCTTGACTAATATGCATGAGCCACCTTTATTTTTATCATCTCTACAATAATGTGATGCTAACTGATAATCCGGTAGAGCTAATAGTTCTTCTCTTCCGGATTGCATGTTATGTTCCGTAATACATATGACATCAGTCATTAATGTCTTTGCATCAAGTTGATTTAGATGTAAAGTTAACAAGTCTGCTTTGCTTATTAATCCAGCTATATTTTGGTGCAAGACATGTATAGTATTAGTCACGAAAAAACTGCTCAGTATCGTTTGTTGAAGTCTTGATCAATGTCTGGCTTTCCATGTTCTGAACTGCGGTCGGCAATTTAATGTCATTAATCATATGTTTTAAGTCTTTAATCATTGTATGAATACCGTTATTATTAATCTTGCCATTGTGTTTTGCAAACATAGCGTAATCGTATGTTAAGTGAAGATTTGAGTCAAGTATGTAAGCGTATTGATGCGTAGAGATGTCCAAGCACAGCAAAGCATTGAACGACTCTATCCTCCAATTAAACATGTCGCTATAATCTGTGCATTTGAATGTTGGCAGACACAGTATAACATTGGTATGATTGAGTCCTTGAACTACTTGACGGATAAAGAAGATCAGCTCAAAGTAGTTATTGGTCGTTTGAAAATCTGTCTCGCCTATCATAACTATGCAATAATCATTCTTGGTAAAAGATTCGAGTGTCTTGTCAATTCCGTTCGATAGTAGGCATTTCACACCGACCTGAGGAATGACTTTGTGACAAATGGAGAAGTTTTCAAAAGTATTCTCTGAAATACTTAAGATGCTATTTACATTATTGCTGCTTATTATTTGTATCTTAGGTAAAGCCTTCTCAGTTTCTTTTTTCTTCATTCTATGTATGTTGGTAGTATTTTCCACTCTTGATTCTATCTGTTCTTTTTGTACAACTTCCGTTTCTGTCTGTGTTTGTTTTTCTTTGTGAATTTTCTTGGAATTCTTAGGAGCAGGTGTTTTTTGTCGTTTCGATGGCGAGTTTGTCACTTTTTTGTATAGCTCATTCTTTTTTATTAGGTCTTCATTAGTTAGCCGCAAATTATTATTTTCCAGGTTCAGCGCTGTAATTTCTTCATGAGCACTGTTGAGTTCCGAAGTTAGTTTTTCAATTGTATATTTAAGTTCTCTAACTGTGTCTTGAGTTTCATCATCGTCATCAGATATATTTGGTAGACTGTTGCTGGTACCGTCAAGAGTGCGATTGATTACAGAACTCTCGTTTATATCAGAGTCAGAGCGATTTCTTTGGCGCCGAAAGGTGATATTTTCAATAAAGTTTTGCATTATTACGTTTTTCTGTGCGGCGATTAATTGAGATCTTGAGTAGACGCTCCAAAGCTGGGTATTTGTGTCAACTTTTCGCAGACTGTTCAATTCGACGTTAGTAGTAGTAATCGGATTTTTTAATCGATTCAATTCGGCCCAACTCGGTTTAATGTAGAAAGTTTCTGAACGCATCCACAAACTTCAATGACAGCTGTTGTGTCAAAACAATACGTTGTTTGAGGGTAGTAATGTTTTCCATAAGATGTGATGCGGTTTCTTTATGCTTATTGGCCAAGATTTTGTGCCGATTTTGAGTATAAATCCGTTACAAAGTGATAAAAATCCGTTACAAGGTGATAGGAGTTAATTGTGTTCTATTTTTTTCCGTCTGTGGAGTGTGACAAAGTGTGATTTGTGTCCTACCTTGTATCCACGGTATTCTTGCACAAAAACTGACCGCTGCACTACACTTAATAGGTACTTTATGCACTGTTTACTAATTAATCTTTCGGAGCTAATTTGTGTACGTCCTTCCTGACAGACAGATTTTGACAGTCCTTAGATAGATACAATGTTTAGGTGCAGGCAGAGTTTGATAGACTTAATGGACGTAGTTATGCAAAAAGGTTCCAACACACACAAAGTGAGTTTTGAGATATTTGAGTTTCTAGGACAGCTCATTTAAGCTCTCTATGCATGTGGATTGAACTACCATGTGCTTTGCACGTACTCATCGGATCGCTATGAAAGACATTCATATTCATATTCATTTATTAGCTATCATAATGGTACAGTACCTGGGTGACCGAGCTTTGCTCAGTACTTTTTTTGTAATATAAAATATGTAATATAAAATTAAAATAATCCTTTTTCAACAAAAAAAGAACTGGGAAAAAAAACATCATGACTCGAACCGGGTCTCTTGAAAACGGCCCGAAACGGGTCGCCCGTTTCCCCGTCAGAACTAACCCGACCCTGCAAGTAGACGCGAAATTTACCTCTGTATGTATTATAGCAACTTTCAATTGCCTTAAAACACGAAAAAAAAAACGTTTCCTAAAAATGTAACCTAGTTAGATCAATTAAACGCCCCCGAAACCATCTGCCTACAAAATTTCGTGAAAATCGTTGGAGCCGTTTCCGAGATTCTGATTATATATAAATATATATACAAGAATTGCTCGTTTAAAGAGATAGATAGATACAATGATTTGATTCTTAAAATATAGAACATAGTAATCATTTTGGTATACCTACTTAACTCAAAAGTGGCCATGTTGTGAGTTGGAACCTTTTTGCTAAGCTACATACAATTAAAAAAAGGAAACATTTTCCTAAATTAATAAAATAACCATTCACTGATAAATTGTGTCCGGATAACGGCGACAGGCTTGACACTTGTCACGTTTGGACCTAATAAACTCGGCAAAACGTGGGCCCAGTTCTAGTGATTTGTGCCTCTGCCTACCCCCTCGGGGATAACGGGCGTGAGTTTTGCTATTTTTATTAAAATATCTTGTGATTACGTTTTACGTTTTCGTAAGGGCTAGAGTGAAAATTAAAGAAAATACACTTATTGCGACTTACTGAACTAGACCAGTTAAGAAAATCTAGACTAGATTGTAAAGTATTTGTAGGACAAAAATTAAGTGGAGGCTCAAACATTGGTAGAGATGTGTGAATAGTTATTATTAGGACGCATCTGAACCATCGCAAACGGGGCGACTTGCCGCTGCGTCAAGTCGCCGCGTCAGACGCGTCGTTGTCATTTGCTCCTGGCGTCTTGTCGTCGCGACTCCGCGACTCTGACGGCAAGTGTGCAGAGATTCGAACAAAATATATGAAAATTGACAGCCGTAGCCTGTCGTCGCGTCTAGTCGCCGAGCTGTCGCCTGTCGCGTGTCGCTAGTGTGCGCCTAGGCTAAGGCGTAGGATACAGAAAGGGCGTGGAAAAGACGCGGAGCATTGTATAGACTTCCCGCCTTCGCTCCTGTGTGAGCTTTCTCCCTTCCTTCAGTACATTTTGCATAAAAGTGAAAAGGAACAAGAGCGACGCGTCTTTGGCACTCCCGCCACACGCCTTTCTGTGTGTCCAACGGCTAAAGGGCTTCACACACGGCAGCTATAATGTATATTAATGTGCATTAAATTCCAGGATGTAGAGTTTTAAATGTATCACACACAGCAGGTAATGTAAAGTATCTTTCTCTTAATTCCATCGACATACGCCTTACATTCAGCTGCTAAGGTATAAATATACGTGTAATTTCGTATCGCTTTGTATCTTAAGATACGAAGATGAAAAACTATACATTGTATTATAGCTGTTGTGTTTGGTCTCCTAAAGATTTCTATGGAAAGATGTAGTGAGATGTATCGTGCTTTAATGCACGTCTTTACATTACAACAAATATAAATGTTTTGACATGTAAATAACGTTACATTTGAATAATTATTTTATGTTCATAACTTAAGTTTTTATCTAAATTAAATTTAATTAATTTATTATTTATATGGTTGTGGAGAGCAATGACATTTTAATAAGAGTTATAGGTATTTAAACGTATAACGTATGGTTTGATCGAAATGGAATTTAAATTATTTATTATTTACAATTTATAGAAAGTAATGATTTTATTTTATTTTTATTTTCTTATTAAGTGATGATAGATATTTTAATCTAATGACATTTTAAATTATTACTGTTCTACCTAACTGGATTGAAATGCATCGATAGTATTCAATGCTTGTATAATGTTTTAGTTTACGTACAAAATTGCTAGGCTGTTTATCGGTAAAATTACATGTATACATAAATGTAACACCCTGCGAAACTGTAATTTAAGGCAAAAAAATGAATTTCATGAATTGAATTGAATTACAGCTGCCGTGTGTAAACCTGGGGTTAGAAAGGTTTTTGGTCGTGGGTCCCAAACTCGGGTCGTGGATACGTTGGTGGCTCATGCTAGGATGGCCGATGTAGTACCGCTGGACTAGTCACGCAACAGAAAAATCAATGGTTGACAAAGTTCGGCGAATCTCGCCCCTTTTTATACCTTTCCGAGTTGAGGTATGAATTTTTCATGTCTACTGTCGAGTTATGATTCAAGAATCATGTAATCCGGCCCGAGAGTCCAATACACGCAGTTTTTCAAAGGAATTTAAAAAAATAATATTAAATTATGTGTTTGTTCCACTGGCTGTCGAGACAATGGGAGATTGGGGGGATGACGGAAGAGGTTTCGTTAGGGAAATCGGTCGACGCCTGGGGAGTCGTGGGTATGATCATCGTTCCGGTCCGGGGCATACCTGATGCAGAGAATTTCTCTGGCGTCATGGGAACTTTTGGGTCGGGTGTGTCCCCCCGGGCGGTATCTTTGATTGACTTTTGACCTTTTTCTTTTTGTTATTTTCATGTTATATTCAATACAATTTTCAATAAGCGTCTCATTATAGGGCACAGGCCTTCTATCAGACAGAGTATAGGTTTGATCACCACGCGTGCTCACCGGACTGGCAATTTCAAGCGCTGATTCACAATAGTGATCACAATGTCGAAACAATTACTCAGGTTTCATCACGATGTTTTCCTTCACAGTTATAGTGGTATTCATCACCATCAACCTATCAACACAAAACACAATGTTCCCACCGAGGCAGTGGCGGATATACCCTAAAGCCCAGTAGGCCCGAGCCTAGAGCGGCAGATATTAGGGGCGGCAAATCGTGACAAAAAATCACTGATGATAGCAAGAAATAACTCAAATGCAAAGTACCTAAATATTTAAAAGGCTGTGCATAATTATGGCGGGCCGCATTGCACTGCAACGAATAGAAATTTTATAGGTATGCGCCACTAAATTCATTATGTACCTAGTCTAGCGTAAATTTATTATGTAGGCACGTAGTCTATATGATAGGTGCTGCGTGCTGTGCTGAGAAAGGGGCGGCACATGGGGCCTAGAGCGGCCAAGACTGCAAATCCGCCACTGCACCGAGGGGCACGGGTCTCTTCCCTGAGGAAGCTATAGGCCATACTCCACCACGGGGGCCAAGTCAGGATTGGTGGAGGCTTGTAAGACTAGTGGCTGGTCTTACTGTCAGAAGTTTTCAAGCTGCCCCTAAGGCCTCTTACTTGGCTTAACGACTGCCATCTATCGACGTCAGCCGGCACGAACTGCTTAACGTGCCTTGCGAAGCACGGAACCGCCCTGTGTTGCTTAACCTTCGTGATCGTTTAAGATCGCTCAGGCAGCCGGGGCTACGAGCGATTCACAGAGGTATTGCTACTCCAAATTCACAAATGTCAAAACTTACCAAACCGAGCCATTGGCGCGTACACGCCGGGAATCGAATTCGAGACCTCTTGAACGATCTATCAATTCCCGATGAGGACATAAACCTAACATAGAAGTGCTACAATGTCAGTAGCACTGACACCCAATCGCAACCCCCCCTCTAGCAAGTGCTTGACACGTATCACGATTCACGGTGTCACATCGACTCTAGCACCAGGGTGCGTATACTGAGTTTTTTTATTCACTTTCGATAGCGAGAGCGTTTGCGATTTGCATAGGAGTGACAAAGAGACAACTATGTGGCGCGCTTTGTCACTCCTATACAAATTGCAAACGCTCTCGCTATCGAAAGTGAAGGAAAAAACTCAGTATAAGCACTCAGTATTCTTGGTGCAAAGGAAAGATTTATAATGCAGCGGGATGGAACTAAAATATGTTTACGCAAAGCAAATACAGCACTACTGCAAAAGAGTGTATTTTGTATGGGCCATGTAATTTACAATAAGCTACCTACAATCTATTTACTGAAGCGAACGACTAAAGGTAAACAAAGACACAGCATCTCTCAAACTTACATGTCACTCAAAATAGCTCATGCACGCAGCTTTGCTTTGCATCGTATACCCACATAGGTTTAGTTAAGTACTGTTTAAGGAAAACAGACAGACAACCAAACAAGACAAGACAAACACTAAAGAAAATAAAATAGTTTAGAGAAGTTGCACTCTCATCAACAACGTCAATCGTGAGTAAATATGGCGTCGGGGTGGCTATCTTACTTTTTTTTGCCTTTAATTAAAAAAGAGGTTCGTAGTCAGCTCTCCATACTTCTTCCCACACTTCGCGTAGCGCATTAGCATAAAATAATCGATCATAATCGGCCTTTAAACAAAAGTCCTACATCTTTGCTAGTTGCGAACATATTTGGCAGCGGTAGGATCGCTTTTATTTGAGGACCACTGAAATTGTAGGTATTTTTTGCGGCATAGATCTCTTAAGCAAATGGTAATAAAGTGTTATCTATCTATCTATCTATTTTCATGATAAAATAAAATATTTAGTTAAATAAACTGCGAGCGAGGGATAAATCAGGTAGTAACAGTGTTAATGTGTTTATTGCTTATGGGCATTTATTAGCCATATCGTTTTGTATAACTTTGCTAAATATTATGCAGTGTTATAAATGTGGCATATTGAAAAACCAAATTTTTGACATGTTGACAGTTGCACGTTCGCTTCAGTAAATAGGCTGTAGTGCATTACGAGAACTGAACTTGAGCTTGTTCAAGCACAAATGAAAGAAAATACTGACCGAAAAATGCTATTACACAATAACTGAATTTCTGACCGATAATAATATTGACTAGTACCTGTGCCTAACAATTAGCCTTGGGTAACTCAGGAGCCAGATATGATAGGACACATATCTCCCCAGTCGTCAAGTGTGTCCCTGTTATATCTCGGAGATTTCAATTATATCTGGCTCCCTCTCCTACTAAGCTCCTGCTACTTTATCCAGCTCATACACAGTGCGCGAGAGCGAGATCGAGATCGGCTGTCATCGGATACATTCGGCCGCATTTCTCGTCGTAGTAACAAACGAGCGACGAGAGAAAGATCACCAGATTCTTACAAATGTATTGACTTGGTGACCTTTTTGATCGCTATTGGTACGCCTGGCTTGTTCGGCTAACATCGTGCAATACTCGTATTAATGAGACGAACGGTTAAGAAGGTAATCATATATGTTTGTCACGCTTTAATTACCGATTTGTGAAACGGAGGTCACCAGATTCATACTAAATATATCGTTTTGGTGATCTTTTCGATATCTTACTTTGGTGCATAGCACGGGAAAGTCAAAACTAGTCTTTATGTAGGTCACAGACGGTAAAGTTAAAAAAGCAATTAAAATTAGGCACAAATGCGAATGCATTGTTTACGTAAATACTTGTTTTGAGTTAGTTTGCAATTGAAGGTCATCAAGCGATCTGATTTGACGTGATTTTTAATCATTGTATATTTTCAACTATTAAATATGCCCACCTCAACATGTTTCACAGTCTAATTTGTTCGTATATTTGCTACTAAAGTGATACATTAAATCTGTTCAGGTTGTCAGTCCTAAGTTTGTAAAGTATGAAGAAAATTTGAAAATAAATATAGTAGGTACAATCTGTCGTGATTATGAAAGAAATTGTGAGCTGGATATAATAGGAAATAGGTAGACTAGACTCATCACTTGTGTCGCACGGCTCTTATCTCCACTCACACTCTGTTGTACGTCTTATGAGCTAGGATACAACGGTGAGTAAGATATGATTGGGATATAATGTGTCCCGGTGATCAAAGATATGAGATATAACAACTCCCTCTAAGGACACACTTTGCGCAAGTCTACTAACAATGACATTATATTTAAGAAAATCCTCGTGACCTCTCTCCTTTGACATTTTAATTTATTATCGCATGGAATGGTTTTGTTTTTATTTTGTAGGTATTTTGTGACATATTCTGAAGTTGATATTATATAATGCTATTATTATGATAATGAAAAAATGTGTACGCCTGTTATGGCAAAACATGCTGATCTAAATATTGTCAATTCCAACCTTCTGTACACATGTTTGACAAATAAATCTCTTTATCTTATCTTTATAAAATGTAAATAACATACATACATAAGCTCACGCCTGTATCCCAAAGGAATAGGACTGCCACTTGCCACGATCAAAATGCGGTTAACACCCCTGCCTAAGAAAACGGGTTTGATTCCCGCTGAAGGACGCCGTGCTTGATTTGGCCCTAGGTCGGGGCATTTCCGTGTTTGTGATGTCCCATAGGACATATCCTAGTCTGGTTACCATAGTACAGGGTATCCTAGTTTGGGATCTGAACGAGTGATTCAATTCAATTCATTTCAATTCTATATTTATTTGCCAACCAAGTGTAACAGTTTGGTGTTCAATACAATTTAGCCCTTACAACTTAGCCCTTAAAACTTAGTTGCCTTTTACAGGCATTGGAAATTATAGGATAACTACACAAATAGTGCATGCATTATAAATACATTATCAATAGTACAAATTTCATTATTATAATCACAATTATTGTTATTACACATCATTATTATTATACAGGGTGGTCCAAATATCATGGATCAAATGAAATGGGGAGTTAGCCACGGTCATCTTCTACCAATAAAGTCCTATACAGGGTGGTAAAATTCTCAACGGTTTTGAACTTATGATTGATTTTCGGGTTTTTTCAAGAAAAGAGTTCCTAACTACTTATTAAGAGCAATAAAAAAAAAGTACTTACTTTTGGTGGTTGTTTTTTTTTTTAGAGTGACGGTCCATGATGAGAATGTAACAAAAAAAAATTCATCGTCCCTGTCTTTATGGATCATGAGAAATTAATTAATTTTTTACGTCATAATTCTCGTATCTCGTATCATAATTGTTTGATCCAACATTTTCGTCATTGATTTAAAAAAAAAAGTGTACTGCGGAAACCTGCCCCAGTAGTAGAAAAACTGGACCATTTCATGAGGATTGTAAAAAGATACAACTCAAAGCCCTATCTCTCCTGAGTCTTTTATTATTGACCTTTATTCTCAGCAAAGTTGCATTTTTTTAAATCAACTTTTGGTTCTAACTAATTTAGTTACAAAGCACTGTTCTAGGACATAAAAATAAGTCAAAAATGGATTTAAAAATTAAGTTCTAACAACGGACAGGTCGTTACGATCTTTTTTCGTAGCTCTTGTCCCGTCGGTGTCACTTTTCTTGTGGTACCACCAGTTAATAAAATAACACTAAACAAAAGCTTTGTTTGTATTCTGAGAATTTACCGGTTGGACATGGGGTCCCAGGAACAAAGAGAGGTTTACTACCTGCGCTAGCTACCTGCTAGTGACCCTTTACACGCCTCCAGCAACTTTTACTTAGTGTTCTGCTTGCTGTTCGCTACTTAACACGGTTATTCGGTTGTCACTTTTTGCGCTGCTCTTTTTTTATCGCTTCGAACTTTGCATTCTCCCTGGACTCTGTTTTGGATTTTCACCTACAAACTTGGCATTTCTTACTGGACTCTGTTTTGGATTTTCACCTACGAACTTGGCATTTCTTACTGGACTCAGTTGTGTATTAGTGAATTTGGACTATTAAAAATGGCTTACTCAGCCCGTGACTATGCTAACATGCATTTTGTGTACGGTTTTTGTGACGGAAACGCTCGTGAAGCAGCAAGAGAATATCGGCGACGTTTTCTGAATCGTGATCGCTATCCCGACTACAGAGTATTCCAGCGTGTACACAACGCTTACGTGGAGGGCCATATTCCTGGAAGTAGCGCGACGAGAACCGGGCGCCCTATGGTACATGATTTGGAAATGGAAGATCAAATTCTTCAACAATTATCGAATGACCCGTCGACGAGTCAACGGCGAATTTCAAGAACATTAGGTGTCCCGAAAACGACTGTGCAACGCGTTTTAAAACGGAACATGATGCATCCGTATCATGTCCAGCGCGTGCAAGCACTGCTGCCGGCTGATTACGAAAAAAGACAACTTTTTTGCACAGAGATGCTCCGGCGCAACAGAGAAGATCCCGAATTTCTAAATAAAATTATGTGGTCAGACGAAAGTATGTTTCAACGCACTAGTGTTTTTAATATTCACAACCTGCACCACTACGAGTATGTGATTTTTGCACAGAGATGCTCCGGCGCAACAGAGAAGATCCCGAATTTCTAAATAAAATTATGTGGTCGGACGAAAGTATGTTACAACGCACTAGTGTTTTTAATATTCACAACCTGCACCACTACGAGTATGTGATTTTTGCACAGAGATGCTCCGGCGCAACAGAGAAGATCCCGAATTTCTAAATAAAATTATGTGGTCGGACGAAAGTATGTTTCAACGCACTAGTGTTTTTAATATTCACAACCTGCACCACTACGAGTATGTGCATCCTCACATTATTCGACGAGACCACTTCCAACACAAATTCGGAGTCAACACATGCCCACATGGGCCGGGATCGTCGAAGGACAGTTAATAGGACCACACCACACGAGCTGCCTGCAAGAGTGAATGGTCAAATTTATTTGTCATTCTTACAAGAGGAACTCGACCCATTATTAGAAGACGTTTCTCTTGAAACAAGAAGCGCTATGTGGCTGCAACATGACGGCGCACCTCCGCACTTCGCTCGTGACGTGAGGAGTCACCTAAATGAAGTATTTCCAAATCGCTAGATCGGTCGCGGTGGAACTATTCAATGGCCACCGCGCTCACCCGATTTAAACCCCATAGATTTTTTTCTTTGGGGTTACTTCAAGGAAGTGGTATACGAAAAGGAGTGCAACACGGAGCAGGAGCTTCGACGACGAATATCAGCGGCCACCCACCAGGTGAAAAATAATCACCGGGCCTTTAGATTGTTAAAAAGAAATTTTATTAGAAGATGTCGACTCTGCCTCCGAGTGAGAGGTAGAAATTTTGAAAATCTTCTATGAAAAAGTTAATTTTTTTATTTTTGATTAAACTGTCTATTCTAATTATCTGGTGTAATTTTTTTATCCTTTTGCGACTTATTTTTATGTCCTAGAACAGTACTTTGTAACTCAAATTAGTTAGGACCAAAAGTTGATTTAAAAAATGCAACTTTGCTGAGAATAAAGGTCAATAATAAAAGACTCAGGAGAGATAGGGCTTTGAGTTGTATCTTTTTACAATCCTCATGACATGGTCCAGTTTTTCTACTACTGGGGCAGGTTTCCGCAGTACACTTTTTTTTTAAATCAATGACGAAAATGTTGGATCAAACAATTATGATACGAGATCCGTAAAAAATTAATTAATTTCTCATGATCCATAAAGACAGGGACGATGAATTTTTTTTTGTTACATTCTCATCATGGACCGTCACTCTCAAAAAAAAAACAACCACCAAAAGTAAGTACTTTTTTTTTATTGCTCTTAATAAGTAGTAGGAACTCTTTTCTTGAAAAAACCCGAAAATCAATCATAAGTTCAAAACCGTTGAGAATTTTACCACCCTGTATAGGACTTTATTGGTAGAAGATGACCTTTGCTAACTCCCCATTTCATTTGATCCATGATATTTGGACCACCCTGTATAAGCAACACATTATTATTTGATTGTGTGGTAGTTACTAACATATAAAAAATCGTGTCACTCTGTTTGCTATCGACCTCTGTGGCGCAGTGGTTAGCGCATCTGCCTACCATGCGAGAGGTCCCGGGTTCGAATCCCGGCTGGGGATAAAGAAACCCAGTTCTTGGATGTTTACATGTTTGTGACGTCGCTTTTTCTGGGTCCCACGACACAGGGTATCCTAGTGTGGGGCCATAAGCAATGTATGTGCCTATATGTAAATGTTATGTTATGTTATCGAACTTCTTCGACACGGCTTTAATGATTTTTATGATTACGATTATTTTAATAACTATGCGTTGTCAGCTATTTATTAAATAATTCTATAAAATACATCAGTAAAGAAGATTTTTTTTAAATAGCCTTAAAAAAACCAGGCGCTAAAAAGAAGAATTCGATGATATTTTCATGGTTCTTTAATTATCTACACATCTTGATCAATTCTTAAGGGGATTCAACCTACATAACTTGGTTACTTTTATTATTTCTTAATATAATCAGTGGCCCAGTGCCAACAATAGGCTACTTGAACGTTTTCTAAAAACCATCTCATATTTTTTTTTGGTGTTCATGGAGTCCACAAAAAGTGGTAATTTTAAATTCTTTCGTGTATTTCTTCTAAAAAATACAAACTAAAATTTTGTTTTGAAATAAGCCGCCAAAACGTTATCTTGGGCAATATGGCGTCGCACAGGCATTGTGACGTCACAACCCAGAAAACCAACCGTTTTCAACAAATTATCAAATTTTATCGTATGTTTTTTTACAAATCATCATCATCATCATCAACCCATTATGTCCCCACCGAGGGATACGGGTCTCTTCCCTGAGGAAGGTATAGGCCATACTCCACCACGGGGGCCAAGTCTGGATTGGTGGAGGTTTGTAAGATTAGTGGCTGGTCTTACTGTCAGAAGTTTTCAAGCCACCCTAAGGCCTCTGACTTGGCTTAACGACTGCCATCTATCGACGGCAGCCGGCACCAACTGCTTAACGTGCCTTGCGAAGCACGGAACCGCTCGGAAAAATGCCACTAGCGTTAGTCATAGACGGTGACCCATCCATGGACTGAACGCGCCGTATGTTGCTTAACCGTAGTGATCGTTTACAAATCATAATTGTTTTTTTTAAGTTCAAATGCCTTAAAGCGGTTTTTAGACACATAACTTATACGAATACGTATAAATAATACTCTTATTTCACACTGTCAAATCGTCTACTACAATATCTGAGATTTAAGGGCTGTAGGTACACTTACATTAGTAGGTAGATTGTTGTAAACAATGCGACAATTTTAAAATAAATGTTTGTCTTCAAGTATTGTATTTCAAATAGGAACCTCTGCTATTTCCCAAGTCAGACCTTCTCTAATATATAAAATAATCGTGTCACAGTGTTAGTGCGCAAACTCCTCCGAAACGGCTTGACCGATTTTGATGAAATTTTGTGTGTATATATGGTAGGTCTGAGATTAGGTTGTTATCTATTTATATTGAAAAGAAATTGAATGGCGAAACGACGTTTGCCGGGTCATAATACGCTACTTGACTCGTATAAAATTAAACGCGATAAATGGATATTTTCTGTAGTATCTAACGTGAGAAACCGAAATATGTTGACTTTGCTAAGTAAATATGCAGGATGGCTGCAAAATTTGCAAATTAAAAAAATATTTTTCGCTTTTAAATCGGAACAGTGAAAACACTATCCGCCATCTTGAAAGCACCTTTGGTTGTAAACAAACATCTGTCAGTCGTGCGTGTTTTTGCAAAAACTCTTCTTGTGCAGTTAGTGTCTTATCATTTTATTGATAAGCGCAATCATGGACGCTGGATTCGTGGAAGCTGATAGTACCAATTTGCCAAAACCAAACCAAATCAAACCGAGCATTATTACAGCTAAAAGCAGTTTCTGTGTACATTGATATTACAGGACTTACATTAAAGTGATCTTCACATAAATACACCCAAGTTTCAGTCGATAAAGAGTCGGGGTCTCTCTTGGCAAGTTTGAGCCAAGTTTTTCGTATGTTTATTTCACTGGGCACACGAATCCGCGACTTCCCGGCGGTCTTTATTGACGTGTTTTTGCAGTCTCGAATAATGCAATAATGATAATTGATATATTTTGCATGTAAACTCGATGAAATCATGAATGCGTTGTTGTTATTTCACTATGCTCACAGATCACTAACAGATTTTAGGACTAGATAAAGATCGTTTCACCAAACAAGTCCCACGGTAAAATCCTTAAGGCCATAACAATAAAAGCCAAAATTCATTAACTCATAATTCTTTCGTGGCACGAACTCTACCTATGCTGAATGTCAAACTTTGTTTACAAATATTTAGGACTTCAAACCATAGACAAAAATGGCGGCCCGCGTTTTTGGCTGTATAGCAAAGCAACGTTTTAAAATAATGTTTTTGTTGCTTTTAGGTCCTCAAAAAATATACAAAAATATTTTTTGGTCTAATGGAAGAGATATTTAGCATTTAAGACATACTTGAAAAAAGAGTCAAGCAGCGGATTGTAGGAATATAATTGTGTCCCTCACACAATGGGCTAGTTGCCCTAAAAAATGTAATAAACCGTCTTTTAGATCATTCAAAAATAAGGGACACGTATTTTTTTACCAAAAATGATTAAAATTTAATTAGACCAAAAATTAGAGCAAAAAAGCATTTTTTAGCACGGAGTGACGTCACACGTAACTTTACTGGGCTATATCTTTGTTATTTTTTGTTTAATAGAAAAAAGAAAAAATACGTGTCCAATATTTTTTTATAATCTAAAATACGGACTAAATAGAATTTAATTATTTTGACCCTGGAAACTACCCTATTCTAACAAAAAAGGCAACTTAATTATACGTGAATAAAAATAAGTAACTATATAGACGAACTCCGAACCTTACCCTTCTATTGAAGCTCGTTAAAAAGGCACGTAATAATTATTCAAAATGGACTCCTAAATGAGTTGTCTTGTCACACTGTTCTTTTGGCGCCATTGTTTAGCCAAATGACGGGGCGTACTCACCGCCAAATGATACTTTTTGTTTCCGTAAAAATGAATGAAAGAGCCGTTTATACTTTCTGACACCTACTTAATTTCTCGTCCCCTTTTTCGGCTTTTTAAAAGACGATAACAGTTTGCTCGGGTTTCCATTGGAATGGCATTGTTCTGCTTTGTAAACTACCAAATAGAGGCAAATGGCTTCAGTCTGGGCACAAAAAGGAGAATGTTTTTTATTTATGTAGAACAAAACTTAACTTACTATAAACTAATTAAAATAAGTAATTACTTAATAAAACTAATATAAACTAAATTCCTAAAGTAAGTAATAATATAGCTTATAAATAAAACTATGCTAAAAATATATATTTACAAATAATACACGTGCCCCAGGTCACCATCCCGCGGCAAGGAGCCCAGAACGCTGGCGACGTTGCCTCTTTGGATGGCCAGGCTTATTCTTTGGCCGAGGTACGCGCCAGCCCTCTGGTTTCCTGATGCGTCGATTAGGCGCGCCGCTAGGTCCTTAAACAGCAGGCGCGCCTCTGGGCCCCATGTGCCCATCGTTTCGACCCCAAACGGCGCAAATATGTAACCTTTGCCAATAGACCTGTATTTGCGCCGTTTGAGGCTTTCGGCCGCGCCGGCCGCTGGACCAGCGGCCCTTCTACTCTGGGAAACATGAGAGGGCGCCAGTGTATCAACGCACGTAGTCTTCAGTCTGCCTATTGTATTTTCATATTCGTATGTACTTGAATGGTTACCATAGCACAGGGTATCCTAGATTGGGACCAGGGCCTAGATTCTCCTAATGCATTGTAGTACAATGACAACCATGAATCGCTCGTAGCCTGGGCTGCCTAAGTGATCTTAAACGATCACTAAGGTTAAGCAACACACGGCGCGTTCAGTCCATGGATGGGTCACTGTCTATGATGACTAACGCTAGTGGCATTTTTCCGAGCGGTTCCGTGATTCGCAAGGCACGTTAAGCAGTTGGTGCCGGCTGACGTCGATAGATGGTAGTTGTTAAGCCCAGTCAGAGGCCTTAGGGCGGGCGGCTTGAAAACTTCTGACGGTAAGACCAGCCACTACAGTCTGTTTTTTCATTCAATGAAAAAAAAAATATTGTCACGTTGACATCTCCATACAATTCTTAGGCTGTCAATGTCTGAATGTTGCTAGTACGTAAAAACCAAATAACCCCATTTTACTTCCAAGTTAAATTGTGTATGCTACGCAGGTGTTTTTTTTTTAGACTTTTCTCTTACGAGTAATTCAATTTTAATGTCTTTGATGTGATAAGGATTTTGGTCACATGAGTCTTCTATTCACGGAAAAAAAATCTACCGAGTTAACCTATAGCTTCTATAGTGGTAACACCGAGTCATTTTTTTTTGCATAGAATTAAAAAACGGACTGTAGTCTTACAAGCCTCCATCAATTCGGTCTTGGCCCTTGTGGTGGAGTATGGCTTTTACCTTCCTTATGGAAGAGACCCGTGCCACTCGGTGGGGACATAATGGGTTGATGATGATGTTTCGAAAAAAAAAACTAACAAAGTCTGATTTTTAAATTAAATACCCGAGTTAAAAAATACGTGTTAGATACAAAAATAAACTGTCACGTTGACATTATCAACACTAAGCGAAGGCTTTTTTTAGAAGCTTTTGAGCTAAGCGAAGGCTGTCAATGTCCGAATGTTGCTAGTACTTATTTATTTGGTTATTTGGTTTTTACGTACTAGCAAAGTACGTAAAAACCAAATAACCCCATTTTACTTCCAAGTAAAAATTGTGTGTGCTACGTAGATGTCTTTTTTAGACTTTGCTCTTATGAGTAATTAAATTTTACGGTCTTTGATGTGATAAGGATTTGGTCACAGGAGTCTTCTATTCACGGTGTTGTGAATATAAGACTCTTGAATAAAAAACTACCAAGCCTACCTAAAACCATTATATTTTATCGTGGTAACAACGCGTAATTTTTTTTTCATAGAATTCAAAAACGGACTTTAGTTCGTCCAAAAATGCATAGAAAGATTACACTTATTTAATACTAGCTGTGTCCTGCGGTGTTACCGGCTACGCGGTTTATTAGGGAAACACAGAAAACAGAAAACAAATTTTCGAAAAAGTTATGTTTTGTACATAACATTATCCGCGAATTCATTTTCATCGATTTTCCCATGAGAATAAGATATTTTCCCGCAGTAAAAGGTAGCCTATGTGTTAATCGAGGGTGTCAGCTAACTCCATACCAGATTTTATTAAAATCGCTCCAGCCGTTTAGATGTGAAGAAGTAACAAACATACACACTCACAAACTTTCGCCTTCATAATATTAGTGTGATGAACGCGTCGAATGCATTAAGAAAACACTATTCCAAGCCGCTCGGTTTGCCTTTAACTGGCACAGCACTCTCCCCTCTACTATTATGTCAGCTAAATATATTTCCCAGGTGAGCATTATTATTCGTGTCATGGGCCGACATAGGGGCTGGTTCTCAGAGCTTTTCCATTTCAGAATCGAATCCACAGACGCGAATCTAGCTAACGTTGGTTCAGACATATGGAGAGACATATGGATGGAGTAGCCCGGCTGCCTGAGTGATCTTAAAACGATCACGAAGGTTAAGCAACATAGGGCGCGTTCAGTGCATGGATGGGTGACCGTTCTATGACTAACGCTAGTGGGATTTTTCCGAGCGGTTCCGTGCTTTGCAAGGCACGTTGAGCAGTCGGCTGCCGTCGATAGATGGCAGTCGCTAAGCCAAGTCAGAGGCCCTAGGCGGCTTGAAAACTTCTGACAGTAAGACCAGCCACTAGTCTTACAAGCCTCCACCAATCCGGACTTGGCCCCCGTGGTGGAGTATGCCTATACCTTCCTCAGGGAAGAGATAAGTGCCCGTCGGTGGGGACATAATAGGTTGATGATGAAGGTATTTATCGATATGTTTCCATTGCCCCATCCCTATCTGGCGGTAACAAGCCAATCCATTGGTCACCTGTTTCGTTTAGCTTCGAAGGAAATTCGCACACGCCGCATTGCTCAGTTGGAACGCAATGGGAGCATGAATTGCTAAACGCAACTGGTAATGAAAACAGCCTCTTTTCTAGAAACCGGTCAAGTGCGGGTCGAGTCGGGCGCATTGTAGGGTTCCGTAAAAGGGCTTTTTAGCTGCTTTAATATTAGAACAAAACATCAATCAATGAAACAAACAGTCTTGAGACAAAATATAACTGTGGGTGTGGGAGTGTCGTGTGTTTGTATATGTTCACGTGTGCGTGAGTGTGATTTATCTACACATTTAATTATAATTTCACCCAAATGTATAAATGTGCCTTTTGTGTGCAAATAAAATCATTACCTATCTATCTAACCTAACTAATCATAGTGTCTGAAAATACTTTATAATTAATTACTTTATACGTAACACATCACATAGTAACACACTGGAAAATCGCAACACCCGGCTGCTATACCCAATCATGTTTTTCTTGTGTTTCTGGGAAGTTGAGATTGATTGATTGATGCATGTTCAGATTTGTCCAGGACGTTGCATTTGTAAAGCTTGCAACTGTAAATTTGTGACCAGATTGTCTTCTCTAAACGAACACGCGACATCCCAGAAACATAAGAAAAACATGATTGGGTATAGCAGCCGGGTGTTGCGATTTTCCAGTGTGTTACTATGTGTTACAATTTCACGTGTGTTACGGTACATTTTTTGAGAGCCTTACCCACATAAAAGACATACAGAAAACACAACATCTCGATGTCAAAAGCATATGGTTGGATGTTAGATTCCGACGAAAATGACTTTTTATACTTTCAATCTTAGCTCGTCTTTTTAACCATCTGAGAAACATATTTATATCTTATTCTATTGCTGGGATAATTCAGGTGCATAATGTCGCATGTAGGCTTATAGTAACTTGTAGGGACGCTCTCCTGTAAAGTATAAAAATGACATCCGACCAAATGCTTCGGACAACGTCGAGGGATTTAGAAAAAAGAAAATAAAGAACATAACATTTACATACAGGCACATGCAACAAAAGCACAAAAAAACACAAATCTCTTGAGGCCAAACCTTGATGTGACGATACGGACGTTTGTAAACGTAACTTCAGGTTGGGTATACAGGGTGTCCCGTTATGAGTGGTCGGGAACGGTAATTGGTTGGCTTATCCTCTAGTTGAAAAACAGAAAATAGGTTTAGTAAAAGTGTCATGGTTCGCGAGATATTTAATATCAAAGATTTTTCTTTTCATACAACTTTTTCGTGTAAAATGAAAGATTTCTTTAATTATTATTTTTTGTGAATATTTCTGACCTTACGTGCTACTCGACGTAAATCATAATTAATCAAAAATCTTATAAAATAAAAAAAAAAATGTTTGATCTCAAATTTCTCTGAGACCATGACACTATCACTAAACCTATTGTTTGTTCTTCTGATAGAGGATAGTCCAGTCCAACCCGTCACCAATTACCCTTTGGACCATCATAACGGGACACCCTGTATATAGTTAACACCACGTCAGAGCTGAGGAGGACAAATGTCTCGGAAAAAAACCATTAGGAGCGTTTCGAACTATCTGTCACTGCTGATCGGAACGCCTGTCGGTTTATTCTGAGTCCGCTCCATTATTGTGACATTTCTCTTTCAGAGCACAAACTCAAAGGTGATGAGATTGTTTTAGGGCGTTATAATAACACTATGTCCTACGGCTTGTATAATTTAAAAAAAAAAAATTGCTTATTCGCTCGTAGCCCCAGCCACCAGTGATCTTAAACGATTACGAAGGTTAAGCAACCTAGGGCGCGTTCAGTGCATGGATGGGTGACCGTCTATGACTAATTCTAGTGGCATTTTTCCGAGCGGTTCCGTGCTTCGCAAGGCACGTTAAGCTGGTGGGGTCATTTGCTACGTTAAAAAAACCAAAAAAATTTAAAAAACACGAAACCCAGGTCTTGGATGTTTAAATGTTTGTGACGTCGCTGTTTCTGGTTCCCACGACACAGGGTATCCTAGTGTGGGGCCAGAAGCTATATAAGTATGTGCCTGTATAGTGCCAGTAGATGCTATATTATGTTATAACTTTTTTTGTTATGTACAAGTATCTACCAAGTGTCTACCAATTTCTTTTTTATTTCTTTTTATATTTTTGTTTAATAACGTTGTTTTATCCAGATAGGGTTATGAAAAATAGATAACATTACGCATTTCATCTCTGCACTATCCAAACACTAACACACTAAAACTAAAAAATAAGCTAGGTATAAAGTTTCCAGTATTCGCCCCTATTCGCTGTAAATCATGTAATCCGATTTAGGCCTACTTTTACACGTCCGAGAACCCTTCCACCTTGCTTTCAAGCACTGATTCGTCAATGGCTAAGCACCTTATTCAATGGTTAGTAGTTACTAATGGATTGCCAGTTGTCACAAAATTGTGGTCTAGAAGGTTCCTTCTACAATGAGGGCTTTTAAAAGTCTTTAAAAAAAATGCAGTACCGCAAGTTACCGATAGATGGTGCTGGCGTCACACAATATGTCAAATTTACATGACATCACTGACCTTCTCTGTGGTTTCTGTCCTATGTTTTTACAAAAATGCACAATGCATGGGCTAGCCATCGCTGCATTGAGTACAAACACAATTCACGTACGTATGTAATGAAAAAAGTAAAAATACTTCGATAACTTTCAAGTTTCAACGGTTTCAAAACGATCACAGTCTTACCACAAAAAATAAAATAAACACTGGTTTAACATGTGTTTATTTAAACAATGTCTAAATATTTAATCATTGTTTAAGGTGTGTTTAGCAACCAGGCCCCTTCGTCTGTCTAACTTTAAACAATGTCTAAGCCGTATCTTTTTCTAGGCAACCGTTAAACACTGTTTTATGGTAGCACTTTTTTTAGACACGTGTTCAGCGGATGTTTTAGTTTTTTGTAGTAAGACTGTCAAAGTCTAGTTTAGATCACAGACTACAAAGAGATGTTTAGATTATCACAGATTAATAAGGATGCAAAACATTTAAAACGTACGATGAGATTTTGTTCTCCTTGCAGCCCCATCTAGTTTTTGTTAATGAAATCAAGTGTCAGCTGTCATTGAATTGAAAATCCCTCATTGATTGCGTAACGCATCTGAAAAAGGGTCTATTATTTGTTTTCACAGAGATAGAACTGTTTTTGACTTTTTTAAGCTTTTCCAGCAAAGCGGTGTTGCTATTTCATAAATCTTTTTTACCATTTCGCCTTGAGATGCAACAGAGTCTTAATCCGCCAAAAAATGTGTTTTGAGCAGAATGTATGAAATATACCCTTTTACCTGCAACGCATTCAATTGGTACTCGTAACTAACAGGTTGCAGTGATGACGGTAGAAATGCTGGAGTTTTAGTAAGATTAGACTTTCATCATCATCATCATCAATCCATTATGTCCCATCATTATGATGGCATATGTTTTCATCATCAACCCATCATGTCCCCACTGAGGGGCACGGGTCTCTTCCCTGAGGAAGGTATAGGCCATACTCCACCACGGGGCCAAGTCCGGATTGGTGGAGGCTTGTAAGACTAGTGGCCGGTCTTACTCTACTAAGACCTCTGACTTGGCTTAACGACTGCCATCTATCGACGGCAGCCGGCACCAACTCCTTAACGTGCCTTGCCAAGCACGGAATCGCTCGGAAAAATGCCACTAGCGGTAGTTAGTTAGCGTTTTGTGTAAGATCCGTTTTATAATTCAATGCAAAAAAATAACGCGGTATTACCGCTATAGAATACCTATAGTAGGTTTACTCGGTAGATTTTTTTTCCCGTGAATAGAATACTCATGTGAATAAAATCCTTATCACATCAATGACATTAAAAATTAATTACTCATAAGAGCAAACATATAAAAATAAACCTACGCAATTTTTTCTTGGAAGTAAAATGGGATTTCATATTTTGTTTTCAAGTACTAGCAACACTCAGACATTGTAAAGCCCATTACACAATGAAAAAAATAAGATATAAGCTTAAGAAATAAGAAATAAGGAACAAGAAATAAGGAATAGCGGAATCCAGCAATGGCAGCACCGTTGAGCAAGACACAATCAAGAATAAGGAATAATAAATAAGAAATAAGAATAAAATTTCGGTCGCGGTGGGAATCTGTTCCTTATTTCTTATAGCCAGCCATACGCAGGGGATTTTTTCAACGAACTGTCGTGAGTGTCAGTGTTGTCACCTTGCCCAAGGAAAAAGTAGCTAAACCTTAGTAAAAAAGTGGCTAGTTACCAATAAATAAAGGCCTTGGCTAAACCAAATAATACTTTAAAGAGTTGCGTTCAAAAATTACTGGCGATGTCGAAAAAGAAAAAACATACAATCAATGACGTTTGTCTAGTTGCAACCAATTTAGGAATGTCTTTCAATACCATAATCTGCTTTATCATCAATTAATATGAAAAAACGCCATGACATTAATGAAGAAGAAAGAAGTAACACAAAAGTAACATATTGGGTCGTGTAACATGGAGGTAACATAAGAGGGCCAAAAGCCACGTAAAATGTTACTTTGTAACATTCTGGCAACGCTGCACTCGTGCTTCGTGCACACACCAGCTGCAGGTCCGCTGTGATTGGTTGAATATTGTAGCCCATCGTCTATTGTGTTTTGGTTGCTTTGCTATTTCTTATTCCTTGTTCCTTATTTCTTATTTCTTATTCTTATACCTTGTTTTTTTCATTGTGTAATGGGCTTAAGCCATTGGCTTGTATTGATATGTCTACGTTGACAGTTTTTTTGCATTGAATTAAAAAAAATGACTTTAGTGTACTTTATCAAGTGACTAAAATAGAATTTCTATAGCAACCATGATAGAAATAAGGACGAACCCTACGTAAAACCCATGAATTAAAAGTGAGATATTTTACGTTGTCAACTGGGGCTTTCTGTAGGTCTCCGATCTGGTTCCCTGATTGAGTTACTGTTACATGCAGTCTGCAGCCATTACTGTCTGGAATATCTCTTTGATCAGGCCGAGTGGGAAGATGGCCGAGATTCAATAATACCGTGAATGAAGCCTTTAGAGCCAACGTTCGCCAATGCTGAGACCAATTTTGGGGTTGGGTCTTGGAAACCTTCGTCTAAATAAGGGTTGCCATATTAAAAAACGGAGTGGTCTCGTCTTATTTTAGTTAGGTACCTAAGGCCATGTGACATCCCAGCTCCCTAAATTAGCCACGCCCATTTTGCCACGCCCATTTTTTCGAAATCGCGGCCACCAACCAAACCTTTATAAATCGAAAGAGGGCTTCTAAACGAGTAGAAAACAAAAAACATTATTGCTCTAAAGTGTCTCGGAGCTGAGATATTTGATGTTGAAGTTTTGATTTAAAATTGTTATTTTTTATTTTCTATTAATAAATAATACCAGTGCGCCGACCGTGAGTTGACTATTCGATTGATCTATTATTATACCATGGATTGATCGACGCGTCGATCGAATAGTTGCTTATAGTAAAAAAACGGTCCACCTAGCGGTGCGTAGCGGAAGCTGTTTTTGATTGATGAGATATCGTTGTTGCTTACACTACGTAGAGTTGGAGCAGGACAACGATATCTTATCATTGGTACCGAATTTCGTCGTTCGTTGGTATTTTTTTAATAACGTCTGTTAGATTCCCATCGTGTAAAATCGAGTGGCAAAGTATGAGCAGGAGATTTTAGACATTTTAGTCAATATCTAGTAAAACCACATGAGTAAGAGGTAAAACTATGACTTTTATCATTATAAAACTATATTCAATGTTCAGTATTGATGTTTAGAATACGTGCCCTAGTAACGGGTTGACATCTGAAGGGCAATTCCTTAACAAATCGCATTCCTATCGCGCCCCAAAAACTATATGCAACGTGTTCTAATGCGTTTCTAACGCATGCATTAGAAACGTATGCATATAGCAATTGAGATGCGATCGGCATGCGATTTGTTAAGAGAATTGCCCTTCTGATGTTTGGATGTTTACTACTGGATGGAATGACAACGACCGACTTCCTTCGCGAGCGAACGTCGTAGTAGAGTAGGTCTGTATTCTTCCCTCATACGTAGCAGTCATTATGAATACTAACATAACAAGTATTTCTAGTATCAAACGTCCAGCGACTGTCATAAAAGACGGAAGAACAATGTTTAGCAAAATCAAATGACAGCTGTCATTTTTAAATTGACAAATGAATTATTGATCTCTCATCTGTAAATGATGATGATAAAATGATTGATCTGTCAGCGTGTGAATAGCGATTGCGAAAAAAGTATTCAAAACTTCAACATCAAATATCTCAGCTCCGAGACACTTTAGAGCGATAATGTTTTTTGTTTTCTACTCGTTTAGAAGCCCTCTTTCGATTTATAAAGGTTTGGTTGGTGGCCGCGATTTTGAAAAAATGGGCGTGTCAAAATGGGCGTGGCTAATTTAGGGAGCAGGATAACACGGAAAAATGTCACATGGCTTTTGTATTTTTTGCGACAACTAAATAATTTTTCATTGCAATTTCCTTTAAAAAAAAACATGAGGTGTATTAGACGAATTTTGATAGAAACAACTACCTATGTTACGATTTAAAAAAAAAATTGTATATAAATTAAATAAAAGGTTTTTATTGCTACAAAAAACCTTAACCGAAAATAAGCAGAGATGACCTCTGTAGCGCAGCGGTTAGTGCATCTGGCTACCATGCGAGAGATCCTGGGTTCGAATCCTGGCTGGGGACAAAAAAAAAAGAAACCGAGGTCTTGGATGTTTACATGTTTTTGACGTCGCTGTTTCTGGTTCCCACGACACAGGGTGTCCTAGTATGGGGCCAGAAGCAATATATGTGCCTGAATGTAAATGTTAAATGTTATAATATTAATTAACAGAGCTTGCAGAGGTTGACAATGTCACAGAGGAGACAGTCTCAACCACTGTCAACACTGTTTATCAGCGACGGTTTAAGATTTATGAAAATATTTCACACCAGTTTTAGATAAAACATCTTCACTGTCAAGATAATAATTTCCAGGTCTCATCTTTGAAGTGAGCGCTGGCACGAAAAAAGTTCTGTCTTTCTCGAAAACTTTTCGGATTTCACTGGCAGGCGAAGCCGTTTTCAGGATTAAAAAAAAATATGCCTACATTGACATTTCGGATGGGACACGGATATTTTTTATCGAAGTCGACTGGGTTAATCTTATTTTCAAAAGCAATAAAGACTGTTAGCTCTTAGAATATACCTCGGCTACTATCAGATAGAATCAGATATATTCGTGTAATAGAAATATCGGAACTAATATAACACTTAATTTCGAAATCGGAACTAATATGACGGAAACAAACTAATACAGAGCAGGAAGTAGTATTACACTCGTGTGCTTTCGGCGAAAACCGAAGCCTACTCCAGAGTCCGAGGTACATTCTAAAAGCTAACAGACTGTACATACAGTGTACATGGCGATCAACAAAAGAAATCCAAAGAGGATTTGATTAATCGCCTTAAAATAATAATAAATAGATAATTCATATTTTTTGTTCCCTACATCCTCGGTTTTCCTTTTCTTAATTTTAACTAATGACATTTTTGAAGATTTTCAACCAATAAAATTTACGCCAATTATTTCAAAGGAGGAAAACATCTAATATTGAACCTACATGGTCAAATAAAGCCAGTGTTTTAAAAAATTGTAAAAAGGAAACAAAACACGAAATGAATTTGTGATGAAATCACGGTATTAGGGTTCCGTAATTCAAGAGGATAAAAAGGAACCCATAACGAATCACTTAACGACTGACCACCAATAATTGAGGCGTGGAACTTACAAATTGTTAAGTGCAAAGAGTTAAAAATCACAATTAATTTCAAATGAAATAAAAATGGATTAGTTTCTGAATCAGTATTTATTAGGATATTTTGTCACAAACTTACAAGCTTAGAAATTTAAAAGGCTAGTTTTAGGCACTTTGCACTTTTGAAATGAAATGGCTACCGAACTCAGCACCATTGAAAGGCAAAAAGTAGATTTGCATATTTTTGGCACTTAGCCCATTTGTAAATTCCACGCCTCAATTACCTATGACCCACAAATAAATTAATAATTATTATGAATTATGAATTAAGTTAAGTTAAAACAATATCTTGTTGGCAAATGTTATTACAGTTTAAAAGACTTTATGGAAGAAGGTTATAGACCGTATGATTTATAATTGTTTCATTAGTTTTTAAGATGTTATTTTTAAGTAAACAGTATTAAAATTGCAGTGCCCTTGCAGGGCTCATGTCAAGGATCTATACCTTATGGTTTAAGAACTGTTGTACCACATGAAGCAATAAACTGATTTGAATTTGATTTTGAAAAAATTAACGAACGCGTAAGGGTATTGACTTGAAATTAAAGTCATATCCTCAATTCTATGCTCCATTAACCTCGTGAGAACCAATGTAGTAAGAGAAATACAAAAACCATTGTTATTTTCAAGGTCGGTTCTCAGGAGGTTATAGCTGTGAAAAAATCAACATCTAACTAACGTAAAAAAAAGATGCAGCAATTTTGGCAGTCAAGAAAAGTATTTGTCGACATTCAAAGGAACTAAAATTCATAGTATCCATTGTAGTTCCGGAAAAATCGGAAAAGCTGCGAGTATGGAACCCTCAATAGGCGAACCCGACTCGTTCTTATCAGGTTTTTCTTCAACATAATAGGCTGGCTATTTGACAGTGTGAAAAAAACAGTATTATTTATACGTATTCGAATAAATTATGTGTCCAAGAACCGCTTAAAGGCATTTTAACTAAAAAATAGAATTATGATTTGTAAAAATTTGATAATTTGTATCTGCCGCAAAAAATAATAGAAACATTAATGTTTACATTTATGTTACTATTAATTTTTGCCGTTTAGAGATTATTCATAGGATAATTAAGTCCTTACCCCCACTTCCAAAAGGTCCTATTTGTTGACAGTTGACAGGGACTTGTTCAAAGTAGGTGCTGACAATCATGAGCATCTGGTGCAAACGAGAAAACGGGACTTACGGCCGATTTCTGAATTGAGAATTTCTAAGTTTAGTGCTGTCTCGTCAAATTTCTCAGAAAAGAGCGTGACAGAACGTTACTTAAGTATTTCATCATCAACCCATTATGTCCCCACCGAGGGGCACGGGTCTCTTCCCTGAGGAAGGTATAGGCCGTACTTCACCACGGGGGCCAAGTCCGGGCTGGTGGAGGCTTGTAAGACTAGTGGCTGGTCTTACTGTCAGAAGTTTTCAAGCCGCCCTAAGGCCTCTGACTTGGCTTAACGACTGCCATCTATCGACGGCAGCCGACACCAACTGCTTAACCCTACAGTGCATTATTTTTTATTTCGACCTCAAAAAAATGTATAAGCTTGCAAAGGTAGAGCTAATTATCGAAAAAATATTTAAAAAAATTGCAATTCCATAGATACATCCTTATGTATATTTATGTGTATGACCCACATATGTCACACCATGAATTGTAATGTAAATCTGTACTAAATTTATAGAACGGGTAAGAATAAACTGCCGCAGAAATGCCGATCCAGTGCACTCAGTACCATAGAAATCGATACAAAGCAACAAATCCGTCCGCTCCGTACGGAGCGGTTCCGATGCAGTGGACGCTTAGCTTTAGGCCTCTGACTCGGCTTAACGACTGCCATCTATCGACCGCAACCGGCACCAACTGCTTAAGGACTGCCATCTGTCGACGGCAGCCGGCACCAACTGCTTAACGTGCCTTGCGAAGCACGGAACCGCTCGGATAAATGCCACTAGCGTTAGTCATAGACGGTCACCCATCCATGCACTGAACGCGCCCTATGTTGCTTAACCTTCGTGATCGTTTAAGATCACTCAGGCACCGGGGCTACGAGCGCTTCTCAAGTAATTACTTAGTGAAAATTCTCAACTCAGAAACGTGCCCTTAGTTCTGTACTTTTGAGCTTTGACATTCGATATGTCCTAACGAAGAATTTTTATCTACCCCGCCGCGATAAGTCAAACAGAACGCCTATATTTCAACTGAAGCGAAGTGACTCCAGCTCGCCTACATCGGCCCATTGTTAGTGGTCTTCCCGGACGTATAGCCAGTTGTGCGGGCGTGCACGGCCCCATACAAACAGTGGCACAATAAAACGCAGCGCCGAAGGAACAAATCGTTATGTGCCGGCGCTCCAGTTAATGGGGGCGGCTGCAAGTGTGTAGTGGCTGGCAGGGAAAACGGGTCACTGGTATTTTGTTTACCTTTAAATGTAGCAATGGAAAATATTACCGGAAATGAAGTATGGCCCTTTAATTGTAGTCATCATCATCATCATCGGCCTATGGTTGTCCACTGCTGGACATAAGCCTCTCCCATTTCACGCCACTGAGCACGGTCCTCGGCTACTCTCATCCAGCTCTTGCCAGCCGCACTGCGAGGATCATCGCTCCACCGAGTCTGAGGACGTCCTACACTACGTTTACCGATCCGCGTCTTTAATTGTAGTAATGGAAAATATTACCGGAAATTGAAGTAGGGCCATGCCGGAGTCGTGAGTACATTTGTGTAAGTGGCCCCAGTTTGGATGTATTTTCCATGTTTTTGATGTCCTTGTCGACACTAGTGGCATTTTTCCGATCGGTTCCGTGCTACGCAAGGCTCGCTAACCAGTTGGTGCCGGCTGCCGCCGTATAAATGGCAGTCGTTAAGCCAAGTCAGAGGCCTTAGAGCGGCTTGGAAACTTCTGACATCAAGACCAGCAAGCCTACACCATTCCGGACTAGGCCCCCGTGGTGGAGTATAGCCTATACCTTCCTCAGGGAAGATACCCGTGCCCCTCGGTGGGGATATAATGGGTTGATGATGATGATTAATGATGATTTCCTTGTCTTGTCTTTGGTTTCCATAGCACAGGGTATCATAGTTCGGGACCAGGACAAGGCGTTCACAAAACACCGTTGCCCTGCTCAAAAAGAACACGTGGCGTGTACCATTTTAAGTTAATTTTAAATAAACATTATAAAGAGTAAGAGAGGGGCTATGTAAAAAAAATCGGTTTGTGGCTCAACAACAGAACAGAACAGAATAAATTCTTGACATAAAAGTACTAAACTAACAACTAAGAAAGAAAGAAAAGTAATTTAATTCCTGTACAGTACTACGTTAGCGATTACTGAACTATTATGTATCTTATTTTACGAAACAATATCAAATACGAGACTGATCTTTACTACCAGATTTAACATTAATCCAAAATAATAGTTGTAGCTCAGGAATTATTTGAAAGATTAAAAAACCTAACGATTCAGCGACAAATAAGAGTATGTAAACATAAACATAAACATTTACAAACAGGCACATACATTGCTTCTGGCCCCACACTAGGATACCCTGTGTCGTGGGAACCAGAAACAGCGACGTCACAAACATGTAAACATCCAAGACCTGGAGGTTTTTTTTTCTCGCCCAGCCGGGGATCGAACCCGGGACCTCTCGCATGGTAAGCAGATGCGCTAACCGCTACGCCATAGAAGTCGTCAGACATGTTTTGCGAAACTCCACTGACTTTTCCGAGGAGCACGTTTTAGGAGTAGCTGCAATAGGAAATAGAGGAAATAAATACAGTCGCTGACGCTCTCACCGCAGCCATGTTTCAACAAGCCGCGCGAATAAAAGAGCCAACCTACTTAACTAAATCGCGGTAACAATAAACCTAATGGGCTATTTTCCCCGGGCTGCAGTGTACGGGCCTAATTAAGCCCACTTCGGTAAGTGTCCGCAAGTTCGTAGGCGCTGGGTTGCCAGGTGACAGGAATGTTTTGGACATACCTATATCTAGGTTTCAAATTACTTTTAAACTATCTTTTACATAAAAAACAGACGTTATTGCGGATACTGCAATGGTAATCGATAAAACCGTCTCACTTTTCCTTCAGCAACTCTCCACCGTGGTCGTCTGGAAGAAATGGCTTTACGCAAAATGGCCGCATTTGACAGGATGTTGAACGAACTAATGTATTCTTTTATATGTGGGGTCAATGGAACTGCTGCATTAGTGCCAACGATGACGTATTTGAAGGACAAATTAAGTTTATACATTTTATGCGATAAATACTAATAATACGTCTTTATTTCACATATTTAAACCCCTTATAGTAATCAGTATCCCTATTCCTCGAAATGGTTTAATTTTACGACACTTGATGCCTCCTTGAACAATGCCCATTCGACAGCATTTTTTTTCTTATGTTTGGAACTAAAACTTTGTATTTATAAACATTGTAAATTGATTTCCGGAAACACAGATCCGGATCGGACGGAAACCTGGTCGGACTCTTCCGACAAAAAGTCAAGTAAAGTAGTACATAAAGTGTTATCTATTTATCTATCTATTTACATAGGTAAATCCACGTTTAGATGGTAAGTGGTTCTTATTGTAAATCACTATATTGTTACGTATTTTGTAACTAGCCTGGCTACCCATAGCAGAGGGGATCCTAGTTTGGGAGCCAGTAACCATTTTTTGTAACCGTTTTACAATAAAGTTTTTTTCATTTCATTTAATTTCAAAGCATCCAGAGAAAAATTTACAATCTGTAGCCACAATCATCTTAAACCCATCATGTCCCCACCGAGGGGCACGACTCTTCCCTGAGGAAGGTATAGGCCATACTCCACCACGGGGGCCAAGTCCGGATTGGTGTAGGCTTGTAAGAACAGTGGCTGGTCTTACTGTCCGAAGTTGTCAAGCCGCCCTAAGGCCTCTGACTTGGCTTAACGACTGCCATCTATCGACGGTAGCCGGCACCAACTGGAAAAATGCCACTAGCGTTAGTCATAGACGGTGACCCATCCATGGACTGAACGCGCCGTATGTTGCTTAACCTTGGTGATCGTTTAAGATCACTTAGGCAGCCCAGGCTACGAGCGATTCAAATAAAATAAAGTAAATAAATAAGACATTGTTGCTTATGTAATAAGGGTGGCCGTTTTCCTCGGCATGCAGTGTACCGGCCTAATTAAGCCCACTTCGGGAAATGTCCGCAACTTTGTAGGCTCCTACAGTTGGCAACAGAATCTGTAGTAAAAAAGCTGGCCAAGAGTGAGTCGGGCTCGAACATAGAGGGTTCCGTACTCGCAATTTTTTCCGAACTTTATTGACCATTTTTTTAATGATTATTTCAATCATTAAAAACATAATAGCATAAGCATAAGTCGATATTACATGTCAAATTTCATTAAATTGGGGTTAGTAATTATCTACAACATGTATTGTTGTTATATCAGGTTTATCATAATGACGACCTCTGTGGCGTAGCGGTTAAGGCATCTGCCTACCATGCGAGAGGTCCCGGGTTCGAACCCCGGCTGGGGACAAAAAAAAGCCCCAGGTCTTGGATGTTTACATGTTTGGGATGTCGCTGTTTCTGGTTCTCACGACACAGGGTATCCTTGTGTGGGGCCAGAAGCAATGTATGTGCCTGTATGTAAATGTTTATGTTTATAATTTCTATTAAACTACTATTCGTTTGCAGCGAATATAAGTGGAACGGCTGGGAAGGGACGTCCAGCCGGACATACTTTGACCAAATAGGGGTTTTGTTTATCAAAGTGTAAACTCGGCAAAACGTGGGTCCAGTTCTATAGACTGGTGCCTCTGCCTACCCCTTCGGGGATAACGGGCGTGAGTTTATTATATTTTTTTATTTATTTAAGTGTAAGACAAAAAGTGCCCGAAACCGGCATGAATGCAACGACTAACGGCCAGGATCGTAGCCAGTGGTACTCCCTGATCCCTGCCTACCCCTTTGGGATACAGGCGTGAGCTTATGTATGTATGTCGCTGTTTCTGGTTCCCACGACACAGGGTATCCTAGTGTGGGGCCAGAAGCAATATATGTGCCTGTATGTAAATGTTTATGTTTATTTTTGTTTATGTATTTTTTTTATTAAGGGCTGATTTTTCAATAGCCAACTAACTTTTATCTGAGGAATAAAAATAGCGGTTGACATAATTTTCTATACATAAGCTGTCAAACCGCCATTTTTATTCCTCAGATAAAAGTTATCTGACTATTGAAAACTCAGCCCTTAACTGGCAATTTTTAACTGGACTTTTACAACTGAACGAACCTTTACAGTAATTCTTAGGCTGACTAAGTAAACCGTAATACACATTCCCGATATTTACTGAATTTATACCCATTTATTCTCTCGTATTGTTTTACCTGGCGAGAAGGATATGGCCGGTAATTTTATTTATACGTCCTATACGAATTTGTCACCAGCGGCAGCGCGGGAAAACAAATAAATAACCGCCATTTTGTTATTTACGCGCGCTTTCCCAGAAACCTATTTATTTACAACCTCACACGAAATAAGAGAGTTGAAGAGTAAAAAAGTAATACAAAATTATTGTAAGGCTTTAGGACATAAATACCTACCAATTAATAGTGGTTGAACTCATAACAAAATAAGAATATCCAATTCGACTAATTTACTAGTAAGTACTGAAATTTACCTACAATAAAAAACACTGTCACGTTGACATATCATATCAGGCTGTATTATTATTATTATATATTTATTTTTACAGGGCCTGTACGAAACTTTAGCCCTAACGGATGTTCGGAAAACATTTGTTACAAAAAATTGAACTTTACGCCATGATGGCTGAAAACGGAATCCGCATATCAGGCTGTCAATGTTTGAGTGTTGCTAGCATCTAAGTAAAAAAAAAAACCAGATAACCCCATTTTTCTTCTAAGTAAAAATTGTGTGTGCTACGTAGGCATTTTTTTTTTAGACTTTGCTCTTGTGAGTATAAGTAATTAAATTTGTATGTCTTTGATGTGATAAGGATTTTGGTCACACGAGTCTTCTATTCATGGTGGTAAAAAAAATCGAGTAAACTTACATAAAATATTTTATAGCGGTATCATTAGCGGTCATTTTTTTTATCAAATCAACACAAAGATAATTAAGAAACCATCTGTGATGTGATGACATTACTTTAAAATAAGTTAAATAAGTAAGAGGCTTGCCGTTTTTTGGTGGGTGGGAAGGACGTGTTGTAATTTTGTAAAGTAAATTACTCGAGTAAAACTTGTATTGCTTTGTACGACTTATCGGTACTCTACTACTACTACTTAACTCTAGTGCTGTGTCGTCAAATTTCACAGCAAAGAGTGTTACAGCCGGTTTCTTGGGCGCTGTTCAAAGTTGTGATTTATTGACAAAGCATTTAATTTGACCAAGCAATCAAATCAAATCGGGTTGCCCGAGGGCAGATTAGCCAAAAATTTACTAATCAGTCGATCATTTTAACTTAACCATAGGAACTGTCAAAGACACTTTTCTAGCACCACTAGCACAGACTACATCAAGAGTACATTGATGACTAGCATGCTAGTTTACAGTTTAAAAAGAAAAACAAGACATTTTAATGACAGGACTAATGTCAGTTGAAGTTGAAGTTTTGGTTCGCGCCGAAATGAAAAGCTCTAGTTTTTCTGTTCAAAAGTTATTATTGAGTTGGTCTAATTTAAAATGAATTGCAAAGCAACCCAGGGCAAAAACTTCTCAGAACGTGAAAAATAAATGCTTCTGATCATTGCAGAAAGTCTTGTGGAAGTCTCCAGTTGCTAATATGCTAATTGTAAGCAGAATTTGCTCCACAACGCTTATGGCATTACGCCTGATTTTATAGCGTACCTACCTATAATCCGAGTCCCAATCAGGCCCACAATCATCACAATCACTGCTTTCGGGACCCGGAACCAAGTTCGAAACTACTCTTTATCAAACTCTTCCATAGGGTTCATCCTCCTCCTTGAGCGTCTAGTTCTAGCAGCCGCGCGTCACCATAACTAGGTGAGAGTCCCGAAAGCGAAGACATGCAGATTATTACAAAATATTACCAGTTTTCAAGCAAACAAATTAAAGTAACTCCTCCGATTAGTTAACAAGGCGATTTGACACTTCAAAATTGATTTTGAACAGTGATTAGTGCCTAATCATTCCCCAGGAAACCCGAATACAATTTGACATGTCCTTTGACGTTTCATTTGTTAACTGATTTGATCTGTTGGTCAACTGAATTGATTGGCGCTCAGGAAACCCAAATCGTGCTTAACCATAGTTTAATTTGATTGTAGCGATTAATAAATCTAATCAGCTCCCAAGAAACCGGCTGTTAGAACGTTACTTAAGTATTTACTTAAGTGAAATTCTCAATTCACTCCGTACGTAAGTCCTCACTCAGTGCTGCCATCATAACGACATTATCAGTTGTAAAACCGTTGCCAGGGCGGCCAACGTAGCGTGAATATTAATAAGCCTGGAACACACTGGCTAATCACTGTTTGTAACCAGGATATACGGTGTACGTGTGCTTATTGGAATAATTGATTCGGGCTTGTGCAAAGGGAATAGAAGTATGAAAGAGACGTGATGGAAAAACAGCGTGTTAGATAAGCGAAATTCAGAGTCACAATCACGGAACAAAACATAACATAAATCCACGCCTGTATCCCATACGGGTCTGTCAATTGGGTAGTTGACAAAATGTCAAATACGTAAGTTACTTTTAAAACGAGTTTTGTATGAAAATACCGAGTTATTGAAGTCATATTTCAGAGCACTCTTTTTATGTTGCATCTATTTAAAAATTGTTAAAGTAAAAAAAATAAAAATAATAAACTCACGCCCGTTATCCCCGAGGGGGTAGGCAGAGGCACCAATCACTAGGACAGGGCCCACCTTTTGCCGAGTTTATTAGGTCCCAAACGTGACAAGTGGCAAGCCTGTCGCCGTTATCCGGGCACAATTTGTCAGCGAATGGTGATGCTGTACTAACAAACAAATTTACGTAACTAAAAGTCATTGGTACAATGGTACATGCGTGGTTCGAACCCAGACCCTCATGATCGAGAAGCAAGGGTCAATTACACTACGCCACCATCGCTTTTTTTTTTATTAAATTGTTATAACTTGTAATTGACTAAAAGAGATACATTTCCGAAATATTTTGTAATTTTTGTTTTAATCGAGCATATCAAATAATTTATTGTTGGTCGTGTCAACTACCGAATTGTCACGATCCTAAAAGATTTTTTTCGTTTTCTCAACATTAATTAGTCCTTAATTTGACGACCTCTGTGGCGTAACGGTTAGCGCATCTGCTTACCATGCGAGAGGTCCCGGGTTCGAACCCCGACTGGGGAGAAAAAAACTCCAGGTCTTGGATGTTTACATGATTGTGACGTCGCTGTTTCCGGTTCCCACGACGCCGGGTATTCTAGTGTGGGGCCAGAAGCAATGTATGTGCCTGTATGTAAATGTAAATGTACAATCTGTCAAGAAAATGTAGACATTAAAAAGTACGGTTTTGCTCGGACTTTTTGTCTGCATTTGTTAATAGCTTGCACTTACAAGCATTATAGAAATTAAAAACTTGAGCTTTTACATAAATTAAGGTAATGTGCTTCAATAAATATAGTAAATGTTTAGGTTTTTCAATAAAACAATTAGTAAACTTTCACTTCCTTTTTCTAGTATGTTTTGACAAACTGTACTTATGTTTTCAGGTATTTTTTAACGTTTGCGAGAACAATTAGAATTTTCAGTAAATTGGATCGTTCAGAATTTAATAACGTAAAATATGACTTGATATTATTGAGGTAGGTCAACGTTTGATTTTTTTTTGCAAAGGAAAAGGGGCGCCTTTCACGGAACTATGTAGAATACATGAATACATATAGGCGCTGGCGACTATAAATACTGCATTTAGTATTGTTTTAAATCCTTTTATTAAAAATAAATGCGAGAAAAATGTTGAATATTTCGCCGCATTTTTTGGAAAATGGAAATGAGCGGGAATTTGAATCACCATATTTTCCGCGTCTGACAAATTTGATAAAGGTAAAAATGGGGTCTTCTCTTGTTACATACTGAATGAAATGCGTTGTTAATAACGCCAATAATAAAATGTGGGTTAAAATTTCGGACGTACGCCTACGGACCTAAAAAAAGTTAATTTTTTTCTGGAAGCGCGGGCAATGTTTTTTTTGTAATTTACAAACATTCACAAGAAAATTGTATTTATTAGGATGTTATTAAATTCGTTGGTAATATAGGGCTGTGAGTAGAAACTGGAGTATAAATATGTATCGTGTAAGTACCTTATATAATAACAAAATTTGTAGATACTTCTGTAAATTTCAAAGTGTGCAAATAAACTTTTTATTATTATTAAATAAAAACAAAAAGTTGGAAAAAGATTATCACCGATTTCCTACAGAACTTACAACCTCTGCGACGCCTATTGACAGATATGTTTTGACTTACAGTGCCACCATCTTATCTGTTCAGTTGATAGCGGCGCTAGTGGAGAATTTTGTAGTAGCATTTAAGAAATTTACCAAGAAAAATGAGAATACCCTTCTTTAAATTTTAAAGAAAATATATTTGTAAATCTTAGGTAGTGAATAAATAAAACCAAAAAATGGGGAACATCATATACAATTAATTAGTTAGTTACAATTTTGCCCACCTGAACAGATAACTTGGTGGCGCTGCATCGTCGATGCGCTTGGAAAATCCGGCAAAATATTTTTTCAGCAAAATTATTTCTTTTTGTATTTTATTAGTATTTTCCTAGCCCGACGCGCCTGTAAAACCCATGTTGCAAAACACAAAAAGAAAGCAAAACAAAAAGCTTGCAAACCTCGAAACCATAAAAATTTGGAACCCACAGCATATTATTGTAGAAGCTTCTACAGGTTAACAACAGATTATTTATCAGACATTTGAAGTACGTTAAAAGCTGAGCAGAGACCTTTTTGGTACATATACATGTACCTAATAATGATTAAGTTTTAATAAAAATGTTAAGTTTATTTATTGTAATTTTATGTGCCAATTTAGACTGACACTGTTCTGTTATGTTCTATTCTATTCTAAAACTAAACATAGTAGTCAGAACACAATAACAATTACACCCTGTAAAACCATGATGCGACGTGCCATAACATAAGCTATATAACGCCAAAAAGCATTGACAAAGACCGTTACTATTTAAACTGCAGTAAAAACTATGCTTTTGGCCATAAAAGTGCTGTTAGCGACACAGTTTCAGAACACCAGCGTTTAGCCGCGGGTTCGTCTGTACGATGCAGAACTTGCAATAAAAAAGAAATTAATTTTAGGGGTCACGTTAAAACACAAATCGTTTCGCGCCAAGTCTATGTGGCAGTAATGTATCAACAACTGTCAAAGGCGATGGTTTTGTAAAACTCTTAAATTAACAAAAAAAGCTGTCAAATTTTGACGACCTCTGGGGCGCAGCTGTTGGCGCATCTGCCTATTATGCGAGAGGTCCCAAGTTCGAATCGCGGCTGGGGACAAAAAAAAAGAAGAAACTCAGGTCTTGGATGTTTACACATTTGTGGTGTCGCTGTTTCTGGTTCCCACGACACAGGGTATCCTAGTGTGGGGCCAGAAGCAATGTATGTGCCTGTATGTAAATGTTAAAATGTTGTTATTTCCTCACGAAGTTTTACTCGCGGAAAGTAGGCATAACAACAAGACAGACTCATATTCACGGTACTAGGCTGGATTTAGGCCTAGCCCAGGAAATAGGCGGAAGTTTCAGCTGTACAGTTGTAAAACGAAACTGGCCATAACAGGTTACGAGTTAGGGTGACGGCACACTGCGGCGTATCAGGTTTTTCAAAGTGACTATAGTCTATAAAATATAGCTTGAGCTCCGCGACAGCTGTCATCGAAATTGCGTCCATGAAGTTTTGAATTTTTTCACAGAATATTTGTACTGTGAAGACTCCGTACTTACTGTACACTATTCGATGTCTAAGCAATATCGTAACCTAGCCCTGTCAGTGTGACAGCTGTCGTGGAGCTCGAGCTATGTTTTACAGACTTTAGTGAGTTAAGTTGACACAGTTGAGTCAGGCACAGAATAAAAAAAAGAAAGAAAGAAAAAGAAAGAGAATAGTTTTTTGCACAAACAAAGCGTTCTTCCTTACGAGGGCAGAAATATCCTATGAGTGTCCCAAATGCGCGGCAAGAATATGACCTTGCGTTTAAGGATTTGGTTACATTCAAGTCGATTATAGATAGACGATCTCTATGGCGTAGTGGTTGACGCATCTGCCTACCTTGCGAGAGGTCCCGTATTCAAATCCCAGCAGGGGACAAAAAAAAAACCCCAGGTCTTGGATGTTTACATGACATGTGTCTGATGTCGCTGTTTCTGGTTCCCACGACACTGGGCATCCTAGTGTGGGGCTAGAAGCAATGTATGTATATGCCTGTATGTAAATGAATTATATTTTTTTTTTATTAAAAACTGACCAACGATTGACCCCGATCTCACCTGATGGTAAGTGAAGATGGAGCCGACGATGTTCCTCGTTGGTTCAGTAAGAGCCTATTCACTCTAGCTTTAAAGACACCCAAATTGTACCTTTCCGGAAAAACAGAGGATGGGAGCGAATTCCATTCCTTCCTTATTAATTAATGTTACCTCATGGATCTCATGAAGAATGGGGATAATTTAATTCGGTACCCTTGGTAAAAATGACTTAAAAGCTCTTGATAATGGACAGCAAGTTAAGTGTTTATCCGAGTTAATCAGATATCTATCTTGAGCAATGATATCTTATATATATGAATATCTTAAGCAATGATGCGAGACGACTATATTCTAAAACGCCTTTTAAATCCCTTGTTTTAAAACTGTTTGACAGAATGTCAACAGCGGCGTAGTGTGACCGCGCCCTAGCCCCAGCTACAACATACATCCAGCTGTTTAGGATCTGCGACACGGCAAATCCCTGATTTTGCGGCGCATTCGGGGAAACCTGGTTTGCGAGGTTGCAACGCCACATAGAATGTGACGGAACGCCCATAAGAGGTCACGTAGGATCGAAAGTTCAACCGGTTTATCATAAAAGGTCTTTTAGCATTGAAACCTCAACTGGTTAAGAAGGAAATAAAAAGGACATACTATATTAAAATTGTCACAGGAACACAATGTAGACAAGTAGGTACGTAACAAACAAAATACAGGAACGTCAACAAAACAAAAACCAAAAGAGTCGTGAAAATAACACGAGCTTCATCATCAACCCATTATGTCTCCACCGAGGGGCACGGGTCTCTTCCCTGAGGAAGGTATAGGCCATACTCCACCACGGGGGTCAAGTCCGGATTGGTGGAGGCTTGTAAGACTAGTGGTTGGTCTCACTGTCAGAAGTTTTCTAGCCGCCCTAAGGCCTCTTAGTCCAGTCATTATAGTAAGTTCACCTCGGAATTCGAGATACCCAGCTGTAAGTCAGTAAATAGTTGTATATTGACACCCTAATTGTTGTCTCAAAACCTACATATGGTAGTGTGTACGCAACTATTAAATTTCAAGGTCAAATGTCACAAAAATCGGCATTTTGAGCTTTTTTGTAAATATCTCATTTCCTATGGGTTTTTTGCTATTTGTATTTATTATCAATATTGTAGAGTACAAAATTCTCTACAAATTGTGTTTAAAAAATTTTTTCATACTGAACCGTTTTCGAGATAGAAGGCGGAGAGCGCGCGGTCACAGCATCACTTCAGGTCAACCGGTGCAAAATCGCACGTTGTTTGAAAATATGTATTTCGAGATTTCAAGTATGAGAATTCAAGACTGCGAAATTGAGAAAATGCAGCATTTTGGGATATCAACTTCCTGATCCGAAAGGCTAATTTTGACTGCCAAACGTAAATGAAATCTTTCAGAGAGCTCATAGAGAGCTCGAGCCAAGAAAATTGCTAGACAGCAAAAATCAACTATCATGCTGAACAGCGTAGACGTCACATTGGGCGCGTTCAGTCCATAGATGGGTGACCGTCTATGACTAACGCTAGTGGCATTTTTCCGAGCGATTCCGTGCTTCGCAAGGCACGTTAAGCAGTTGGTGCCGGCTGCCGTCGATAGATGGCAGTCGTTAAGTTAAGTCAGAGACCTTAGGGCGGCTTGAAAACTTCTGACAGTAAGACCAGCCCCTAGTCTTACAAGCCTCCACCAATCCGGACTTGGCCCCCGTGGTGGAGTATGGCCTATAACTTCCTCAGGGAAGAGACCCGTGCCCCTCGGTGGAGATATGATGGGTAGATGATGAGAGCAAGTGCCAGGTGAGGAGAGGACCTACATGTCAAAAGACACGGTGATGGCAACTGACGACGCAACTGTATACCCTGTAGAGTTCTTATATTCCCTCAATCTGTCAGAGGTTGGAACTCAAAGTTGGTGTGCCTGTCATACTCATGCGTAACCTGGACGCGCCCAGACTGCTCAACGGCATTAGGTTACGCATCACTGAGCTGATGCTGTGACCGCGCGCACTCCGCTCTCTATCTCGAAAACGGTTCACCGTATGAAAAATTTTTTTTACAAAATTTGTAGAGAATTTTGTACCCTACAATATTGATAATAAATACAAATAGCAAAAAACCCATAGGAAATGAGATATTTACAAAGAAAGCTCAACATACCGATTTTTGTGACATTTGACCTTGAAATTTAATAGTTGCGTACACCCTACCATAATTATGTAGGTTTTGAGACAACAATTAGGGTGTCAATATACAACTTTTTACAGACTTACAGCTAGGTATCTCGAATTCCGAGATTCTTACCTTATTTAAGCTTAAATGACTGGACTATCTGACTTGGCTTAACGACGAGTTACCATTGCGCTAAACTTTTTGGTACATTGTTAGTTTGTGACTCCAGTATTTTGTTATTTTGTTGAATAATGGCCCTGGTTTACAGCACGCGAGGCGCGGGTTTTCCATCTTGTATGCATACAGACTTTGTGCCTTCTTTGGGTTGTCTAGCTTTGGTTTATTGCTGTGAAGTTACTGTGGAAAATCTAGTCCAGCGAAGTGCATATTAGAAGTCATTCGAATTGAATTTTGAATGAGGAATAACTTCTAATCTAAGGAATAAAAAATGAACTATCTACTATGTGCGGGACAGAGAAAGGTTAATTTTATTATAAGTTGATTAATGAGACTTAAGAAAACAAGTATTTAATATTTATATTTATGTATGTAACATAATTATAAGCTCACGCCTGTATCCCAGAGGAGTAGGCTGAGACCAGGGACTGCCACCTGTCACGATGCTGACAAATCACCTTCGCTTACGGACGTCTTACTTTTATCTTGTTCTTTGCTATTACATCTCCTATTTTTCCCTATTTTCCTTTTTAGTGTTTCTATAACCTATTCGTTGGATTTATACGAAAGTTACAGATCATGTGACATGCAAATACGACTAATCGATTGCGACCTTATTTGCAAAATCTTTTTGGTTAAGAATTAAGGAAGGAACGTCGAATCGGACATACTTACATACAGTCTGTCAGCTTTTAGAATATACCTCGGCTACTATCGGATAGAATCGATTATATTGCAATAAGGTAAGGTTTATTCTGGATCTATTGTTGTTTATAACTTTACATCACTTTTCAAAATAGTGAAGAAAAGTTTATACAGAGCAGGAAGTAGTATTACACTCGTGTGCTTTCGGCGAAAACCGAAGCCTACTCTAGCCCTGAGAGCCCGAGGTATATTCTAAAATCTAACAAACTGTATATTATACACACGAGCTAAACAAAATACCCTCTTTTTGTGTTTCGGCGCAAACGGGTAAAAACACCGGCGACTTGATCACACTCGCTCGAATGAGAACAAGTTACAGTTTTGGCGCCCAAGTTGGGGCACCAAAATGTTACTACAAATCGTGGGTAAAGAACCAGAGTAGCGTAAGGGCAAAAATTGAAAAAAAAGTCAAAATTATTGCAAGCAGACAAACTTCATTTTGGCAGTAAACAAAAATCATTTTTTTGGATACGTTTTTTTTGTACTAAGCAAGCAACTCACAATATCGATCCAGTTTTTTGGCACATAAAAATACGAAGGATTTAAAAGCGAATGGCGAAAAAACTTTTTTTACAATTTTTGCCCTTTCGCTACTCTGGTTCTTAACCCACGAAATAACTTCTCTCCGACCCCGTAAAATGGAGAAATAATTAGATTCCCATATTCACGTTTAGTAATCCATTTAAGCCATGTTCGAAGGTGGCGGTACCCTTGGCGCCCGACCGTGGGGCCGAAACATACCCATGTTAGGCCCCTCGTTCGGGCGCAAAAAGTACCGCCCTCTTCGAACAGGAATTACTACAGTCTGTAAAACATAGCTTGAGCTCCACGACAGCTGTCACACTGACAGGGCTAGGTTACGATATTGCTTAGACATCGAATAGTGTGCAGTAAGTACGGAGTATTCATAGTACTAATATTCTGTGAAAAAATTCAGAACTTCATGGACGCAATTTCGATGACAGCTGTCGCGGAGCTCTCGCTATGTTTTACAGACTATATACGGTAGTCGACTCAATGCAAAATAGGTTAAACAAATGATTATTTCCGTACTTGCCCTAACATCATCATCATCATCTACCCATTATGTCCCCACCGAGGGGCATGGGTCTCATCTCTGAGAAGGGTATAGAATATACTCCACCACGGGGGCCAAGTCCGGATTGCCCCTAACAAACCTAAATATATCGAGGACGGCGGAGAAATAATAACTTCCGCATAACACAATCACTTGACCTGCCCTTATATTACGTAACTTTCCACTGCCCTTATATACGTAAAAGTACGTAGTAACGCTCCTACGATTCAATATCAGATTTTAGAGCCATCGCAAACCGGGCCACTAGTCGCCGCGTCAGACGCGACGTTGTCATTTGCTTCTGGCGTCTTGTCGTCGCGACTCCGCGACTCTGACGCCAAGTGTGCGGAGATTCGAACAAAATATATGAAAATTGACGGCCGTGGCCTATCGTCGCGTCTAGTCGCCGAACTGTCGCTGTCGCGTGTCGCCTAGTATGCGCATAATATGCTTAAGGATAGCTATAACCGATTTATGGGAGACAAAGATGTATGTATATTGCGTAGTCGGTTAACCCGACCTACAAGTAGAAAGTCTAGGCTACGTAATGTACATTGTCATCATAGTAAACCATGTTTAGTAGTTCCAAGAAATGAGGCGTTGGCAGATAATATTGTTAGCATGCTACGTTGACGGAAAGCAGTAGACTGAATAGAAAGACATTTATGGTCAAAAATGTGTACAGAAAGGTGGAATTAACAATATTTAGTTCAGCATGTTTTGCCATAACAGGCGTACACATTTTTGGTCATTATCATAATATATTAACTCCAAAATATTTCGCAAAATAAAAAAGAAACCATTCCATGCTTTAATAAATTAAAATGACGAAGAAGAGAGGTCACGAGGATTTTCTTAATAGAATGTCATTGTTAGGCATACGTAAAGTCCGTTTTTTAAATCGATGCAAAAAAAATGACGCTGTGTTACCACTGTAAAATATATAATAGAGTCTGACAAGCGAGTCCTGGGACGCGATTTATTTCGAATTCTTCATATGGCCACACTCTGACTGTCAAACTTAGGTATTTCAGCTGCAAGTAGTACAGCCCAAACAGTTTGATACTCGTCCTAGATTTAAACAAGAAAAAAACTTTTGTTTCTATTCAACATAATTTTACCTATGTTTTAGTATGTACATACGAGTAATAATGTTTTAAAGCAGACATGAATTATTTCTTGTTGTAAGGTCTGTCGGATGACGAAAATGTTAAACGTCAGATCGAAGACTTAGTCAAAGAACTCAAAGATGTTGAGAAAAAGATATGGATCAGATTTTGATTATGGTTCAGCATTAATAAAGGTTTATAAGTTTATGTGGTGCATCTTTATTATCCCTGTTTTTGCTGGAGTGGAAATGTTGGTTTTGACGTAGTTAATGTTTTCGTTTTGCTTATATTTATTTATGTTTGGACAAAATTCATCAAATACTCAAGTTAAGCAAAAGTATCAAGATGGTTTATTCACACTATATGCAGGGTTATCAACTAAAAGATTTTTAAATTTCCCGCCAAAGGCTTGTGCCACGACTCACTTTTCGCACTCTATGTTTACTTGGTAGATTTTTTTTAACCGTGAATACAAGACTCTTGTGACCAAAAACTTTTTACATTACAAAGCCCAGTCTACGGACGAAGTTAGGGCTGGTTCATATAACCATCCACGCTTAGTAATGTTTAACTAGATAGCTCAAAGCACTTAGCTGACTGACTGTCCTTTAAGAGGGCGCTTCACAAGGCGATGCCCATTTTATTTAAAAAGAACATAAGTACCTTTGTAAATATTTTGTTTTTTTGTTTTTTCTAGTGTGCAATAAAGAATTATTCTATTCTGTTCTATTCTATTCAACATTTTGGCGGACCGGAGTGGAACTTAACCAATACTTTTAGAGGACACAAATTAAAGTTCGGTCGTACTTAGAAATGGAAATAAACTTATCAAAAAGAAATTTACAGCCTTGAGAAATAGCTTTGATAAGTTTTTCTTAAGTTTTAATAAGTTTTTCATATAGACACCTTATCGCTCAACTAGGATACAGAAAATAATTCTGTAATTAATGTGAACTAATGTCAAAATTGTATATTTCATTACAAGTGCGGAAAGCCTGTCATTGCAACGAGTTCCGACAAATGTCTACCCGAGCCGAGGCGCAGCCGAAGGCGAGGGTTGACAGTCGGAACAAGTTGCAATGACGGTTCCGCACGTGTACTGAACAACTATTTTTAATACAGTTGCGAAAAAATGAAGTAATTTAATACAGAGAATTTTTGAAAAAATGGCGCCAACCGTAAAAGAGATTTTTTTTGCTTCACCCATTCTGGGTAGGCAAAGGGAACTAGCCCATACAGCCAAGTCTTCAGTAGATTTTTTTTATTGATATGAAATGAAAATGAAAAAAAACCTAACTCGATTGAATCAAATAATTAAATCTGTTATTGAAACAAATTATAGTAGGTTCTTTGTAAAAATATTTGCATGAATCATAAAAACGTCGTGGTTGATTTTTTTTCATTTTAATAGACATTATTTTAACAGTTGGGAAAGAGAACGCACGAGTGCGGAAAAGGTAAAGAAAAAGCTCGAGTGTGTAGGTAATAGCCCACTTTCCGAACGCTATACGTCCCTGCAATATGCCACTTTTTGAGCAACTGTATTAAAAAGTAATTTAAAAAATAATAAATATATATCCTCCTATACATATATGTACCGACACTGGGACTGCATACCAAAAACTATTAATGTCTTGACATAGCAACTGCTGATTGCACTCATGGGTCTTGAGCTTCTTAGGCAAATCATATTAGTAACAACTCGTGTATTAGGTTTAAGGCTGTAACAAGGGCGAATGACTTTGAGCATTTGACCTCTGAGTTATAACATAATAAACTAGCGCAATCTCTTGAATGTTTGTTGTACTTCTTCGGCAAATACTTTAAGGGTTAATCCATAATCCAAAGATTACACAGATAAGAGATGTGGCGGATGTTCTATGGCGATTATTCCCTGCGCTAATTAAGAAATCGTACAATTTTGTACTAATCACGCTTAATATTAACATTAAAAAATATATGTGCAGATAGGATTGCAGATATTGATGTGGCCGATATTTGCATGAAAGATTTAAATGAAAAGCTACTATCGTTTACCAGCGAAATTAGATTCTGTGGAAAATAAAGCTTTTGGAAAAAAAATTTTTTTTGCCATCTAGACAGGTTAAATGCAATTTTTTTTCCGTACGTATTAGTCACTGATATATCCTTTATTACCAAATATTTTATTCAGAATTTTTTAGTGCGTACTTTTGCCTAACATTTCAGTTAAAGCTAGCCAATTTTGCAACATTTACCCTTGTTACACCCTTAAGGTGAATTGAGAAAAGATGGTCAGATTGAAGTTATTTTTCGCTGCCTTTTTCTCCACTATATTCGGCCCTAAGACAGTGCCTAACAATTAAAGAAGGTACATTGACATTCAACAAACAGAATGTAAATTCTTTACGTTGAAATAAATTTCTGATTTCTACAAAAATACTTATGAGGCTCTAATTGACTTGTGTTCTGTAAATATATAGGGAAACTGTTTCGCAAACGACATGCCGGATGTAACTAAATACTTTTGCATGGGAATCGCTTGAGGGGTCGCCTTAACTGTAAATAATTTAGTCACTGCAATCGCTACTGGAGAATGGGGTTGGTCACAAGGCGAGTACGTAGTTATTTGCCAATTATACTGCGGTCGACTTTCAATGATAGCATCAATTTTACTCGTGAACGCTTGTACTACAGCTGGAAAGATAGACAGATAAAGAATTATTTATTAAGCATAAGTGGTTTAAAAAAGGCGCGATTAAATTAAAAAAAAATCAAAATTCAAAAATTTTTTATTTCAACGTAAAGAATTTGAATTCTGCTTGTTGAATGTCAATGTACATACAGTTATGTATAATGTTAGCCGCTGCCTTAGGGCCGTCTGTAGTGGAGAAAAAGGCAGCGAAAAAAAACTCCACTCTGACCATCTTTTCTCAAATCAACTTAAAGCTAATACAAATTAGGTATGAGTGTTCGTATACCAAGAATCTCAAGATCCATGAGTGCAATCAATACTTGCAAAGTCAAACATCATTTAATATTCTTAAAAGGTAATAAAACACCAATGCTGCGGCCAGACACACGGACGGCACCCGTTCACGAGCGTAACGCAGAGGTCAGCCATCACCAGTCTCAACCATATTAGAGGGAGATAGGCGACCCGGCCACCGCGCCACCATTCGCATGGCCTTTGGCAAACTTGTGTGATAAAGTTCTTGTCAGTTATCTATAATAATAGCATAGTTTTGATATGCAATCACAGCGTCTGTACATACATGTGTATGAAATTTATTAAAACCTATATATTATTAGAATACCAATAACTAGCTCGTTGTGGAATTGGTTTACTGCCAAGGGTTTTTATCATCTATAAAGTCATCTATTCTGTAGTAGCCTTTTTACACAGCGCAGTTTTAATAACAAATTTAAATTTATTTCCTGGCAGGGATAGAATACTTTCAGGAATTTTGTTATAAAAACGTACACTATATACAGCTCACTTCCTGAACAAACGACTAAAAAGTTAACTCATGGAACCATTTAAAGGTATTATTAACTATATTCCGGATACACTTATTTGACCTTTTATCGCAAGAGTCCGACCAGGTTTCGCTCTGATTCGCAGAGCTTAATCATGGTGAGTATAGAAACGCGTCGTCTCTGATTGAGATTAATCACTTCGTATCCGAGCGAAACCTGGTCGGACTATTCCGGAAAAATGTCAAATAAGTGTGGTCCGGAAGTCCGGAATATAGTTGCTTACGAAAATATTTAAAGGTGGTTTGAAATTAAATTATTAGCTTAATGCCGGATTAATTTACTAGAATTTACTTGTTATAAATGAAGTTCCGATAGTATTATTATTATAGAGTTTTGTCTTGGAATATTCGAATGTCCCGGGAATATTCCGAAAATTATGTGTGCGTGATAACAGTTTTTGTAAATATTGCTGATGTAACTGGCTGCGAAAATTCCTATAAAGCGGGAATATTCCCAAAATTCTCTGTGATTAGGTTTTCTATTCTAATCTCTTTGTAAGAGAATGCCTGTGTTTTTGGGCGTACTCGTATAAATGCTGCTTTATTATTATAAACAAACAAACATTTACATACAGGCACATACATTGCTTCTGACCCCACACTAGGATACCCTGTGTCGGGAACCAGAAACAGCGACATCCCAAACATGTAAACATCCAAGACCTGGGGCTTTTTTTTTACCCCAGCCGGGGTTCGAACCTGGGACCTCTCGCATGGTAGGCAGATGCCTTAACCGCTACGCCACAGAGGTCGTCTATATTAATCATCGATGACTTTTTCTGGGAATATACTGCTAAGTATAATGGGAATATTCCCAATATTACCAGCACCGGCATAGCATCAAACGAATCAAAGAAAAATACCCGCGTCACCCTGCATAAGGTGCGCGCAGACGTGGGCGCGTCAATATTTCCCCTGGCGACGATAGTGTGCACAACCCTAATAACGGTAACGATGCTAGGCTGGGCGGGGCGGTAAGAAAGAGAAGTGGTGTTTATTTGATTGTACCTTTAGGTTTTTTCCACTCGATACTCATGGAAAAACACCAAGGTAGAGATCGTCAAAATCATTCTTACATTCATTACACTTCATCTTAGACGGGCTATACTCGTAGTACCAGGCTTATTGTAACAGATATGAAACTATTATTTGAAAACTGACTGAAGATGAGAGTCATATTAAATGAAAGGGTCAGACTAATGAGAGTCTGTTCTGATAAGAGAAACAGACAAATTTGAACGAAATGGTACGTAAATACACTCAAAATCATTTGTACATTAATTACACGCTGTCACCGTAGTGCCAAAATACGGAAATGAGGATCATTTTGTGAAATAAAATCCACATAGGGCTCATGCAAATCCTCTTTAAATAATTATAATGCAAATACCAAAAGAATCTATGTTAATTGATATACCTACATTGCTTTTACAAATATCTAAAAAATCAAATCATGAATGTTTTATTCAAAACCAAAGAAACCAACGTTAATGAACGTTACAAGTTAAACTACGTGTCGATTCCAAAATCTAGATCACTTTGAAGCAAATATGGACAAAATTAACATTTACTGTGTATTAGGAGCGATTTAGAAGTGTCGTCTCTTAGTAAATTGTAGATTAAATTAAGGTTAAGCCCATGGTTATCTCAAAAATGCCATTTTTGCACATAATTATTTCAGTAAAATAAACACCGTACAAAGATCGCCAAAATCATCTTTACATTCATTACACTCCATCCCGGAGGGTCCAGTCCACACGCCACAATATCGCGGCACAATTGCAGATCCACAGTGAATAGCAAGCGGGTTAGGGCACGTAGTCACGCCAGCCGCGGCGCGGTTCCGTAGCCTCGCGACACGGGAAAATTGTCGTGGTGGTTTCTATCTATACTTCAGAAAGTCCGTTCTTTAATTCAATGCAAAAAAAAAGATGCGGTGTTACCATTATAAAATATAGAGGTTTACTCGGTAGATTTTTTTTTACCGTGAATAGAATACTTGTGTGACCAAAATCCTTATCACATCAAAGACATTAAAGTTTAATTCCTCATAAGAGCGAAGTCAAAAAAAAACTAAAAATGGCGTAATTTAGTTTTTGCGTACTAGCAACATTCAGACATTGGATTATATTGAGACTAGATGTTGCCCGCGACTACGTCCGCGTGGGCTTTAGTTGAGTAAAGTGTTTGCAAATAAGATAGAGATACTTTTAGCGCATGCGAAAGAGCTTTCATACTAACGGTAAGAGGGGGTTGCGACCCCCTCTTGCCCCTTAAGGGATGATTTTCTAAAGACTACTTTACACGTCTTTCGAATAACTTCAAAAATGGCAAAGTTTCATACTAACTTTGCACCCCCCTTTTAGCCCCTTGAGATATGGTTTTCAAAAAACTATTTTACATGTGTTTCAAGACATTCAATGAAGAACCTTTATTGAGAATTTCTTTCGAATAACTTCATAAACGGCAAAGTTTCATAGTAACTTTGCATCCCCTTTTTACCCCCTTAAAGGATGATTTTCGAAAAACTATTTTACATGTATTTCATGACTTTTAATGAAGGAACTTCATATTGAATTTCATTCGACTAACTTAAAAAACGGCAAAGTTTCATACAAACTTTGCACCCTCCTCTTATCCCCTTAAAGGATCATTTTCGAAAAACTATTTTACATGTGTTTTGTGACTTTCAAAGAAGAATCTTTATTCTGAATTTCATTCGAATAACTTCAAAAACGGCAAAGTTTGAGATTAACTTTGCACCCCCCTTTTTACCCCCTTAAGGGATGATTTTCGAATAACTATTTTACATGTTTTTCATAACTTTTAATGAAGGACCTTCATATTGAATCTCATTCGAATAACTTCAAAAACGGCAAAGTTTCACACTAAGTTTGCACCCCTCTTTTTCCCCCTTAAGGGATGAATATTAAAAAACTACTTTACACGTATTTCATAATTTTAAATGAAGAACCTTCGTACCAAATTTCATTCGAATAACTTTAAAAGCGGCAAAGTTTCATACTAACTTTGAACCCCCATTTTACAACCTTAGGGAATGAATTTTCAAAAATCCTTTCTTAGTGCTACCCTACGTTACATAAGGAAACCCTGTGCAAAATTTCAAGTTTCTAACCCTTATAGTTTAGGCCCTGCGTTGATATGTCAGTCAGTCAGTCAGCTTCTCCTTTTATATATATAGATAGATGTCAACGTGATTGTTTTATTTTTTGCATTGAACTAAAAAGCAGACTGTATATTTATATCTATACTAATATTATAAAGAGAAAAGATTTGTATTTTTGTGTGTGTGTGTATGTTTGTTTGTAATGAATAGGCTCAAAAACTACTGGGCCGATTTTAAAAATTCTTCCGCCAATAGAAAGCTACATTCTTCGTGAGTAACATAGGCTATATTGGATTTAAAAAAAAATTAAGGTTCCGTACGACATCTCGAATAATGTAACCCAAGGTGTATAAAATTACTACCGCGGGAATTTTCCACGGAACTAATATGTGTCGGTTGATATCAAAATTGGTTAAATCCAAATCCAAAATGGGTAAAAGTATTTTTTTTATGGCAACATAGTTAAGATGTTAGTACAGCATAAGATGCATATTTCAAAAATTGCTAAATTCATCGGTGTACTATACTAATTGCTGTCAGAAGTTTGAGTGTATATCAAACTCGGCAACATCCGCTCAGAGATCTATTATATAAAATTACATGAATACTATTTATTACCTACGTAAAACCTATATCTAGTCCAGCTAACAATTTAGTCGAATAGCAATAATCAGTTTCAAAATAACAATCTTTGTTCAAAAACGCTTAGTCAGGATTTAACCATTTTTTATATCAACCGACACATATAGCTATTTCCACGGAAACATTTTTGCCACCTGTGCGAAGTAGAGTCACCTTCGGTTTTCATCCGCAACGCGGGAATAAGGCCACTGCGTAAATGAGAAGCAAACATTCAAACAGTGATTTCGTCGGCTAAAGTCACAAGTCTTAACTCCATTTTTTTTTCAATTTTTTTTTTTGCATATTTATAAAGTGATTTTATGGACGCATCATACAGCGAATCTCTTAAATAAAAAAAAAAAAGAAATAAAGAGGTTTGCGACTTTAGCCGACGTTTTGTCACATTCTGGAAAAATTAGCTGGCGACAGTAATCTGTACAGTTGATAAAATACTCCATTTTGCTTATTCAATTTCGTGCAAAACATTATTTGCCATCTATGCTTTCATATCATATCATATCAGATGGTCAGAGTGGAGTTTTTTTTTTTCGCTGCCTTTTTCTCCACTACAGACGGCCCCAAGGCAGCGGTTAACATTATACATAACTGTATGTACATTGACATTCAATAAGCAGAATGTAAATTCTTTACGTTGAAATAAATTTCTGATTCTGATTCTGATATTAAAATTTACTGTTTCAAACAAACAGTGTTTTCTCTAAAGGTCCGTATCATTTTTCCATTTACCCAACAATCTAAGCCGGTGGACAAATCACTGTTTGATTGGCCGCATTTAGCTTAAAACATCGATGAGTAATCGCTAAGTCATCGATTACGCGTCCGATTACAATTTTCAATGGAAAATCGCATTTTGAGCTTCCATGTTGAAGATTTCCATGTTGTATCGTTTACGTTTTAAACAAACTATTATGAAGTAAAGGTTATTATTATTACGTCCATGAGTTCAAGTAACCGCGAAAATTGACAGCATCAAACACAAATTACGTTTGACAGCAACTTTTTCTGTGAACGAATCGCTGCTTCTCATCGGAATTCAAATCAGATGGAAAAAATGGCGTCCGATTGCTTTAAATCGCTGTCTGTCATCGTATTTTTGTGTGCGTTCACCAGAAACTTTATAATCGATTACTCATCGATGTGTTGCTCCTCAAACGGAGTGCTTTGCTTATACTGAGTTTTTTCATTTCACTTTCGATAGCGAGAGCGTTTGCAATTTGTATAGGAGTGACAAAGCGCGCCACCTAGTTGTCTCTTGAATGAAAAAACTCAATATAAGCACTCGGCTCACTAGAATCGGCGGTATTTATAAACCGCATAAAATATCCTCCGCTTTGCCCGATGCAGGGCAGCACAATGGAGCCTGGCCCGCGCGCGTGTTCGCTATCGATCGGTGGCGCGGGAGAAAACAAATTAACAAGCCGTCCGAGTGCCCGCCACGGCAGCAGAGCTATGGAACGCGTAGAGGCCGCGGAAATAACGGCGTTATTCTATAGTAAAAATCCGGACACGATAGAGTATAAATACTATTAAATACTCGTGGCGTTTTTTGAACTACAACTTTCGTAAGCACCAAACATTTATCATAATCATTAAATTTATTTATCCCACGTGATGGTAATGAACAGATTAATAATATTATTGAAAATGATTATTTAAAAAAAGTTTTTTTTAAATGTTTGTAGAGCATAAATGATAATTTATGCTCTACATGATACTATGAAACCGCACTACGATTTCTAAGATTTCGAAATTCGCTTAACAGGGACTCGTGGTTGTACCGTAAGAGGTAAATTGAAAAATACTTGACCTTCCCAAGTAGGTAGTTTGTTACAAACTTTTTTACAACTATACCATACCGGCCACTTTATTCTGTGACAAAAACCGTAGACGGAAGTTGAAGATTCTGAGCTATAAACGTACCTGTAACCAAATGAAAAAAAATGTTAGAACATGAAAATAGTCCAAGAAGTAATTCTAGGAAAGTTCTTAAGCGTTTCATACAAATTGGGCACAGATATAACGTTAAACGGTAACGTTAACGTCGATAACGTCGATAACAATGGTTTTCTATTCCTATTTTCAAGGTCAACTGAAGATGTTAAAGTATATAAAACAATTATCAACCTTAGAGTCATCTTGTAAAATACAATTTATACAACAAAACTTAAATACGTAAAGTTCCTATATTTTTTTCTAGTGTGTACAATAAAGAGTTCGAATCTGTTCTTGTCTTATTTTATTTTATCAGGCATAATAATCGGTTAGCGGGATAGCAATGTTTACAAACATATCTACAAAGACTAATTTTCTTTTTAAAACTTAATCATTGGCACACTGTATCCTAGTTTGGCACAGGGACAGGTGATCGTGTTGTGTGTAGTTGTAATCATTATAAACTATCATCATCATCAACCCATTATGTCCACACAGAGGGGCTCGGGTCTCTTCCCTGAGGAAGGTATAGGCCATACTCCGCCACGAGGGCCAAGTCCGGATTTGTGGAGGCTTGTAAGACTAGTGGCTGGTCTTACTGTCAGAAGTTTGAGGCTTGGCTTAACGACTGCTTGGTCACTCTTGGCTAACAACTCCAGGTCTTGGATGTTTACATTTTGTGACGTCGCTGTTTCTGGTTCCCACGACACAGGGTATCCTAGTGTGGGGCCAGAAGCAATGTATGTGCCTGTATGTAAATGTTTATGTTTATTTAAGATCGGTTTATTTAAGAAATTTTTTATTTTTATTTTATTTATTTTATCTTATCGCTCAGGCAGCCGGGCTACGAGCGAGTCCATAAACTATGCACGCATAAAATTTCTCGTCTCCACATTTTCTTTAAATCTTAACTTATTCCCCTCTGAGCGATTCGCAACTCTGCCTACAATATCGGTGTAGGTTCTGCTCAATTTGACCAACGACCACCACCTTGAACGTTTCAGCACTCAACAGTATAGCGTTGTGTGCTAGTTCTTTTCCAGGGATCAGTGGTACGCTGGATGCAAATGTTATTACCTACTTGGAGAAAACACTATGTATCGTTCCGACTTAAGATAAAATAAAAAAAAATGGCGGAGGTTGCGTTCGTAAATCCTTTTTGGTGAGATTTTTTTTTAATGGGCATCATTGTTTTATAAAAAAAAAAAAGTAGGTAATAAACTGACCTACAGTTATTTTTTTGGAGAATATAGAGAATCCTAAGATCAGGAAATCAGTCAATATAGGTATTACCTTTTACTTTTAATATTATGCCGTATAATTTGTAACTAGTGCCAATATTTCAATCAATGCCTATTACCTACACTTTCGTAGGCAATTAAAAAAAAGTAATAAAATAACATGGAAGCTTTTCAATTTCTAAAAGATACACACTGGCACTGCAAGCCATTACGTCGAAAAAAGAAGAATAACAGAATAACAAATAATAAAAAAGAATAATAAGTAATCGTAAACTTTTGACGTACCTACCATGTAGGTTCGAGTTTTAAATTTCAACATCCATTTATTATTAAAAAGCAAACAAATCGTCGGCCATGAACAACTCAAAAGCTGTCAAAACCCCCTTTGTGGAGAATTGAGAACAATGCAGGTGTAACGTTTCAAATGTATCAATTCATTTGTTTAGTTGACATACCAAAGGGTATTATGCAAAATTTACTACTTAGGCGACCGATCTTCACTCGTTTCTTTTATTGTAAAACACTTGGAATGGCATCTAATGGAGAATTTTCTAAATTTCCATTTGTGTCATTTTTGCATTTAGATATAGGTATGAACGAAAGTAATATTGAATCGCTCGTAGCCTGGGCTGCCTGAGTGATCTTAAACGATCACTAAAGTTAAGCAACATACGGCGCGTTCAGTCCATGGATGGGTCACCGTCTATGACTAACGTTATTGGCATTTTTCCGCGCGGTTCCGTGCTTCGCAAGGCACGCTAAGCAGTTGGTGCCGGCTGCCGTCGATAGATAGCAGTCGTTAAGCCAAGTCAGAGGCCCTAGGGCGGCTTTTACGACCTATTATCACACCTATAAAATATACAATTACATATTATATTTCTGTATACAAAAAACAATATTCTATCTATCTGTAATAAGCTGTGTTATGATAATGAAAAGTACATTTAAAAATCATTGTCATGGCTTCACCTCGCTGAAGCCGTTCAGAGGAGTTCGATAACAAACACTATGAGACGAGATTTACAGATATTAGATTCATCATCATCATCGACCCACGGAGGGACACGGGCCTCTTGCCTGAGGAAGATAGGTCATATTCCACGACGGGGGCCAAGTCCGGATTGGTGGAAGCTTGTAAGACTAGTGGCTGGTCTTACTGTCAGAAGTTTTCAAGCCGCCCTTAGGCCTCAGACTTGGCTTAACGACTGCCAAAGATTACTTATATGTAATACTTAAATAAACATATTACTTATATCTAATACTTAAATAAACATATTGTGTCAGAGTACGCAGTTTACAAGAATATACCTATCGTTTAAAGTAATGAGACTTTGGGTCGAAACAAACGGCTGAAACTTACAACCATCACTTTAGAACATATCACATCAATTTTGCATGTCATAAACTGTAAGGGGTCAAACGGTATACGAAAATAATATGTTCTCTTCCTTCTCAAAAATATGTAGTCCAGTCATTATAGTAAGTTCACCTCGGAATTCGAGATACCCAGCTGTAAATCTATAAATAGTTGTATATTAACACCCTAATTGTTGTCTCAAAACTTACATATGGTAGGGTGTACGCAACTATTAAATTTCAAGGTCAAATGTAACGAAAAACGTAAAAAACCCATAGGAAATGAGATATTTACAAAAAAAGCTCAAAAAACCGATTTTTGTGACATTTGACCTTGAAATTTAATAGTTGCGTACACCCTATCATATGTAGGTTTTGAGACCATTTTTAGGGTGTCAATATGTATACAACTATATACAACTACAGACTTACAGCTGGGTATCTCGAATTCCGAGATTCTTACCTAATTTAAGCTTAAATGACTGGACTAATGATTCATAAAAAGTGATTCACATCATAGGTCAAATTCGTTATAATTACTGAATAATAATGTGCTCTATTATATTTTTTAAATCTTGTCTTAGCTTACTGATTTTTATGTCAGTTCAAGTAAGGCACTCCAAAAAATCAGATACGACATTTCATTCATGGACATTCATTTCTGTCACAAGATGGCGTAGTTTTTAGAGTTTAGAGTTATGATATTTTTGGAGTTACATGCCTAATGGTACCTTACTTTAAGGTACAGTCAATCAATTTATATGTAAATACTAGCTGTGTCCCGCGGTGTTACCCGCGGTTCATCGATTTTCCCAAGGGAATAAGATATTTTCCCACAGGGAAACGTAGCCTATGTGTTAATCCAGGGTGTCAACTAACTCGATACCAAATTTTATTAAAATCGCTCCAGCCGTTTAGGCGTGAAAAAGTAACAAACATACACACTCACACACTCACAAACTTTCGCCTTTATAATTTTAGTGTGATAAGGAAATTATACAAGTTGTTATAAAATAATAAAGTCGCTCTATATTTTGCCTTTGGGCGTACAGTCGTCAGCACGTCAACCTTCACATTTTAGTTGCAAAGTCGCCCGTAATGCAACGGAGTAGAGTGCATGGGTGTATAGGATGATGTGCTGTCGACTGTACAAACTTAATTAATATTGCAATGAAAATGTCATTTCAATTGTCATATTACCTTACTTTGGTACCTAATTTATTACCATGTCTACTTCAGTCTGTCCGACATAATAATATATGTCTATACCTTTGTGTATATTATATAGGGCATTATACCTCTTAGGGACTTCACACACGGCGGCTATAATATACATTACATCCCAGGATGCGAAGATACGAAGATGCGAAGATAAGAATTTAAGATACGAAGATGTAAAGATGTATATCATAGCTGTCGTGTGTGGTCTCCTGACGATTTCTATGGAAAGATGTAATGAGATATATGGTGCTATAATAATACATCTTTACCTTATAGCCGCCGTGTGTGGAGTCCCTTACTCGCATTAGGTAGATAGATGAAAGTTTCACAGAACATATTGTTAGAGCCACCGCAAACAGGGCGACTTGTCGCCGCGTCAGACGCGACGTTGTCATTTGCTTCTGGCGTCTTGTCGTCGCGACTACTCCGCGACTCTGACGCCAAGTGTGCGGAGATTCGAACAAAATATATGAAAATTGACGGCCGTAGCCTGTCGTCGCGTCTAATCGCCGAACTGTCGCTGTCGTGTGTCGCCTAGTGTAGGCTTAGACTTGAATTATTGTTTATTATTTATTATTGTTTATTATCCTCAAATTAGATTTATATTAGATTACTCTCATACCAAGTGCGGCACTTGTGAGTATTATATACCATTTTTGTAAAGGAACAAAATAAAAAAAATAACACTTTTTTTCTTTAAATACCAATTGAGTTCAAAACAAGACAAATACTCGAAACGAATATGAGTCTTAAATCCGCCAAGTGTCTAGTAATTATTACAAAAGAATAATTTAGAGTCGACTACAAAATAACATAACATTTAAATACAGGCACATACATTGCTTCTGGCCCCACACTAGGATACCCTGTGTCGTAGGCACCAGAAACAGCGACGTCACAAACATGTAAACATCCAAGACCTGGTTTTTTTACCTCAAGCCGGGATAAAACTAAAAAACTAAACTCTGAACTAATACTTTCGTAAACACTTTCGGATACACTTAGAAGAAGAAGAAGAAGAATTTATTTTAAAAACAGTACACACGCCACAATGATACAGCAAACCCAAAAAACTAGTGCAAAACAGAAAATCAGAAGAGAACAGAAAGAAAATAAAGGTCACGGCGTGTCACTGCTGTTTACTTGACCTTTTGTCGGAAGAGTCCGACCAGGATTAAATCAGCATCAACCCATTATGCCTCTTCCCTGAAGAAGGTATAGGCCACATACTCCACCAAGCCGGGCCGGGCCAAGTCCGGATTGGTGGAGGCTTGTAAGACTAGTGGCTGGTCTTACTGTCAGCAGTTTTGAAGCCGCCCTAATAAGGCCTCTGACTTGGCTTAACGACTGCCATCTATCGACAGCAGCCGGCACCAACTGCTTCACGTGCCTTGTGAAGCACGGAACCGCTCGAAAAAATGCCACTAGCGTTAGTCATAGACGGTCACCCATCCATCCACTGAACGCGCAATAGATTTAATATATTTCGGATAATAACGAAAAAAAATAGGGTTATCGTTTCCTTTCGAAGGTTGTTTGGGAGACATCGCTTCAGGGCGAGAGTCGCCGGTTTAGCCGCGCCAAGCGCCAGACGTCCGAGCTGGTGTGTTTTAAAAATGCATGAATTATTTCCAGGAGAGTGTGGCCATGTCACCGGGCCCACAGGGAGGCCGTAAACTCGAGACTGTGGCGACAGATATATATCCTAGCAGAACGGCAACTCAGACTGAACAGGCAGAAGTAGACAGTCCTAGACAGTGCAGACAATATTTTCCAATTTTATTTTATTTTATTTAATCCATCACACAACAGATAGGTAACATTGCATGTTATAACATCGTGATAGATCTTATAGTCTAGTTACTTATCCTTTAACGAGTGACGACAGCATGTTAAAGTATAGAAGAGTATTAAAGATTAATGATAGTTGAAGCCACATATTTAAAAAACAATATTTATTTTTTATTTCAATTGAATTTTTTGTAATCACTACACATTTAATTTCGGCACTACACACTTGAATAAATTAATACAGGAATTACTTACTCGAATTAGAGCGAAACTTAATTTTGGAATCATTTTAATAAACAGACAAATTCAAATTCAAATCAGTTTATTGCTTCATGTGGTACAACAGTTCTTACCTAAACCATAAAGTATAGATCCTTGACATGAGCCCTGCAAGGGCACTGCAATTTTAATACAGTTTACTTAAAAATAATATCTTAAAAACTAATGAAACAATTATAAATCTTACGGTCTATAACCTTCTTCCATAAAGTCTTTTAAACTGTAATAACATTTGCCAACAAGATATTGTTTTAACTTAATAACAAATTTATTAAAGATACTTTCTTCTAAAATATTGCTAGGTAACTTATTATATATCTTAACTGCCATTACGTGAGTCCCTGAACTATGAATTTTAAGTGTTGAAGTGGGTAGTGCTAGTTTATTTCGGTATCTTAGGTTTAATGGTTTGGTGTAATTATCCTTTGAAAGAGAAAAGAGGTGTTGATTTTTTTTCACAAATTTGCTTATTTCTAAAATGTATAGTGATGCAAGTGTTGGTATCTTTAGGTCGATAAAGTGCTGTTTACAACTTTCCATTTTATTTACATTATTGTAACGCTCAGCCCAGTCCAGTGCCATGTCAAGCCAGCCATAGCCAAGCCAGCCATAGCCAAGCCAGAGTAGCCGTGACGTCGGCATACGTCACCGCCGCGCGCCGCGCCTCGCGCCACGCGCCGCCAGTTTACCCCACCTCGCTCGCACCGGCCGGTTACGAGGCTGGGAGAAACAACGTCTGCCTATTTAAGCCGTTGCAAATGTTGGATCGGCACTCTTTTCCTGTTGTAATTATTTAATAGGGCGAAGCTCTGCCCAAATAAATTTCTATTTGATTAACTTTGTCGTTTGAGTTCCTGCCCTTCTTTACATTATTTATAATTCTGATGCACCTTTTTTGTAGGATAAATAAGTTGGGCGCATCAGTACTATTTCCCCACAGAATTATTCCATAACTCAGCCAAGCATGGGCGTATGCATAATAGGCTGACATGGCTGTTTTAACATCTGTAGACCTTTTAAGTTCATTCAGTGCGTATGTAAATTTTGAAAGTTTAGCTGATATTATTTGGATGTGCATTTTCCAGTTTATATTGGTATCTATATTAAGCCCCAACAGAGGAGAAGTATCTACAGTATATATTTTTGTGTCGTTATATTTATATTCAAAGTCCAGGTCTCGTTTTTGACATGGCTTATATTGCATGAGCTTCGTTTTTTTAAAGTTTAATGTTAAATTATGATCTTTTAGCCAGCTAGTAATATTGTTAAGGATATCATCTAAACTATTTTTGAGATCAATGTTATTTTCTCAATACAATATAATTTTAATGCAGTAGCTGGTGCATTAGGTGCATTATTCAAGGCTTTAGCACGGAACTACTGATATTGTTTTAGTGACAAACAACGATTTGCCCTTGCGGGACCCAGGCGTGAGTTTTTTAAGTATAAGTATATAACGAAGGTGGAGAGTCATCCGGGGATTCGGACATGGCGAATCGAGGAAATAAAACCTTCTTCAGATCTTGACAAGTGTATTGCTTCTTCACAATCAGAAAACTTGATAAAATAAACGATGATTACTCAGATGACAATGGATTAACTTTCTTGATACAGAAACGCAGCGAGTTCAGTACGGAGCTAGCGAGTCTTGTTGCTTCGACGAGAGTTAACAGAAAAGTGGCTTTCCGGGATTCGTTCCCACCACCGCTGATTTGAAAATGCCCGTTTACAGGCCCGAGCGTCTGATTGGTCGATCTCGCAGGCCTGTCAACCTTTCAAAATTAAACAGTATTGCCAGCTCCGTAAAGACCTCACTCTAGCATAAAGCTTCACGTTTCTACGTAAAACGAAACGCAAACTCGATACAACACAGATTAACCAACTGCCAAAGTGACAGTTCGAATTACAACGTTATCCTAAAATGGCAACACTCAAATCATACGTCATTTGCTTGACATAACAAAATATCAACAACAACGAAAGAATCTACTTTGAAATTAATTAACTTTGCGAATAATCTAATTAGGCGTTAAGTAAACTAAGGTAAGGTTTTGGTTTGATTGACCGACGGCTCTGGCGACACGCTCCGACATATATATGTAATTACATGAAGTATAAAAATAAAATAAACAGACTTAATCAAAGGCTTAGTATTTAGTTGATTTATTGTCGGAAGAGTAAAGAGTAATGTGTAGTTCTTACGGGCGCAACGATACAAATTAAAATAAACCTTAAATACTTTACGCTTACAGACTACAATACCAGCGCAACATAATATCCCGGCCACGTGCTTCCGACGGGCTCGGGCTTTTTTAAACTTGCATTGTTTTTTAACAAGTGTCATGATTTTCTTGAAATATATAAACTTTATACGTAAATACGTATATTTAAGTAAGTTTTATAAGAATAATCCCATCCATCACCATTTAATTAGAGAATCGTGAGTCGTGGGGTATGTAAACATTACATTGACAAGCATTAAATAGTAAAAATATTGAAGGGTAGTTGTAAAAGGAAACGGAAACTAAAGAGGGGTTTGCAAATGGCCTCACGTCGTACGCTGGCGGCGGGAGGCCATTGCGTTCCGGAATATGGCGCTGATCGGATCTCCCGGCCAAAGTTCCTATTACAAGAAGTATTTAAGGTAAGGTAAGTATTTAAGGATTATTTTAAATTGCAATTGTGCCACCAGCCCATGGCCGAGCCGGAAGTTTGATATGATTTTGTTTGTTTTTGATTTTTCATTTTGAAGTTTGTTTGATTAGAGCTGAGTTGACGATCTAATGGTAAATATTCTAGCATATTCTGTAGCGGAGTGTCTACCAACGCCATTTGCTCTGAAAAGTTACCCGTTGAAATTGCTCTGGACTACGATGGGCGGAGTTTTATTGAAATGCATGCGTTATTTCTATTTTAAAAGGCGCATAAACAAAACAGGTGGGTTGGACAAATCGTTTAGAATAATTCCGTATGTCGCCGGCAACTAGTTAAATAAGATAACAATAATTTTATTTTAACGTAAAAAAAACATGTTCGCAGAATTCGCTGATTCGCTGCCTTCGGGCCGTATTTGTAACAACATAACATAACATAACATTTACATACAGGCACATACATTGCTTCTGGCCCCACACTAGGATACCCTGTGTCGTGGGAACCAGAAACAGCAACATCACAAACATGCGAACTTCCAAGACCATAAATGAGAATCATATTTGTTATAAATGAGATTCATGACAAATATGCAATTCTGGTGAAGTACGGTTGCCCCTACCTAAATATGGTTGTCACAGGTTTCAGCTTCATCATCAACGATGTTATGTCCCCACCGAGGGGCACGGGTCTCTTCCATGAGGAAGGTATAGGCCATACTCCACCACGGGGGTCAAGTCAAGCCAAGCCAAGCCAACTAGTTCCGAGCGGTCCCGTGCTGCTAAGCACGGAACCGCTCGGAAAAATGCCACTAGCGTTAGTCATAGACGGTGACCCATCCATGGACTGAACGCTTCGTATGTTGCTTAACCTCAGTGATCGATTAAGATCACTCAAGGGAAGCGATTCACAGGTTTCAGCTTAACGGGACGAAATAAAAACAAAACAAAGACTAAAAATGACCTGTAACTACCACCCCGGATCGAAACCGCACCCCTTAAGCCCAGAGGCCGAGATGAGAACCCCATCACGTGACAAGGCGCAAATGTGCGCACGACCTTATTCCCTAGCGAACTTCGCGTGTGTGCTCCCCCTTAAGAACGATTCGTCACGCCTCGTTTACATAGCTGCGCTCGCGCTGCCGATCACTAGGGAAATAAAGCACGCATTTGCCTATAAAAATTGTAATTGATACAGATAGAGATAAAGAACCTTTATTGTACATAAAAAAGGAGGCTATTGGATTAGGGTTGACGTTTGACGTCTTTAGGTCAGTTTTATCAGACCCAACCACTGCGGAACATTGGCCTGCCCCAATGCACGCCACTTTTTTTTTGTCCTCAGCCACCCTCTACAAGCATTTTTTTTTAAGCTTTTTCCGCCAGCTCAATCAGTCAGTCAGTCAGGTGCCACATAAAACAATAAAAACATTGTTAACTATGGGACTTCAATTTTATAAATTTGTATTTTACCTAGTTAGGATATTGACGATCTTTCATAATGGCGTTAGCTTGCAGTGTAATAAAAACAAAAATTATCAGGCAGGGTCGTGATAATGACAGAAAACTCTAGGCCTACCTCTCCTGGATACAGGCGCGATAGCATTAGAGTACATAAAATCCTTTATCGCTCACAATTTTTTTTTATTTCCAATAAAATTACACGACATGGCACAATAAATAATAATTCATCCAGAGAAAAGAATCAAAATAATATCTTAGACACCTACACTAGGCAACAGACCTCTTTTGTAGGCGTCTAATATTAAATAAATTAAACATTGCTTTACATAATCAGATATATCAACTTGAGCTCTATAATTAATAAGATACATGCATACTCACTCATAGCTTATAAGCATGAATGCATAACATTGCACATAACATGCAGAACAATGCATAAACAAAAGTACATGAACACATTGAGGTATGTAACGTGTTTACACGAATACAAATCTCACTTCGCATTCCTGTGGCAGTGGCTTCAATGTAAGCCCAGCATAAGGGGAACGGTTAGGTAAAAGACGTTATTTGAAGAAAGGGAATTAATAAATAAATACTTTCATGGCCATGTTCTCTCAAGGTTAAGCTGAGGAATTAATGATTTATTTCCAGACGCGATCCGAAATGACATAACATAAACTTCCGCCTGTGTACCTGAGAGGTAGGTAGAGCGATAGATCAGATAGAATATTCTTTATTGTTTTATTTTATTTTATTAATTAATAAGAAAATCAACAGCGAAACTAAACATATTTCTACTTATAAAGTATCCATAGTAAGGCCATTTACAGATTTTCACGGAATTACTAAAGAATAGGAAATGTTTCTTAATAAATAGATTTCACTTCTCAAGTTACAGTTTTTTTCTTGGTTACGTGAAGTTCGAATCTTAAATTATTTATATCTTAACTATACATTTACCCCCTTATTCATAAAAAGTTTTAAGCATTGGATAAGTAAACAACTGTGTAAATGTCATGTTGTCTTTTATATTTCAATGACATCTGTCAAGGAGAGCATGACATTTAATCAGTTGTTTACTTAACCAATGCTTAAATTTTTTTATGAATAAGGGGGTTAAAAGATTATTGTAGTCAGATATTTTAGTGTTTTTTTTGTTACTGTTAATGCTGCCCTCGTAAGGATGAACGCAGTAATAGCCATTACTGCGTTTTTACTTTGGATGCGAAATTGGGCTCCCTGGTGGTATATCTATAGGTGAAAAAATAATGGTGGCTGTAGGTCTACTAGAAACCTGAAATTTCAGTAAGAAAGTATGCTTACTGCATATAAAATGATATGTTTTTCGCTATTTACTCAAAACTGCGTTTTTACGATTACTGCGTTCTTCCTTACGAGGCCAGAATGAGATTCCGCTGTCCGCCCGTCCGTCTGTCACCAGGCTGTATCTCATGAACCGTGATAGTTAGACAGTTGAAATTTTCACAGATGATGTATTTCTGTTGCCGCTAACAAATACCTAAAAAAACAGAATAAAGTAAATATTTAAGGGGGCTCCCACACAACAAACGATCTGATCGATATTGATAACGGCAACAGGTAGACGCTTGAAATACACACAGAATATTGAGTAATCACTTTACTTTAAAGATAAATAATTAAATTAAAATTGGCCGGTGTTTTTTATTTTTGTTTGTTCGCTCCACTGACTGTCGAAACAACAGTATAGGGGGATGACCTTAGGGAATTGGTCATCGCCTGAGGAGTTGTAGGTCGTTCATCGTTCCATCCATCGTTCGACCATCGTTCCGTCCGGGGCCTACCTGACGCAGAGGATTTCCCTGGCGTTGCAGCGGGGGGGTAACTTTTGGATCGGGCGTGTCCCGAGTCGTTTTTTTTTTTTTATTGATTTGGTTTATAGTTTTCATGTTGTTTTTTTAATTAGAAATCTAATTAACACCTTCTTGATTCCAATTAAGCCTTTATGTATGTAGCCTTTAAAAGTACACGAAACCGGCGCGCGTACATGCAACGACTCATGAATGTCGATGAATCGAAAGTGATTTGTCAGGATCGTAGCAGGTGGCCGTCCCTGGTCTCTGCCTACCCCTCTGGGATACAGGCGTGAGCTTATGTATGCATTTATGATCGAATCTTAACTTAGGTCTAAGTATTTTTGACTGCTCGCCTGTCCTTCCAAGCTCTGTTGTTCATATAAGATCTCTATAATTATCTAAGGTACTTTTGAGAACCGTAATAAATTGAAATCGAAAATGTTCAACATTTAAATGCCTCCCACTCTCTCTTTCTGTCTATCTATATCGTTCTCCTTCTAACATTTACAACATTAGCAGGGTGGTTAGGGATTTCGCTTCGAATTTCGGCGGCTACTTCTCCCAAAACCCTTGTCTGCGCCCTGACAGCTACTCAGTCAAATTGCTACTGACTTTTGTGTCAGGTAGATATACTGTGAACAGGGCGTACTTTGCTCGGGCATAAACAAACAATCCAATGGGGTTTAAAACAAAAACGGTGTGATTGGTGGCGCCACTGTCCGATGCATCAGAAGATGTCAACTCTGCGCGTTGCGCGCAAACCTCAGACTCTGAGTGCGTATACCTACTGAGTTTTGTCATTCCCTTTTGATAGCGAGAGCGTTTGCAATTTGCATAGGAGTGACAAAGCGCGCCATCTAGTTGTCTCTTTGTCACTCCTATGCAAATCGCAAACGCTCTCACTATCGAGAGTGAATGAAAAAACTCAGTATACGCACTCTGATGTTTTCTCACGAGGTGTTCCTACACGGTTGTAGTGTTTTTTGTTGTGAAAGCGCATAGCTGTAGGGCGGTCGCCTCATGGGAGAGGTACTGAGATCGATTTCTGCTTGTGGACATTGAGTTTCCATTTTTATTTACTTTATTTATTATACATTTTATACATTTATTGTTTCCTTTTTAAGGTTCCGTATCCAAAGGGTAAAACGGACCCCCTCTGCGGACTCTGCTATCCATCCGTCCGCCTGTCACCAAGCTGTATCTCATGAACCGTGATAGTTAGACAGTCGAAATTTTCACAGGTGATGTATTTCTGTTGCCGCTATAACAATAAATACTAAAAACATAATTAAATTAATATTTAAGGGCGCTCCCATACAACAGACTATTTTTTTGCCGTTTTTATAGAGTGGTACGGAACCTTTCGAGCGTGAGACTAAGTCGCACTTGGCCGGTTTTTTTATTAATTCAGTTTACAGACTTGATTAGAAGAAAACGTTATTTCCAAGTTATCTGCAGTTGTGAATGTCTACAATTCGGGAAAACCGATCTGGTACGGAGTACAGTCGACGGCCTTTACATTTTTCATGTAAAATAGTAAAAAGGTAACTGAGTAGAGCAACTGGAACGCGGGTTTCCACACGATGTTAACATTCCCGTAAAAAAACATAAAAAGAGCTCTGAAATATGACGTCATAATCCGGTATTTTCATACAAGATTCAGTTTTAAAAGTAACTTATTTGACATTTTGTCAACTACCCAATTGTTCTCTGAACACATTTGATAGTAGCCTGTTGCCTACCAGACGTCTGTGTCTTTTGATTTCATAAAGATTTTATGCACAGAGTGTGCTTAACACATTTATTATACCGCGTCGGAGGTAACTCTAATATATCTTGGGGAATTTTGTTGTAGAACCTTATACAGTGCCCCATAAAGGACGCATAACTTTTGCAAGTTTAAATGGTGGAAATATCAATTTATTTTTATTTCTAGTATTAAAATGATGATCATTTGTATCCTGGCGACGCGATAAAATAATCTAATTTAAAGCTTTAGAAAGCAGAGCTGGGAGATCACCACGAGATGGAGCGTTGGTACTCGTACCAACATTCGTATTTATTGCACAACTTCAAACCAACCAGCTGCGGGCTCGGCGGCAACTATCGCAGAGTCGAACAAGAGGCGCAAATATGCAGCCCTAGGTCAGGGCTGTGCAATGTGCATATTTGTGCCTTTTTTTTGGAAAAAAAGTGCCTTAGGTCTTGGATGTTTACATGTTAGCGACGTCGCTGTTTCTGGTTTCCACGACACAGGGTATCCTAGTGTGGGGCCAGAAGCAATGTATGTGCCTGTATGTAAATGTTTGTTTGTTTTTAGGGTTGTTCACACTGTAGTAGAAGGTTGAGGGGAATAGAACTGTTTAGTTTAAAGAAGCATATTCGTAGTAGGTAGTTAGTTTTTATTGGGACCTTAGTTGTCTACCTACCTATGCTCAAAAACAATTCCATCATGTACCTATGACATGCCACACTTATTGCATGTTAGATTTATAGGTAATGAAAATATTTGTATGCTTTTTTAGCAGAATGAAGAGTTTTTTTTACGTAGCCTCCATTATTGTGTCCAACTGCTGGGCAAAGGCCTCCCCCAGTTCAGTCCAAAGTTTTCGGTCCTGGGCCACCTCCGAGCAGTCCGACTGGTGTTGGAACATAAATGTATTTATCAACATATCGACGGGTGAAAGCCTATTTGGTTTAACCTCTTGCGGCATGACCTCGAAAATAACAGTTGTTTTTGTACTTCTCTGAGAACATTGGGCGTCAGGAGGTGCGACATTTTTTGGCTTCATTGAGATATTTATATATTTGGAATCTGCTGATTTTTCTGAGTCTTTCGAGCTAGGTTTCTCAAAAATTTTAAAAATGTCGCTTAAGCCATATTGCCTTTCATCCGTCGATAACTATATACCCACCTACATTCCACAAAGAAAGGATTTTGTATTTGTGTTTTAAATGACTAAAGTGATTTATTTCGACGATAACTAAATTTAAAATAACAATGATAAACTAAATATTAAAACTAAACTAAATATTAAAAACTTAAAATTACATTAATATTAATAATTAACTTACTATAAATAAATATAGCTTAACCTATATTTGTGTTTGTATTTGTATTTGTATTTGTGTGTATTTGTATTTTGTATTCGCTTCAGAGCCAATTGTTCTCCCCACCGCTTCGGTACAACTCATGGTAGCTCCCTAGCATCTCTCCGATATGTCGCAATCAAAGGGGTGCAATCATGGTGAACTGGAATCTAGGCCGCCTGGTAACTTGGTTAGCGGAGTCAACTAGTTCGTTTACAATTCCAACTATGTAGTTCGTCTGTGCTAACTGAGGCCCAATTTCATCGGCGAGGCAGAACACAGTTTGTCGCTAAACTTGGTTTGAATTTCTTTAGTCTGTACGGGGTTTTTTTAAAGGGCATACAGGGTGTTTGTTTATGTAAGTAAAATTGTTGTATCATTTAAGTCAACAATGTAATTAAATATTTTAAGAAGAAGAAAACATTTATTATACTAACATGTGTCTGGCACATTACAGAAACAAAATAAACAGATTTTCTGACTATAATTGGTTTCAGGAGCACGTGTTGTCGCTCTTAATTAAAAAAATATTTTATTTTTTTTATATGTTTTTTTTTTCATCAACACTCTGTATATGAATATTCTTTATTATACCAGGAAAACACATACAAAACATTTGACGGCCTTATATTTTAGGTATGTAAGGTCCTTAATATTTTTTCTGTTGTGTACAATAAGGAGTTGTCATCTAATCTAATCAGTTCCCGTTCAGGAATAGCGTATTTAAAAATAACCTGTATACTACTTACGCTTAACAAGTCTACGAGGAATACTCGGCTGCCGCGCTGTCAATTTCCCGCATCGCGATTCAATAATGACGACCGGAAATAGAACCTATGACGTCACAGCCTGCGCGCTAATCAGGCTTCCAAATGCAACAACATTTCCACCCTTAGGAGGCCGGCACACAAGTCCATATTTAGCAAAGAGTTGAGGCCAGTAATGCATTTCATATTAATTTATAATAGCATGTTGAAATTGAAGATGTTGAAATAAATAGTGACTCGCAGATTATGGCAGAATGACTGAATTCCCCTGGAATACAGGTCTAAACACGCTTCGTCATCATCCTCATTCAGCCACAAGACGTCTACTGCTGGACTTAGGTGTCCTCCATGCATTTCCAAAAAGACCGGTTGGAAGCGGCTTGCATCCAGCGTCTCCCTGCCACTTGGATGAGATCGTCTGTCCATCTTGTGACTGGCCGTCATACGCTGCGCTTGCCGATGTATAGTCTCCATTCGAGAACTTTTCGGCCAAATTGGCCATCAGTTGGGCTGGGCTATGTCGACGACTTTCATTAATTTGCATACGGATGTCCTCATTTCTGATTCGGTCTCGGAGAGAAATTCCGAGCATAGTCCTTTCCATAGCTGCATAGCGTGACCTTGAGCTTTCTTATGAGGCCCATAGTTAAAGACCACGTTTCAGTGCCATAAGTAATCACTGGTCGCATGGTCGGCACCGGTCGTAGCACACTTTGGTTGTATAATTTTGTTTTGAGAGATTGAGGCATATTGGAGCCCGCGGTTACATTAACAGTATTTTTATTTACTACTCGTAGCCAGGGATGTGCCTGCCTGAGTGAGGCTGACTGCCAGACTGAGGGTGTCTGCCGTTAAACTGCGATACAGTTTGGCAGAATGGAATATATTTAAACGTTAAACTTTGTCACTGTAGTTAAAAAAAAATTTAATTATTTTTATTTTTTATGTATGTCCTTTTGTGGCAATATATCAAATAAAATATATTTTCTGTCGTTTTTTATATTGCCACCATACTTAAATACTATCCAATTTATTAGACTTCAAAGCCTGAAACACAACAAGATCATTCGTTTCGATACACGCCACTAGGCCAAATTCAAAGTCACGGTCACTGGAGCAAACCAGATTACAACCGAAATAGTTCAAGTAACTTCAAGCTACCATTGTTTGCCTATCGAGGCAGAAACGAGTACTAAATTGACAAAATTAAATTAAAGTACTCACAATTCAATGTTCCGCTTAGGTAAATAAACCAAGTTTAAGCCGGCGCGCATGCATTGTGCAACTGAAATATAATAATGATACTTGTGGTCGCTGATCTGAAGGGGTTGCTTGAGGTAAAATGCAGGTTTATGTTTACATGTTTATTTTTCACCTCCGAATATGAAGTGTATCGTGAAACAATGTATTTTAGGTAAAACTAACCACTACGAATATGTGTCACACAAACACTACTGCGAGCGTATAATACATAGACATCGTTTACGTATTTCACCATACTACACAACCACTAATCAATAATACTAACGAATATCGATGAAGCAAAAGTGATCTGTTTTGCGTACCCCTCTGGGATACAGGCGTGAATTTCCGTGTATGTGTGTACATACATACTAAAAACCTCCACCTTATATACCATTTTCTTATGTTAAACCACAGAATGCATAATAGTCCAGGTATAGAAGATTCACTCCGCAAGATCAATTGAAGAAAAAGGGACTCTAGCAGCGATAAAATTAGGTCCAATTCAGATCACACGGCGCTAAAAAAGCTACGTTATATTCACCTACATGTTGCCTCTCTTTCTACCGCGTAACCCTTACCTCTTCTGGCGCCTGAATTCCTACCTTTTTGCCACTCCGGAGTGGTCGCCGCACCTGGTTAAACTAAAATGGCGTGCTGCGGTAGGAGCACTAGGAGTGGACGAATGCACTGATGATTGTTTGATGAAGGGAACTTTTAACCGAAACAGAGCACACACGCGAATGTTTCGATTTTCTCGAATGGTCGGTCTCGGCTCGGCCATTCGATTACGGCTGCCACTTGAAAAACTCCAGTCAATTTGGCTAATAAACGTGTTATAGAGTGAGGGGCACTCGTGGTACTCCCGATACAGAAGCTCAATAGCCGATTATTGTGCTATATTTTTTTTAAGTAGCCTATTTATGGTCCTAACAAATCCAACGTAAATATTTTTATTTGACTTAAAAATGACAATGTTGTGGGTTGGATCCATTGTGCTAAACTACGTCCAATTTGGGCTGCCTGAGTGATCTTAAACGATCACTAAGGTTAAGCAACATACGGCGCGTTCAGTCCTTGGATGGGTCACCGTCTATGACTAACGCTAGTGGAATTTTTCCGAGCGGTTCCGTGCTTCGCAAGGCACGTTAAGCAGTTGGTGACGGCTGCCGTCGATAGATGGCAGTCGTTAAGATAAGTCAGAGGCCTCAGGGCGGCTTGAAAACTTCTGACAGTAAGACCAGCCACTAGTCTTACAAGCCTCCATCAATCCGGACTTGGCCCCCGTGGTGGAGTACGGCCTATACCTTCCTCAGGGAAAAGACCTGTGTCCCTCGGTGGGGACATGATGGGTTGAAGATGACGTCCAATTTCAAGCCCGGAGGTATGTGAACACGCGTCAGACACTTACCCCCGGTTTCTTGTGTTTCATGGTTTCGGTTTCATGTTTTTTTCTGTATGCACTTTGGCTAACTGACAGCTGTTAACAGTAGATTAACAGCTAGTTAGTGTACGGGAAACTGGGGGTTAGGGCTAGTTTCTTAATTGAGAATTTCGCTACGTAACTACGTAACTGTAGTGCTGTTTCGTCAAATTTGTCAGATAAGAGCGTGACGGAACGTTAAGTAACTTAAATATTTACTTAGTGAAATTCTCAATTCAGAAACCGGTCCTTAGGTTTCCTTACGAATTTTCAACTTACTTAACAAAGCAACTTAATTTCTTTTAGCCGAAAGCTACTCCATGAATAAAATATAACATAGTTTCCTCAAAAATACAGTTCAGTTATTTTAGCGTACGAGCGAGGCGGAATAATATTTTCGTACTAACCCAATTTCGTTCAAAAATCAGTTTTCATAGACCTAGCAATTATAGTTTTTTTTTTAATATAACCAGGGTCTTTTTATACAGCAATTTCCAGCCAGTCCCGAGGAATAAGAAGAAAAATCTCCGCAGGATTTTTATTTGCTTTTAATTTCAAGAACGATACAACAGTTTTACATATACCCGATTGCGAAAACGAAAGGTGAGTATTGTTTTTTTTACAAAAATCCTAATTTTATAATAATTTTATTTATTACTATTTAATATCATAATCCCGTGACCGGCTATGACTAACGCTAGCGGCATTTTTCCGAGCGGTACCGTGCTTCGCAAGGCACGTTAAGCAGTTGGTGCCGGCTGCCGTCGCTAGATGGCAGTCGTTAAGCCAAGCCAGAGGCCTTAGGGCGGCTTGAAAACTTCTGACAGTAAGACCAGCCACTAGTCTTACAAGCCTCCACCAATCCGGACTTGGCCCCCGTGGTGGAGTATGGCCTATACCTTCCTCAGGGAAGAGATCCGTGCTACTCGGTGGGGACATAATGGGTTGATGATGACATGTAGATATGTTTTTTGTGTTAACGACTGCCATCTATCGACGGCAGCCGGCACCAACTGCTTAACGTGCCTTGCGAAGCACGGAACCGCTCGGAAAAATGCCACTAGCGTTGGTCGTAGACGGCCACCGATCTATGCACTTCATGTACTTTTTTTAATTTTCGTGGTTTAAGATACAAATTGTAAAAGATCAGACTCGAAAAAAACATTTTTAAATGTCATCTACCAATGTAAAAATACTTATTCCTGTTTCTCACTCGGGTTTTTGTTTGTTATATTTTGCATTTCATTTTTGCTCTCTGATCGAATGCGGTGACTCAAATCAGAGTGGGCCGATTAAAAAATAACTTTGCAGGGGCTGCGAATCGACGATAGTCTAATTTGACTGCGAACGAAAGAGGTGGATTGGTTCCACCTCTTTTGAGTGCGTTCTATATTTGAATTACAGTTTTATTATTAGTTTTAAATTCAAAACTTTTTAAAAGCTATAAAAGCTGAGCCTCTGTCCTTTTCATGACAAATATCTACTGTAAAGTATTATACTTGTACTTACTCTGCTTACCCTTCTGTATCCCCAGAGGGGTAAACAGAGACCAGGGACTGCCACCTGCCACGATCCTGACAAATCACTTTCGCTTCATCGATATGCATTAGTCGTTGCATGCACACACATCCGTTTCGGGACATCTCCTATTTGGTCGACGTATGTCTGCTTGGGGCGTCCCTTACTATCTATATAAAAACTTGTATTTTAATTTTATTTATTCTGACCTTAAGGAAAAATTAAAGGTACACTTAACAAAATGAAGAATTTAGTAAAACAACAAAAAGCTGATTATATGTTTTCACAAATAGAGACTAGATAGATAGATAGAATATTGTTTCCTGTATTTACACCAGGAATTACACATGATATTTTATAATTAGATTAATCATTCAGAAGTAAACATAAAAACTTTTACAGTTATCATCCAGCAAATGTATAGTATAGTGATTAATAAATTCCGGTTCGTTTCCTCCAGTCAAACCAGAGATCCAGTTTACATTAGATTCATCATCATCATTAACCTATTATGTCCCCACCGAGGGGCACGGGTCTCTTACCTGAGGAAGGTGTAGGCCATACTCCACCACGGGGGGCAAGTCCGGATTGGTGGAGGCTTGTAAGACTAGTGGCTGGTCTTACTATCAGAAGTTTTCGCGCCGCTTTAAGGCGTCTGACTTGGCTTAACGACTGCCATCTATCGACGGCCCCGGCATCAACTACTTAGCGTGCCTTGCGAAGCACGGAACCGCTCGGAAAAAATGCCACTAGCGTTTGTCATAGAGGGTGACCCATCCATGGACTGAACGCACCCTATATTGCTTAACATTTGTGATCGTTTAAGATCACTCAGGCGGCCGGGGCTTGAACGATCATTTACATTAGATTAAATAAGGATTATCTCGTCACAAAAACTCCAGCCAACATTTTCTCATCTCGATGAAATCAGAAATTTATTTCAACGTAAAAAATTTACATTCTGTTTGTTGAATGTCAATGTACATACACTTATGTATAATGTTAGCCGCTGCCTTGGGGACGTGTGTAGTGGAGAAAAAGGCAGCCAAAAAAAAACTCCACTCTGACCATCTTTTTTCAAATCACCTTAAAGCTAATACAAATTTGGTATGAATGTTCATCTACCAAGAACCTCAAGACCCATGAGTGCAATCAATACTTGCAAAGTCAAGATGTCAAAGATGCTGCAACATAAAGCAATCCCACACTAATCTACCCTCTACTCTTAACTCGGACTTAACTGAGTCCGCTCTAGTTAGAGTTTAATCAAGCAAATACTGATCTGCTGGTAAGTCGCGAGTGTAGGTACTTGGATTATGCAATATCGTGTTAAGCCATCTCGTGAGTCACTGTCGCAGTGATGAAAAACGTCAGGTAACCTAAACAGACCCGTAAAAAAATGTCGTTACTCGTAAAAGGAGGTTGGAGAACAGATGAACTGCTTTAAGCAATTTAATTGAGTAAGATTTCAAAGCACAACGAAAATAGATCTTTTGTTTTTAAGTTTCGTCCAGAAAGTGGTCATTTTAAATTCTTTCGTGTATTTGTTCTAAAGGCAAACGAAATTTACTTTTGAAATTAGCCGCCAAAACGCTATTTTGGGGAATATGGCGTCGCACAGGCATTGTGACGTCACTTCCCAGAAACCCAACCAACGAACGTAAGAATGAATGATAGGCGCCATTTTTACTGACATGTGACGTCATCATAGAATCGGCCGTTTTCGATGCAATCGCTGCAGATACATAAATATCTTTTATCTTGTGTTGTTTTACAAATCATATTAATTGTTTTTTTAGTTAAAATGCCTTAAATCGGTTTTAAGACTTAAAATTCATACGAATACGTATAACCGTCGCTGTCTCTCGCACCCCTGATATTAATTTTTAGTGCTTGGTTATGTTTTAGTTTAGTTTTATATAGGTACCTAATACTAACTTGTGATGTTATTCTAAACGTAAATGTACTAACTTTTATATGGGCAAAGCCTGAAATAAACGATTTATTATTATTATTATTATATAAATAATACTGTTTTTTACACTGTTTTTTACATTGTTTTTTTTTAGCCTGATACGTAAAAATTTGTACGGAACCCTCCGTGGGCGAGTCCTACTCGCACTTGTCCGGTCTTTATGTACAGTAAAGTGTTATCTATCTGTATCTATCCATCTCTCTATCGATCGTGTAGGTACAAGTTCGGGAACAGAACCCGGGCATTCGACGTGGGTACCTAATCCCAGGCAATCCCGCACTAATCCCGTATTCTCGGCAGCGTCGAGTCGTGCCGGGCCGCTCCCGTCAAATGCAAGTCTCACTAAAAACAGATTACGGTTTATTACTTATGAGGCAGGTACTAGCATGCAGAACTGATGGCCGATGGGGCCTAAAAGTTCTCGAATAGAGACCACATATCGGCAAGCGCAGCGTAGGACGACCAACCACAAGATGGACAGAAGATCTCATCCAGGTGGCCGAAAGACGCTGGATGCAAGCCGCTTTCAATGGGTCTTTTTGGAAATCCATAGAGGAGGCCTATGTACAGCAGTGGACTTCTTGTGGATGATGATGAGGACTTCTGAGGTGAATGATGGAAGTGCTCTTGCGCTTCCTAGCATATTATCACGAACTACACAATTCACTTCACAAATCTCACTTTATATTTTACATCACTGTAGAATCACATCAAACACTCACAATTTAACTTTTTAGCCCGGTATAAATTCTTAAATTGGGCAGAGCTTCCGTCCAACCACATCAAGCACCGGAACAAGACTGCCGGTTTATCGTCGAGCCCTCCCTTTTATAGACTAAAGGCGAGCGCATGGTATTGGCTGGTCTTGGCGCCATTTTTTGACAAATCCGTTAAAAATGTAATTCAATGCACATGGCCACTTTTAAAATAATGAACTGTTAAAAATGATAAATTAAATACATCTTATAAATTACCGGTAGTCCTAAAATAATGTTTTAATGTTAATTAAATAGAACCTTTGCCGCAAATTTATCAAAAATCATGACAATAGTAAACCAATGCCTGTCTTACTATTGTCATGATTAAATACTAGAGTGAGAACAAGCCACCGCGTAGCGTATGACCTCTGTATGCCCACCGAGCATACACTGCCGCCAGTTGCACCCAGAAAGCGGGCGTGTCGGTTGTCATAGGTAACGGTTAACGGTTTGCTTTATTTTACAAAATTTCTTCCTCTACACATGTTGCATGTAAAAATCGCAGTGAAAGCACAAATTTCCGCTGGCATCATATTTCACAGGTTAATACTTTAAAATCTATATTTCATATAGATTGATTGAACAGTGATACGTTTCATTCCCCTCTCGCTCTCTCTCAAGCCCATACCTACGATCGAGGCAGGAATAAAAATACAGATGCGACTGTTATTATGATGGTACCTACTTTAAAAGATAATAGACGTATTTACGTAGGTACCAATAAATTGAAATACAGATCACAAAATCATTACATGTAACAATTAATCCCAAGCCTAGTAACACGCAATGAACAAATAACACAACGAAATATATGTTTTTGCTTTCTGGACTCGACGGGAACGATCCGCAATGGATCAATTCTGTACAAAGAGTTATCAATGGGATGTAACTACCTAACAACGTATAGAGGGAAACTCCTTACTGCCCGTAATGCATAGAGTGCGACAAGTGAGTCGTGGCTCAAGCCTTTGGCGGGAAATTTAAAAATCTTTTAGTTGATAACCCTGCATATCGTCTGAATAAACCATCTTGATACTTTTGCTTAACTTGATTATTTGTTTAATTAGTTTGGAGTCTCCAATTAATTTTGTCCAAACATAAATAAATATAAACAAAACGAAAACATTAACTACATCAAAACCAACATTTCCACTCCACCGAAAACAGGGATAATAAAGATGCACCACATAAACTTATAAACATTTATTAATGCTGAACCATAATCAAAATCTGATTCATATCTTTTTCTCAACATCTTTGAGTTCTTTGACTAAGTTTTCGATCTGACGTTTAACATTTTCGTCATCCGACAGACCTTACAACAAGAAATAATTCATGTTTGCTTTAAAACATTATTACTCGTATGTACATACTAAAACATAGGTAAAATTATGTTGAATAGAAACAAAAGTTTTTTCCTTGTTTAAATCTAGGACGAGTATCAAACTGTTTGGGCTGTACTACTTGCAGCCTAAGTTTGACAGTCAGAGTGTAGCCATATGAAGAATTCGAAATAAATCGTGTCGCAGGACTTGCTTGTCAGACTCTAGTATCATCATCATCAACCCATTATGACCCCACCGGGGGGCACGGGTCTCTTCCCTGAGGAAGGTATTGGCCATACTCCACCACGGGGGCCAAGTCCGGATTGGTGGAGGCTTGTAAGACTAGTGGCTGGTCTTACTGTCAGAAGTTTTCAAGCCGCCCTAAGGCCTCTGACGTGGCTTAACGACTGCCATCTATCAGCAGCCGGCGGCACCAACTGCTTAACGTGTCTTGCGAAGCACGGAACCGCTCGGAAAAAGGCCACTAGCGTTAGTCATTGACGGTCACCCATCACAGCACTGAACTCGCCCTATGTTTCCTAACCTTCGTGATCGTTTAGGAGCACTCAGGCAGCCTTAGGTACGTTACGAGCGATCTATAGCACAGGATATCCTAGTTTGGGACCTGAACCATTGTGAAAGTTACTATCATCATTGAACAACCATTAAAAACACATTTTAGTAGCTCGGTCTTATTCACATTTAACCTTCACTGATCAAAGACTGAAGTGACCTCCCAAGCCCCTCACCTCCGAAACAACCAATAAAAATGTTAATAAAACACGACCAACAGTTAAAAACACAATTACTTAAGTGTCACCGCCCTTTTTCTATCGCCCTTAATATTTTTCTCGTTTCAAGCCTCGTTTACACCTGACAGCGAAGCCGGTTTACTGGAATTTAATCTATGATTTCGATTCTTAGTTCTCGGGTCAGTGAACTAAAGATGAAGATGATTCACAAGAAAGAAGTAGAATATTTGTAATAATGACAAGCAACCCAAGCATCTACATAGCCAAATTTCAAGTTTTTATAATACCTGGGCGTAAGATTTAACTCCTCCTAGTTCTATTGCAAATTCCAATAATCGAGCTATTCGTTCTTGGGCAAAACAAGCAGTGACGGGCGGCAGGGGCGGTGTCGGGTTACACAGCCTTTCGTCTAACGTTAAACTTCTATAAGTAAGCGTTAATTTCTAGCTCAATCTACTTAATGTTATGCACTATATCGCTGCACGAGTCACGATGATATGAGTCAATGCAACTTCGCTCTACTCACCGATATAAAAATTGCACACGGCAAGTAATTACAAAGTAATAGTCCTGCCTAGGCCACACATTCTGTTTTAGCAAGTGACGCCCTACTGCCTAACTCAAAGAGATTTAACGTCAAAATTAATCAAAGACCACGGTGACAAATTTTGTTAGCGAGTGCGCGACTTTCCACTCACTTGCCCACTGCTCGCCGACTCACTTGCCTGGTGTAAACGCTCGACGCTCGCCGCGGCGACGCCTTAGCTAAATGCGCATACATATTGTATCGTACGTACCTATAGCGAATGAATTCTATCTTGTTTCAGTCTATAGGGAATAAGGACGGTCGGCAGAAGAAGTATTGGGGAAGTTTCGGAGACAAATGTTTGTCTATATGAGTATAAGGTTGTCTGGAAGAGATAATTGTATACCCCGTATACATACCTATTTGCAACTCTATCGGAAATAAAATTAATTTCGGAACTGTCTTAATTCAATAATTTTTAGATGTACGACCTCTTTGGCGTAACTGTTAGCGCATCTGCTTACCATACGAGAGGTCCCGGGTTCAATCCCCGGCTGGGGAGAAAAAAAACTCCAGGTCTTGGATGTTTACATGTTTGTGACGTCGCTGTTTCTGGTTCCCACTACACAGGGTATCCTATTGTGGGGCCAGAAGCAATGTATGTGCCTGTATGTCAATGTTATGTTATGTAAAATTGCGAAATATGTGACGTCACACTAGGGAGGGGGGAGTCTCACAAAAGTGACCAGCTGTGACACGCACGGGGGGAGGGGTAAAAAAATAATAAAATCGTGTGACGTAATTTATGGATGATGTATGTAGCCGAAGCAACATAGGTCGTTCAGTGTATGGATGGGAAACCGTCTATGACTAACGCTAGTGGCAGCTTAACCTTCGTGATAGTTTAAGATCACTCAGGCGTCCGGGGCTACGAGCAATTCTTGGGCTGTTCTTGGCAATAAATGGTTATTCATTAATTCATTCATTCATTCATTCACTCATTCATTCAATAAAAAATAATCTTATCTAAGCGTGGTCGAACTAGAACAAGAGACTAATAATTTTATTGATGGCGTTCCTTTGCGATTTTAATTACATCCAGGATGAATGAAGAAGGAATCGTCTCGTCCTTCGCTGCTGACCCTCCGTGTTTCAGTCGCTAAGTACAGCGGGGCGGCGGACCGTAAAAAGTATAGAAAAGGCGAATACATTATTATTTATGACCTCTCGCTGGGTTTTTCGAGAAACGGCCGCTTTACGACTTGAGCCGTGACATGCGGACGTGCGGCCGAATGACCAGTCCTCGTACTTTTGGCGCGTCAAAAATATTCATAGAAACAACATTCAAATTGTGAGCGTCGCAATTATTATTTAAAACATTCAAAACTTATTAAATGTGAGTGGTTGACCAAAAAAAGACCTGGAGGGATTGGAAACAGTTATTTTTTTTAATTGAATTTTTTAATCTATGGTATTTTAGCTTTGTTTTAGTCTTACCAGAATATTTTTAGGTGTCGCAGTTATTTTTTTTGTGATTTTTTTTGTGAGCCGAGCACGAGTCGAAACCTATAGAAACACGAAACTTCAAACGCGATTTTCTCGAAATCAATTATTTTCCCTTGAGGTCCCTTTTTGGTCAACCACTCACAAATTGTGAGCGTCGCCCACAACACAGGTACGCCCAGTGTGGACTCCACACTATACTTGAGCCATTACAAACGTGCGAACTGACGATCAGACCTCTCTCTCACACATATAGGAGGCATATCAGGCATATCGGAACTCTCGCTCGCACTTTTATGACTCGGTTCGCACGTTTGTAATGGCTCAAGCATAGGCGTACGACACTGTGGAGTCGCTGTGAACTGGTAAATCAAACTTTTGCTACCTACCCACCTTTTGTAAACAATCAATCGTATGATGGTTATTAGAGTTTTTTTGTTACATCGTCAGTCGGAATAATTACCAGAACATTTCAAAATATCCTGTTCTGAGTAATTGACAAAAACTTTCGTAAGCACAACACATTGTAAACCTTTAGTCCGGATCTACTTACGGGTGTTTTTTATCGGACTCGTCCACTAAAAAACGAGTGTAGTAATTGACGTTTGTAAATTTCAAAAATTGTTATATAAAAAAATAAAAGAAATTAGTAAACTCACGCCCGTTATCCCCGAGAGGGTAGGCAGGGGCACCAATCACAAAATCATCATAAAAATTGTCATATTTCAGTAAAATCATTGTTTCTCTACTGGAATTAGTCTTTTTGTGACGGATAAAAAATAACTTGCTTTGTACCGTTAGTGATTTTGAATATCTTCAAGGTTTCCACCATTCTGCATACTTAAGACAAAAATCGTATTCTTGGAAATGTTGCGGTAATTACAGTTATAATATGTTCAGGTCACGTCATATGTTTTTTTAATTCCATTGACGCTTAGAAATACGAATACGCGTGCGCGCGTTGGTTTGAAGCGGCAATGAAAAGAAATCGACGCCATGCGCCATTGTACGACAATGGATTCGCAGAATGTAGGCTCTGGTTTAACTATTGCATCGCGCATTTAAAAGCATGACGTAATATAATTACATACAACAATGTATCGTCGAGCGCAAACACAGCTTAAAATAAACTCGAATAGGAAACGCACAAGCCAGTGAATTTACAGCTCGGCGCAAAGTCCAGACGTTTCCCGGAAAGGCAAAATATTTATGAGTTTGCCGCGACATACGAAGAAAGTGTAGTCTTGAGAATTGTTTAGTTTAAGTTTGAACACCAAGACATAAACTGTATTAACCGAAACGCTTAATAATATGTCCCGGACAGGAAAGTGTATAAAATAAAATAAAATAAAAATTCGTTTATTGTAAGAAAAGGATATTGACATTAGTATCATAGCGCCTCCCACACTAGACGCAGCCTGTGTCGCGGGTGGCAGGTAGCTTACATTTTTGTTCGCACAGATCGAGCAGGCGAGTCCATTCCAATGTGACACGTCTCCACCTTTCATCATCATCAAATCATTATGTCCCCACCGAGAGGCACGGGTCTCTTCCCTGAGGAAGGTATAGGCCATACTCCACCACGGGGGCCAAGTCCGGATTGGTGGAGGCTTGTAAGACTAGTGGCTGGTCGTAAGACCAAGTAATGTCAGAAGTTTTCAAGCCGCCCTGAGGCCTTTGACTTGGCTTAACGACTGCCATCTATCGACGTCAGCCGGCACCAACTGCTTAACGTGTCTTGCGAAGCACGGAACCGCTCGGAAAAATGCCACTAGCGTTAGTCATAGACGGTCACCCACCCATGGACTGAACGCGCCCAATGTTGCTTAATCTTCGTGATCGTTTAAGATCACTCAGGCAGCCGGGGCTACGAGCGATTCGGACAAATGCGATAAAGAAAATAAGTTATTCAATTATGCATCAATCCAAACTTTTACCTTGATGAATTACTTTGATCGTTTAAAAAAAGGTGATAGCTGGGTTTAAGTTACTTATTAAATTCCTCGTTTGATTTTCGCGGAAAGAATGGAACAGGAATAAAAAGTGAAGAAATGAGACTCTTTTTAACAGAAATCCGTGTTCAAAGTGGAATTGCACTTCGATGCATTCGAATAACTACTATATTATTCTAAATCGGAGCTCTTAACAAATACTATTGTTGAGGGACCAGGCTGAGGGGTGTAGTCGGGGCAAAAAACCTGAGTTATATTGCGGTTGGGGCCGACATATTGATACCAATTTAATAAAAAGGCTGGCTGGTTTGAACAAATTTCTGTTGAAGTTGCCTTTGCACGTAAGTTTTATCACGAATTAAGTTTTATATTCGTGCTTAACCGTCCGATATGATATAACTTGACGTATAATATTTTTGTAAACGTTACTTTACATTACACTAACCTAAATGGTTTGAAATATCTCATTTGAATTTCATTAATATCTCGTGATAATATTAGCTTTTACATGCATAATGATATGGAGATCTGACGAAGAAGAAATAGTTTTTAATTAAAAATGAAGTGTTGTTTAATTTATATTTGGAAAATTAACACCCGCATGACACTTTTTTAGAACCATGTATTGTCCCTAACGAGGGATGTCATGATAGTAATGATGATAGTAACTCTTTAGTGTATAAGGGGAATTAGCTTTGAGGTTCTTTTGTTTATATTATAATATTATTCTTTTTTTCTTTGTTTTTTTGGCAATTTAAATAGTGGCCTCAAATTATCAGACAGTAGTGGAACAAATCTAAAAAATATAGAAAAAAGATGGCCGCCACGCGGCCGGATAAACAAGAGGGTAATTGCAATTTCAATGCGGTTTTGAAAATACGGAGTGTTATTCAAGCTTTGTCCCCGGTGGGGTAGGTAGACGAGTAGGCTAGAATAATATTATCGAGTGAACCGTTAGAAATAATAATGCATTTAATGTGGAGCGGCTGTTTGGAAAATTCATTGAGATTTAAGGCTCTACTTACGAATGTAATGTTGAAATAATGACAAAATATAATAATAATAATAATAATAAACTCACGCCCGTTATCCCCGAAGGAGTAGGCAGAGGCACCAGTCTCTAGAACTGGACCCACGTTTTGCCGAGTTTATTAGGTCCCAAACGTGACAAGTGGCAAGCCTGTCGCCGTTATCCGGGCACAATTTATCAGCGAATGGTGTTGCTGTGCAAACAAATGTACGTAACTAAAAGCCATTGGTACATGCGTGGTTCGAACCCAGACCCTCATGATCGAGAAGCAAAGGTCAACCCCACTACGCCACCACCGCTGTATCGCTGACAAAATATAATTGGGTATTTGACATAATGTCAAGTGAGTTAGGGACTTCACACACGGCAGCTATAATATACATTACATCCCAGGATGTATAGCTTAGAGACCGCTCAGTACCTTTAATAGCTGTAACAGACAATTGAACTTGTACGGAGCGGACAGCGGACTTGGGTACGGCGTACAAATCCGCTAGTCACAACAGACGCCCGGATCTCGCAGTAACCGCTGGTAATGTACAGTCGACAGCACGTCAATCTTCACATTTTAGTTGCAAAGTCGCCCGTAACGCAACGGAGTAGAGTGCATGGGTATACACCATGATGTGCTGTCGACTGTACACAGTTCAGACGTCATGCCTGGTGACATATCGAGGGTATACTGCGAGAACCGGATAAGTGCATGATTTGTCAAAATGAGAAAAAGGCATTTGAAAATTTGTAACATATTAGTTACATCATGCAACAATTTAATGAAAAACATATTAACTTCTGTAAGTAACTATTTGACAATATTTTAGCCCTATTAAAAGTACATAAAATGGTATTAAAGTCATAAAGAAACGGGAAATGAGGTACCAGGGTGGTGAAGATATCTGTTTTTGCCTGTATATTCTCAATACATAGTATAATTATAATTTAAATCCCGTACAAAAGTATCTCACGAGATAATTGATGATTTGTGCTTCATGACGGAGTCCCCAGCAGGCCTGCAGCAGTTGATGTCAGATTTTCATAAGTCTTGCCAAAGATTTGGCTTGAAGATAAGTGTCAAAAAGACGGAGGTTATGTCGCTGGACATAAACGGACACGAGACATTGTCTATTAGACTTGATGAGAATGAGCTGAAGCAGGTGAAGAAATTTCGTTACTTGGGGAGCACAGTAACTTCTAAGTGCGACATTGACGCAGAAGTGAACAGCAGGATAGCTGCTGCAGCCGCAGCGTTTGGGAAGCTGAACACTAAAGTGTTCTGCTCACATGACCTGAAGCTGCGGACTAAAGTAGCTGTCTACACGGCAATTGTACTACCAAATATTCTTTACTCTGCCGAAACCTGGACCGTGTACCGCCGGCACATAAGCATGCTGGACCGTTTGCATCTAAAATGTCTAAGGAAAATTTTAAACATTCGATGGTCTGATCGTTTACGCAACACAGAAGTGCTGCGAAGAGCCAATGTGGGAGGAATTGAGTCCTACCTCATGCGTCGGCAGCTGCGATGGTGCGGTCACGTGTCACGAATGGCAGAAAAGCGAGTAGCAAAGTGCATCTTTTACTCAGAACTTGAGGAGGGCAAGCGTAAGCAGGGCGGTCAACTCCTTAGGTACAAATATGTGCTGAAGCGCCATATGAAGAGATGCAGTATAGAGCCCTTGCTATGGGAGCAACAGGCGACAAATCGCCAGGAATGGAGGGCTCTTATCAACACCAAAGTCTTTGAGTTTGAAACTCTTAGGCGATCGGAGCTGGACGCAAAGAGAGATGCCTGCAGAGCCCGTCCACCTGCTGCGATCAATTATAATTATGTCAACGGTGTGCTCACATGTCTGCAATGTCGCAGAGCCTTTATAAAAAAGGTTGGCTATGCGAGCCATATGCGAGCGCACCAACGCCAACAAAACAGGAGCTGAAGTAGTCGCTGTGACCGAAATCGGTCGGGACCATCATTAATTTTGGTGCATAGCGAATTATTAAATATATTTGTCATGAAAAAATTCAAATTATCCAATACCCATTAGTTTATATTAATTTTATTAAGTATTTATTAATTATGTATATCTTACGTTAGATGTTACATAAATAAATAATTATCCAAATATTAAGAGGGAAATTAGCTCAATTTCTCACAGTTAATCGTTTTTACCTGTATACGTTTTTTTAAAGTTTGTCATAATAAAACAATATAATCGCTTTAGTGTGTCAATTATATTTTATTCAGCACAAAAACGAAACAAAGCAATAACTGCAGGATTATAATGGTAAAGAATGCCAAAAAAGAAAACAAAATTAGCAATAAAAATAAATTTTCATCAGAAGACAAAGCTTCCTCCTCAACTTCTTCTGTATCATTTACAGTCTTCATTCATTCTTCATTTACAGTCAAAATTATGTACATTCAAGGAAAAACGACGACATCTGGACTCCGAATACGCTACTTGCCTCGTATCAAATTGGACGCGATAAATGGATATTCCCTGTAGTATCTAACGTAAGAAACCGAAATATATTGACTTAATAAATATGCAGGATGGCTGCAAAATTTGCAAATAAAAAAAATATTTTTCGCTTTTAAATCGGAACGGTGAAAACACTATCCGCCATCTTGAAAGCACCTTTGGTTGTAAACAAACATCTGTCAGTCGTGCGTGCGTAGGTTCTATTGTGACTCATACTTCTTTCGTGGCCCGAACTCTACCTATGTTGAATGTCAAACTTTGTTTACAAAAATGTAGGACTTCAAACCATAGACAAAAATGGCGGACCGCGTTTTTGGCTGTTTAGCAAAGCAACGTTTTAAAATAATGTTTTTGTTGCTTGTAGGTCCTCAAAAAATATACTAAAATATTGTTTGGTCTAATGGAAGAGATATTTAGCATTTAAGACATACTTGAAAAAAGAGTCAAGTAGCGGATTGTACACTTGTATGCATTATTTAAATAATTAATGTAACATAAATTGGATAAATAAAAATACAAATTAAATTACTTATACAATTTGGTAAGTGTTATGAGATGTAGGTATAGAAACACAAACACTCCCGGTGTTTGTGTTATTCTTGTCTGTGTAAGGAAGAAAGGAAAGAATGGTAATGACAGGAATTGGCTAGGATATTTTCATTTGTGACGCTTTTACTGTATAGTTTTCAGTGGATCCTCCGTTTTTGGGTAGTCAAGACTAAGTAGCCATTTCTTTGTTAGGTCTTTGAATTTTCCAAGAGGAAGAGAGTAACTATATATTAAGGTCTTTATTATTATAAATTCAAGTGCCCAGCACATAAAAACGGATCGGTTCTATGAGGTATCGTTGGACATACTCTGTCAAAACGGCGCCTCTTAAGCATTACGGGATCGTAGGGCATAGAGACGTGCTTTCGGAGAAAAATTTTGCAACACAAAAAGCTGTCTGACAGTATTCAATGCTAACAGTAAGGAAACCGCAGTCTTGTTATAGTGGTATGGTCGCAGATCTGAATAGCATACTAAGCATTACTTTTATCCATATAACTAAGAACATTTCTGAGGAATTTCCAGTTTCTTAGTTTCATGAGGTGCATGCACCTTAGCAATAGCAGTGACGTTGTGTCTTAGTGGCTCCTCATCACTATCAGTAGACAAAGAAGAACCTGTAATTATATTGTTAAGTTCAATAGGTAAGTAGGTACTAACCTGACACAAATAGGTGAATAAAATACTTTAATAAATCATCAGCCTATGCCCACTGCTGAACGTAGGCCTTATTCATGTCACGCCATAGCATTGTATCCTATAACCATCGTACTAAAATGCGTCTAAGTACCTATCATGCTTATTTTTATTATCACATAGGTACTACGTACCCAACAGAGAACGCTTCGAAGGTGCACGTTTTGTGATATGCACTTCAGCAAAGGCAGTGATTTTGTGTCCAGGTGGCTCCTTGTAATTTTCAGAAGACGAAGCACATTTTGTAATTATAATTAAGTGCTAAGATCCACTATTCACTCACTTCGAAATAGCAAAAAAGTCTTATCTTAAAAAGCTATAAAATGATAACGTAAAAAGTAGTAAATGGTGCATAACTACCTGGTTTGTCACTGTTATTAATTATTAATGACACTATATTCTTTCCTCTAGACGACTACGACTACAATGCATCGTAGCATATCACTTTTCTTCTTTTTCGAATGAATCACAGGTAATAGAAACATAAAATCACTTTAAAACAGAACATAGTATGGGACCTTAAGGCTGTAACAAGGGCGAATGACTTTGAGCATTTGACCTCTGAGTTATAACATAATAAACTAGCGCAATCTCTTGAATGTTTGTTGTACTTCTTCGGCGAATACTTTAGAGGCTAACCCATAATCCAAAGATTACACAGATAAGGGATTTTCGATGGCGATTGTTCCCTGCGCTAATTAAGAAATCGTACAATTTTGTACTAATCACGCTTAATATTAACATTAAAAAATATATGATCAGATAGGATTGCAGATATTGATGTGGCCGATATTTGCATGAAAGATTTAAATGAAAAGCTACTATATCGTTTACCAGCGAAATTAGATTCTGTGGAAAATAAAGCTTTTGGAAAAAAAATTTTTTTTGCCATCTAGACAGGTTAAATGCAATTTTTTTCCGTACGAATTAGTCACTGATATATTCTTTATTACCAAAGATTTTATTTAGAATTTTTTAGTGCGTAGTTTTGCCTAACATTTCAGTTAAAGCTAGCCAATTTTGCAACATTTACCCTTGTTACACCCTTAACCGCTTTTGACATTGACGGGTAGCATCGAATTTCATAATTTCGGAGACTCGCAAAAAAAAACAAAGCACTGTTATTCTGTTTTACCTGTCAATGATAACGGAAAATTTGGCATCTGTTGACAGGTAAAACCAAATAAAAGCATATGCACTGATCTACCTGCTACGTATTACGGCATTCCCTAATTATTGTTTTTCAACGATAAAATAATATATTTCCTTACTTTGTTCTCCTTGTAAAATATTTCGTTAGTTTCCAATTTAAAGGACGATAACATAGTTTGCCCGTAATTTTATACAAAAGATTGTCAAATAGCCGTTTCTCAACAAGAAAATAACTGTCAAATCGGCTCCTACGGCTATGTGGTTTTGCCAGTTAAAAAAGCATCAAAAATTATGTATGCCTTACACAGGCAATTAACTCATTTTTTCTAATTTTTGCACTTATTCGGTTCTCGCAGTATACCCTCGATATATAAAATTCAAAGTCCTGACTGACTGACTCACTCATCAACACCCAGCCCAAGCCGTTTGACCTAGGAAGCTGAAATTTTGCACAAAGGATCTATATACAGTGTGGCCCTGGATAAAGTGCAATCCCGAAAGGGGATGAAACTAGACCATGAATCATTGACTAGAAAAATATAAAAAAAAAATATAAAAAATTATTGTAGGATTTATTGGTATTTTAAGATTTTCATGTTTAATTAAGGACTCTATGTACAAAAGTATTGATTTCTTCCAAAATAATGGGTCTATTTCTTTGAAATAAAAAAAAACAGTATGCCTAATACCTGGTGATGACCATGAAATAATAAATAGTCCGCAAAAAAGTAACTATCTTGGGTAAAAAAATGTATTTTTATGAAAAAAAATGATTTTTTTAGACGTTTATTTTAAAAAACTTCAAATTACTAAAAAAATGTGCCCTATAACTATGTAATTTTATAGCTTACTTTTATTCTTTACCATTTTAGCTTCCAAATAAAAAAAAAAACAATGTTCTAACTAACAAATTGGCTAGGTAGAAGTTATTTACATTTTAGTAGGTAATAACGGTTGGGGATAACGGGCGTGAGTTTATTATTTTTTGTTTTTATTTTTTTTTAGTAGGTAATAAAAGTCAGACTTTAATCACAATAACTTTATTAATAAAATTATCCGTAATTTACAATTTTGCATTTTTATTTAATGCATTAAATGTTCAAAATGGCCTCCTCGATTTTGCAAGCACATTACTGCACGAATATTAATTTGGTTAGTGGCTCTGCGAATCATTCCTGGATCATTTTTAATGTCATTTGCGCACTGAATTATTCGGTCGTGCAACTGTGCCTCGGTATTTATTGGCGTGCTGTATACTCTTTGCTTCATGACACCCCATAAAAAATAATCTAGGGGTGTCAGATCAGGTGAACGCGCTGGCCAGCCTACTGGCCCTCCTCGGCCAATCCACCGGTTCGGGTAATTTTCGTTCAAAAATCGCCGCACCTCCCGCCCATAATGTGCAGGACATCCATCCATTTGGAGATACATACGCCCACGCCGTCTCGTAGCCAGGGGAACATCTTCCATCAACATGGGTAAATTTTGTAGTAATTCTAAAAAACGTTCAGCATTTAGGGTTCTGGGTAAAATGACTGGACCAATTAAAATGTCGTCGATTAAGACTGCCCATACGTTTATTGAAAATTTTACTTAAAAAGTAGATGCCCGCTTCAATCGTGGATTTTCGTGAGACCACTGGTGCAAATTTCTGCAGTTTGTAATGCCGTCTCGGGTAAATGTCGCTTCGTCCATCCAAAAAATGCGTTTGGGAAAATTTGGGTTTTTTAAAATAAACGTCTAAAAAAATCATTTTTTTCATAAAAATACATTTTTTTACCCAAGATAGTTACTTTTTTGCGGACTATTTATTATTTCATGGTCATCGCCAGGTATTAGGCATACTGTTTTTTTTTATTTCAAAGAAATAGACCCATTATTTTGGAAGAAATCAATACTTTTGTACATAGAGTCCTTAATGAAACATGAAAATCTTAAAATACCAATAAATCCTACAATAATTTTTTATATTTTTTTTTAATATTTTTCTAGTCAATGATTCATGGTCTAGTTTCATCCCCTTTCGGGATTGCACTTTATCCAGGGCCACACTGTATTTGGTAAGTCAGAGAATAGGTTATCTATTTTTCATACCCCTATCTGGCGAAACAACGTTTGCAGGATCAGCTAGTAATAATATGATAATCTCCCAGTCGAGACAGTTTTCCAGCCCTTTTCGTATACTAACAGATGTACATTGTGTTATTGTTTAGTAATATATTTTAGTTATAAACCTGTGTATGTGAACTGGAATTTAATATTAAATTTATAATATACAAAACGATAGTTTTAATCTTATTCATGGCAACCCTCGTCATTTGTAGAGGCGATTTGGTGGAAAAGCAAAGCAGTATCTTTCGATTTTTAAAAATTAAGAATGAATTAAAAAAATATCTATATTAACATCTTTTGCCTTCACCTTATAGCCGCCGTGTGTGGAGTCCCTTACTTTAACAACGGAATTTTGTATTTATTGTTGATATTGTCAAATACTGTATTATTGAAAATTGGCCTGTGTCTGTGTGTTTGTCGATGTTTATTGATGGCAAGGATGCCTGGTTAGATCCGTTATTTATTTGACCTGGTTCCAAACTAAGAGGTAGTTTGAAACCAAGTCAATTTGTGTTGTGTGGATGTTATGTTGTGTTATGTGGTGATGACCTATACCTTCCTCAGGGAAGAGACCCGTGCCCCTCTATGGGCACATAATGGGGTGATGATGATAATGATGATGATGGCAGTTATATTATTATTATAACTAATATAAATATTGCAAAAAATAATAATTACATACATAAGCTCACGCCTGTTTCCCAGAGGGGTAAGCAGAGACCAGGGACTGCCACGATCCTGACAAATCACTAATACCCGAATGTACCCGAAACCGGCACGCGTGTATGCAACGACTAATGAATGTCGATGAAGCGAAAGTGATTTGTCAGGAATAATTAAATATTTCAGAAAAAAAAACATAACAACTTAAATACCAGGTAATATAATAACTATGACCAGCAGTGGACTTTTTGTGGCTGAATGATGATGATGACGATGATGATGATAATAACTTATTCCAAAAGAAATTTCTTCCAGCCACCCTAAGAAGGTTTTGAACAATAAAACAGAGAGCGGGAGATGGAAAAAAAAACTCAATGAGCAATTGAAAAAAAAAACAATAAACCGTCGCAAGGCACGCTAAGCAGTTGGTGCCGGCTGCCGTCGATAGATGGCAGTCGTTAAGCCAAGTCAGAGGCCTTAGGGCGCCTTGAAAACTTCTGACAGTAAGGCCAGCCACTAGTCTACGTACAAGCCTCCACCAATCCTGACTTGGCCCCCGTGGTGGCCTATACCTTCCTCAGGAAAGAGATCCGTGCCCCTCGGTGGGGGGCATAATGGGTTGTTGATGATGATGATGATGAAACCTAAAAAACATAGGAAAAAAAGATGAGGATTTCACTTAGTATTTACTTAGTGAAATTCAATTCAATTCAATTGATGAACCGGCCCCAAGTACGCAAATCTCAGGTATAACAAAACTAAATCCACCCCAAACGTAAGCCAACCGCCAATCTGCGTTTACCCAGTCACTCAACCCAAACAAAGAGTCAAATCGAACAAAATGACTTACCATTTCATAATGATTCTGCGAAAACTTTGTTAATAAAGATATTATGCACGCGGCAATATGTTGTATTGGTAGAGTCGCAACCACTACGCCGGATGCAATATGTCGCCCGCGAAAATGTTTGCAGTATGCCACGCACTTGGGTCGAAAAAAGCGGCATTTTTTCTCGGGATAAGTTCTGCAATCGCTTGTTTATTTTATTTATTACAAGCGACCAGCCCGGCTTCGCACGGGCGGCAAAAAGGTTTCCGTGGAAATATCTATGTTAGTTTTTTCCCGGGGTAGTAATTTTTTTACACCTTGGGTTACACTATTCGAGATTTCGTACGGAACCCTAAACTTTTTGAAAATCCAATATAGTCTATGTTACTCACGAAGAATGTAGCTTTCTAATGGTGAAAGAATTTTTAAAATCGGCCCAGTAGTTTCTGAGCCTATTCATTACAAACATACACACACTCACACAAAAATACAAATCTTTCGTATTTATCATATTAGTATAGAAGTATAGATATAGTAGGATCCAAACATAGAATAGTACTAAAACTTTCGTAAGCACTACACATTATAGATTAGATTGATTTATGGATTCATTTACTTGAATTTTGACGGAAGAGCCCGACCAGGTTTCGCTCTGATTCGCAGAGCTTGATCATGGTGAGCAGAGACGGAGCTCGCGTCGTTGAGCCGAGCAACCGACGGGCACTGACTGAAAATCAGCGCTGAGGGATCACACCCAGCACAACGCTGCGTCAGTTGCCTTTTGTGGCAACCCATATTTTATAATGGTATGTCAACCCATGTCAACCTGTCAACATGTCAACCCGAATCGCTCGTAGCCTGGGCTGCCTGAGTGATCTTGAACGATCACTAAGGTTAGGCAACATACGGCGCGTTCAGTCTATGGATGGGTCACCGTCTATGACTAACGCCAGTGGCATTTTTTCCGAGCGATTCCGTGCTTCGCAAGGTACGTTAAGCAGTTGGTGCCGGCTGCCGTCGATAGATGGCAGTCGTTAAGCCAAGTCAGAGGCCTTTAGGGGCGGCTTGAAAACTTCTGACAGTAAGACCAGCCACTAGTCTTACAAGCCTCCACCAATCCGGACTTGGCCCCCGTGGTGGAGTATGGCCTATACCTTCCTCATGGAAGAGACCCGTGCCCCTCGGTGGGGACATAATGGGTTGATGATGATGATGTCAACCCATATTTTGACATACCAGACTATATTTTTTGTTTACGTTGAAAAGTATTAATTAATTAATTTTATTTTTGTCTGTTGTGTTACTATACTGTTTTACTTGTCTGTTTATTTTGTTTCTGTGATGTGTCTTGTAGCTGCAATAAATACGAGTATGTTTCTTTCTTATCTTTCAACCGACAAAATTATCAAATTTTGTCCTGGTTTTTTTGATTAACGACCCATTTTTTTGGTTAGAGTGCCTTAAAACTCATAAAAAGTGGTTTTAAAACTCATAATTTGTACGAATATTGTAATATACTATTGCCCTATATAGAGGAAATCTGCGGCTAAGGCTCAGCGTGTATTGACTTGTCTTTCCTGTGGGCTAGGCCGACTAAGCCGCCAGGATGGGATGTATCTTACTCGAGCTAAGTCTTACGATCTCTTGATTTGGACCATATGAACTGATAATTATTTTACCGCCCTAAAGGAAACCTGCGGCTAGGTTGACTCCGCGGGAATTTAGTTGTCTTTCCGGCTCGGCCGACTAAGGGCCGGTTTCTGAGTTGTGAATTTTCACTGAGTAAATACTTAACTGTAGTGCTGTCTCGTGAAATTTCTCAGAAAAGAGCGTGACAGAACGTTACTTAAGTATTTATTTAGTTAAAATTTCTCAACGCAGAAACCGGCGTCAGGATGATATAGGTGCTATGCAAGTCTACTCAATCTAAAAAACAATGTCCCAGGCGCTGCAGTGTTTCCTTTCACCCCTCCAGCTTTATCTAGTGAGAGTGAAGGTGCTACTGGACGCAGTATAAATTACCTCCTGATTTAGATGCGAAAGGACAAAGTTAAAGTTAATACGGTCTGAAATAATTTCAAACAACTTTCTTAATTACAAGGCTATGCATACAATTATTCGGCTACTATTCTTACCGCATTGTCACAACGTAAGCATTAACGGGTAAAGTGTGGACAGCTGTTATTGGCTTTATTTTTTTGGTATCACTTATCACCGCAAATTGTTGATTCGTCGCCAAAATGTGATCGCCAAACAATGTAAAATGAATTCCCCAATAAATCATAATTGGCGCCTGAAAAAATACGATAGTTTGTCTGCTTTTATTACTTAATATTACTTTTATTTTAGGCGTTCTTTAAACGTTTGGTAATCGACGGTGATCGACGGGTAAAAAAACGCGGCGATTCTACTGCCCAATGCGTTCAACTTTAGCGAATAAAACTTTCAGAACTAAAGTGATTATCGCGGTATCAATCTAGAGGGCAGGAAACAGCTTTGTCATTATGACTCGGCTCTACCCGACAAATGCACGGATTGAGGGGTCAGAACTGCGTTTGTTTTCACGCTGCGTGCGTTGGAGGGGTGGGCAGGGACGTCGATATGCTAATTTTAATTGCTAATACTACTTCTAGAGGGTGTTTTCTTCTATAAGTTACGTCATGCCCTTGAAAATAACAATTAAAAACCATAGGTCATACGTAAAGGCCATATCACCCGAAGAACTGCTAACCGATGGGGTAGACGAGTTCTTGAGTGGAGACCGTGGATCGGTAAACCTAGTGTAGGACGTCCTCAGACTCGGTGGAGCGATGATCTTCGCAGGGCGGCTGGCAAGAGCTGGATGAGAGTAGCCGAGGACCGTGCTCAGTGGCGTGCAATGGGAGAGACCAATGTCCAGCAGTGGACAAGCATAGGCCGATGATGATGATGATGATGATGATGATACGTAAAGGTCATGTCGACTGTACATTTTTAGATTGTTTATTTTCTTTGGTCGTGGGTTCAAAATCAAAAATTATACCAATGTATTTGTTTTCTAACATACGGACATTAGTGAAGTTATAGTAGCAATAGCACTCGCTAACTGTGAAGGAAATTATCGCGACGAAACCTTCTGAGCTATTCAAAACGGTGACCACGCGTAGAGATTGAGCCCACACACTCTCTCTCTCTCTCTGTGCCCTATTGTGGGACAGAGAGAGAGTAATCAACCATTTGTCTCCACCGAGGGGCACGGGTCCCTTCCTCGGAAGGTATAGGCCATACTCCACCACGGGGGACAAGTCCGGATTGGTGGAGGCTTGTAAGACTAGTGGCTGGCCTACTGTCAGAACTTTTCACGCCGCCCTAAGGCCTCTGACTTGGCTTAACGACTGCCATCTATCGACGGCAGCCGGCACCAACTGCTTAACGTAACTTGCGAAGCACGGAACAGCCCGGCGTTAGTCATAGACGGTCACCCATCCATGCACTGAACGCGCCGTATGTTGCTTAACGTTCGTGATCATTGTAAGACTTTTGGGACGTATATAGGCTGCTTATTTCATCATCATCAACCTACCCTCTGCTGGGTATAAGCCTTTTCCCCCAAATGCCATTTCACACGGTCTCTCGCCATTCGCATCCACGGACCTTCCGCCGACTCAACGACATCGTCCGACCATCGGGCCGCAGGTCAGCCCAGCTGCCCACTGACCGTCGTCGTGGGTCTCGATTCTGTCAGTGCATTATAGTACGATGACAGATACACGGTCGAGTCACGTGACGTGTTTTTTCATACCATTGACGCCTAGTTTGTTTGATGTTAGATTTGACGCGGCGATGTCACTAAATCGCCATGTTCATGCAGTTGTCATTCTCAACTGCCTAAAAAAAAATACACTAGTAGATTGTGACTGCCCTGTGTTACATAATACGGATAGCATCAGATACTTGGGCATCATTGTAGATTCCCATCTCACCTTCAAACATCATGTAAATTCTCTTTCAAGTAGGGTACGTAAAATAATAGCAATTCTAAAACGGCTAAGGCATGTGGCAGATCCTAAACTAATAAAAACCGTATAATAGGTCTCTACCTATGAAATTGCCGTTCTGCAGTACTGGCCATTTCAAATCAAAATAATTTTTGTTTGGCTAAGAATTCTAATTTCAAATTAATTTTATTTTAAGAACATGGAATTCTTTTTCCAAAAGTAGTCATTTGTTTATTGATTAGTGTTACATTTTCATCGCATTTCAATCTTTTTCGTCATCATGGATACGTAAAAATTCGACTAATTATGGAATATGAGTACCGTTGTAGCAGCAACGCGGCACAAGCGGCACGCAACATCAACGACGTTTACGGAGCTAACACTACAAGCCAACACACCACCTGTTATTGGTTTGCTCGCTTCCGTCCTGGAAATTTCGACCTGAAAAATGAACCTCGACGTCGCCCGAAGACTTTGGTCGACAATGACGAATTAAAGGCGCTTGTGGAAGCTGATGATACACAATCTACGGCTGAATTAGCAGCAGCTTTCGACGTTAGCTACAAAACAATATTGGTCCATTTGTATCAAATTGGCAAGGTAAAAAAGCTTGATAAATGGGTGCCCCACAAACTCAATGATCGCCAGCGCAAAGTACGCGTCGAGACATGCCTCGCACTGCTCGACAGATACACAAATGAAGGAATTTTGAACCGCATTGTTACCTGCGATGAAAAGTTGATTCTGTTTGATAACCGCAAGTGCTCAGCAAGTTGGTTGGATCCTGGTTCAACACCTAAACAATGCCCTAAACGAAAACTCACCCCTAGAAAATTGATGGCCACTGTTTGGTGGTCTAGCACCGGTGTGATTCATCACAGCTTCTTACCAAACGGGGTGAGCATTACTGCAGATGTGTACTGTGAAAAACTGAACACAATGATGGAGAAGCTGGCACATCTCCAACCAGCATTGGTCAATCGCTCGTCTCCGCTGCTCATGCACGACAACGCGCGACCTCATACTGCACAGCAGACGGTCTCCAAGTTGCAAGAACTGGGGTTGGAATCTCTCCGTCATCCGCCCTACTCACCAGAGCTTGCGCCTACAGACAACTACTTTTTTCAGAATTTGGACATCTTCTTGGCGGGAAAAAAATTCAATACCCGAGAGGCAGTACAAAATGCCTTTGAAGAATTTGTTGCCTCCCGTCCAGCTGATTTCTTTAAGAAGGGCATCAATAAACTGCCACTGCGTTGGCAAAGATGCATTGATTGCATGGGTGATTACTTCGATTAATACAATAAAAAATACATGAAAAAAAATAGTTTAGATTTTTTCATACAAAACGGCAATTTCATAGGTAAAGACCTAATATTATGCCCTCTGTCAGTCCCTGTTGACATATTGCATAGACACCTGGGGTGGCGTTGGAAAAACGATCCTTCTGGCACTTGAAATTGCCCAGAGAGGTGTATTAAAGGTTGGGTTTTGCTTGCCACGACGATACCTTACTGCATCCTTGTATCAAAACATCAAAGTTTTAACGGTCAGACAATTATTTATTTTGAAAATTATTCTCCGTACTCATTCCCTAAAATGTGTTCTCAATCCTGACAGACGTAGACTTGATATAGTTTATAAAAATTCTAAATTTAATACTTTTTTTGCAAATAGATTCCACTGTTTTCTAGGAACCTTTCTTTATAATAAACTAAATAAAATATTGGTGCTGACGTCACTTAATTCGTTTAAATGTAAACAAACTGTCATTAACTACTTGCAAACGCTTCCTTATCGTGATACTGAAAATCTACTGGAAATTACTCGATAGTTTTAAAGCTATGTATTAATATATATTTCTCTATTTATTAATATTGTTATTTATAAACTATAACTTATCTATTTACATATATAAATTATTATTTATTTAAAAATAATATAAATATCTATCTCCTATGGAGCACTCGATATAAATAAACTTTTGCAATTTGCTGTAATTTTAATTTTAGTCACTACACGTCTTTTCATTATTTTTCTTGATGAAACAACTAGGTACCTACTCTGTTTGTAACACACAGGACCGTCTTAATTGTATTTTTGTTACAAATGAGAAAAACTGATGTCTGTATCACAGGTTTTTACCTAGCATAGACATCAGAGTTGCATATAGTGTAAGTAAACTAACTCATAATCGTAGGGCTCTGACTAACAGATTATTTACTCTCTCAAGACTTATTTTATTGTTACAAATAAACATTTTCATTTCATTTCATTTCACTACAATGCAGTAGCAGAATCTAAGCCCAGTTCTCGGCCACCACGCTGTGATTGCCTCTGTGGCTACTTATTTATTTGAAATAAATTATATACATAAATACTTATTATTATACGACCCCTGTGGCGCAGTGGTTAGCGCATCTGCCTACCATGCGAGAGGTCCCGGGTTCGAATCCCGGCTCGGGACAAAAAAAAACCCAGGTCTTGGATGTTTACATGTTTGTGACGTCGCTGTTTCTTATTCCCGCGACACAGGGTATCCTAGTGTGGGACCAGAAGCAATGTATGTGCCTGTTTAAATGTTGTGTTATGTTTTCATTGCAAAGGTTGACATGCCGCCGACTGTAGGTTGTTATATTTGGTGAGTAAATTTTAATAATAAACCAACGCGTCGCCAACCATCAATATGCGAGGGTAGATTCGAGACACGATTCTGTTCAACTTTGAACCTTAACCCAAGTGGGGAAAGAGCTAAAGTGACAACCACATGAACTTACCAAAGAGTCGGACATTTCAGTCTGTCAAATAATTAATAAACTAAACAGAGCCAAGTAGCGTGAAATTTGTTTTATACGGTGGTTAATAATGTTATAACGTTTTTTTGTTGTTATTATTTTAATTATTAAGTGTGACGTTGCATATTTTATGGGAGCTTCGCGTCGGGTGCGTTTTTGGGGTTCCGTAGGCCACAGGCCTTACATGTGAACTTGACATGTGTGTCTTCTCGGCTTAGCGAAATGTGGAAATATATATAAATATAATTCGAAGTCCTGACTGACTAACTCACTCATCAACGCCCAGCCCAAGCCGTTGGGCCTAGGAAGCTGAAATTTTGCACAGAGGGTCTATATATTATAATAAGACCGGATTTTTTGAAATTCAACCCCTAAGGGGGCGAAAAGGGTTGCCGAAATTTGTATGGGAGGTATAAAGAATGTTGTCTAATTTTCTTGAAACTTAAAATAAACACTCTTCAACACAATTGATCGAACATGTGTTTCGCCGTTTTTCTAAATTTAACCCTTAAGGGAGTGAACGGGGTTCCAAAATTTTGAACTAAAGTCCACGCGGACGGCGTCGCGGGCGAAAGCTAGTATAATATATATTTTTAAATCGTAAATAATTTATCGCAGGACATAAATAAATAAACCTTTTACCGAAGTCCGTTAAAATTGAGGTGGCCATAAATCCTTCAATAACCATACAGAAATAACATGTACAAATAACGTTAAAAAAGAGTCACAGACTACAATAGCAAGACTCCAGCCTCTGGCTCCCATTCCGTCAAGTCTTTTAACGAAATAAAGCCAGCAATAGCCCACATAATAAATCACATTACTGTTAAGCGATTTTCCAACAAAAATCAATCAATTTCCGGTCATTGTGACGAACGCTCGGAACGTACTCGTGACTGCGACATTGTTATGGAATATTTTTTAAGTGCCTTTATGTGTTGTGTTGTGTGTGTGTTGGACCATCGTCCAGTGTTGCCAGATGGGGTGGTCAATCGCCATTTTTGGATGATTTTGAGTAAAAAGTTTGTCATTGATATGATATTGATATTGATATACTCTGATGAGTGGTGAACTAAAAATACTGACCAATTTGTTAGTACGCAATGACAAAATTTAATTAGTTAATTAATTATCAAAAGTTAAGTATCGTCGTGCAGCCATTTACGAAAATCACCATGCCATACTTTTCGGACGGTTCCAAATGGTCGCCATACCGCCGAAAATCTGCAAATTTTTTTTTTCGCCAAACGAACTGTGCCAAAATTAGCCTGGTCCAAATGGTTGAATTTTTTTTTTTTTAATTAACGCATTCGCGTCGCTGTAAGTCACACCGGAGAAGTATGGCATGACACTACCGCCTACTTTGTTTTTTGTGGACTATCGGAAAATACTAAATTTTTGTGGTAAAAATCGTTTGACACTCGTAATTTATCCGACGAGTTCGACTAACGCCCACGCGATTGGGCCGCCGGTACCAGCGCTATGACCATCATTTTTCTTTTTGTCATTGCGTACTAAGACCCCTGAAGAACCGCCATACTGTTACTAATGACCAAGTAATTTGTGTCACTATCTCTCGGTCTAGTAGGTACGCCATAGGTAAATGTACTTTTTCAGCGATCTTGTTGTAGAAACTAATAAAATCACCATAAACGAAATTGTTTTGTGTATAACAAATAGTTAAGGGTTTTCAATTAAATTCGGGAAATTAGGGCGAACTTATCCGTTTTTACAAATCTTGGCGAAATTGGTCGGCTAGTGCCTGGCAACACTGCGATCACATTCCTGGCTGTCCGCCCGTCTTTACAAAGGAAATCGACATCTCCAATATCCTAGCTGTAGCGCAGTATCGAAGCTGGCCTCGATCAAGAGGCTTGGGTTCGAATCTCGGATGATATGTCGAATATTACCTGAAAGTTACGTGCATTTGTGAATTGTAAGTTTTCTAACAAGTGATAAGCCCTGGGCCACGTTTCACAAACCACAATTCGTAATGTATTATTTTAATTCGATGTACATTGCTAAGTCGCTCAAACAACAGATTAAAGAGGAAGACTCAGCCACGCAGTGTACAGCAATTAACTTTTAATAATAAACTAAGAATTCTCTATTCCTATTACTATTCTTCTATTAAAAAAAAAAAGAAACCCAGGTCTTGGATGTTTACATGTTTGTGACGTCGCTGTCTCTGGTTCCCAAGACACAGGGTATCCTAGTGTGGGGCCAGAAGCAATGTATGTGCCTGTACGTAAATGTTATGTTATTACTATTACTATTCGTGTTCTCTATCTCTATCTTTTTTTTATTTTTATTTACTAGGAAACCAACAGACACGGTACAAAACAAAACAGTACATGAAAAAGGTGCTACATAAGGCCCAATAATAGGTTAACATTAAAATACTTATAAAAATCAATACACGTTACACGAGAAATTGCTACTGCATACAGCTAACTAATAAAGACTGCGGAACATTACATAATTAAGATTTTTCCCTTATACTCCTGAACAGATGGTTCTTAAATGAGTTCTTAGCAAGATAAAATAAATCTATGTCATTGAAAATATTGTTATAAGTGCTCATAATTCGACAGAGTACACTATTTTGCCCGTAATTGCTGTGGCTGAATGGAACCTGAAAAAGAGTTTTTATTCTGGTTGACGCTCTTGGGACTCTGAATGATAATGATGACAGCAACCTGTTCTATCTTCAGCAACCTAATCTATCTATCTACTATTATTGTAGTCACATGAAACGCTGCCCAGGTTTTAGATTCGGCTAATGCATTAGAGTACAATGATTATTGCATGGTCATGGCGATTTAGTTTCATTGCCGCTTCAAGTTCATGCGAGCACGTGTGTCAATAATTCTAGGCGTAAATGGTAAGAACAAAATGCGTCACGTGATCCGTCCGCGTATCTGTCATCATCATCAACCCATTATATCCCCACCGAGGGGCACGGGTCTCTTCCCTGAGGAAGGATAGGCCATACTCCACCACGGGGGCCAAGTCCGGATTGGTGGAGGCTTGTAAGACTAGTGGCTGGCATTAGTTTTTAAGCCGCCCTAAGGCCTCTGACTTGGCTTAACGACTGCCATCTATCGACGGCAGCCGGCACCAACTGCTTAAGGTGCCTTGCGAAGCACGGAACCGCTCGGAAAAATGCCACTAGCGTTAGTCATAGACGGTGACCCATCCATCCGAACGCGCTGTATGTTGCCTAACCTTAGTGATCGTGTAAGATCACTTTGGCAGCCCAGGCTACGAGCGATTCTTGTACTATAATGCACTAACAGAATTAGTTTCTGCTTACATCTCCGGGAAAGAAATAGTTTTTTTTTGTGTTACGAACGTCTGTCCGACGAAACGTAGGTACATGTCACGGATACACCGAACTTAGTACAAGGTTAATAGGTAGCCGTGTAATTGGCGTTGTCCGAAAAATAAGCTCTGTTTTTATATTTTCCTTCGAGAAAACAGACAATTTTGAGAATCTGAGCTATATATTTTGTTTTCGAGAGCTTTAATTCAATTTTAAAGCGAAAAAAATAATCTGTGTTTTGATCACCGGAACTACGCCATGCACGGAAACACGTCATCACCTGAGATCCTACGATCTGACAGTTTCTATACAGGGCGTCCCAAAAAATAGTGTCAAGCGGAAGTCCAGAGATAGAGCACCCCTAGTGGTAACCGAATCACCCCCAGGTATGTTCCGCGATTTTTTGTAGTTTTCGAGTTATCTTTTTTTTTATTTGTATTCTTGGTAGGTACCGTATCTTAAAAGGAAATAAAATGTACAGACTCATAACATATTATGTTCACACTCATTTTGAAATTGGAACATCTGCCCGGCCAAAAAGGTTTGTAATCTCAGACATGTCAAAAAAATATAACTGTCAGAATTTTACGGAATAAAAAATCAGACTACATCGTTAAGTAGTAGAAGTAGTAGTAGTAGTAGTTGACGACCTCTGTAGCGTAGCGGTTAGCGCATCTGCTTACCATGCGAGAGGTCCCGGGTTCGATCCCCGGCTGGAGAGAAAAAAAAACCAGGTCTTGGATGTTTACATGTTTGTGACGTCGCTGTTTCTGGTTCCCACGACACCGGGTGTCCTAGTGTGGGGCCAGAAGCAATGTATGTGCCTGTGTGTAAATATTTATGTTTTATGTTTACTATGTTTTACCTATTTATTAAGACTACTTCATATTTTCGGGCGGTCTTAGTATGAATTACTCGTCTTACAAAGTCCCGACAATGTGTGTGTACCAATAAAATATTATTATTCCTGAGGCAGGGGAACATCAATCGTTCCTGTGTCATTAATCACACGCAATTTGAGGGTGGGCAGGGACCATTGACATAGAATAGGCCACTATAGTTGAGTGAACCGAATTTTGCTATTATTGTCGAGAGCTTTGTTCGTAACAAGGATTCTATAGAAAGAAATATTCTGCTGGTAACTCTCACTGTTATAAAATGTTTTCGGAAGGAACCCATATAGGGTACAATTAACTTTTTGGTTCGTAAATTATAATAAGTTTGTATTACGCGAATTTCATGGTAAAACAAAAAGTAGGCTCTAGAGTCTGACAAGCGAGTCCTGGGACGCGATTTATTTCGAATTCTTCATATGGCCACACTCTGACTGTCAAACTTAGGTACAGGTCAGTTAAGTAAAGCTGGCACGTTCAACACATTTACACGTTGCGCTTGTGTAGTGTCTGTGAATAAGCGCGCGGCGAGACGTCGTACTGCATGCGCATCATGAAAAGTCTGCCCGTCTCTCTTGCGCGCGGTCTAGCTTATGAGTGTGAATGGGACAGTTATAGTTTTACTTTTGCTACTGTTTATAAATACAGCGTGATCTTTTTGGTACTCAACCGTATGTGCGTTTCAATGAGGGATTTTTCTGACAGCTAAGAAAAGTAGTTCCAAATGAGCCGTTTTAGTTCTTCAACAAAAAAAAAAAACGAATGGCTGTCAAAGGAATGCAATTTTGTGCCAAATATTTGTCCTTTCGGAGTTTTGGATGTTGACATCATAGGAACTTTTATTCAGCTCGCTGAGACCTATTCGATGATGTATCACACATGGCTATTAGGCTGAGGTCCAAAACTACATTCCTTTGACAGCCATTCGTTTTTTTTTCTTCTGAAAACGACTCATTAGTCAGTAGATGGCATTTTTAAGAGAGGGTTTTTGTTTTTCTAATGGGAATTGCCAGTTTATTCTGTGGTCTTTCCTCTTTTATTTTGGCTCTTGCCAAAATAAAAGAGATTTGAAAATTTGATTGTGATTGGACTTCGGATAACTGCTACTGGTGCTAAAATCATGGAAAAAACGTTGAAAAAGAAGAAGAAGAATAGGAGAACAGAACATTCGCGTAACCACAATAGAAACCGAATGATGTTGCTCAGTTGATCACAGATTCCTTCCAGTCGATGAAATCGCAGAATAGTAATAAAGTTTTTATCTGTGGCAATCAATAAAAAAAAAAGGTAGGGTAATTCATCCAGTAACTGACAACTGAGCGTCCGTGACCCTTTGTTACTTAATTAAATTATAATTAAATTGTTGAGGATTCTGGGATAATTATTTTCTGTTTTGGTAAAGACTTTCTTAGGTGCAATAATTTTTGTTCATGTGAAAATTTATTGAATATTAAAACTATTTTGTGACCATTGATTCCAACTTGTTTGTAATACTTTTCGCTCGAATTTGCTAAAAACATATTATAACAAGTAACACATATATTTGTATTTATTTATCTACAACGCACCCATCTTACTAAAACCTAACTCTAGTCTACACTTAAACTAGAGTCGCATTTTGAATCAAAATCATTTATTTTTAAACATACTGTATAGTGAAATTGCATAAGTGTGAGTACTGTGAACGTGCCAGCTTTACTTAACTGACCTGTATTTCAGCTGCAAGTAGTACAGCCCAAACAGTTTGATACTCGTCCTAGATTTAAAGAAGAAAAAAACTTTTGTTACTATTCAACATAATTTTACCTATGTTTTAGTATGCACATACGAGTAATAGTGTTTTAAAGCAAACATGAATTATTTTTCTTGTTGTAAGGTCAGTCGGATGACGAAAATGTTAAACGTCAGATCGAAGACTTAGTCAAAGAACTCAAAGATGTTGAGAAAAAAGATATGAATCAGATTTTGATTATGGTTCAGCATTAATAAATGTTTATGAGTTAATGTGGTGCATCTTTATTATCCCTGTTTTTGGTGGAGTGGAAATGTTGGTTTTGATGTAGTTAATGTTTTCCTTTTGTTTATATTTATTTATGTTTGGACAAAATTCATTGGAGACTCCAAACTAATTAAACAAATAATCAAGTTAAGCAAAAGTATCAAGATGGTTTATTCAGACGATATGCAGGGTTACCAACTAAAAGATTTTTAAATTTCCCGCCAAAGGCTTGAGCCACGACTGACTTGTCGCAATTTTATTAATAGGTTTGTATTACGCGAATTTCATGGTAAAACATAAAGTAAGCTCTATGTCTTTGTGATATGATCGCTGAAATTCAAAAATATTAGCGCCAAGGAGGTTTTAGTTCTTTTTCTCTTTTTAACCTTGATACTGGCACTTCAACTTGAAAAAGAAAAATGTCAAAGGTAACTTTAGGGATGTGAAGTAAAACCAAATTCATTCGAACCCGCTTGGTTGACTAACTCCTATTCAGAATTTTAAATGGTTGCACAAATGTACCTACGTAAGGCGTAAATGTAACAGAAACCTCCTCTAGACGTTAATTCGGACATCTTGAGCTAGTGAGTCAGTTTATTACTTTGCTTTATCATAATATCTTAAGGCTGTAACAAGGGCGAATGACTTTGAGTATTTGACCTCTGAGTTACAGAATAATAAACTAGCGCAATCTCTTGAATGTTTGTTGTACTTCTTCGGCGAATATTTTAAAGGCTAATCCATAATCCAAAGATTACACAGATAAGAGATGTGGCGGATGTTCGATGGCGATTGTTCCCTGCGCTAATTAAGAAATCGTACAATTTTGTACTAATCACGCTTAATATTAACATTAAAAAATACAGGAGCAGTTAGGATTGCAGATATTGATGTGGCCGATATTTGCATGAAAGATTTCAATGAAAAGCTACTATCGTTTACCAGCGAAATTAGATTTTGTGGAAAATGAAGCTTTTGGAAAAAAAAATTTTTTTGCCATCTAGACAGGTTAAATGCAAATTTTTTTCCGTACGAATTAGTCACTGATATCCTCTAGTAGCAAAGATTTTATTCAGAATCAAATCGTGCCTGCACACAACCCCGGCACATCCCTACAGTGTCATGAAGTTTTCTTTTAAAAATGCTTTTTCCTGCCAGTATGTGCCTTTTAATGTAAAGAAAAAAGGTTCCAATTCCGTCGCGTAAAGAAACTGACGAATCCAAAAAGGTTAGTTATTCCGCGGCCTATTTGGAACAAATTCATCATCAAAAAAACAAAATTAGCAGACAGGTAGGCGTTGTTTTCGTACAAAGCTGGGAAGAGGGTGGCGGGGCTGTGGGAGTGCTGAATTATGAATCTGTGAATAATTTCACGTTTCAGCTTGCGAAATACTAATGTTGAAAGATGGCTGTTTGGCCTTTAGGTCGGGGGGACACCAGGTTACTTTCTGTCATTAAATAAGTTGGTTATACAGTAATTACGCATAATTTCATGCCTGTATTCCGGAGGGTAGACAAAGACAAGGATTTTCCACTGGGTAACCTCTTTCGCTTCTTTAACATACTTTTTATCTTATATTATAAATCTTATTGTATTAGGATTTATTTATTCTTAACTATTTTTGTTCTAGGAGAGAAAAATTTGGTGTTACTGTTGGCGGTGAGATTTTTTTTTAACAAAAGAAAAGCAGCCCTACGTTACCCAAACAGACTATATTTTATTTGAACAATTTTACATTCTTAATAATCAACTTTCGTGTTTCAACGCAAAATGTCGATTAATTACAAATATATCGAGCGAATGAGAATGGAAAGGCCAGTACAGGACGCCCCAGGCAATGAACAAAGGGCAAGACTAAATAAAATTAAATAAAGACAAAAAGTATGTACGGTCGGGGTCTAAAAAGTTTACCAGTTTTCAAACTTGTTTCTTTGTCGCAAGATATGCATTATAGTCTATAATGCTTTAACAATGTACTTATTACCTTTCAAAGTTCCGAAGCCTCGATTCTAACAAGTATCTTAATAAATTTCTTATTTTAAAATTATTGCATTTATTAAAATGGACACAGATCAAAACTCTGTCAAAATAGAAAGTTTGAAAATAAATTCAATACTATTTTTACAATATAAAGAAAATAAAACCTCCTTGAGGGAGCGAAGAAGGTTTGCTCTAAACTTTGACAGGTTGGTACTCTACTCTTTATTCTGAGCTTTATGCTTTATCTAAAATCAAATCAATTAAAATATCGACCTTGTGTCGTATAATTGTCTGTACAATTATGAACCTTAGGGTGGTAAACATTTTCAGACCCCGACCGTACAGTCTGTTAGCTTTTAGAATATACCTCTGGCCTAGACCCAGAGGTATACACTCGCGTGCTTTCGGCGAAAACCGAAGCCTACTCTAGAGTAGGCAAATCCGCCAATCCGCCAAACGCCAATCAAAAACCGATTATATTGCAATAAAGTAAGGATTATTTTGTATTGTTATTTATAACTTTGCATAACTTTTCAAAATAGAGAAGAAAAGTTTTATACAGAGCAGGAAGTAGTATTACACTCGTGTGCTTTCGCCGAAAACCGAAGCCTACTCTAGAGCCCGAGGTATATTCTAAAAGCTAACAGACTGTATGTCGGTAATTATATTTTTTTCTTTTTAGAAAAACAGCGATGTTTTCTTACTCCCAAAACGCCCCCGGCCTAATAATAAACAGGAAATTAGTACAAATCGCTCCTCTAATATTAAACTTGCCATTCTATCATATTTTACCTACACATAAAATATTATGTTCAGAACCGAGGTGGGCTGAGAACAAATATCAAGGCATTTCATGTACTTAGTACCTACCTAATGGAAAATGAAAGGGGAGGGGTGTTTTAATTAGTCAATCTCATTTCATTACAAATATAAAAAAATGGCTGACCCGAAAAACGTTGTTTTGACACATTTCATTAGCCTACGGCCTATTCTAGATAAACATAAACATTTACATAAAGGCACATACATACATTGCTTCTGGCCCCACACTAGGATACCTACCTTGTGTCGTGGGAACCAGAAACAGCGACGTCACAGACATGTAAACAAACATCCAAGACCTGGTTTTTTTTGTCCTTGGCCGGGACTCGAACCCAGTACCTCTCGCACGGCAGACGTGCGCTACCCAAACAGCTGATCTTCCGAATATAGACAAAAAAAATCGGTGAACCGTTTCGGAGGAGTTCGAACGAACGCCGTGTTGAGTGTTTAATTTTCTTTCTAAAATAAAACAAAAGTTGTACTAGAAAGGTATGAAAGGTATAAATGACCCATTATGTGCCCACCGAGGGGCACGGGTCTCTTACCTAAGGAAGGTATAGGCCATACTCCACCACGGGGGCCAAGTCCGGATTGGAGGGTTGTAAGACTAGTGGCTGGTCTCACGGTCTGAAGTTTTCATTACAAACCGCCCTAAGGCCTCTGACTTGGCTTAACGACTGCCATCTATCGACGGCAGCCGGCACCAACTGCTTAGCGTGCCTTCCGAAGCACGGAACCGCTCGGAAAGATGACACTAGCGTTAGTCATAGACAGTTACCCATGCATGGACTGAACGCGCCGTATGTTGCTTAACCTTAGTGATCGTTAAGATCACTCAGCCAGCCCAGGCTACGAGCGATTCTTACTTATTAGGTTTCAGGAAATTTTCGATTTTAGAAAAACCCTCACGGAAAACATGAAAAGATCAGGAACGATTTAGAATGGATCGTCATGGTGCAAACAGGCTATAGCAGAGGTTCCCAAACTTTTATTTCTCGTGGACCACTTTCAAAGTTTTACTATTTTCGGTAGACCCCCTGCTGCTACATTTCTACTGTATTCCCAAAACTCCTACGGCCTTACTAATAAATAAGTTATACACTCTGAATAACTATTTGACGTATATGAAGTTATTTATACTGGTTTAATCGCATTTAGCGTACAAATAACCAGTTTGTCAGACCTCGCATAACGGCTGCATACCTTTATTAGTAAGGCCGCTAAAACTATCGCCCTAAATTGGGGTTGTTAAGAAGAAAAAAGTAACACATTTTCGCACAGTAGCACGTGTGTCCTATTTATTAAACTAATACTTGTGATAATACAAAATTATAAACATTTATAATTAGAATTGGCGTGGATAGGTAAATCCAAGCCAAAATTTATTACGAAAACCAGAAAACTTTTCATAGACCCCCACTGACAACCTTTAAACCCCTGTTTTCTTTTCACGTCTACGTGGACTCCTATGGACCCCTGGGGGTCCACATGGACCACTTTGGGAACCTATGGGATAGCCTCATCTTTGCCTATTTTTGCACTTTCGCCAACATCTTGTTCACAGTGTAGATTAACATACGGTTAGCATACGAGAAATCGATGGTTAACGTCTTGGAAACCTGTTGATTGATGACCTGGACGTACCTGAAACCAAGAAGAAAATATGCGAATTAATTATAATGCCTCCACCAATCCGGACTCGGCCCCGGTGGTGGTACCTTCCTCAGGGAAGAGACCCGTGCCCCTCGGTGGGGACATAATGGGTTGATGATGATGCAACTGGCATTGTACTACAATGCGTTAGCAGAATCTAGGCTCTGGGGTGCAATTACGTAAGACTCCACTGTATGGAGTTGTCTAATTTAGCCCTTTTGTTCCCACACCACCTTATGTCACACTGTTACATTCTGGGACTTTTTTTCCCAGTAGATATCTCATACTCCTACTCCGAACTGTCATATACATTTTTATTTTGACTCTTTCGATTTGTCTAAATGCTTAACCCGATAGAGTGGAAAGTTACGTCATATAAGGGCTGGTTCTAAATTGTGCAAGGGATGGATTGCATTGCAATAAACAGCATTTCTGCTGGAAAAGAAAGAAACCTTAATGTTTTCTGGTTATTAGTAATAATAATATTATAACTAGTAATAATATTATTTAAACATTTATCGTGTATAGTATTATTGTATCTCAGTATTACGAGTGTATTAGAAATTAAGGAGTGTTGTACAAAAGCGGCTCAGGCTTCACGCAAAAACCTAATAAGGTTTAAGTGATGCTTTATAACAATGTAAAATTTAAATGTATTTATCAATAAAGTGTTGAAAAAAAAATTAAAGATACAAATATTCCATGGCATTAAAAATGCGAATTGTTCCACGCAATCTAACTTGTTCACACCATTGAGAAAGAGAGAGAGAGAGAGAGAGAGAGAGAGAGACATTTATTTGCAGCCACAAAGATACAATACACATAACACAATGTAACACGATATTATAATAATACAGACAAATAATAAAAGACAGAACAAAGAAAAATATAATAAAACAAAGAATACGATTTAAAACAAACATTTACAATTTAGAAGGGCATTGCGCTCTGCCCCACGGGGGTTAATGGACAATCGAGCTTATTATTCACGGTCTGATCGGACTTTGTTTCGAATTAAACTTAGTTAGTATTATTTGCCGCAGTTTTATTATGCGTCCGATCGGTATTTGATTGCTAGTTTTAAAATTGGATAGGCATACTAACTATATTGTTTATTGGAAACGACAGAAAATAAACTCTTGCATTGAAAAATGTGCAACTCATTTGAAATTATATAAAACAGAACATAACACACCATTTACATACAGCCACATACATTGCTTCTGGCCCCACACTAGGATACCCCGTGTCGTGGGAACCAGAAACAGCGACGTCACAAACATGTAAACATCCAAGACCTGGGGTTTTTTTTTATCCCCAGCCGGGGTTCGAACCCGGGACCTCTCGCATGGTAAGCAGATGGGAAACTAATTTCGGAACTTCTGTTTGAATTCAATAATTTCTAAATCTAAAGTAGCAAAATATGTGACGTCACTGGGGGAGTCCCACAAAAGTGAACAGCTGTGAAACTTAGTTGGGAAATTAAAAACTTTGGCATTCATACAGTAAACATGTTATTTTTATCATGAATAAAAAATATTTAATTTTAATTTATAAAAAGAAATGGCAAAACGGCAAATGTGGGCCCAGTTCTAGAGACTGGTGCCTCTGCCTACGGATAACGGGCGTGAGTTTTTTTTTATTTTTTTTTTTATTAAAACAGTAGGTAGACTGTAGCAAACACCCCAAGTTACCGGCCTTATGCAGATAAATACAAAAAATATGACCATGCCTTTAAATGATACCGCCGCATACAAAACCGGAAGCGACTATAAAGCAAACCGCAAAAAACTATCAAATCAAATAGAAAAAAAATGAAACCAACGACTTTCAGCGATCCTGAGGTAACGATCCGGGAACATTGGCCATTATCACGTCATAACTCACCCATAGACCGACAGGGGACATTCACCTTTATCTCTACATACCACAAAATCGAAAATCCTTCAAAACAAATAGCGAGATAAGATGTTATGAAATTTTATAAAGAATAGAGTTCGAATTTGGAACCATTATTGTTACACGAACTCTCTTTTCTCTCAAGCCATTTTAACATCTAATACGTTTCACGCTTAGGATCAATTTTCTGTATCAAATATGTACTTGTATTAAGCAATCAGCTATTATGTATTATAGAGGAGGCATTCCGCCTAATTTCAATCTATTAAGTAACTTTAGGTCCAAGCTAATTTAGGTCTAAAAAGCCAAACTCCAAGGTTCAATCTTGAATAAAAAAACATAGCTTTCCAGTAAATATAGGTACAAACGATTTTCATCAGCATGCTGTGCAAAAACCATGATTTTGCGAGACAATTATTTTATAACGCCTCCTCTACATTTACGGTAAATCTACATAATACCTCCTTAGTACTGAGTTCACACTTCTGGTTAGTTCCCATCTGAACTAAACGTATGAATTCAAATGGTCACCATAATTGTCATCTTTCAAATAAAATTGTGTCTCTATCGGATTTATCTTCAAGGATATCGGGCTTTATTGTAATATCGTCACGATCTATTTTAGCTGTTAGGTGCCTTTGTAGTCCCCCCTGAGTTGCCACTGTAAACAAAACGCCTATTATAATGTGACAGGAGTGAATTAGTGATGCTCAAATGGGTTGTCGATAAACGATATTTGCTTTGCATATTGTTTACGACTCGGTACTCATCTAGTCTGTGACATATTTTTTTTAAATATTTAGTATCTCGGGAGAGATCTAAGAGGACGAAAAGGATTGAAGGTTGTAAGTTCATTCTTAATTTTTATTGTTGGTTTTTCTGTTTACTTACTTTTTTTAACGTTAATAACAGTAGATACTACTAAAAATACTAGTAGTATTACTAAAAATGCTTGTTCATTGTAATTATTAAAAACGGTCAAGCACGAGTAAGTATTTTTTAAACTAAAATTCACGAGTCAGAAAGTCATAAACATAATATTACTAGTTTAGAAAATTTGTTTTTTTTTATATTGTCCCGTTAGTGTATTCTCGCTTTCTTTTTCTCAAAAAATTCTCTTCTTCTCTTATATAATTCCTTTATTCGTTAGTTAATCCTCCGTAAAAAGTCAATCAAAATAATACGTTCATTAATTGCAAAACTAAATCTTTCACGTACTCGTATTCAATTAATTCCTCAAAATCGTTTAACCAAAAAACCAGGATAAAATTTGATAATTTTCTACTTATAAAAATTAGTGTAAATAATATCTTAATTCAGAAACCAACCTCTAGAACACAATTATTATTTCCCATGTATTCTGTGAGTCGGGGCAGACTCTAAAGTAAAAAGTATACGCGAAAGCATCACATCACACAACACTTTAAGAAATATAATTTCACAAAGTGCAAGCTCTCTCCGATTCTCCTTTATTGCTCTGAAGTTTTTCGATCTGGGTTTCCTAAAGTTTTTCCGAAATGAAAATATACTTTCTACAGCGCGCAAATGATTTCGCTTGACCGTAATGTTTTTATTTGTTCGCTAAGCAACACAATAATCGTCCGTGTATGAGTTTCATTAAGCATCATGAGTGCATACAGCTTGCTCGCTGCATAAAATGCTAACAAACAATTAAAATAGTTACAATAGGCTATTCGACCGATTTCTGAAAACCATCTCAAATGTTTTCTTGGTGTTCCTGAAGTCCTCAAAAAGTGTTCAATTTAATTTTTTTCGTGTATTTCTTCTGAAAAAGGCAAACAAAAATTTACTTTTGAAATAAACCGCCAAAACGCTCTCTTGTGCAATATGGCGTCGCACAGAAATTATGACGTCACTTGCCAGTAAACCAACCAATGAACGTAAGAACGAATGAATGACGGACGCCATTTTTACTGAAATGTGACGTCATTATAGAATCGGCCAATCCAGGCCGTTTTCGATACAATGGCTGCAGATACATATTTATCAAATTTTATCTTGCATTTTTTACAAATAAAAATTGTTTTTTAGTTAAAATGCCTTAAAGCGGTTTTAAGACACATAATTTATACGAAGACGTATAAATATTACTGTTTTTTTTCACACGGTCAAATAGCCTATTAGCAATTTGTTAGGGGAAATTATTGTACTTAAATAGTCTGCTCGTGGCGCCATCTTTTAAAAGTTATTGTGAACTTAAGATTATTTCAGTGACGTGATTCTGCCGGTTTGACGTCTGCCACGTGCTAATTTATTCTGTGATAGCCGTCAAACAGACATCTGCCATCGTTTGTAAACATTTTTTTTTTCCGACTTCAAATAATTTCATGTAGTATCAAGACATGACTCTGGCAGAAATAGTCAGCATCGGCTAATTGCCATTTCGCCCTAAAATTGCATTGAATTGACTTAAAATAATATTCTGTAGTCTGAATGAATAATTTTAATTTTGTAAAACGGCAACACCGAGGTGGATTTGGTGGGCGATTTTAAGAACAAGGTAACTTTTGAATGTAGAACGGTTGAGTTACAAAAATGGCAGAACAAAAAACGTTTGCAAGTCGTAGCTGTTGAAGTTTTTCTTTATCCTAACAATATTGTTGACCTTTTTTACATTACTTTGTTTTCTTTTTTATTGAGTTGTTCTTTTAATATTGTAATTTTTTTTTGTTTTCATGTCAGTCTTTTTGTTTTAAGCGAGTGTCTTGATTCTTGTCAAAAACAGATTTAATAAACAGTGCATTACAGTGGAAAGTTTTTTATTATAGAAAGGTAACGGCACTGTTAGAGTTCGTTTCACGAAGGAAGTCCCATGAGTTAATGAATTTTGGCTTTTATTGTCATAGTCCTAAGGATCTTACCGTGGGACTTGTTTGGTGAAAAGATCTTTACGGTGCCTACAAATAAGTTTTGTGTGACAGTAGTTGTTCACTGCTAGACGTTCCCGCAGTAGCGTGCTGCGCGGTCCTCCGCCATCCTCATCCAAGCTGTTCCGGCAATCCTACGCTACGTTCACCAGTTCATGGTTTTCGTGGTAGTGTATAAATTCGATATACTGGGTGTTGATTTGTACAGTTTCGTCCGACTCAGGGGTGGTTATTTACATAATACTGAAGCAAAAAAAATATTAAAAAACTTTTTTTTAGAAAATCAACTAAAAATCATAAAATTATATGGCTTAGCTTCTATCGTTTGCACTTGACCGGTCCGGCGGGGGTTTCGCGGGCTCGCTTCCGGGCGCCGCAAAACCGGCGATGTTAGGTGATTTTCGCTAACAAAAAAAAAATATTTTATTTTTTTTGCTTCAGTATCATGTAAATAACCACCTCTGAGTCGGACGAAACTGTACAAATCAACACCCTGTATAAACAGTAAGCCGTGTGACCTCAAATTGACGCAGCAAACAATTCGCATGAAATCCACTCGCGAATCGTGCGTGACGTCTGCCCCTCAGAAGAAATTTTTACGACGTTATGCGAAAGTAAGTTACGTAAGGCAGCGAAGAACGTTCGCTCTACAAATACACCGCTGTTATTACAGGCTGTATAAATGAACGAAAGAACTTGCCGTAGACAAATATTGACGTGGAAACCTTGTTCTTATTGCCTAAAAATTATCTTATGCGTGACGGAAACTCGTAGACTTTTAAGACCCTAGATTTTCATGTAGTTTCGTGTTACCTTGTCTCTACTTTATGTATTTACTATCCATGCCACGGTTGTCTTCCAGACAATCGCTTTTAGCGAAAGACCGCCGATGGTTCTATGACTAACGCTAGTGGCACTTTTCCGAGCGGTTCCGTGCTTCGCAAGGCACGTTAAGGAGTTGGTGGCGGCTGCCGTCGATAGATGGCAGTCGTTAAGCCAAGTCAGAAGCCTTAGAGCGGCTTGAACACTTCTGACAGTAAGACCAGCTATTATTCTTACAAGCCTCAATCAATCTGGACTTGGCCCCCGTGGTGGAGTATGGCCTATACCTTCCTCAGGGAAGATACCCGTGCCCCACGGAGGGGACATAATGGGTTGATATTGACTAGGAAAAAATTTACTTCATTGAAATATAGATTACAGTAAGTGCACCTTTTTTTTTTTTTTTTGTTAACGGGGTGAAATGCTTTGTGCACCATAACCGCCACCCTTGGGGGAGGGCGACGGCCGTGTGTCGGACTCTCCTCTCCTAATAATAGGAGCGGCATACCTCCTAAAACACCCCGGGGGCCGTCCTGTCGCTCGTGCAATGGGGCGCCGCCGGATCTCGCGCAAGTGGTGTGAAACCACAACGCGAATGCGACAGCGGCGCCCCGGCGACGTCGACCCGACTCACAAGGAGTCAGGCCCACCCTCACTGGAGAAGGGGCATGGGCCCCCCACCCCCTTCTCCCGTCACGATGTCGGACGGCAGGTCCCCCAACCTGCCGTCTGTGACCCTCCCTCAACCGGCGGCGCAAGCTCCGCGCGGCGTCCCCCGCGCCACCGGCTCTCCCGGCGGAGAGGCGCGAGCTCCACAAGCCTCCAACTACCGAGGACCCGTTGTGGCCCTCTGCCCGGATCCTCGGCCCATCGAATTCCCTCCCAAGAAAACACCCCTCGGCCAGAGACCATATGGGGTGCCGAGTCCCTGGTCCCTGGCTTACCACCCGCAATGTCCCTCCCAGGCCCGGCTTGTGGATCTTGCGCCCCTCCCCGCCCCTCCAGCCCTCTTCCATGCCCTCTGCTGGACAGAGGGACATAGAGAGGGCCCCCACCGTGTGTTTTTTATAGAGGTTGTCTCCTCGCGGCCTGAAGGCCCCCGGCCCCGCTCAATGTGGGGTTACGGGTGCGGGGCCCATGGTGGACCCCGCGGGACATCCAGCAGCGCAAGCCACTGGACGTCCCCCTCCCTCTGGTTTTGGTCCGCGCCGGCCGAAGCCGGTACCCCCCATATCTGGAGGGCGTTCCCCTATCCGCCACCCGGGGGACGCGTCCGATGGAAGACCAGAAACTCCGCACGGAACAGTAAGTGCACCTAACTGCCATATCACTAGTAGTAATGTAAGTCGGAATAACTAGACATGTCACAAAAATGCGTGAGATGTGTGAAACCTCCAAAACAGATTTAGAAGCAATGTTACACCAATCTAAGTTTGACGCAAGATCCCTATTGGCTACTAGCGAACTCTTCAAGACGTCAACAGCTGACGCACGTAGATAAGGAGTATAAGTGCTATACCTAAAAAAGCTCAAATAAACAATAATTATTTGACCAAATAGGGGATGTATTAGCAAAGGGCAAGATAAAAAGTACCCGAAACCGGCGTGCGTGTATGCAACGACTAATGAATGTCGATGAAGCGAAAGTGTAAGCGAAAGTAAAGAATTTACATTCTGCTTGTTGAATGTCAATGTACATACAGTTATGTATAATGTTAGCCGCTGCCTTGGGGCCGTCTGTAGTGGAGAAAAAGGCAGCGAAAAAAAAACTCCACTCTGACCATCTTTTCTCAAATCAACTTAAAGCTAATACAAATAAAACTTATCAACTTAAAGCTAATACAAATAAAACTTAAAACTATTACAGTTTGTTTGCCTCTTTCCTAGAACGTATGAAAGTTTTTATTTATTTAGTTATTTATTTATTTTGCCAAAAAACTTAGAGCTAACATTACAGGGGATCCCTATTGCGTTAACCAGTTTCATAGTTAATATAAAACTTAATCTTATAAAACTTCTGAGAGAGCGCTAAAATGTAACTAGAGATTAAATCTACGATTTAATCAAAATACCGGCACGTGATTGGCTGAAATTAGCTTGACGTGAAATTTACATGATATTAACATTTGATCGCTCTTCCAGAAACCGAGCGTTAATCTATTTACAACTAATATTACTATAACACAACACAAAAAGAGTTACTTTTGTGAATTCATTCAGAGAACAGAAAAATATGTCTGTAATCTCCGCAACTCGGTTTAAAATATTGAAAGTCCGCGTGAGAGGCGCGTTCGGCAGCAGACATGTGCGCGCGGCCAGCAGCGGCGCGCGGCGGCGGCGCCACACGCAGCGCTCCGGCGCACACAGACCGACCGTTTGCAGCACTGGAGTTAACGGAACCAAGTCCAGACACTTCAATGACATGACAATGACATTATTATCTCACTTGCGTGACCTCAGAGACGTTCAGGATAATATTTTATATGCATGCGCATTTATTGTTTACCTGAAACTGATATAATATAAACTCAAGTAAAACAATATTGATACAAATATTATCTTATCGCTACAGGCAAACAAATAACAACCCCATATGTAGCCCCGGCCGACTGAGTGATGTTAAGCGATCACGAAGGTTAAGCAACATAGGGCGAGTGCATGGATGGGTAACCGTTCTATGACTAACGCTAGTGGCATTTTTCCTAGCGGTTCATCACTGTACCTTCTCTGTGATTTCTGTCCTAAGTTTTTTACAAAAATGCACAATGCATGGGATAGACAGATGAGTAAAGACACAATTCACGTACGTATGTAATGAACAAAGTAAAGATACTTCGATAACTTTCAAGTTTCAACAGTTTCAAAACAAAGTCTAGTTTAGATCACAGACCACAAAGAGATGTTAAGATTATCACAGATTAATAACGAAGTACAACATTTAAAACGTAAGATGACATTTGTTCTCCATGCAGCGCCATCTATATATTTTTAATGAAATCAACTTACAGCTGTCATGGAGAAGCCCTCATTAAAAACGTTCTTGGTGCTGTAGTGAAGTTTTAACTTATTTTCAACTTACTAATACTTGCACTTTTTCGTCACATTGTTACCATATGCTGTTTGCTGATACTTATTTTTATCTTTTAGTTAAATCAAGTATCGACGACGATCATATCGACGGGGTTATGGGGTTGTTATTCGACGACCTCTGTGGCGCAGCGGTTAGCGCATCTGACTACGATGCGAGAGGTCCCGGGTTCGAATCTCGGCTGGGGACAAAAAAAAAGAAACCCAGGTCTTGGCTGTTTACATGTTTGTGATGTCGCTGTTTTTATTTCCCACCACACAGGGTATCCGAGTGTGGGGCCCAAAAGCAAAAGTATATGTGTATATGTATATGTGTAAATGTTTAATAAGTAGTGCAAGTCGGCGTATATCGATAACTTCGGTGCAGCATATAATCCCATCACTAAATCGAAAATTTTGTAACAGGATCCGTACTGAAGGGCCCTAAGATATATTGAATGCATTATTAGATTGTTCGTGGCATCCGTATTGTGTTTTGTAAAGTTAGAGTTAGCCAAACGCCACTAGACTACTGCAGCTCTTAATACGTAGGCATAAGAGCTAGTTTTCAACAAAACTGGGGTCCGACTGTGTTACCAGAAGTTTGTCATTGGATTGCGGATCATATTTTTATTATGACTTTCATTAATGGATTAAGAATCCATAGATAGTGTTAGATTAAAATAAATATTTTACGGTAATATTTTGTTCGAACCGCTCGTAGCCTGGGCTGCCTGAGTAATCGATCACTAACATACGGCGCGTTCAGTCCATGGATGGGTCACCGTCTATGACTAACGCTAGTGGCATTTTTCCGAGCGGTTTCGTGCTTCGCAAGGCACGTTAAGAAGTTGGTGCCGGCTGCCGTCGACAGATGGCAGTTGTTAAGCCAAGTCAGATGCCTTAGGGCGGCTTGAAAACTTCTGACAGTAAGACCAGCCACTAGTCTTACAAGCCTCCGCCAATCCAGACTTGGCCCCCGTGGTGGAGGATGGCCTATATCTTCCTCAGGGAAGAGACCCGTGCCCCTCGGTGGGGACATGATGGGTTGATGATGATGATGATGATGAATTAAGCTCTTTTAGGTCTAGATGTTTCAGAAATAGTGCGAGGCACCGTATGTACAATCAAGAGGCTTTTCTCAGTGATATTTGTCGATGTATGAGTCTGTCGTTCTATGGAGGCTTGTAAGAAAGACTAGTGGCTGGTCTTATAATCAAAGTTTTCGAGCCGCCTTAAGGCCTCTGACTTGGCTTAACGATTGCCATCTATCGACGGCAGCGGGCACTTGCTTAACCTTACTGATCGTTTAAGATCACTCAGGCAGCCCAGGCTACGAGCGAAAGAGCTTAATTGCCCATCCAATATGTGACATATCGGGAACAAAAGGGTTAAAACCGACAACTCCATACAGTTGAGTCTTACGTAATGAGGGCTTTTCAGAGCGTCATTAAAAATAAATAGTACCGCAAATTACCGATAGATGGTGCTGACGTCATGACATCACTGTACCTTATCTGTGGTTCCTGTCCTATGTTTTTACAAAAATGCACAATGCATGGCTTAGTCATGAGCAAAGACACAATTCACGTACGTATGTAATAAACACAGTAAAAATACTTCGATAACTTTCAAGTTTCAACATTTCCGAAACAAAGTCTAGCTTAGATTACAGACTACAAACAGATGTTTAGACTATCACAGATTAATAACGATCAAAACCACAGACCTAAAAACATGATGACATTTTCGTCTTCTTGCAGCGCCACCTAGTTTTTTTTTATTGAACTCAACTGACAGCTGTCATTGAAAAGCATCATTGCTCATTGCATTGCAAACTAGGATACTCTGAACTATGGTAACCAGGCAAGGCCATTACAAACATAGCAAAACTCATTATTCAGTCTTTTCAGCCCTTATTCAGTCGACGCAGCCGGTCGCATTTAAATTTGAGTTTATTACTGCACAAGCTACTAGACATTTCTCACAATTCTTTCATAACTGCAACCCCATAGATAAGACCAAAGCCACCCTATCGATAAGGCCCTAAGGCCGGGTCACGCGTCGACTAATGGCCATACATATTTGTAAATATAATTACGGGGGTCACCCTAGCATGGGCCTAATTCGTAGGCACGTGAAATTGGAAATATTCCCTTTTAATTCCCAATACTTACTAGTCTGGAGACAAAAAAAACAGGTCTTGAATGTTTACATGTTTGTAATGTCGTTGTTTCTGGTTCCCACGACCAGGGCCGGACCGTGAGTTTAGGGGGCCCTGGGCTAATACTACTTATAAATAAATAAAATAAAATGAAAATTCTTTATTTCAGGCATTACCCATATTATGTTAATAACAATAGTAACTTAAGACTATATTAGTAACAATAATAACTAATAACTAATTCTAATCTACTCTGTGCTCAATTATTTTTGGTACGTAACTGTACAGAGACTTCTATGTCTCTCGGCCCACATTTCGGTGTATTGACTAACTACTCTGTCCGCTATCATAGTCAGAATGCTATTGGGGCTGGCGCCGAGCCTGCAGAGCGCTGCGGCAGACCGGTTGCGGAGCACAGCATACAAACCATGCACCATTCACCACTTAGGGGTCCACCTAGAGATGTGCCAGATGGGAAACTCCCGGCAATAATGGGAACGTTCCCATTATTTCCGGCAACAATGGGAACGATCCCAATGATATGGTTAGGAACATTTTTCTTATTTCTTTGCCAACTTGCGGAGGTGTTACTGTAAATATTAATTGTAATGTTATTATCGACAGATCCTAAAAATCGTAAGTAAAAAAATTAAAAGATGTACTTATTCGACGCGAAATTATTTACTATTTAAAATCATTTTGCGCTATGCATATCTTCATGATGCGGTGCGGCTCCTTATATTGGGCTCTGGCGGCCGTAGCTTGCTGGTGGGGCGCAGCGGAGGGGCGACGAGCGAGAACGATAGTGTGTGTGCGAGCGAGAAAGTATTCGGGCCCGTGCATAAATGGTTCTCTTGTTACAATGATGATTTCCCAATAAACAAGAGTCAAAATTACAAAATTTGTAAATATTTCGAAATTTTTCTTTAAATACAACAATAACAGTATTAAAAAATGAAAGCATAAATGGTTTTAGAAAAAAATAAATGTCAAAATAATTCCTTAAAATGACTCCGTTATAAAATAAACATTGAGATTGATAATATTTTTAAGAAAACAAAAGTACAATATACCGGAATCGGCCATATTAACTGAAACAGCAATCAAAGTGAATGACGTCACGACTAGCTACAACGGTCGTGTTGTTTGACTTTTTGTTGTGACTACGCGTTCCGATTAATTTTCGCATAATTTAATTAGTGGATGTTATTGTTTATTCGTGGCTCAATATCGTGGTTCATAATCAACAATCGAACAATATTTTATTGAGGCAAATCAGCTCTAGTTTACCCAGAGTTGACTTGTTGATATTGAGCGAGTTTCTCGCATCAAATAAACACTTTTGCTCATCTGAATTACCAAAATGTGAAAAGTTCTTTCATCATCATCATCGTTAGCCTACCGCTGCTCACTGTTGGGTATAGGCATTTTCCCCCAAATGCCATTTCACTCGGTCTCTCGCCACCCGTCTCCACGGACCTTCCGCCGACTCAACGACATCGTCCGACCATCGGGCCGCAGGTCTGCCTACTGACCGTCGTCCTGTTCTCGGCCATCACTCTGTGATTGCCTTGGTCCACCTGCGGTCTTCCCGCCTCGCCAGGTGTTCCGCCCATTTCCACTTCAGTCTTGAGACTCTTTCGCCAATGTCATCAAACCTTGTCCGGCGACGGATGACGACATTGGGTACTCGATCTACGAGTCTAAGACCTACCATGGCTCGCTCCATTGCTCTTTGTGCTACTTTAATTCGGTGCATATTCTGCTTTGTGAAGTTTCGGCTCCATATGTGAGAATGGCTAGAACACACTGGTCATATGTCTTGGTTTTTAGACATTGCGGAATCTTTGATTTGAAAACATCGGCAAGATTCCCGAAAGCAGCCCAACCAAGCTGAATCCGCCACATGATCTCCTTGACCTGGGCTTCTCGGTGAAAAGATAAACAATGTCCATGGTAGATATACTCATCGACAACTTCTATCGGGCAATTACCGACAGTGATGTTCGGCATAGTCACCAGATGGTGAGCCATGACTTTTGTTTTGGACATGTTCATCTTGAGACCGACCTCCAGGGACGCTTCGTGCAAGTTTGCGAGCATACACTGAAGATCCGTGGCATTTTCTGCCAAGATGATGATGTCATCGGCAAAACGCATGTGCGACATATAAACGCCGTTAATATTGACACCCTTCTCACCCCAGTCTAGAGTCTTACGTCTTCTAAGACGTTGGTGAAGAGCTTAGGCGAGATAGTGTCACCTTGGCGTACACCCCTGTTCATATTGACAGGGTTAGTAAGCTCATTTTGGCTTCTAGATTTTCTTGTTTCGAACATAAAAAATCAGTTTGTTCGGTGCTGCTGTTGATGTGTTTTTGCACAGAGAGACGTTTTGTTCACTTTCTTAATTCAGCATAGATAAAATGCCGTATCTACATAGTCATTACGTCACAAGCGACGCCATGATATTTTGGAGCGTTTCCGCGCGTATTTCAAATTGAATCGCAAAAAATATCATAAATTAGTACGAAAATTAAGTTTTTTTGTTGATTTTTTTTTCGAAAATAGTAGCCGTCTACCTACAAGACATAATAGAAGGAAAATTCAAAATCTGTCATCATGCCTATTATTGTAACTCCCTTACAAAATATTAATGAATTCAAGTTTTTAAATTGTTTTTTTTTTTTTTTCACTTTTCGCACAAACTCGAAACTTGCTACGGCTAATTTTTATGAACCGTAAAAAAATAAATTTTACTTTTAGAATTTTTTGGTATTTTTCAAAAGTCAGTAACCTCTAACAGAGTAATTTCCCTGCAACATTCGGAATTTAGGACATCCCAAGGGGATTTTGTTTCATATTGAATATCATGTTTCATATGAATCACTAATTAACTATTCCCAAGAACTCTATCTTAGTTAACACTTGAACTAATGCATTGTTCCCAATAATTCCCACCTCTTGGGATCGTTGCCGGCAACGATCCCACGATAATTCCCACTTCTGGGATCGTTCCCGGAAACGGCACATCGCTAGGTCCACCTGATTACTCAAAGTATAGGAAAAAATAGGACAATAAAATATTCGATTTATGTTATAATCGTAGCCTTGGATAAAGAATTGAATCATCATCATCATCAAAGAATTGAATGGGTTTGATTAATCACAGAACTCGCAGGGCTGCAAACCTTGTTTAATAAAATTATGGAGTTTTTGGCATTATCGTCTATTTTTTACTTTGACTTGACGTAGCTGGGGGCCCCTTGAATCTACGGGGCCCTGGGCTGAAGCGGCAAGGTATCCTAGTGTGTGGCCAGAAGGAATGTATGTAAATGTTTATTGTTTACATGATTATGTTTGTGTGTTTGTGTTTATGTTTGCGTTTACGTTTATGTTCATGGTTAAAATACGTAAAAGTTTCAAATACGGATACTTCAGGCAAATATTTCAGGTAAGTTGGAAGATTCATTAGGTAAAAAGTGTCGCTTCACAGAATTTCACAGAATTAACAGACTGTCTTAATAGCCATTATTAGCAAAAATGGTAAAAAGCAATACGGTTGTCAGAGTCGATCAGAAAAAAATTGTACACAGATAATTTTCGATGCATTAATTGCATTTTACTTAATGAAAAACCGTCATATTGAAAAATAGTTCCTATAACAGTACTATTAAAAAGCTTCCAATGTTTATTGAAAAATACACGGTATATTGGATTTAAATATTCGTGCTAGGCTCGCGGCAATATGTTATAGTCGGCCCTAGCCGCGGCGGCCAATCCAATATTGTGGATTGACAGTGTTGAACTTAGAGTATGGGCTACGCGAATTGTGGACGCCATTTTGAAACTTTTGAAGGAGTTCAATAGACCTTAACACCGGTTTCTCGTCCACTGATAATGTGATGGTCTATCTAAAAGATGGTCATAGTGGAGTCTTTTCTCCACTACATTCGGCCTCAAGGCAGCGACTAACGTTAACCATTTAAAATTATAAGTACATTGACATTCAACAAACAGTATGTACAGATGTATATGCAAAATATGTGTATGCAAAAAACCATTGAAAAATCATTATCAACCCATTATGTCCCCACCGAGGGGCACGGGTCTCTTCCCTGAGGAAGGTATAAGCCGTACGTATAGGTACGGATTACCTGCATTGATCACACCGGTTGAAGTTTTTTGTGCGAGTAGCGTGTGTGTGTGTGTGTGTGTGTGTGTGTGTGTGTGTGAGGGTGTGTGTGTGTGTGTGTGTGTGTGAGGGTGTGTTTGTGTGTGTGTGTGTGTGTGTTTGTGTGTGTGTGTGTGTGTGTGTGTGTAACGCAATTTGCAGCAGGTGATTAAACAGCAAACTGATTAAAATAAATGCAAAACTGGAGACCACACCCCAAATCCCCAACTCGTGAGCCCCAGTGGCCTAAACAAAACGGGCAGACCACAAACAATTGAACACGAAAGGGACAGCCGATACCTCCCCCAGGTATGAGCGGGATGGCCACACCGATAAGTCATTACCATGTCACTGGAAATTCAATATGTTTGAATTGATCCGCGTACACGGTCGCCGTGAAAATTGGGCCTTGCTGGCAATATGTCATGGTGTATCAGAAAGGAACTGTGAAGACCTCTGTGGCGCAGCGGTTAGCGCATCTGACTACCATGCGCGAGGTCCCGGGTTCGAATCCCAGGAGGGGGGGCAAAAAAAAACCCAGGTATTGGCTGTTTACATGTTTGTGACGTCGCTGTTTCTGGTTCCCACGACACAGGGTATCCTAGTGTGGGGCCAGAAGCAATGTATGTGCCTGTATGTAAATGTAAAAAAAAGCATCGTGCGGACACCCACGCGTGGCTACGTACGTATTAACTATACTTGAGCCATTACAAACGTGCGAACCGAGTCATAAAAGTGCGTGTGAAGTTTCGTGTTTAGGTAAACAGGTTTCAATGCTGCCTCGGCTCACAAAAAAAAATAAAAAAAAAATAACTACGGCACCTAAAAATATTCTGGTTAGACTAAAACAAAGCTAAAATACCACAGATAAAAAAATTGAAATAAAAAAAATAACGGCTTCCAATCCCTCCAGTCATGGGCTCGTTATGTTATTTTCGCAAAGGATATTTATACGTCTTAATAAGTCATGTATACTACTGATAGCACTATCTTCTTCTAAGACCCTATGTTAGAGCTAGACAGTACTCCGTACGACGTCGGTTTTTGTGTTGACGTGACTTTTTAAGACGTATGAATATCCGCTGCGAAAATTACATAATGAGCCCACTGGTCCCTTTTTGGTCAACCACTCACATATTGATTATATAAAGACATATCACAGAAACAAAATAAATAGACCAGTAACATAATATAGTAACACAAGAACAAGTAACAACTTATTTGTTGTTTTCTTTTGCCTCTTAGAACGATAAATCGCTCAATACGCCCATAGAATCCCTCGTGGCCCCGGCCGCCCGAGTGATCTTAAACGATCACGAAGGTTAAGCAACATAGGGCGCGTTCAGTGCATGGATGGGTGACCGTTCCATGACTAACGCTAGTGGTATTTTTACGAGCGGTCACAACTTCTATGAACCGTTCCTGATATTATTACCTTAATTCCGGATACACTTATTTACTTGAGTTTTTGTCAGAAGAGTCCGATCAGGTTTCGGTTTTATTCGCAGAGCTTAATCATGGTGAGCAGAGACCAAGCTCGTACAATCTCTAGGATTCTAGGTTCATCAATCATCATTCAGCCACAAGAAGTCCACTGCTGGACATAGGCCTCCATGGATTTCCAAAAACTGGTCAGAAGCGGCTTGCATCCAGCGTCTCCCCGCCACTTGGATGAGATCGTCTGTCTAGGTTAATTTTCCATTATCACAAATTTTTCAACGAATGGAATCTCTCCGACTATTGTTAATCCAAACACTGTGTTAGAAAGTTGCTAATTCTACTTCGAGTAGAGCTCCTAACGGCTAATAACAGAAGGCTTAGGGCCAATTTTTGAATAGGCTATTTGACAGATTTCTAAAAACCAGCTCATATGTTTTGTTGGAGTTCATAGAGTCCTCAGAAAGTGGTCATTTTAAATTCTTTCGTGTATATCTTGGAAAAAAAGGCAAACGAAAATTTACTTTTGAAATAAGCCGCCAAAACGCTATTTTGGTCGATATGGCGTTGCACAGGAATTATGACGCACTTCCGAATAAACCAACCAATGAACGTAAGAACGAATGAATGACAGACGCCATTTTTACTGATATGTGACGTCATCATAGAATCAGCCAATCCAGGCCGTTTTCGATACCATGGCGGCAGGTACAAAATTATGAAATTTTATCGGTGTTGTTTTACAAATAATAACTGTTTTTTAGTTAAAATGCCTTAAAGCAGCTGTTTTAAAACTCATAATTTATAGGAATACGTATAAATAATACTGTTTTTTTCACACTGTCAAATAGCCTATCTAGAAGTAAATACCTAAGTAACGTTCTGTCACGCTCTTTTCTGAGAAATTTGACGAAACAGCACTACAGTTAAGTAGCTACTTAGGGAATATTCTCAATTCAGAAATTGGCCCTTAATGAAATAATGAAAATAAAGGTAACTTATTTTTGATATATGTTTTTAATAATTTATTTAGAAAATATTGACCATTTTCGACGACAGACCGAGATACTGATTTAGGTACTTTTGAGTTTTATTCATTATGTTTATTTGTAACATTTTTCCAAATTTTTGTGTTCGTGACGTCAGCTTAGTATGATTTAAGAGATAGTCTTTGCCTACATAAAAAAAAACAATGTCATTAACGTCAGTTGATTTGGTTTGGTATTTTTTTTTGTAAGTAAAGCAATTTGTACTCACACTGTCTTTTCTGACGTCAAAGAAACGTCACATACAGGCACAAACATTGCTTCTGGCCCACACTAGGATACACTGTTTCGTGCGAACCAGAAACAGCGACAACAACGTGTAAACATCCAAGACTATTTCCAACATTTTTATCCCCAACCGGAGCTCGAACCCAGGACCTCTCGCACGGTAGGCAGATGCACTAACCGCTGCCCCTGACAGGTGCCACAAACTTCACAAAGATGAGGTAAATTACTATCAAGTATCTTCTACCAGAATCGCGTAGAATCCCTCGTAGCCCGGCTGCCTTAGTGATCTTAAAACGATCACGAAGGTTAAGCAACATAGGGCGCGTTCAGTGCATAGATGGGTGACCGTTTATGACTAACTCTAGTGGCATTTTTCCTAGCGGCTCCGTGCTTTGCAAGGCACGCTAAGCAGTTGGTGCCGGCTGCCGTCGATTGATGGGAGTCGTTAAGCCAAGTCAGAGGCCTTAGGGCGGCTTGAAAACTTCTGGCAGTAAGACCAGCCACTAGTCTTACAAACCTCCACCAATCTCCAAAAATGATGTTGATCTTCTACCAGCTAATCTTGGAGTGATCTTTCTGTGGGTTACAACTCTATGCACCATTAGAGTTTTAGCTAGGAAGGATGCTAAAATTAGTACGACAAACGCGTAAAGCTGCTCTGAGTGGGTGTTATGGCTTTTGATGGAAACTCCCAATAAGCTATGAAAGGTACAATAGACGCCAACGAAGCCCGGCCCGGTAGCTCTTATTGTGTACGCCAGATGGACGTCAAAAATATTTGTATGGTTCTTTACTAAAAAAAAAAAAGAATTAATGCAATGTGAGAAAGTTTTAAGGAATTATCTCGGCCTCCACCGGTAATAAAGTCCACGACCTCAGCTTAAGTAATCAAGCGTGTTACCCCAAGATCAGCGAGGCAGAAGAAACGACTTTAAATAATAAGTTATCGATACATCTCCAACTCTTACCTCATCACTAGTCCTGTCACGTACGCTTAAGGCAATAGAGACACGTGACATTTTGTACACAAGCCATCACGTCACGGTGACGAGCAGAATTCAACCCTGTCCCCTTGCGATAAGACCGATTTAGGCACTAACGAAGAGAAATAAATGAACACACACAAGTTGGTTATTTTCGTGACTCTGTGACAGTTTGAATAAACAGACGGAGGCACTATCAGTCTTAAATTAAATAATAAGTAGGTACGAAAAATATTGCTTTTTGTTTCGACTAAAGCTGAATGTGAGATGAAAATTAAGCATATCTAGGTCTTTGCACGGGCAAACAAACGTATGCAGAGTAACAAAATGGCTTTATTTTTAGTCAATCGAATTCACTAACAGTGTCTTCATTCAAAATAGAAAGAAAGAAAGTAGACTTGTATTAGAATTCACAGAAACACAATGTAGACAAGTGCGTAATAAACAAAATACACAAAAGTTAACAAAACAAAAACAAGAAAATAAAAACAAAACAATAATGGAAAGTATATTATGTGAATCGCTCATAGCCTGGGCTGCCTGAGTGATCTTAAACGATCACTAAGGTTAAGCAACATACGGCGCGTTCAGTCCATGGATGGGTCGCCGTCTATGACTAACGCTAGTGGCATTTTTCCGAGCGGTTCCGTGCTTCGCAAGGCACGTTAAGCAGTTGGTGCCGGCTGCCGTCGATAGATGGCAGTCGTTAAGCCAAGTCAGAGGCCTTAGGGCGGCTTGAAAACTTCTGGCAGTAAGACCAGCCACTAGTCTTACAAACCTCCACCAATCCGGACTTGGCCCCCGTGGTGGAGTATGGCCTATACCTTCCTCAGGGAAGAGACCCGTGCCCCTTGGTGGGGACATAATGGGTTGATGGTGATGATGATGATTATGTGAATGCCTCACATGTACCTACTTTCCATGACGCACCCTTGCAAGGACAACGTGATATTTCGAAGAAAACCCTTTTTTATTTATAGAAATTAATTTTCTTAACGTGATTTTATTTACTCCATACACGCCGGAATAATGAGCAAAAGAGACGCTGCATCACGTTATAGCGCTATCTCTTTCGGCCATTACTTTGAAATCTTAAAAAAGGTCCCATGTAACGTAAGGGTTCCGAAATAACACGTTGTTCTTGCAAGTGTGCGATGACTGCTCTGCCCTCGTAAGGAAGAACGCAGTAATCGTAAAAACGCAGTTCTGAGTAAATACCGAAAAACATATCACAAACATATCATTTCATGACTAAACTGCATATTTTCTTACTGAATTTTCAGGTTTCTAGTAGACCTACAGCCACCATTATTTTTGCACCTATAGATGTACCACCAGGGAGCTCAATTTTGCATCCAAAGTAAAAACGCAGTAATGGCTATTACTGCGTTCTTCCTTACGAGGGCAGTGCTTTGTTTATAAAATCAAAGGCAGCAGGGCTCTACGCAGTTCTGCACGCAAATAACACAGATCCTGTTAAAATTAAAATCCAAACGTTTTTATTCTTACTGGAAAACGAAATGTTTACTTTATGACCATCAAAGTTGTTAGTTTCGTAATTAATACATTACGTGGAGAAGAAACTAACGAAGAAACTCCACGTTGTATTCTTTTCAAAACAGTTGACAAAAAAGTTTTAACTTACGACCAGTTTCTGAATTGAGAATTTCTACGAATTAACTATCGCGCGTAGCCTGGGCTGCCTGAGTGATCTTAAACGATCACTAAGGTTAAGCAACATACGGCGCGTTCAGTCCATAGATGGGTCACCGTCTATGACTAACGCTAGTGGCATTTTTCCGAGCGATTCCGTGCTTCGCAAGGCACGATAAGCAGTTGGTGCCGGCTGCCGATAGATGGCAGTCGTTAAGCCAGGTCAGAGGCCTTAGGGCGGCTTGAAAACTTCTGACAGTAAGACCAGCCACTAGTCTTACAAGCCTCCACCAATCCGGTCAACCAACCTACCTAAAGCTCAACCAACCAATACCCCGTGGTGGAGTATGGCCTATACCTTCCTCAGGGAAGAGACCCGTGCCCCTCGGTGGGGACATAATGGGTTGATGATGAACTATCGCGCGTAGACACTCGAGCGTTCCCGAGGTACAGTCGACAGCACGTCAACCGTCACATTTCAGTTGCAAAGTCGCCCGTAATGCAACGGAGTAGAGTGCATGGGTGTATAGGATGATGTGCTGTCGACTGTACTAGAGCTATATACACCCAGAGAGAGAGAGAGAGAGAGAGAGAGACATTTATTTGCAGCCACAAAGATACAATACACATAACACAATGTAACACCCCGTCCAGATGCGCGTTTTACGCGCGATTAAGAATCAAATTGTTTAACAAATTGTTTATTTTAAAAACCAAAAAATTTGGTAACAACAACAAATAGCAATTTTATCACAAAAATAATAATATCTTAATATTTAGATTCACACCTTTGTCATTTTCTTACCCTAACTTGCACACTAGCATTCCCTGTGTCGTGCAAGCTAGTCACTTCCAAAAAAGGAACAGAAGAAATTTCAGGTCGTAACTAAACGTTAAAATTATTAATTATGACTCTGAATGTCAGCCTAAGGCTGACACGAAAATGACACGGAAAAAAACTAAGGCAGAGACGAAAACTAAGCAAAGACTGGTCTTAGAAATGTCAAAATCACGTACTTAGAAACATTTCGTATTCAGAATCGAATCTTAGCAAGTTTAGTATGAAATGGTGCTTAGCTAAGTGTAAGTAGTCAATATCGGTGACTTTACGTGAACTTAGAACTGTCACTTCTAAGCCTTTTGTTCACAGACTACTCCAAACGTCATTTCACTGATGTTCTACGAGCATTATCTGTGGGATTTTTTTATTCACTCTGACATATATAAAATTGTATGATGTTGTCCTGCTCTCGTGTAGCAATGTCAAATTTAAAAAACCGGTAAGAACTACATCACTAAGAAATGATAGACAATATAGATGACTTTCTTAAGTACTGTGAATCATCTGTGAATACGAAAATTACGGCACTTTACTAAGTACAACTTTAGTTTACTTTGCTAAGACTGATCTAAGCGTGAACTTAGGATTCGTCTCTGAATGTCAGCCTTAGAATCTACCCCAGTTAGCGCCGCCACCACAGACAAAGTGAGAAGAATAAAATATGGCGTCGACAAATCGATCCGGACGCGTGCGAAGCGAGCTAAATATGGATGGAATACCTATTATACGAAGAAGAATAAAATATGGCGTCGACAAATCGATCCGGACGCGTGCGAAGCGAGCTAAATATGGATGGAATACCTATTATACGAAGATGGTGTTTAAAAATAAGCGGTGTTATTTATTGTATAAAAATACGATTTCTTAAAATATTTTATAAACGCTTTATAGTAGACTGCCTTATAGGCTGCCGTCAATAGATGGGAGTCGTTAAGCCAAGTCAGAGGCCTTACGACGACGGCTTGAAAAATTCCGACAGTAAGACCAGCCACGAGGCTTACAAGCCTCCATTAAACCGGACTTGGCCCCCGTGGTGGCCTATTCGTTCCTCAGGGAAGAGGCAACTGCCCCTTGGTGGGGATTTAATGGATTGATGATGATTTTTGGATAAATGATACCTGTTACCTACTTTAAAAAAATGCCTTAGAGCGGTTTTAAGACTCGTAATTTATTGGAATATTACTTTTTTATATGAACGTTACTTTTGTATGAAAGTAAAAAGACAAAAATATTCGTACTTTCGTATGAATGTTGTGGACTTTTTTTCACACTGTTAATTTTTTTTCACAAACAGCCTATTTTCATCATAAACCTTCGATTGTAGTTTTATAAAACAGTCCCCTGTAAGTTTGACGGTGGAACCGGATTAGAAGCAACACTTGTCTCACAAACCGATATACGAGTATATAACACGTATCGCGGCAACCCTTGCGTCTTGAAGGGAGATCCCCGTCGAAACTTATTTCATTACAGGCACGTGATGGTCTAGAGAGGGGCGTATATCGATATTATCGATAAAATAATAAGACTTGGCCACGGTACTAAATGTTCTAATATTTAAGACACCGACCTGGGGCAAGTTTTTTATTTGTAAATTTATATAGAATTAGAAATTAGTTTAGTATTTTTTTATATGATTTAGTTTATAGATTAGTTAAATAGAATGTTAATTAAGTTTTCATCATATTATATTTGTAATTGAATTAAAAAAAAACTATATCCTAAACAGGGATTAAAAAAATTATAAATATATTTTCATTTATACTTAGTTCATTATTAATATTATACTATAATCAGACAATTTGTTAAAGATAATAAATTTTTAGAAAACCTTTTTAGAAAACTAATTTCGGTATTTTTGAGTTGAATCATTATGTCTAATTTTAATATTTTTTCTAAAATGTTGGTGTTTGTGACGTCATCAGAACATGATTGAAGAGATAGTCTTTGCCTGCATACAAAAAAGAAAACAAATGTCATTTGTAATCTTTTTTTTTTAAGGAAGGCAAAGGATTCATACTAATAGTGTCTTTGCTGACCTTAGATATAGAAAAGTCATCTGAGGTCAAGCCTTTTTATTGAAAATCTTAAAAAATTTAAACTTATTTACAAATATGATAAATAGAAATTTTGACCACATTTGGCCATGGTACACTTTTGGGCACGAACGAAAATCTCAAAACCATTTCGAGAGTTATGCCTTCAGTACAATTTCTATTTATCAGATTTGTAAATAAGTTTGTATTTTTTAAGATATTCAATAAAAAGCCTTGACCCTAAATGACTTTTCTATGACGTCAGCAAAGACAGTAAGAGAATTAATCCTCTGCCATACTTATAAAAAAAAATGCCAAACCAACTCAACTTGTTGTATATTGCAAAGGGTCTCCTTAATCATCCTCTAATGACGTCACAAACACCTAACCTAAACTTTAGAAAAATATTAAAAATAGACATAATGAATAAAACTCAAAAATACTTAAATTAGTTTCTTGAAATGGTGAAATTTTCAAAACAAATTATAAAAAATACACCTATAAAAAATAAGAAGCATGGCCAATTATGTTTATTCACTATTGTACTAGTGTTGTAATTTGTTAACGGTGGTTAGTAGTTTTTTTAACAGTATATTAACAGATTATAAACTCGGCAAAACGTGGGCCCAATTCTAGTGATACCTTTATGTGATCTAGTACCTTTGCCTACCCCCTCGGGGATAACGGGCGTAAGTTTATTTTTTAATTTATTTTTATTAACAGATTTTTACTGTACGTAAAAGAAACTAGGGGAAACTGGCTTATGACGGTAATGCTGCCCATGAATCATTGCCAGCAGAAGATTTCATGAATCACAATATGAATTCTTCTATTACTAAGAAATATTACGAGCTTCAGTCACAGGTTTCTTATCACAACTGACTCAGTATAGTTTCCGTTGACATATTAGTTCCATACCTCGAGGTAGGTACTGTACAAACAGATTGTGAAGTCAGCGAGAGTTGTGCGATACAAAAACATAAACATTTACATACATTGCTTCTGGCCCCACACTAATCCTAGTGTGGGGCCAGTACCCTGTGTCGTGGGAACCAGAAACAGCGACGTCACAAACATGTAAACATCCAAGACTTGGAGTTTTTTTTTCTCCCCAGCCGGGGTCGAACTCGGGACCTCACGCATGGTAAGCTGCAGATAGAAACTACAAAAATGCAGTCTCTTTTATAAAGAAGACATGATAATTATAACGAGTAACAATCATTAAGATTGAAAGTTTGATAATTAAGCTAAAACTGTTTTGAAAAGAATAAACGTGGATTTTCATTGTTAGCTTCGTCTCCATTTGCCATCAACTCAATTGATAGTAAGTGGTGTCATCATCATCAACCCTTTATGTCCCCACCGAGGGGCACGGGTCTCTTCCCTGAGGAAGGTATAGGCTATACTCCACCACGGGGGCCAAGTCCGGATTGGTGGAGGCTGGTAAGACTAGTGGCTGGTCTTACTGTCAGACGTTTTCAAGCCGCCCTAAGGCCTCTGACTTGGCTTAACGACTGCCATCTATCGACGGCAGCCGGCACCAACTGCTTAACATGCCTTGCGAAGCACGGAACCGCTCGAAAAAATGCTACTAGCGTTAGTCATAGAAGGTCACCCATCCATGCACTGAACGCGCCCTATGTTGCTTAACCTTCGTGATCGTTTAAGATCACTAAGGCAGCCGGGGCTACGAGCGATGAATCGATTTGAATCATTGGAATAGTCTTTAATTCTACACAAAAATAATTAGAAAAGTCGCATTACGATTAAGGACAAAGCCTTATTTCCTTATGTAATACAAATATAATAATGTGGCCAAAAAAACAAACATAATAATGTTTTGATGTGGCCAAAATATTATCAATATGATTACTTGACCACTGGCGGTTAGCGTTATGCGCCCGAAGGCTTTTTTATGCGGTATGAATTTAAGTGGACTGTATTTTTTATTTAATTTAATCGCTAGGAACGCCGATTATGGTATATCGATGCAATTAGAGCAATTATAGGATGGGCAAAGGAAATCCACGCACCTTCAAAAATCCGGTAAACTCCTCTTCCTCTTCTCTTCAGTCTTCGGCCCTTGGCTGCGCGGATCGATCACCCAATCGCTCCAAAAATGCACAATTCAATAGTAGTCTAAAAGTTCACGACACTAGTATTTTTAATAGTTTTTATAATATATTTTCACGCACTCGCGGATATCACCGGTGGAAAGTATTTCACATCGGGGCGTACAGCAGTACATCAAATTTGCGACTGTTTGAAGGGCACCGATGACACGTTGCGTAGGTGCATTGTGGAAGGACTAAGGAGTTATGTGGGGGTGAAGGAGATAGGAAATCGCTCAATTAGCGTCTAATACCATGTGAAAGAAAAGGACAACTAAATGAACTAGAAAAATGCCTTCAAATCTGTTGAATACGCATTATGGCGGTAACATCACCCCCGGCCTTAAAGGGCTGCCTTTAAGAAGCTAAGAATTATGTAGAGAAAAGTGCGGGTTAAATATAATATTATATGCGGGATAAATGTAATATTGTAAGCGGTTATATGTCGTAAGCGGTTAAGATAAATATAAATTTAGCGGTTTAATAAAGTGTGTAACATAAATAAATGTTATAAAAGCGTTGCACGAAGTAGCAAACTATTGAGTAGGTATGGGGCATAATTTAACTACTGGTCGAAGGTAGCTCCCCTTCGAAGTCTTTACAGTGACAACTCGCGTAGCGCCGTCCTTAGACGGATAAACCTTTTCCACGATGCCTAAAGGCCAAGCAAAGGGTGGAACAATGTCAGTTTTAATGATAACTAACGTTCCCTCCTGTATTGGAACAGAAGGAACGTTCCACTTCGCTCGCACCTGCAACTGATGCAGATATTCAGCACGCCAACGCTTCCAAAATGACTGCACCATGCCTTCTATTAAGTTATGTCTGTCCAACAAATCTATTGGTGTAACTCTAGGCGCAGGAAGCGATGACAGTGGCGCGGTATGTAAAAAGTGCGCAGGAGTAAGAGCTGAAGGCTCGGCGGGGTCACTACTATTTTTGACTAGCGGGCGGGAGTTGACGAGAGCCTCTATCTCAGTGAGAATTGTGAGAAGCTCCTCATACGATACAATTTGTTGTCCTATGACCTTGAACAAATGGGTTTTAATTATTTTCACCATACTCTCCCAACAACCTCCCCAGTGAGGAGAAGCGGGCGGAATAAATTTCCACTCTATACGATTTTCAGCAAACTTTTCTTCCAGGTGCGGGCGTAATTCGTCTAAGAATTTATACAAGTCGCGGAGATATGAGCGTGCCCCTACGAAACAAGTTCCGTTATCCGAATACATGCACTTAATGGGTCCTCGTCTGGAAAGAAATCGCTTGAACGCATTCAGAAAACTAACTGTGCTCAAATCTTTCGCAATCTCGATGTGCGTTGCGCGTGTCGTAAGACATGTGAAGATGCATAACCAAGCTTTACGGCTCCTTATCCCCCGACCACGAGTGGGGGTGTACTGAAGAGGCCCTGCGTAGTCACACCCGACATGCGTGAAAGCTTTGTCGACTTGGTTAACGCGCTGTCTAAGCGCATCCGACATAAGCGGAGATAACGGACGTGGTTTCGATTTAAAACACACGTTGCATTTATGAATGCGATAGCGTATAATGCGTCTTGCAGCTAGGATCCAGAATCTGCTTCTCAATAAAGACATCAGGTGTTCTGGTCCAGCATGCAAGTGCTTGCGGTGATAGTGATCAACTATCAAATCTATGACTTGATCGCGACGCGGAAGAATGCAAGGATGCTTAAAAGCGTAATCCTCTGCGGAATTTGACAAGCGACCTCCAACACGGATTAAACCGTTATTATCTAGGAATGGTCTTAGCTTATTTAAAGCGGGTGAACAAAGTTCATTTTTAATTAAGTTTGATTTATCATGCGGGAAATGAACATCTTGCACCGCGAGTATTAATTTATTTTCTGCAAACTCTAGTTCTGCGGCGGTTATAGAATTACCACGGGGTAATATTTTAATGAAGCGGTAAACATATACGATCGCGCGTAATAGTTTAGAGTACGACGAAAATCGTTGCGCGAGAGTGTAAAGCGGTGGGATACCTGGACTGGTTGTGACGTGCGTCTGAGCCCGTTGTTCAGGCGCGTCAGCGTAATCACTGCCATCTATTTTATTCAGAGGCCATTCACTAGGCTCTCTTACGATCCAATGAGGTCCGGTAAGCCATAGAGAATGGTCGACTAACTCACCCGGAGTAAGACCACGAGACAAGCAGTCAGCGGGGTTTTCGGAGCCAGACACATGAAAGAATCGACTCGCGGGAATATTTTCTGTCACTTTGACAACTCTATTGGCGACAAAGGTCTGCCAGCGATGTGGGGACGCGTAGATCCAACAAAGGGCGACTTTGGAATCGCTAAAAGCAAAGACATTACTAACAGTGTATCGCGGGTTTATTATGTCTAGTACCTTACGAAGCAGCTGTGACAATAAAACCGCTGCACAAAGTTCCAATCGCGCAATAGATAAGACCTTGACCGGTGACACCTTGGATTTTGCGCAGACTAATTGCACAGTATACTTTGAACCTACGCGAACTTGTATGTAAACGACACCGCCGTAAGCTCGTTCACTCGCGTCTCCGAAACCAATGACGTTAATTTCGCAATTCTCTACAATACCCAAATGGCGTGGAATGTGCAACTGATTGAGCGAAGAAAGCTCTTTACAAAACTGCACCCAAGCTTTAGTGATGTGAGATGGAGGCTCGGCATCCCAGTCACACTTTGACAGCCAAAGCTCTTTTATCAAAAGCTTGGCGTACAAAATGGCCGGAGCCACAAAGCCCATGATGTCCCATAGTCTCGCAATCGCAGATAACATCGTGCGCTTAGTGCACTTATCGTCTGGAGCGTTCACCACGAAACAGAAACAATCACGTGACCTATCGAAATATAGTCCTAGAGTCTTATGTGGGACAGAGTCGTCAAACATTTTATCACAAGACTCTTTGTGCGTATTTGGTATGTGAGCAAGTACAGCGTCAGAATTGCTAGTCCACTTAACTAGATCAAATTGGCCTAACTTGAAAAGCTCGATAAGCTCATTACTCAGGGTGATAGCTTGCGGGGTAGTCATGACAGAAGTGGCGATATCGTCCATGTATAGACATGAAGAAGCAGCAGCGGCCGCAGCGGGAAACTTATCACCTTCATCAGCGATCAGCTGGTGAACCACGCGTAATGCGTGGAATGGACTACATTTTAGTCCGAAACAAACGCGGTTAAATTCGTATACAGTAACTGGATCCTCCGTACTGAACCGATACAAAATTCTCTGATACCTACGATCAGGTTCGCGGACTCCAATTTGGAGAAACATCTGACGACAATCAGCGGAAAGCGTTATCTCAAATAAGCGGAATTGAGTAAGGATACTAAACAAGTCTCCTTGTAAGTTAGCACCTGCGTAAAGAAGATCGTTAAGTGAGTGACCTGAGGAAGACTTGCAACTGGCGTCCAAAACACAGCGAAGCTTGGTCGACTTTTTGTCTTCACGAAACACACCGTGATGTGGAATCGTATATGAAGGTTGAGTGACGTCATCAGTATTCATATCAATAGGACTTAAGTAGCCCTTATCTAAATAGTCGCGTATTACGTCATTATACGCGGCGCGGGTCTTGAGCGAAGCGTCTAGCTTTCGTTCTAAACATTTAAGGCGACTAAGCGCAGCAGAATACGAATCACCCAACAAACACACGTCATCACGAAACGGTAATGCTACTACATACCTACCAGTGTCGTCACGAACGGTAGTAGCACGAAAAAATTGTTCACACTCAAAATCATCGGGACTCTGAGCGGGCGGCGCGGTTACCTCTTCAATTTCCCAAAATCGCTTGAAGAGTGTGTCCATCGAGTCGTGAACAACGGAACAACATACAGTTGATAAATTATTGTGAACGATCTGTGACGTAGGCGCGGAACCCATAATCACAAATCCTAGCACGGTTTGAATGGCGGGCGGTATATTACTATAACTGCTATGTACCACTCCGGGCAGCAGCAGATGCGAAAAAGTCGAAGCTCCGACCAAGCAGTCGACTGGTCCAGGGGTTGCGAAATCCTGGTCGGCGAGCGGGAGTGATTCGAGATGAATAAACGCAGCCTTATCAACTGCGGCCGACGGCAGGTTATCGCTTATGCGGTCAATAACAAGCGAATCGAGATCAAAATTAATATTTGAATTAAATCGCGAGCTTATATTAAGGGTAATTGAACCCCTTACGTGTTTCTCTGAACCCCCGATTCCTCTAACAACCGTGTGAGAAGGCGTCAACCTATGCAACAATCCGAGGCGTTCACAACATTCATGTGTCACGAAATTACTTTGCGATGCGCTATCGAGTAAACAGCGAATAATATGCGGTCTATTATCAGCATCGAATACTATCGCCTGAGCTGTGGCTAGCAGTACCGTTGCAGAGACAGCTACTCGTTGCGGCTTATCAGTCGGTGTCTCAACGCGCACGGGAAGCGACGCGGCAATAGATGTAGTACATAGCGAGAGGTCGCTGCATTGCACTAACTGAGACTCGACCGCGGTAGCGAGGGGCGCTTTAGGCGCAGCGGTTGTATGCGAGGTTGCCGGAGGAAGGGTAGCGGGTTCAGAAGGCGGCTTATTATTATTAAAATGGAGTTTCAGATGGTGGTTACCAGAACATATACGACATTTGACCTTAGATGCACACTGAGCCGTCTTGTGAGATTTACTCGTGCAATTCACACAAGCGTTATTTTTCTTTATAAATTTAAACCTTTCAGTAGGTGTAAGTTTTTCAAATGCGGTACATTTATAGTAGTGATTATGAGGCGCAAAATTACACAGAGGGCACTTTTCGGAAGTCGAGCAAGTGACGTAAGACTGTGGATTTGGCGGACGATTAGTTCTAGCAGAAGGCTTATTAGAACCAAACTTCGTACTATTATTCTGAACAGTGGCGGTTTGCGTGCTCTCAAATATACTACATTGTTTCTTGATAAATTCGATAAATCGGTCAAGAGTGGGCAACTTCGTATCACGACAATACATTTCAAACGCACGTTTAGTTTCCGTGTCGAACTTTTGCGTTGCTATGTGCAGCAGTACAAAATCCAACAGGTCATCAATTTTTAACGCTTTAAGTGAACTGATAGCGACAACAAATCTATCTATAAACATCTGATAGTTAGTCGTAGACGGAGGACCATTCAACTTAAGACCGAGTGCCTCATTTAAATAGGTGAGTCCTAACTTTCTAACATCTTGATATTTATCGAGAAGTGTCTGGTATATCGCTTCATAATTTTCAGCGCTCGGAATAATACCAGCAAATGAGCACTGGGCGGTTGCTGACAATTTACCTAATAAATAATATAATTTATCAGAGTTTGTTAACGACGAGTTTTGGTGCACTGTGGCATGAAAACTAGCGTAAAATAGCGGCCAATTTTTGATATCACCATCAAAAGACACCAGTTCAATATTTGGAAGCTTAGGTTTAGCTTTAGCGGGCGAAGAGGACCGATTAGACGCGGGCGGGTGAATGAACTTCGACATGACCTGCTTGATATAACAATATAGATCTTCGAAGGAGGCATAACCTTGATACGAGGGAGTCGCTTCCGAGTCGAACTCGAGGAGTGCTTCGTTGTAGCTATCGAGGATTTGGTGGAAACTGGCACGTATGTCCTCGATGGTTACACATGAACCAAGAAACGACTCTCGAGCTTCTACCGAAACATGAGCACCTTTATCCAAGTCTTTAGCTTGATTATAAATAGCGTTAATTCGTTCATACAACGCATTTCGCTTAGCCTGTAGAATTGTCAAACGCGGGCTCTTCGGGCTACTTGAAGCGGCTGCCATATTGTCACGCGGCATCGTAAATTATTTTAATGCAAGAAAATATTACGTAGCGTAAATATTTACTTAGAAAGTTATACGTTAAGCGGGAAAATAAAGCGGGTATGATAACTGACTATACCAACATTAAAATTATATGATATGGCATAGGCAGTACGTAAACAAAATATATTATGTTACAAATGAGTACGTGAATATAAATAATATACTTATAAATGTGTGTACCTAAGGGGCGGGAAAGTAATTATAATATTTCTCAAAGGCAAACACTTATAAGAGCGGAGCGGGTCAATTAGAAACAATACAGTGCCGAAACTTTTATAAAAGCGGGTAGGCATAGACTTCGCGACGTTACTCGTTACGTAACGTGGCGAGGCGGAATTCAATTTAGAAAAAGTGAATCTCGTATTTATACCGAGAAATGATAGGACACTAATGAAATTTCAATATGTCCGGAACGAATGGACCAAAAAAATGATGTGGCCAAAATATTATCAATATGATTACTTGACCACTGGCGGTTAGCGTTATGCGCCCGAAGGCTTTTTTATGCGGTATGAATTTAAGTGGACTGTATTTTTTATTTAATTTAATCGCTAGGAACGCCGATTATGGTATATCGATGCAATTAGAGCAATTATAGGATGGGCAAAGGAAATCCACGCACCTTCAAAAATCCGGTAAACTCCTCTTCCTCTTCTCTTCAGTCTTCGGCCCTTGGCTGCGCGGATCGATCACCCAATCGCTCCAAAAATGCACAATTCAATAGTAGTCTAAAAGTTCACGACACTAGTATTTTTAATAGTTTTTATAATATATTTTCACGCACTCGCGGATATCACCGGTGGAAAGTATTTCACATCGGGGCGTACAGCAGTACATCAAATTTGCGACTGTTTGAAGGGCACCGATGACACGTTGCGTAGGTGCATTGTGGAAGGACTAAGGAGTTATGTGGGGGTGAAGGAGATAGGAAATCGCTCAATTAGCGTCTAATACCATGTGAAAGAAAAGGACAACTAAATGAACTAGAAAAATGCCTTCAAATCTGTTGAATACGCATTATGGCGGTAACAAATAAGAACCCCCCACACAACACAATCACTTGACCTGGGGTGCAATTACGTAAGTACTCCACTGTATGGAGTTGCTAATTTAGCACTTTTGTTCCCGGTATGTCACACCACTTATGCCACACTGTTACATTCTACGACTTTTTTCCCAGTAGGTATCTCATACTCCTACTCCGAACTGTCATATGGGTCAAGATACGCTATTTGAATTTCTATGGTCCATGGACGAATATTATGTTAAACTTATTATATTATTGCGTCCGTATGCTTAAGCATTAAAGAATATGGTCTTTTATTTGGCCCACAGTCTATTCACGATAATTGTTTAATTTAAGACATAATCGTTAAAAATAGTTGTAAATGTATACTCCTCTGGCCTCCCCATTTCTAGATTATAATGATTTTATGGCGAGATATTTTTAAATACGTATGCCATTACGTTTTTTTAAATATGATCATACGCTTTTATAAACATCGAAACATATTTCATCAAAATATACAGTAAAATTTTTTATTAATATAAAGAAAAATAACGTACTTTCATGTCACGTTACAATAATGTCACTTCATCTGGCGAAACTCAAAGAAGTAAAATTTGACTTAAAACCGCAAAGGTATGTTTTTGTCCATGAACTACGCGCATACAATAGTGTTAAGTTAGAAATAAGCTAATGACGTTGAGCGAAATTCCTATAATATAGCGTCAATTTGCGATTCACTGTAGGAAAGCGTGTTTCTGCCAGTCGTTGGAGTATTTCCTCTGGCAAGTCTATGTTTTTGTATTTTATAGTTACGAAATTGTATATTTGCACAATGCAATGTTTATTGTGTGAGATGTCTTGTATTACGTTATACGGTGATCAGAAAAGCGAGTGATATGTTTTTGTAGGTTTTGTGCGATTTTGTCACTCCTCTGGCATATTTCATGTTTTATTTAATACGTGTCCCTTTTCTTAGCTATAATCAATAGCCCGTCACTTCCCTGCTTTCATTTGTGACTACTCTGCCAATAGTGTCAGTCCTCTGGTAACACATTTTCCTCTGGTGCTTATAAAATTCAAAAAAATGGAAAAATCTTCTGGCCCTCATCATTAAACATTTAAAAATTGTGTCAAATAGAGAAATTATCAATATAATTGTCAAGAAATTACCAATACCGTATATTCACCCATATACATACATATTTTGACTCTTTCGAGTGGTCTAAATGCTTAACCCGATATTGTGTGAAAAGTTACGTCATATAAGGGCTGGTCCCAAACTAGGATACCCTGTGCTATGGTAACCAGGCAAGGATATTTCAAACATCGATAAACACCCAGACTGAGGCCATTTGCACAAATGCACGGCGACCCCCAGCGGGAATCGAACCCAGTGCCAGTCGAAATGTGGCCTAAGTAGTTCAATAATCGGGCTTTGAAAACTCGCATTGCAGGCAGCTGCGCGGCTGCTAAGCAGATAAAATTGCCAACTACCCCGCATATTGGGAGTTTTAAAAAGTAAATTTCAAAAATAAAACACCTCCTGTGTGTTAAGATGTCTCTAATGTAAAGCGCCATCTACGATCTGTTCGGCGGACTTACTTTACATCCGAGAGACCATAACGGCCGTCTAACCGATGCCGATCAAAATACCGATGGTACAAAGCCAAACCATTTTAATTCAAATATTTTACAGTTTTAACCTAATATCTACTGTTTTAATTTTAATATTTAGTTTAATTACCTCCTCAGTTCTGGCCTTGACAATATAAAAATCTTTTCAAATTGACTGCCTCATTGGTTTAGCGGTTAAGGCGGTTGCCTTTATTATATATTATACAGGGTGTCCCAAAACTCAACGTCAAGCCGGAACCGGTGAAAAGGCAAGTCATATATTTTTATTTTCAGAAAAATAAAAATATATTTTTTTTTGTTTTGTAACTCTTAATAATGCTTCTTTAAACTGTTAACAAAATTTCAAAATCAGCCCTCCAGCTTGGAACTCTTTATAAAAAAAATAACTTAAAAAATTGCCCATTTTTAATTTGAATTTTAGTTTTCATTATGAATAAATAATAATAAAAAAATTGTATTGTACTTAAAATGAAAAAATCCCTTTTCACCCGGTTCCGGCTTGACGTTGAGTTTTGGGACACCCTGTTTAACTTTTATAGCACACGAAATATTAATCAGAAGATTACATCAACAGTACTCAATGAAATCAACTCGAGTTCCCTCGCCTCAAGCTGTTTTCCTTCACCGTTCACTTTGAAACATACAAACAAAAAACACTGACATTCTTTGCTTTTGCGGTCGGGTAAAAGTTTCCAACTTCGGCATATTGGAGTTAAAAAACAGCTTTGAAGCGAATAATTGATTGCAGGGTAGAAGTTTTTCTACTACATTGGCTGAGGTGATAGTTTCCGATGTTAATGCCCTTGGCGCGCATTCTAGGCGACCAGTGGCAACTGACAACAGCCACTGTGTAGGTAATGTAATTATTATTTTACTTATTTTGTACATCTGCTTCCTTCTCCAATATTTTGCTCCAGTCCATCCAAAGGTTGTCTGGAAGAGATCAATTTTAGTGATAAGGCCGCCGTCTGAATTCATCGATTAAGAAATACCTGTGTAATTGCCTTTTTTAAATAAAGTGTTCTCTATCTATCTATCTAATGTTAGCAAAATGTTGTACTTTCTAGGGAACCGTGTCACTGGCAACTGACAACAGCGACTGCGTTGTATTGTTAGCAAAATGTTGTACATTCTAGGCGACCGTCAGTGAAAACTGACAACAGCGACTGCGTTGTATTGTTAGCAAAATGTTGTACATTCTAGGCGACCGTCAGTGAAAACTGACAACAGCGACTGCGTAGGTATTGTGAATAGCAAAATATTGTACATTGTACGCGATGCGGTCAGGGGCAACTGACAACAGCGACTGCGTAAGTAATTTTAACAAAATGTTGTCTCCAAAATAAATTTTATCGAAACACAACTATAACAATAAATCACACTTTATTTCTTGCGAGAATATTTTCTAAGAACTTCTCAAAAATGCAGTAAAGTGTGTTTTGCAATGTATTATTATTAGCCCACGACATAATAATATTCTCAGACCTATCAAATATTAAATTGGTTTCGGTTTCGGTGGAGATCGATAACAAACACTGTAACACGACATTTTTATGTATGTATGTAGACTTGCACAAAAGCACAAAAGAATCTGTACAAAAGATGGACTAAAAAAATGTTTGCTTGAAAATGGCCTCTCTTTTAACCCACGTGCAGCCTGAGAGCAAGTCAAACGCTACGTAGCGTATCATCATCAACCCAATACGTCCCCACAGAGGGGAAGGAAGACCCTGAGGAAGGTAAAGGCCATACTCCCCCACGCGGGCCAAGTCCGGATTGGCGGAGGCTTATAAGGCTTTATAAGTGGCTGGTCTTACTGTCAGAAGTTTTCAAACCGCCGTAAGGCCTCTGACTTGGCTTAACAACTGCCATGTATCGACGGCAGCCGGCACCAACTGCTTAACGTGCCTTGCGAAGCACGGAACCGCTCGGAAAAATGCCACTAGCGTTGAAACGAATTTCGAATAAAGAATTTTCGGAATGAAGTACGGAACCCGTTGGCCATAGACGGTCACTCGTCCATGCACTGAATGCGCCTTATGTTGCTTAACCTTAGTGATCGTTTAAGATCACTTAGGCAGCCGGGGCTACGCGCGATTCACCTAATGGTAATACCCACCTGATAATGCCCACAAGCCTCCGACCAACAAATCGCTGCCGGCCCCCTGGGCCAGGAGAATTAATAAAACATATTAATACCCTGCTTTGACCGGCGATCGGCGGCCGTAACCGGCGCGAGCCGGTTTTAAGCGGATTGCGCTTGTAATACCCGGTCGGGGAGTCCTGTACGATGCATATCGCCTCGAGTGGACTCAACATTACAGCCAATTACTGATTTAATGTTTCAGTGAGGAGGAAGCGTACTGGTGTTATTGAAGAGGAAGAACTTAACGGTTTAGAAATAAAGGAACGAATATTTTAGTCAAAATAAAGAAGCCAGGAGATCGACGGCTTATAAGATATTTTAGCCCAAAGATAGGAGGATCTTAACGAGCCGGTAAAGGAAAATCTGTACGGATTACCTTCAATACGGTATTTGACCGTATCAATCATAAATTATTTGAGATGGTCGATTAAAATAAAAATTACAAAATGTTTCGGAAAATGTATTTCTTTTAATCATTTACTAGTTATTACATTTTTTAAATACTTACATGAAAGATAAAAAGAGTACTCTGAAATGTGACGCCACAAGCAAGTATTTTCATACAAAATTCCGTTTTAAAAGTAACTCATTTGACATTTTGTCAAATACCAATTGGCCATGCTATTTATTTTTTATAGATGTTTTAATAGTTTATTTTGAAATTATTGACCATTTAAGATCAGGGACCAGGGGTCCACGAGTAATCGAAATGTATTTCTAAACCTAGTACCGATGTCTCCCCCAGCAAAGAGAGACATCAGGACTGGAGAATCCTGATGTCTCCTTTAGGGGTCTACCAGAGGAGACACGGGTCTGAAGACACTATTTTTTGGGACACCCTGTACAATCCGCTACTTGACTCTTTTTTCAAGTATGTCTTAAATGCTAAATATCTCTTCCATTAGACCAAAAAATATTTTAGTATATCTTTTGAGGACCTAAAAGCAACAAAAACATTATTTTAAAACGTTGCTTTGCTAAACAGCCAAAAACGCGGTCCGCCATCCGTTTGCAAACAAAATTTGACATTCAACATAGGTAGAGTTCGTGCTACGAAAGAAGTATGAGTCACAATAGAACCTACGCACGCACGACTGACAGATGTTAGTTTACAACCAAAGGTGCTTTCAAGATGGCGGATAGTGTTTTCACCGTTCCGATTTAAAAGCGAAAAATATTTTTTTTATTTGCAAATGTTGCAGCCATCCTGCATATTTACTTAGCAAAGTCAATATATTTCGGTTTCTTACGTTAGATACTACAGGAAATATCCATTTATCGCGTCAAATTTGATACGAGGCAAGTAGCGTATTGAACATGCATACAATAAGCCTAGGCGCACACTAGCGACACGCGACAGGCGACAGTTCGGCGACTAGACGCGACTACAGGCTACTGCCGTCAATTTTCATATATTTTGTTCGAATCTCCGCACACTTGGCGTCATAGTCGCGGAGTCCCGACGACAAGACGCCAGAAGCAAATGACAACGTCGCGTCTGACGCAGCGACTAGACGCGACGACAAGTCGCCCTGTTTGCGATGGCTCTTCTGCAGAACACTACCCTCGTTTTGGGCTCCGCCGCAGCCGAGCAAAAAATACAAAAGTTTCGGTACTCTAAATGATCGAAGAGGAATGGGCCCAATATGGAAACGCAATTGAAATTTGGATTTCAGAAAGCCCGCAGGCCTATGCACTGCACAAAATATGGCCGTTATTTCAACCACCTATCATCAGTGTTATATCCTTTCTGTATTAGTTATAAGGCCCGCAATAGAACCAGATTTAAAATTACAGAGATCTGCAATTTACATAATTAAATGGTATCGCGATTATAATAGGGTAGTTTCGCACTCCGTGCTAAAAAATGCAGCACGGCGTGACGTCACACAACTTTAATGGTCTATATCTTTGTCAATTTTGGTCTAATTTACAAATAAAAAAATACGTGTCCCTTATTTTTGAATAATCTAAAAGACATTACATTTTTTAGGGCAACTAGCCCATTGGATGAACCGAGCGTTGTCATGACAATTGCACTATGGTTTAAACGGTGATAGCGCAGCGGAAGGCTAGCCCCAAATTCGAAAGGGTCGTGAGTTCGAATCGAAGTACCCTTCGCGCCCGAGTTCAACTCGTACTTGGCCGGTTCTTTTGTTTGTTTTTGCTATATCGCACAATCTGTGATATATTAAAGTGTCTAGGATTAAAAGAGCGATCCCCGAATCCTGAAAGCTTCGCTTGGGATGATGTTAGAAGAAAGTTACATGACATGACAGTCCATTACGCATTCTCTCAGTTTGTTACATGCGCAGCCAGTAATATCGTCTGAATAAACAGCACACAAACTGTGCAAATAAAACAGAAATATTACCCCATACCGTGATGTTTTTTACAAGCATGTAAAAGTCGAGTGTTTTTCAGTTTTTTTTATAAATAAAAAAAAATTAAAAAATATAAACTCGGCGTGAGTTATCCCCGAGGAGGTAGGCAGAGGCACCAATCACTAGAACTGGGCCCACGTTTTGCCGAGTTTATTAGGTCCCAAACGTGACAATGGCAAGCCTGTCGCCGTCACCCGGGCACAATTTATCAGCGAATGGTGTTGCTGTATAACTCAAGCAGTCCATCTGCTCTAGACATAGATTTTCTGAGCCCGATATCTAGGAAATTCCAATTCAGAAACTCGTAGTAAGAGAAATGAATTAACGAGAAGGAAAACTGGTCTCAAGCAGTCCATCTGGTCTAGACGTAGATATTCAGTGCCAGATATCTAGGTAGAAAATCCTCAAAGGAATACGGTAAGGGCTGAAGGAAATACCGCCACTAAGCGAGTGCTAGACCTGGCTAATGCCTTTTAGGTAGCTTATTTATTATTCCATAACGAATAAACTCGACGCTCCTACTCCGGGAGCTTGCCAGCAAAATATTAGCTGTAAACGGAGATTGAGCAAAATATTAGAAAACCTTATTTTAATAGTAAAATATAGATAATTTCAAGGAATTAGCCAATTAGGAATTAATTTTAAAGTTTGGGCTGCATCCGTTTAATTTGAAAATAATTCCAATAAATAAATTCAGATAAATAAGAAATCGGGCTGGTCCCCAAATTTAAAATCGCTTAGCGTGCTATGGAAAGGGCTATTCTCGGGGTTTCTCTTACATATCGAATTCGAAAGTAGGTGATCCGACAGAGAACCAAAGTAACCGACATAGCCCGCCGAATCAGCATGCTGAAGTGGCAGTGGGCCGGCCATATCACCCGAAGAACTGATAACTGAAGAACCGATGGAGTAGAGGAGTTCTTGAGTGGAGACCGCGGATCGGTAAACGTAGTGTAGGACGTCCTCAGACTCAGTGGAGCGATGATCTTCGCAAGGCGGCTGGCAAGAGCTGGATGAGAGTAGCCGAGGACCGTGCTCAGTGACGTGCAATAGGAGAGGCCCTTGTCCAGCAGTGGACAAGCGTAGGCCGATGATGATGACGTCTTTTCCCTTTACCTCACACTTTTATACTGCATCTCAACAGTATTTTAAGGAATCGTCTTTGCGGAACACTGTTCTAATACAACGACTCCCGGCCTACCAAAATCCCCGGTGTATGGGCAATATCCATAACCGTACCTACCTGTAATAACACAAGCGATTATGTAAGAACATGTTTACGGTAACACCCGTGTAATCTGGTAGTGTAATTATTATTTATTATTGTATGTACGTATAATATCTAGGTCGCTCAGGTTTGAAGGTAGCACCATCGCGGGATCGCCCCCGTTAGCCCAGAATGGTACCAAGCGAATAGTATTACTGGATTGTTTTTCATTAATCAGTAGCGTTATGTTACATAAAAAAGAACAATGAGCCCTTTTCAGAGCTACCTTAGAAATAATAGTACCTCCTTTGATCGATAAACGGCGCTGACGCCAACCCAAGGATGTTATCATCCATGCGCCAACCCTATCCGAATGAAGGAAGGCCAGCCAGCCAGCAACTAAGAAACCTGTCTCCATAGCGGATAATATGTGTAAACGAGTTGGCGGTGAGGAACGCGTCAATAAAACATCACGTTCTATTAGAGACTGAACTTTTATTCTTACCCACCTATAACATAATCGACATCTTCTTTCTTTACAAAAATAAACAAAAGAGGTTTACGCTAAGCACGAGAATACTTACTAATCGTCATAGACATTGTGACGTAACATCAAAACATCGTACCTACTCACATACTCAGTAAGTATAGTAAATTAATGTTATGCGATGATGCCTATCAAACTTATCTGCTATGTTACTCTAAATCGTGACCCACCACCTTTATACTTACCTACTTACCTATTACCTACCTTTTTTTTTTTTTTTTTTTTCTGTAATTCTATAGTTTAACAATTATATATAAACCTACCTATACATATTTTAACTCAACAATTAATCCATCAAAAGGTAGTCAATTACTTACTAAATTATGTAGTAAGTATGTACATTGTTTTTGTTTCGACTTTTCGACAATTAGTACCCACACCATTATTAAGGCTAAGAACTTAATGACCTACTTGTACTTTGTGCCACCGGATAGCCCCACCGCTCAGGAGGCCTCACTGTCCTGCCGGAACGAGTTACATACGCATTAGTATTTGATGATGCAACACCTGTAGGACCCTGACCTTGATCTTGTAGGACACTGGGGCTGTTGTTTACCGTTCTTTCCTTCGTTAAATCTTTGCTTAGTATGTCATCATACGGGAAGCGCGCGGCGCATTGCTGTGAATCACACCTGTTCTCGGAGTCCGGCCGCAAATGCCTGCGGTTTCTAATATGTAATAGTACCCCCATTGTCTAATTTTATTAGATAAGATCGAGTCCGCAAAATATCTAGTATAGTGCCATTCTCCCACTTTTTATTTATAAATGCTTTTACTTTTTGTCCCTTTATTAATTCCTGTAGATCTCTTGCGTTTTTATCGTAATATTTCTTTTGTACCGCCCTTCTTTTTTCCAATTTTTGTATTATTTGTTTTTGTATCTTTGGCCTAAGTAAAGCCGGGGGGCATGGCAATATACTACGTAATTTTCTGCTGTTAAGTAATTCTGAAGGGGAAGCTAAACTATTGTCTATTGGTGTATTTAGGTATTCCAGAAATGCCAGCCTGAAGTCTGTGTTTTCATAAGATGTTTTCCTGAGGATGTTTTTTATTGTCTGGATAGTTCGTTCTACCTGACCATTTGACTGGGGATACCTTGGAGAAGACGTTATATGTTTAAAATTCCATTCCTGTGTAAACGCCCTAAACACACCTGAACTGAACTCTGGACCACCGTCTGACATAAACAAATCTGGAATTCCTTGTCTACAGTAAATATTTTTAAGTTCTTCGACAACTTTTTCCGACGTAATTGACTCTAATTTTACAACTTCTACAAACTTACTGTAATAATCTACCACTAAAAGGTATTTTTGTCCGGAGAAATGAAAAATATCTCCCGCTATTTTGGACCAGGGTCTATCGGGAATGCCGTGTTGAATGAGTGTTTCTTTACTATTTGCTTTTTTGTATGTCAAACACGCCTGACAATGAGAAATCATGTCATTTAGCTGACTGTTCATGTTAGGCCAGTACATTATTTCGCGAGCACGTAATCTACACTTTTCCGGGCCCAAATGTCCTACGTGAACCTTCTGTAACATTTCCTTGCGCATACATTTAGGTATAACAATACGATCGCTTTTCCACACTAAACCGTACGTCACAGTTAGCTCATCGCGCACATCCCAGTAGCAACGCAAAATCTCTTCTGTCTCTTTCCTATGAATCGGCCATCCTTTTCTTATGCGCTTGATTAATAACTGCATTTCATTATCATTACTCGTGCATTTTTGAATTTGTAAAAAATGCGAGTCTGTTAGTGGATTATTACAAGCAACCGAACATATTTGCGCCTGAGCCTCGAGGTGATCACGTGGTTCTGGCTCGTTGTTAGCGGTTGACTCGTAGGCACGCGACAGGGCATATAGATACTTACCCGGTTTATAGACGAGGTTAAATGTGTACGGCTGCAACCTCATTAGCATCCTTTGTAATCTCGGTGGAGCACTGGAAACCGGTTTCTTTAATATACTAATGAGCGGCTTATGATCTGTTTCTATGGTGATATCTGTACGTCCATATATATAAGAATAAAACTTCTCACAAGCAAACACGCATGCATAAAGTTCCTTTTCTATCTGTGCATAGGCGCGTTCCGTTTTAGACAAAGCCTTAGAACCATAGCCGACTGGGCGACCCTCCTGGAGGAGGCAACAACCTAACCCATTTTTACTCGCATCAACGGACAGAGTCACGGGTTTGTCTAGTCTATAAAATGTAAGTGTTGGTGGGCTAACCAAGCATTGTTTTAACTGTTCAAAACAGCGCTGTTGTCTTACCTCCCAATGCCACTCGACTTCTTTACCTAACAGTTCCCTAAGAACTTGCGTTTTTTCGGACAGGTTAGGTATAAAGCTACCTAAATAGGTAATTAGGCCCAAAAATCGCTCTAAATCTTTAGTATTCTGTGGTTCCGGCATGTTTTTTATTGCTGAAATGTGGCTATCGTCAGGCAAGATACCTTTCTCACTTATTTTATGTCCTAAATATTTTATCTCCCGCAACCCTATCTTGCATTTCTTTTTATTTAACTTTATATTAATTTCGCGACACCTTTGCAAGACTTTTCGTAATCTTAAGTCATGTTCTGCTTTAGTTGGGGCATGAATTAGCAAATCATCCACAAACTGGCAAACACCTTCCATATCATCAAAGTACTCGAATAGTTTTCTATGAAACACCTCCGAAGCTGATGAAATACCGAACGGTAAACGTAAAAACTTATAACGCCCAAAAGCTGTATTGAATGTGCACAAATTTGTACATGACTCATCCAACTTAACTTGCCAAAAACTATGCTTTGCATCTAACGTGCTGAAATATTTGGAACCTGACAGACTAGCCATTATTTCATCCAGCGTTGGTAATTTGAAGTGTTCGCGTTTAATAGCATTATTCAAATCTTGTGGGTCTAAACAAATGCGGAAGTCTCCGTCGGGTTTCTTGGCTAATGTCATGCTATTGACCCAATCCGTAGGTCCTTCTACCTTTGCTATTATGCCTTGTTTTACCATATCTGCTAGTTTATTTTTTACGCTCTCTCTAAGGGCTATTGGTAATTTTCTCGGTGGGTGTACGACGGGTTGTACTTTTTCATTTATTTGTATCTTATATACTCCGGGTAAGCAACCTACACCTTGAAATACATCCGGATATTCACTTAAAATCTTATTGTCTTTTTCTTCTGCCTGTACCACCATTACTCGTTTAATTAAATCTAATTCTACGCACGAACTCCTTCCTAAAATTGGTGAGGAATCAACGTCGGCAATTATAAATTTCAGTATGTGTGTTTGACCTTTATTTATCACTTTTAAATTACATTTTCCTATAACTGGTATTTTTTTTTTTTATTTGTCTCTGGTTTCTTATGTGCAATAAAGAATATTCTTATCTTATCTTATCTTATCTTTATCACCTGAATACCCACGCAAGTTAACTGCTGACTGTGTCAACTCACTCTCTTTTATGCCGATATCGCTCAAAAATTTTTTTGGTAATATGTTAACATCAGCCCCTGTGTCCAATTTAAAATCTAGAGAAAATTCATTTATAGACAATAATGCCGACCAATCATTTTTAGAACTGTTCAAACTACGTACATAATCAGTGGAGGCTCCCTCGATGTAGTAGGCTTTACACATTTTAGCATAATGATTATATTTTTCACATTTGTCGCACTGTACTCCAAATGCCGGGCACTTATATAGATCATGATTTAGTCCACACTTGGAACATACAGTTTGACTACGGTAGGCAGATGTTTCTGTGCTGGCGGACGGTTGGGGAGCGCGCGGTCCGCGTCCGCGCCCACGGCCGCGCCCGCGCCTGCGACGGTCACGCGCCCCGCGCGTGCCGGAGGCGCCCGGCGACTGACCCGCTGCTTGCGCACACCGCGTACAGCGCGCTCTCTGCACCCAGTGTACCGACTCGTCGACTTGCTGCTCATGCTGAACACACCCGTGCAGCTGACACACTTCGTGGACGTGATGACTGGCTACTTCTAACTTCGCAAAGTTACTTGCTTGAACTCTTGTCATCTCTGCTATTTTACAGATATCTAGTGCTTTACTTAGTGTTAATTTTGGTTCTCTTAACAGCCTTTCTCTCATAGCGCCATCCTGTATTCCACAAATGAGTCGATCTCTAACAAGGTCACTGCAAAGATTTTCGAATTCGCAGGATGCTGCCATCTTATTTAGTTCAAATACGTACTGTTCTATGGACTCGTGTTCCATTTGGTTTCGGCAAAAAAATCTGTGTCTTTCTACTGTGACATTTTTTTGCGGTAGAAAATATTCATCAAACTTTATTACTAGCTGTTTTAGGGTTGTAAACTTTTCTGGAAATTGGTCAAATACTTCACGACACTTCGTACCGATTATATGTAAAAGGATGTTTATTTGCACCGGTTCCGGTTTTTTATTTAGCTCACAAGCCTCAAAATACACAGTAAATGATTTCTTCCAATTCGTCCAGCTTTTACTCAAGTTTCCTGAGGTTATACTTGACACGTTATTGTCAAAATCGAATGGCGGAGGAGGCTGCAGCACTGATTCCATTTTATATTTATTTTGCACTTTTTATTTTATTTTATATTTATATATTATACTGTCGTCTATTTTGCAGACATTCGTTTAAACGTAAGCCCGAAAATTAACCGGCTGCGCCATGTAAACGAGTTGGCGGTGAGGAACGCGTCAATAAAACATCACGTTCTATTAGAGACTGAACTTTTATTCTTACCCACCTATAACATAATCGACAATATGCAGCCAGATTTCTTTTTTTTCTGGTTACGCACTCAGAAGAAGGAGTACCATAGAAGGAGGAATAAAATAAAAAGTAACAGTTGTATAGCTGTCCATGTTACTCTTACGATAAATCTCTGCGCCAGAAAGAGACAGCTGTAGTGTACTCATGCACTAAAAATTTTACAATCGTACACGGTTACCACAGATTACTGAACAAAGCCAAAATCGATAGGGCTGGGACAAACACCATAAAGATGTCGATATTATTTATTCCGATCTACATAATCTGTGTATTTGTTAAAATTAATGTTGGTAATTAAGTATTAATATTAAATGATAAAAAAATCATAGCTCTTTTACACAATTTGCAAAAAGTATCTTTTCAATCCCATCACCATGTTTAATAGTGATTTTTCGGACCCATGGCTGTGTACCAAAAAACCTACGACTAAATTCCATTATTCCAATACCAATTAATTTAAATTACAGTCATGGGCCCATGATAATCGCTATTATCACCATTATCTATCTATCTAATTATCAATGTATTTATCTCTAAAAAAATATCATTTTTCCCTTGGTGGTGCTAGTGAACCAGCTGGAACCCCTTACGGTTATGTTATTATGTGCTAAGTGTGGTACATACCATATAAGTTACAATAAATATTCATAAGTAACAGTAAGTAAATTCTACATCAGGTTTTCAATAATATAAATGGGACTAATAGGGCTATAGCGAATCGAAGAAAGATTTTACCGAGTTATGTGGTAACATGGCAAAATGTATATGTACGGCGAATATAGAACCTTTTTTTAAAATATATTTGCAAATCATCAATAATCACCATATACAGCGCCACCAAGTTATCTGTTCAGATGGGTAAAATTGTAACTAAGTAATTAATTGTAAATCCTGTTCCCCATTTTTTGTTTTATTTATTCATTTACTAAGATTTATAGACATATGTTCATTAAAATTGAAAGATGGGTTAAAATATTCTCATTTTTCTAGGTAAATTTCTCAAATGTTACTACTAAATTCTCCACTAGCGCCGCTATCAACTGAACAAATGAGATGGTGGCACTGTAAGAAAGTATAATGAATAAAACAAGACCAAAATAGGAAAAACTATTTAATAACATAACATAAAATTTACACACAGGCACATCGATTGCTTCTGGCCCCACACTAGGATACCCTGTGTCGTGTTAATAGATTACGTATTTGTTTCCAATAAATACCTACCACCTAGCATAGTTACTCAAGGCACCCGTTGTAATAACATCACCAGTCCAGGTTCGATAGAATAAAATAAAAATTAAAAACCAAACGATTTATTGGTACAAGATTATTTGGCATCAAATAAAGTACGTAGTTTCAAGCTTTTCACATAAAAAGTGGCAGGCTGCAGCTCAACAGAGAAGAAATTAACACGTATTACTATAATGTATATGTTTTTTATCCCTGACTTCTGTTTTACAAGTACCTATTAACGTTTTTTTTTCACAAAAATGTGTCAGCCATAATGTAAAAGATAATATAATATTTTATGAAATTCAAATGAAATCAGCTTGGTTGCAGCTCACGAACGTTGTCCATTTCCGCGGAGGGCGCAACCTGAAAATTGTTTTTATTTAAGTACTTCACGTTGATAACTTCCACATAAAAAATAATAAAAATCACTTGCACCAGAATCAGACTATGATAGTATTAAACTAGTTATGACCTTTAACTGCTAAACGTTGTCCAGGATAGAAAATAACACCCAGTCAGGCAATAATCAGGGAAACATTCTACAAGTGATATACGGCGCCTTGCAGGTTGGAATTGACAACCTGTTTTATTATCCAAGTGGAGTAACCACTAGACCAACGAGACAGTCGGGTCTCATGTGAAATTCCTGATGTACATACATACAGCAAAACGTGCACCTCAGTCGACATAATTATGCAGTATGTAGACTTTATTTTGTTTTAAGTATCATTATAATGTATAATTATAACCTTACCAATGATCTGCGGGCTAAGGAGAAGCGTAAAGTAGGTACGGCACTTGTTTCCAACCTACGCCACTTGCTATTGTTTATGAAACAGTCGCTTGCTGCAAATGCGGTGTAAATTTTTCCAAGACTACTTTGTACGTGATACTGCGTCATCGACATTTGTTATTTTGTGCTGTCTTCGGGTAACCTGCAATAGATAATTAACAATTAAAACAACTATACGAACGCAAGAAATAACTAAATATGCTCTACGAACTATCGATACTTTTTTTCACTGAGAAAGTGGGAAAGTCCCATCCCTATTCCCCTACAACAAACAACAAACTTGTATTATGATTTATATCGAAAATATCACAATAATCATGATGAAAACACCATTCTCTAATAGCTAATTTGCAATTCTAGTAGCCCATAGTTGAAATCTTAGAGAAAATACCCTTTTAGGTACACAAAATTGAGACTTACCGGTGGAAGCTGATGAATGTTGTTTCATTATCTTCTCGGGAAGAATGAGATATACATTCTAACACAACACACGCCATGCCGATGGTTACTTATACTATATACCATGAGAATCCACTATAATTCACTTCAAATGGTGCTTTAGTAAATATAAAATACACAAGCTTCTTGAAAACGGCGCACTCCCAAACCTCTTGTCAAACACACTGCCAAACACAGAACACCCTCTGCCAAATCAATGTCATTGGGCGGCACATTGCATGCCGTCATTTTCTGAGCCGTTCTAATTTGGTCGCGTAATGGTAACCAAAGGTAACCAACTGACGTTTAAGGGTTGTACGCTCGAAAAAAGCAACAAAGACACGACTATATTTTTCTCTTTCTAACACATAGCTTGCGGCTATTTAGATTGACGAAACAGACTATGTGGCACGTTTTCATTTTTTAACGCTCCTTCTATGGTACTCCTTCTTCTGAGGTTACGCATATAAAATCTACATTCTACTCTATGGTTCTGTCACTTACTCAAAGATCGGGTTTTTTTTTACATAGAATAGAACGAAAAACTATAAAAAATTCCTGTATACTCGATGACGCTCCTTGCTCCTTGCCGCTCCCAGAAGGGATTGCGGACAACGCCATCTAATTAATTTTGGTGAACCTAACTGACAGCTGTCAAAAAAGCGGTCCTGAAAAGGGCTCATTAAAAAAAACCACTGTTATGGTTAGGATAGCAAAGCAAAGGGCAAGATTAAAACTGCCCAAAACCGCCGCGCGTGCATGCAACGACTAATGAACGAATGTCGCTGGAGCGAAAGAGTTCTGTCAGGATCTGGTCTCTTCCTACCCCTCTGCGATACAGGCGTAAGTTTATGTATGTACAGTCGACAGCACATCATGGTATACACCCATGCACTCTACTCCGTTGCATAACGGGCGACTTTGCAACTAAAATGGGAAGATTGACGTGCTGTCGACTATACGTATTAATTCTTTATTTCACTTAAGATACTGGTAGTGTATAAAAGGTAGAGTTAATGCTCAGAGTGTTTTATACCACGTATGAGAATAGAATAGAATAGAAATGTTTATTTGGTACCATTATAAAAATAAAACTTATCATCTACACATTTACAAACTAAGAATTGGCACCAAAATGGCCTCCGCTCATCTTTGTGCCGTGGCCGGTGGCGACCACGACGCTGGTTTTCAGCGGATACCACAGTACAAAACAAACATAAAGTAACACAATTACTGACGCTATAACACAGAACATTAACGCCCATATGAGCATCGCGAGTCACTGAAAACATTCGTATTTTCAGCCTGGCAACACAAGTTACGACTCGTGATGATTTAAGCAAAATGAAGAGGCGTTTCAGGAACTCTAAGTCCCGGGAACTACCCCGGTTGGCTCACTGGTAATCCGCGCAGGCGGGCCGTGGACACGATTCGACTCCAGATTTGTTTGCGAGACATCAAGACTGTTATTTCTTGGGGTAGAGACGGCAGAGGAGTGGTTAGAGGCTGGGTGAGCTCTTCCGGACCGGTTTTAGTGAAGTCATTTACCCCCGACTGCCCGAACACTAAAGCCCTTTCTGCACTGCTCCGGTCCGGCGTCGGAACCGGATTCAGTCATGAGAAAAACATCGGATGCCGGATCATGCTTCTCCACTTCATCCGATTATAATCGGCAATGGACGTGATGCAGTGCTTTATTAAAATTCCTCGGCTTTTTCCACACATTCTATTAATGTCAATAAAATAGTAAGGGAACATTTTATGTAGTATGCGCGGTGCAAAAACGTATATTGTTTTTGTACGTCGATCACTTCGGCCCGGTAAAATACCGTTCTGATCTAGCAAATTATCGGACCGTTAAAAACAGGATGCCGGTAGTGGAGAAGCTTACTAGTATTCTTGTGTGTTTCTAAATCGGACCGGTAATTAACGTTTGCCGGACCGGAGAAGTGGAGAAAGGCCCTAACAGTCTGTTTTTTTGTATCCACTTTTGCCGACTGACAGCTGTTAACAATAGATAAATAGACTGTCAGCGTTCAAGAAACCGGTGTTAAGGCTGGCTTCCACCAACGCCATCTGACACGAAACTACATAATATTAATAATTTAGTAGATTCGAACGAAATGGCACATCAAATTGAAGAGCGGAAAAAGTCAGCTGATCCGAGTCGACGATCAGATTATCGAGTGTTTTCAATTTAAAAATGACCTTTCTATATAATGATAATGACGTTGTGAAGTAAACATGTTGATAATATCACCAATGGTCCGTTGGAAATCTTTACAGGAATATCTGTTTATCCATGGGTTGGGTAAGACCTGTGCAGCGAATAACTGAAAAAACGTCTCGCACCAGATATTTTCATATTTCCAGAGTCTCCATTGACAAATTATCAAATTCAAATATATTTTATTCACAGTTAAAACTTAATTTTACTTTATGAACGTCAGCGTTGTTAGTTTCACAATCAATAGATTATATGAAAAAACTAACAAAGAAACTCCACATTTTGTCGTTGCGCCTGGAAAATCAGACATTATTTTAGCAAAAATTTTTTATTTTTTTTATTTTGATAGTCTTTTTTCTTTCTAGTATTTGCTTTCTAGCTTGAAACTTAAAATGTAAATATTATCTATGTATTTACTGAATAAAAAAAGGCGTCGTAATTACGAAGTTATCAAGTTTTTTCTTTCTCCTCAATAGTTAGTACGGTTGTCGGTTTTTCCACGAGCAACGACGATTTATTCTTTAAAAACAGTTTTAGCTTAATTAATATATTACTCATGGATGTGTTTTGTTTATTTTATTTGTTTACAAAACTCAACACAGCACTAGTTAAGTAGTATAACATTTATAAATACAATTTATAATTAAATATAATTTTTTTTACATAGCCTGTTTTGTGTCCCATCCACTGCTGGGCAAAGGCCTCCCCTTCTTTCTTCCAACTCTCTCTATCTCCAGCCACCTCTCACCATCCCATCAATTTATAGTAGATTGTTAACCAAGGGCTGTATGACATCAATACGCTACTTGACTCGTATCAAATTTGACGCGATAAATGGATATTTCCTGTAGTATCTAACGTAGTAAACTGAAATATATTGACTTTGCTAAGTAAATATACAGGATGGCTGCAAAATTTGCAAATAAAATAAAATATTTTTAGATTTTAATTCGGAACGGTGAAAACACTATCCGCCATCTTGAAAGCACCTATGGTTTGTAAAGAAACATCTGTCAGTCGTGCGTGCGTAGGTTCTATTCTGTGGCGGTTCTATGTAAACTTGATGAAATCATGGTTGTGTTGTTGTTATTTCACTATGCTCACAGATCACCACTGATCAATAACAGATTTTAGGACTAGGTAAAGATCGTTTCACCAAACAAGTACCACGGTAAAATCCTATGGCTATAACATTAAAGGCTATAACATTAAAGCCAAAATTCATTAACTCATACTTCTTTCGTGGCACGAACTCTACCTTTGTTGAATGTCAAACTTTGTTTACAAACCTTTACGACTTCAAACCATAGACAAAAATGGCTGACCGCGTTTTTGGCTGTTTAGCAAAGCAACGTTTTAAAATAATGTTTTTGTTGCTTTTAGGTCCTCAAAAAATATACAAAAACATTTTTTGGTCTAATGGAAGAGATATTTAGCATTCAAGACTTACTTGAAAAAATAATCAAGTAGCGGATTGCATACGAGGTTTTTGGCGCCCGAGCGCAGCGAGGGCGCTTATACGCTACTTGCCTCATATCAAATTTGACGCGATAAATGGATATTTCCTGTAGTATCTAACGTAAGAAACCGAAATATATTGACTTTGCTAAGTAAATATGCAGGATGGCTGCAAAATTTGCAAATTAAAAAAATATTTTTCGCCTTTAAATCGGAACGGTGAAAACACTATCCGCCATCTTGAAAGCACCTTTGGTTGTAAACAAACATCTGTCAGTCGTGCGTGCGTAGGTTCGATTGTGATTAGGATTGGATTTAGTGTTTTTGCAAAAACTCTTCTTGTGCAGTTAGTGTCTTATCATTTTATTGATAAGCGCAATCATGGACGCTGGATTCGTGGAAGCTGATAGTACCGATTTGCCAAAACCAAATCAGACTTACATTGAAGTGATCTTCACATAAATACTCCCAAGTTTCAGTCGATAAAGAATCGGGGTCTCTCTTGGCAAATTTGAGCCAAGTTTTTCGTATGTTTATTTCACTGGTACCTACACGAATCCGCGACTTTCCGGCGGTCTTTATTGACGTGTTTTTGTATTCTCGAATAATGATAATTGATATATTTTGCATGTAAACTCGATGAAATCATGGTTGCGTTGTTGTTATTTCACTATGCTCACAGATCACTAAGATTCTAGGACTAGGTAAAGATCGTTTCACCAAACAAGTCCAACGGTAAAATCCTTAAGGCCATAACAATAAAAACCATTCATTAACTCCTACTTCCTTCGTGGCACGAACTCTACCTATCGCACCCTTAAAACATAAGTGGCACTATACAAAAAATGCTATTTTTTAGTTAAGTATACTGTCAAAATACGTAAAACGAAACGCGCCTAATGCAAAGACCCCTGTAGCTCTAACGCGTTTAATTTTCGCTAGATGTCGCTAGTGTCACTTATGAATTTGTAACAACTTGTGCGGTCGGTAACTAATAAACCGGCATTACGCCAGATCGCGACAAGTCACCGGAGGAAACCCTTGTCGAGGTGAGTTAAAAACTGGCACATTGTGTTAAGTGTCACTTATTAAATAATTTTGCTTTCGAATATTTACAGTGAGTAAGTGCATAAGTGGCAGTTTGAGTTTGATGCCAGTTATTTAATAACTTTAATTAGGATTTTGTTTTTATACGAATTCAATAACGGTCATTTTCTGTAAAGCGCCATTTAATCGATGAATTTGCTTTCAAATATTCGCAGTGCGTAATTGCATAAGTGGCAGTTACTCAAGAATTGCAACAGCTGTATAACCAAAAGTTAGATTTATCCGAAAGAAAGAAGAATGACGTGAAAAGTCTTCTAGATGCTGGTTTGATACCCAACTTTTACAATTCCTACGTTGACAGAGTATTGAACTAGGTGGGTAGTGTCCACCCTTTAAAAATTTAGCTGATTTATTATTTGTAAGAAGAAGTATTTGATATTATGTTTTTTTTTTGTGATCTATTTTACGGATACTGTTACTTTATTAATATTTTTCTCGGTTCTAGAACTTAGAGCTTTAAGAACGAATTGCTATAAGACTACTGGTTTTTACATAATTCAGTTTTCCAAGATTTTATAGTATGTACCTACCTATTATGATTTTGATACAATATTTTCTTTATAATTACTTACGGTTTTTTGTGAAAAACAATATTTTTAAGTTAGGTATTATAAGTTAAATAATATTTTTGCTCATTCTTGTGATTATTAAGCCTTTAATACGCTGATTTGTACGTAAACTTTACAGTTCCTACTTTGAAAGACTTTTAACCTTAGTATTTAATTTGGAATACCTCTAATAATTTGTATTGATTAGTAAGTAGGTAGTAGGAACAAGATTTTAATATAATGTTGTTTATAATAAAATTACGAATTTTATTCAAACACAAATTCTGTGAGCGTGTGCCAAATAAATAGTATTCTTTATTATTTCAGTAATAATATTGTTTCATTTGTCTCTTTTTTATCATTACAATGTAGGTAAAATAACAACTTAGAGGTCATTAAGCAAAAAGTTTTGAAAAACTATGAAACTATAACCGACACTATGCAAAACTTTTTTTTTAAATACTTCTCCATTGATAAATAATCAATTATTTTATTGTATGCCTCTGGATTCTGAAATAGCGTTAGTTAAACTGTAATTTTAAGCCGATCACGAGGCTTTATTTACATTTTTTTAGTTCCATATCACCCATACAATACTTAAAAAAACTTAAAACGGCCATACTGTAAAATGAACATTTTCGTATAGTGCCATTTATATTCTAAGGGTGCGCTATGTTGAATGTCAAACTTTGTTAGTGATGGGACTCGAATCACCTTTGATTCGAATCACGACGGTAAAAACTTGATTCGAATGAGACTTTAAGTTGATTCGAATCATAGCTTGATTCGAATGGTCGAGTTGATTCGAATCAGTAGTTGATTCGAATCAGATCGCTGATTCGAATCAGTTTGTTGATTCGAATCAGATTGTGGATTCGAATCAGTTTTTTTACTCGAATTATTCATTGCGCGGCAATCTTACCTGACCGATGAGACAAGTAGAATTTGTTGAAGTTTTTTTTTTTAAACAGTTATTGTTTTAGTTTTGTCTTGCTTCTATGTTACTGATAAGGTATTAACTTTTTCTTATGTTAAACTATGAAGTTTTTTAGAAAGTGGTTAAAGTGAATTGGTGTTTAAAGGGCTTATTCCACTCTGACCCACCGAACTTGTCAACTGGTTCTTTCCATTCCACATTCCACTGCATTATTGTTACCTACTTTCGATTATAACTTTTTGTTTTGATAGCTTTGAAATGTGTTTGGGATGTATTATTTGTTTTATTTAGGATGTGTTTAGATGGTTTTGAAATGAATTTAGGATGGTTTTGGGATATGTTTAAGATCGTTTTTGCATGTTTTTGGGACGGTTTTGATATGTGTTTAGAATGTTTGGGGGTATAATTGGGATAGTTTTGAGATGTTTGTGTTTAACCTCTAGTATGCAGTATTAGAAAAACAACAGAAAATCTATTGTTTTGTGCAAATATGGACATAGCCGCAGACGACCGCTTAAGGCGTTTTAGTATGTATTTGGAATGGTTTTGAAATGTGTTAGCAATGATTTAGGGATATGTTTAGGATGGTTTTGGTATGTTTTAGGATGGTTTTGGGATGTGTTTGGGATGTTTTTTATCGATGATTTCTAAATAATACCAAATACAGTCCAAAACCTTGCTAAACATTATCTCAAATCAAATAATGTGCAAGGATATCCAATACCATCTTAAACACATTTCAAAACCATTCAACACAAATACTTCCCAAAACTACCTCATATCTCTGTTAGAAATAAAAATAGTAGTAGAGTTTCAGTTCATAGTTCAGTTGGTCAGAGTGGAATAAGTGAAAGAGTTGTGCTGGATAAGTTTTTTCAGAAGACATTTTAACACGGTGATAACGAAAAAGCGTTGACAAAAAAAAATTACATTACATGCTTCAAGTATCAAAAATTTGTGACCTTAAGTACTGTAGGTGTGTGAGTGTATGCGTGTAAGTGAAAATTAGTGTTGAATAAATAAATATATAAATAAATTTCATATAACGGACACATACCTTTACTTATTAAAATAATAACTAAATTTTCATGAAAACATGGAAAATAATTGGGTGTATTGAAACATTTACATTGAAAATTATTATTTTTATAGGTACATTTTATCACTATTTTCAATGCATAATGATGTCTCCGTATTGATTCGAATCATCGTATCGATTCGAATCATAATAATGATTTGAATCAACATATTGATTCAAATCAACATATTGATTCGAATCAGTATATTGATTCAAATCAACATATTGATTCGAATCAGCATAGTGATTCGAATCGAGGGTCGATTCGAATCATGATTTGAATCATCTTCCGGGTGATTCGAGTCGATTCGAAATGTCATTTTTGATTCGAGTTCCATCACTAACTTTGTTTACAACAGTTTGGAGTTCAAACCATAGACAAAAATGGCGGACCGCGTTTTTGGCTGTTTAGCAAAACAACGTTTTAAAATAATGTTTGTTTTGCTTTTAGGTCCTCAAAAAATATACTAAAATATTTTTTGGTCTAATGGAAGAGATATTTAGCATTTAAGGCTTACTTGAACAAAGAGTCAAGTAGCGGATTAGCCCGAGTATGCAATTGATGCTTACACCCGAGGTAAACACTCTGCTTTACATATCGATTGTGAGGTAAGTAAAAATACAAGAAATTCTTCATTTATAAAATCGGGGGTTAGATCCATGTCTTCGTCACTTGACATTTTTCAAAACTTTTGAGAAAGAACTCCAAAACACGAAAAAAAAATTACTTTCGCGCCTAGCTAGTCGACTGACTTTTTTACTCTTCACGATTTTATGGCTCGCAAGCGCGTCAAATCGTGCTGGCCAGTTTGATTTTTAAATCGATTTCAATTAACATACGATGTGACTGCGAAACAAATAGTTCTATATTTAAAATAAAATCTTCATAAATTTATTCTAATATTGTCTCGATTCCGATTCGAGTAAATAATCCATACCGAGAAAAAAAAATTAACTTTTAAAAAATATTCTTCTTGCAGTATGAGTATGACAGTTCTTTTTTCAAATTCCAAAACCTATGCTGTAATGATATCCATACCCCACCCCGGCATTCAGGGAAGCAAGTGAATACAGAGCAAGAGATATGTAAATATAATTTAATTTATAATTTATTTGTTGAACACTAGACACAATTCTCCTCTGGATATCTATGGCAGAGGTGTCGACCATTAGATAACTTACGTGTTTATCCTGTTTTATTAGTATTTATTTATTGACTAACTTATCAAGTCATTCTAATAGATCTCTGAAGAATATTTGATTCGAGGCATCTGTCTTGCTGTTAAACGCGGTGACACACACTGCTAAGTGGAAAAAAAATCTTAAAATAGTTATATTGTATTTCGAATAATATGACAAAAACTCCGCGCAAGAGAGAACACCTTTGTATTCACCCATAGCAGGCGATTTGACGAGGAAGTATTTCTGGAGAGAAATTGTTTTCTGTTTGTTTAATAACGATTTTGTTTATGAATCTGGAAATACTTCATGATGTTGATTCATCTACAAAAATTGTAATTACTACATAGGAGTACAACTTTTAAAGGGAATAGTCTTGATAGATGGTATTTAATTAGTAATTGCATAATAGCGGATTGTGTTAGAACCACCCAGATTTCGCTATGTAATTTGATACTGAGTAACAGTGTCGTCAGGTCAATGTGGCTATAACTGTCAAATACAGCTGGACAGTATGAGTGACGGTATTGTTACCGCCCTACAATATCTTATCTGTCTGTATTTGCTCGGCCGTCTTCTGCGAGGTGAAATAGCTCTTATAATTTGGAACATTAAATCGAAAATGGATCAAACACGCGACTTCAATTTGGTACACAAACTATGATACTATTTTTTTCGATAGTGTATGTAGAAATCGAGGGTTTGAGGATGGACGGAATAATAGCTGCATTTAATTAAAACTACGTACAGCTTGTCCAGAAAGAGTAGAAATTTTTGCTCAGACTTTTTGTCTGTCTTTGTTAATAGCTTGCGCTTACAAGCAATGAATAAATTAAAAACTTGAACTATTACATAAAATTAGGTATTGTGCTTCAATAAAATATAGTAAATGTTTTGACTTCTTAATAAAACAATCAGTAAACTTTCACTTCCGGTTTTTAGTGTTTTTGGACAAACTGTACCTTTTAAACTTCGTACTTTAAAATTTTTAATTAGGTATTCAGAATAAGTTTTTTTTTAAATTAAAAATTTGAATTACTAAGTAATCCAAGGGATTTTCCTTTTTTTATTATAACAAAAAATCATTGGTAAAAATAGAATAGAATAGAGAATAGAATAGAATTTTATTTATTACTGAATATCGTCTAACAGAGACAGTACTGGAACATATCCAAAATTTTGAAAATCCAGTTTTTTACACCAAAGGTTTCAAAATAGACTGCTCTAGACCGCTGCAATCTAGTGCAGTATACGAATATCTCGAACACTCCTTTTTTTTTTTTTTTTAGTTACTAAAAACCATTACAGTCCTAAAAGATCAAACCTTTGATTGCCAATTACTCGAGTATAGTAAATTTTGAAATGTTCCAGTACTGTCTCCGATAGACGATATGCCAAGTTAGAATTGTAATTGGAATTGGAAAAAATAATGCTTACACTAAGCAATTATGATTTTATTATACTTAAAAGTACATCCTAAATATAATAATAACTTCCAGACAAAAGCTTAATTATATAACTACAAATTAACAATTAAGATCGCGCTAAAAAAAACACTGGTTTTGAGTTTTATGTTAAAATAAAAATATTTTTAATTATGTTTTGTATAATTTTCTTCATTACATTCATTTGTATGTGCATTAATTTTGTACCTAGTTTTCCCTTTTTCCTTCACATTCCTATAAACAAAATTTATTAAAACACAAAAAAAGTACCTAATCTAACGGCAATGTCCAAAGCGAACGTCAAATAAGAAAACACCGCTAGTATACTTCTGAAAGCTGTGAAAACAAAAATGTTTATTTTCAACGACACTAATGTGGCATTCCAAATGGCTGTCGTTCGGTTCTGAAATTCAAAATGGCGCCATTAGTCTTCGCGGCTAAAAGTACAGTAGTAGGAAATTAGGTGGTCATGGGAGCGCCGCCATTTTTTTCGGTCTAAAAGGAAAGTATCGAGTAGGAAATTTTTCGATAATAAGCTGATCCATTGAATAGGCTATTTGACAGTGTGAAAAAAACAGTATTATTTATACGTATTCGAATAAATTATGTGTCTAAGAACCGCTTAAAGGCATTTTAACTAAACAAAAGAATTATGATTTGTAAAAAAACGCAACATAAAATTTGATAATTTGTATCTGCCGCAATTGTATCGAAAACGGTCTGGATTGCCCGATTCTAAGATGACGTCACAAGTCAATAAAAATAGCGTCGGTCATTCATTCTTTCTTACGTTTATTGGTTGGTTGACTGGGAAGTGACGTCATAATACCAGTGCGACGCCATATTGACCAAGATAGAGTTTTGGCGGCTTAATTAAAAAGTCAACGTTCGTTTGCCTTTTTTAGAAGAAATACACGAAAGAATTTTAAAATGACCACTTTCTGAGAACTCCATGAACACAAACAAACAATATGAGATGGCTTTCAGAAATCGGTCAAATAGCCTATTGAAGGATAAAACACACCAACGGGCTCGCGACGGTGGCGGTCCATACATACGTCATTTACGCCAGTAGTGTTTTGTATGGACCGCACCGCGACCGCGTAGGTATTTTTTATCCTTTAAAATTAAGAAGCAGATTAATGTTACAAATATGTCTACATGTTTGTCTATAAATTAGCCTAAAATTTACTGTGAACGCGTAAACGTACGTGCATTAATATTAACATAACCAGCCTAAGAATTTATGTATAATATGATTTATTATTTAAATAGAAAAAATAGACAGCAGGGAAAACTATGACCGAGAATTTGGCCAAAGATTTTGCAAATTTTCTAGTAGGTATCTTAGTATCTTCCTAATAAGGTACGTTTATCATCTCGTGTATTTACTTTTACCAGCTTTCAGTGGGCCAAAGTGCATAAAAAAAAACACTGGCAGCAATTTACAGTAGATTTAACAGAATGATATCGTAACCTATCAATCCACGGCCAGTCAATTTTGTAACGTAAATCAAAAATAGATTTCAAGCCGATTGTTCCATGAGTAACTACGACATTTCTTTCTTTTGGATTGTTCATTATAAAACTGATAACAATTTAAAAAGTACCCAAAACTGGCGTGCGTGCATACAACGACTAATGAATGCACGTAATGTACAAAACAAAAGTAGAAGAAATGTGAAGCAACTACGTAATGAATGTCTAGGAAGCGCATGTGATTTATTTGGAAAATTATATTTGTTCATTTAAGACACGAATGTCCAATTATATAATTTAATAGTATGACATCATAAACTTGGACGTGATTTTTTTTCTGTAGGTATTGTAAATAATTTGTAAATTAATATTGCATGCTATGTAATCTATAATACCTGTCAAAAAAATTTCATGCTGCTGCTAAGTGGTAAGATACATATACCTTGTTGCAATTAAAATCAGGTCAACTGTATGACATAGTAATTGTATTCGCAAATAAATTATTTTGAGTTTGAGTTTGATTTATCAGGATCGTGGAAAGTGGCAGTCCCTGGTCTGGTCTCTGCCTACCCATCTGGGATACATGCATGATTTTATGTGTATGAAAACAAAATTATAGACTTACTGACGAATACAATTTACCGTCTTTCACCTCTATTTCCAGCACAGAAATTTCCCTCCAAAACATCAAAGTCTCTTTTGTTTTTCTTTTTTAGTTTTAAAACAGTGCGTTCCGAAACATTGTAACTCGATGACAAAACTTCAAGGAAAGATTAGTAAGAATTTTTATCGTTTCCGATCGTTGAGTTACGTTCTGAAATGTCGGCCCGGTGTTTCTTAATTTATCTCTTTGCGGTTTAGATGGATTAGTGTTTTGGTAATTTATTAGGTTCACTCACGGGGTTTCCGAACGTTTTTTATTGCTTTCGTAAATACTCGCTACAAAACGGGAGGTTCTTTAAAGAGGGGACAGTGTTTTATTGCCAGTGATAAAAGGAACGGTTTTTACTGACCAATATTGGTTAAGTAAAAAAGCGGCACTCGGTTTTTATTGGTTTTCAAAGAATTCGTTCAGAATTTTCAACCAAAAGATGATGTCAACAGGAAAAATTTTCGACCTATAAGTATTTTTTTTAATTCTTAATTTTATTAAATACCGACTATGAGACTTAAGAGACAGATAGACTCACAAATTTATGATCGCTTATTTCAGATCGTTTTATATAAAAAAAATAAAAACTGACTAGCGCGAGTCGGATTCCCCCACCGAGGGTTTCGTACATACAATTTGTAGTTTTCGTATTATAAGTAATTGAGGAATCGAGTCCCCAGCTTTTCCCAGAGTCACAGATATTGTTTAAGGATTTTTTTGCAAACATGTAGTTGCAGATTTTTCCCTGTGTTGGTAGTAAACACGATATTAATTGTGAAATTTCAACGGAAAGGTCAACGGAAAGTACGCTATAAATCTTGATTGCCGTGAGTGTCGAAATATGCGTTGTTTTTCTTTTGTTTAAGTTAACTTATAAATTTCATTTTTAAATGCCATTGTCAAGGCAAGAGTATATGGTTTTAATTCCAACTCGGTACCTCCACCCGAGATAGAGGGCTTGACAACCAACGGACCTTACAGTTTGTCCAAAAACACTAGAAACCGGAAGTGAAAGTTTATTAATTGTTTTATTGATAAGTCAAAAAATTTACTATATTTATTGAAGCACAATACCATATTTTATGTGGTAGCTCAAGTTATTAGCGCAAGCTATTAGCAAACACATGCAAAAAGTCTGAGCAAATCCGTACTCTTTAATTTCTACTCTTTCTGGACAAGCTATACAAGGGTTGCATTTTTTCTTTTGGAACCCTAAAAAGAATAACTTTGAATTTTTTTCAAGGTTTCCTCGCGATGTTTTTCTTCACAGTTAGCGATGGCTATTGCTAAAATAAATTCACGATCGTAACTCAGAAAACAAAGCCGGATTGGATCCGACGACCTCCCGAATATTAAGTCACGTAGTAAAGTTGAACGCAACGAAATATACCTACTTTCTGTATCGTAGAAACTGAGTAAAACCGCCTAGAAATAGTTTTCGCTACATTGTGCAATGACGTAAACCCGCTTGTAAGGGCTCTCAGTACCAAAATGGAACAGAAGGTCGGTAAAGTTAGGTTAAAGGTAGAAAGTTAGGCGCTCTTTCTCTGAACCTTGGACTCGGCATCACAGACGGATTGGCACTGACCAGGATTTTTTTCTCCGGCCTAGGAGTCTCTTGCCAGCGATTTTTCCCATAATTATGACTTTTCGTGTGAATTGGGTGTCTGAATACATGCCCCTGGATATGCCATCCTCCTGCTTCGGAGTGCTTACACTGAGTTTTTTCATTCACTTTCGATAGCGAGAGCGTTTGCAATTTGTATAGGAGTGACAAAGCGCGCCACCTAGTTGTCTCTTTATCACTCCTATACATATCTTTATCTTAGATTTATAAGAAATTGTAAATGTTATTTATGAGTACAATAAAGAATATTCTATCTATCTATCTATCTATCCTATACAAATTGCAAACGCTCTCGCTATCGAAAGTGAAATGAAAAAACTCAGTATAAGCACTCGGATGACATTGCAAAGCTGGCTCTTCTTGTTGAAATGTAGATCCTCCTCTTTAGTAACATTTTGGGTTCAACTAATTGTAAGCATGCTCCTGTGGCACAATATCTAGTACGCTTCTATGAGTTTCCAAATATTTTTAAATGTCCTCAACTCCCGTATTTTCTTATCTTAATTTATTTTCTTTATGTTACTCGTATGGCGATCTCCCGATACAGTTAAATAGACCGTTATATCGAGATACAGTGCCACCATCTTATCTGTTCAGTTGATAGCGGCGCTAGTGGAGAATTTAGTAGTAACATTTAAGTTTACCTAGAAAAATGAGAATAAATAAAACAAAAAGTGGGGAACAGGATTTAAAATTAATTAGTTAGTTACAATTTTGCCCACCTCAACATGTAACTTGGTGGCGCATTGTCGATAATGTTACTTTTAGCGTATGTCTTCCTTGTCTTTGGTCAACTCTTGCCTGCCAGGTACCGAAATACGCGTATTTGGTCAAATCGAAAGGGTTGACCAAAGACAAGGGAGAATTAACTCTAAAAGGGAGGCTCTTGAATGGAGACCACACATCGGCAAGCGCAGCGTAGGACGACCAGCCACAAGATGGACAGACGATCTCATCAAAGTGGCAGGATGACGCTGGTAGCAAGCTGTTTCCAACCGGTTTTTTTGGAAATCCATGGAGGAGACCTATGTCCAGCAGTGGACTTCTTGTGGCTGAATGATGGTGATGATGAAAGGGGTGGCCGTTGCCTAGAAGCGAGAAAATCATGGCTATTGAAAAGTGTGACTTCTGCGCAACTTTGTAAGCCACAGCTCATAGACAAGCCTAATCGGTAACGTGACACCACGGTCAATGGAGGGTGGAATATCATAGGAGAAGCCTTTAGGCGCTGTAAGGTCTCAGGGTCCGGCCCGGCCCGCTGATCGACTTTTGATCAATTACAGTACGGTTGTCTTGCAAATTAAGGCGCAGTTTCTCAATTGAGGATAAGTAACTACCTAATATGTGGTGTCTCGGCCAATTCCTCCGAGAAGAGCGTGACAGAAGGTTACGCAAGTATTTACTTAGTGAAATCCAGAAATCGGACCTAAGAGGGTTCTTACGTAGAGCATGCGGTCTCGTTCGCACAATTTTTTTTTGCGATTGTGATAAAATGATTAGACTTTTGATTAAATTGGTCTGGGGCCGATTTCTGAATTGAAAATTTCGCTAAGTACACATAGTTCAGCTCAGCGACACATAGTTATTCTATCTATCTAATCAGCCCGTAAATAGAGCCCACTGTTGAGCATAGGCCTCTTCTGTTTCACGCCAACCCATCCGGTCCAGTGCTAGTCTCGTCCAATGTCTCCCAGCCGCTTTCACAATGTCATCGGCCCATCGGGCATAGTTATTGGACATAGATTTATTTTTATTTTGACTAAGACTTCAGTGAGACCTGAAGTTTGACTAGCCGAACCAAGAAGCGCCTAAGCTTAACTATTACATAGTCTGTTAGCTTTTAGAATATACCTCGGGCTCTAGAGTAGGCTTCGGTTTTCGCCGAAAGCACACGAGTGTAACACTACTTCCTGCTCTGTATAAAACTTTTCTTCACTATTTTGAAAAGTTATGTTAACAATACAAAATAAACCCTACCTTGTTGCAATATAGTCGATTCTATCCGATAGTAGCCGAGGTATATTCTAAAAGCTAACAAACTGTATGTACCATACAATAACTGCGTGCTAACCAGACTACAGACTATTAGTTTGGGGCATTAATTCGCATTATTGTATCCGAATCCGGCCATGTACGCCGGCGGCGACCAGTGCGTTTAATGGGGGGCAGACAGACATACTGCGGTACATTGTTAGTGGACAGTCGCTCCAGGGTTAGTTACAAAACATACGGGACATTTTTGAAGCCTGTACGTGTTACTGCAGAGCAGTGTCTCCAACTCTATTTGTCAAAATTACGGTATTGCTAGTCTAAAAATACGGTAAATGACGGAAAATTACGGTAGATCAAAAATTTAAATACGGTAAATTTACCGTTTTGAGCTTTTTTGTAATGGAAACAATAGGAAACCCCAGGAAATAGTGTTGCCATTTTAAACGTTGTTTTAAATAAAAATAAACTGTATGTAAGGTTGGTACGTAATCTTTCAAGGCGGCACTCTTAAAGACGAAATTACGGTAGAATTGAACAAACCACCTACCGAGTGCGTATACTGAGTTTTTTCATTCACTTTCGATAGCGAGAGCGTTTGCGATTTGCATAGGAGTGACAAAGAGACAACTAGATGGCGCGCTTTGTCACTCCTATGCAAATCGCAAACGCTCTCGCTATCGAAAGTGAATGACAAAACTCAGTATAAGCACTCAGTAGACATGTTCAAATTACGGTAGGTTTACCGTAATCCGCTACTTTCCTCTTTTTTCAAGTAAGTCTTAAATGCTAAATATCTCTTCCATTAGAACAAAAAATATTTTAGTATATTTTTTGAGGACCTAAAAGCAACAAAAACATATCTCCAACAGTAATTGATTGGTTTCGTAGTTATCTACAGGGGCGCCGGCAACGTATTCACGTCGAAGACGCCATCTCTGGATGGTGTAGAATATCCGCCGGTGTCCCCCAAGGTGGCGTGTTGTCCCCAATTCTTTTTGCCATTTTCATTAACAGTATTTCCAACAAACTATCTTCTTCCTACCACCTTTATGCAGACGATCTTCAGATCTACTCTCAAGGTAGTGTAGAGAAACTGGAGTCGGCTATTTATGCGACAAACCGTGACCTTATTCAAATATCAAACTGGAGCAGGTCTTACGGGCTGAAAGTGAACCCAAACAAAACTCAAGTTATTATAATAGGAAGCCCAAGATCAGTCCAAAAGGTTGACCAGCAGTCGCTGCCACACGTCGTTTTTGATGGGGTGACTATTCCGTTTAGCGAGACAGTGAAAAATCTTGGCATCGTAATCGACACCAAGTTGTCATGGTCTCCGCAGCTGGAGATGGTCAGCCGGAAGATGTTTTCTTCGGCAGGCGCTCTGCGTAGACTCCGTAACTTTCTTCCTACTGCTACTAAGGTTGCGTTAGCCCAATCACTCCTACTACCAATTCTCGACTACGCTGACACCTGTTATCTTGACCTCACCGAGGAGCAATTAAACAAACTTGAGCGACTTCAAAATTTCTGTATAAGGTTTATATTTGGTTTACGCAAATATGACCACGTCTCAACATTTCGCGCACAGCTCAAGTGGCTCCCCATTCGTCTCCACCGGAATGCACACATACTGTTTCTTCTCTACTCTATACTGTTCAATCCAGCTACCCCATCCTACCTGAAGGAGCGATTTGACTTTCTTCATTCCTGTCATGGCCTATCTCTTCGCTCATCCCAATCCCTCCTCCTTAAGATTCCATCCCACCGTACCAATTTCTATGACTCTTCTTTCTCCGTGCAATCCGTTCGGCTTTGGAATGCCCTGCCAGAGGAAGTGCGGAAAGCAAAGTCCCTTCCTATTTTCAAAGCACTGGTAAAGTCTCACTATCTCGCTGAATAATGCTGTTGTTATGTTACTCTGTAACTTCTTTGTGTAACTTTCCTGTGTTATGTTGTATAGGATATATATTTATATATATATATATCTCACGTATGTATTAATATAAAAATGATATGTGTATTTTATGGTAAGTTTAAGTATTATATTGAATATTATACATAATTTTATGTAATTATTAAATACCTAATCTAATGGACCGAATAAAATCTGTAAGTCAGTTTGTTTATGTGCATATCCCCTCATTATACTTTTTGTACACTTACCTACCTTCTCTCTACATCTTTTCTATCCATCCCAAGGTTGTCTGGAAGAGATCGCTTTTAGCGATAAGACCGCCAATTGTATACGGCAAAACTTAGTTATATAAGTCTTATAATGTATTTGTTTGTTTTTCTGGTGTGTACAATAAAGAGTTCTAATCTAATCTAATCTAAAAACAAAAACATTATTTTAAAACGTTGCTTTGCTAAACAGCTAAAAACGCGGTCCGCCATTTTTGTCTATGGTTTGAAGTCCTAAATATTTGTAAACAAAGTTTGACATTCAACATAGGTAGAGTTCGTGCCACGAAAGAAGTATGAGTTAATGAATTTTGGCTTTTATTGTTATGTCCTTAAGGATTTTACCGTGGGACTTGTATGGTGAAACGATCTTTACCTAGTCCTAAAATCTGTTATTGATCTGTGAGCATAGTGAAATAACAACAACGCAACCATGATTTCATCGAGTTTACATGCAAAATATATCAATTATCATTATTGCATTATTCGAGAATGCAAAAACACGTCAATAAAGACCGCCGGGAAGTCGTGGATTCATGTACCCAGTGAAATAAACATACGAAAAACTTGGCTCAAACTTGCCAAGAGAGACCCCGATTCTTTATCGACTGAATCTTGGGTGTATTTATGTGAAGATCACTTTAATGTTAGTCCTGTAATATCAACGTACACAGAAACTGTTTTTAGCTGTAATAATGCTTGGTTTAATTTGGTTTGGTTTTGGCAAATTAGTACTATCTGCTTCCGTTCCGCTTATCAATAAAATGATAAACACTAACTGAACAAGAAGAGTTTTTACAAAAACACTAACTCCAATCTAAATCACAATAGAACCTACGCACGCAGGACTGACAGATGTTTGTTTACAAACCAAAGGTTCTTTCAAGATGGCGGATAGTGTTTTCACCGTTCCGAATTAAAAGCGAAAAATATTTTTTCAATTTGCAAATTTTGCAGCCATCCCGCATATTTACTTAGCAAAGTCAATATATTCCGGTTTCTTACGTTAGATACTACAGGAAATATCCATTTATCGCGTCAAATTTGATACGAGTCAAGTAGCGTATTACGGCGTTGATGGAGACACTGCTGCAGAGCACAGGTCGTCTTTCAGAGAGAGAGTGATGATGAAGATGGGCTAGATTATGACCCGTGCCCAACGAGGATTGGGTATTTGACAGGATGTCAAATGAGTTACTTTTAAAACGGAATTTTGTATGAAAATACTTGCTTGTGACGTCACTTTTCAGAGCACTCTTTTTACGTTTCATCTATTAAAAAATTGTAATAACTAGTAAATGATTAAAAGAGATACATTTTCCGACACATTTCGTAATTTTTGTTTTAATCGAGCATATTAAACAATTTATTGTTGATAGTGTCAAATACCGTATTGGCGATTGTAAGCGATGAGGTATGTCGTCGGTCAGAATCATTACCGGAACATTTCCAAAAATACGATTTTCGAGTTAAGTATGCGGAATGGTGGAGATTTTGAAGTTATTTCCGAATCACTAATGGTACAAATGAATAAATTTTTCTGTGTCACAAAAAGACTAATTCCAATCGAGAAACATGATTTACTGTAACATATCGATACCTTAATTCACAAACCAGCCAACTCCATATACGATTTCTGTGGCGCAGCGGTTAGCGCATCTGACTACCTAGCGAGAGGTCCCGGGTTCGAATCCCGGCTGGGGACAAAAAAAAAAGAAACCCAGGTCTTGTATGTTTACATGTTTGTGACTAGTGTGGGGCCAGAAGCAATGTATGTGCCTGTATGTAAATGTAATGTTATGTCATTCTAACTCAAATATATGAAATTTTTTGAAATCTTTAATATTCAATTGGACGTAGTTTAGAAAAAAGGTTCCAATAATGTTTCCAACCGACGATGTGTACATTTCAGACATTCAGATTTCCTCACGATGATTTCCTTAACAGCTGGCGAGTGCCACCAACGACCTCCAGAACAAACTCTTCTCTCTTCCTTTTGGTTTCTTGGTTCGTCAAACAAGAAACTAAAAGTCACTGAATACCGCCAACGAGGGAAACAGCCTAAAGTAGCTACAAGATGATTTAAATATGCCGTGTTGACCCAACAAATTAATCTCATTTGAATTCTGAACGAAAACGAGGGAGACGCAGAATATTTAGGGGCCCGCAGTTAAGACGGCATCGCAACAAAACCCAAACAGGAGATGAATACTACAGTTTTTTAATCACAATCAGGGCAGAGTTTCATAAAACTATAATTTGTTGTTTATTATGAACATTTTATGTACGTACGTACATTGCGTAGCAGAGTCTTTCTACTTGTTAATCTGTTAGTCGAATGTGCAATGTACATCGAATTGTCCCAGTAAAAATTCTTAGAAACATACCCCAGAAGACGGAATCAACATATTTGAAAACACAAATAGTGTGAAATTAACATTATGATTACGACGATTTTGTTGAAATCAGTGTCAATTTTTTTTTTTTCATTTTTCATTAGTTTAAAAGATAATCTGATCGAATTACGGCAAGTGGCAGTCCCTACTCGCCAACCCCACTGGGATACCGGCGTGAGTTTGTGTATGTAATGAGTATTTAATTTAATTTGAACAAAGTTAATAATCATAAAAACCCTTTGTTTTAGGCACTAAACGCCATGTAACAATGTTTTTGGTCACGAATCTGTCTTTAAACTCCATCGCATCTAATAAAGGTCATATAAAGGCAACGGAACCACCTTGACAAAAAAATTAAAGACACTTCTGGAATTTAACATTTGACACTCGACCAGGTAGGAATAATAATTACAGATCTGTTTTTTTACTTTCATTTTTCAAGAATAACAGGAAAAGGAAAGGCGATTAGGTTAGCATTGCATTAGGGATCCGGAAAAGAATTTTAAATTATTTCATTCCAGCTTTTCAGTGTAACTTGTGAAATAATATACTGGATAATACTGGCTATATGTAATCAAATCACAAAATAAAATACAACCTTTTTGGCGCGTGAGTTTATAAGGGCGAAGGCTGGCCATGTCAGCCATCTTTGAAAAAGAAAAAGGAAATTGTTTTCTTTTTTACGATGTCTTGCACTGCCAGTGTTTTTTTTTACTGGGTAGTTTAAATAGGTAGTTTTACTTTTTGCATATTAGGACCTAAATAACGTCGATGTTCATCATTATAAAAAAATATATAAAATGAAGCTAAGATTTAATCATTAACTTACGACGGAATGAGCTATCCAGCCAGTCTAATGGATGACTCACTTGTTACACATACGTACCTGGAACAAAAAAAAACACAAATTAACTTTGAGTCTACTAACAATTTTGTTTAATAGAATATTGAAAGAAAGAAAGAAAGAAAAAACGAAAAAATATTTATTTAACACCACAAAGACATAGATATTATAACAGTGCTTTAACAATAAACAAAATAATTAAACAAAAACACAGAATAATTTGAGAACAATAAGGGACGCAGGGTATGTCTGTGCAGCACTGATTTTCAGAATCAAAAACTCATCAGACGCATCGATGACAAACTCATCGAAAGAATCAAAAACTTTTATTAAAAGTAACACAAAGAGTTAGACTTAACTTAATTAATATTGCAAGTTAAGTTCAGTCCGTTTCAATATCTAGATTATTTTGGAGATATTTAGTAGTTTGGAGAAGTTAGCATATAAAAAAAAAGAAAAAAATCACTAACATATTTTTTATTTATTACTCATTATTTTTTCATATCAAGCGTGCCTTCTAAACGATTCTGTGTCGCTGTCTAATATAATATTAAACGGGGTAATATCTCAAATTAAGACAACATTCTTTGACTGTAGCCTCCCGGACTATTAATTATTTACGTCTAATACCATCGCTTTCGCTGTGCCATAGACGTAGAAACGTTTAGATATGGCAATCCCACGACTTCTGCGTGGGATTAGTTTTTTTTTTTGTGCCTACATTTGTAGCCTGTTGTACAAATGTAGCCTACAAGAAAATACTTTATAGTATTAAGCTCGCCTTTGTACAGATATTGTTTCTTGTGCAATAAAGAATTTTCAATCGATCAATCAATTTGTCCCACCGCAGAGCACAGGCTTCTGTCCGAGAGAGAGACAGTGAGGAATTACCACGCGTGCCCACCACGGATTGGCAATACGGTATTTGACACTATCAATAATAAATTATTTGAGGTCCTCGATTAAAACAAAAATTACAAAATGATTCGGAAAATGTATTTCTTTTAATCATTTACTAGTTATTACAATTTCTAAATAGATGAAACTTAAAAAGAGTGCTCTGAAATGTGACGTCACAAGCACGTTTTTTCATACGAAATTCCGTTTTAAAAGTAACTCATTTGACATTCTGTCAAATACCCAATTTAAAGCGCTGAGACATATTAAACATGCGGATTTCCTCACGACGTTTTCCTTCAGTAAGAAAAAAAGAAGGAAGAAAGAAGTATATTTACTTATCGCCACACAGACAAGACAAGTCATAAAAAAGGAAAAAACAGACAAGGCAAAAATACACAAAAAAAATCACGGTATGCGAGTGGTATTTCTACTATCTAGATGTACCTAACTCTACAAATGTACGTAAGTAAGAAGACAAAGTAATTGAGAAGTTTAATGTGGGATACGAATGTAAGAGTTTGTAGCTACTTGCTGCACCAGCGCATACGTCTCAGCCCCCCGCAAAATTCCTTAGCAACTGGCAGGAAATTATCTGAAATCACGCGGCGCGGCGCACAGATTATACTTACGTGCACCGCGCCTCGCAGATTCACCCCGCCCGCGCCCCGCGAGCTTGCAGCGTGCGGCTACCTAAAATTCCTGTCGCGTGATTGGACATTATTCTCACGTTTTTATTGGTGTAATGTAAATTATTTTATTTGTTTGTGATTGGTTAACTTCGGATTAAGTTTTGTGTAAATATCGCCTGTAAACAAACCCTTAGTCATTCCATCTTCAAAAAACCGCTTTTAATTTATCGCCAGCGCTGTGTAATTTGACGAGACACTTCATTTAAGTATTTACTTAGTGAACATTCTCAACTCGGAAACCGGCCCTTATGGCCGATTTCTGAATGAGGTCTTTGCAATTACAGCTGTCCGTTGAGTTCATTAAAAAAAAAACTAGATGGCGCTATTGGCGCTGCAAGAAGACCAAAATGTCATCATGTTTTTAGGTCTGTGGTTTTAATCGTTATTAATCTGTGATAGTCTAAACATCTCTTTGTAGTCTGTGATTTAAACTACTTTGTTTATTACGTACGTACGTAAATTGTGTCTTTGCTCATGACTAGCCCATGCATTGTGCATTTTTGTAAAAACATAGGACAGGAACCACAGATAAGGTACTGTGATGTCATGACGTCAGCACCATCTATCAGTAATTTGCAGTACTATTTTTTTTAATGACGCTCTGAAAAGCCCTCATTGAGAATTTACACGAAGTAAATACTTAAGTGACGTTCTGTTACGCTCTTTTCTAAAGAAATTTGACGAGACAGCAATACAGTTAAGTAATTGCTCAGCGAAATTCTCAATTAAGAAATCGGCCTTTAGTACCTAAGTTACAGAGCCTTCATCACGGTCCAGTCGGCAGGTTCCCAGGCATTTTCCTGAACTAGGGAGGAACTACCTTAGCTAGGTAATAAACTTCGCCTGCACCTTTTAGAAGTTACCCGAGGGTAGATTCAAATAAAGTCAACATCCGAAGATACTCTTATACTCGTATAACTTTGTTCGAAACTAGCTCTAATGCCGTACGCGATAATTACTAACCAGGGCAGTGCACAGTTGGTTTTTGCAGGATAATATTATTATGCTGGCTTGACAAAATTAATGTTGCCAGTTCCAGGATGTGATAAGTAACTAATGATAATTAATAAAATAATTTAATTAATAATTTGGTAATGATAATGTTACCCCATACACTGTTCCAATCATCGTTGGTGTCTAACACTCAAAACTGACGAGGTATTTATCGGCTTTGAAAATAGGTAGCTAGCCGAGAAAAGTGTAGATAGGTAATAATAATAACACAGGCACATAGTCTCCTATTATCAGTTTTTTTTTGCTTGCACTTTTGCCATCTCACAGCTCTGTTAACAATATTTTGACTGTGCGAGGCCTCCTGCAAGTGCAAGCATCAGGTTCAACAAAAATCAGAGATTGTTTTCAGAAACCTCTCAAATAGCCTATTACAATAAACTATGAAATGGTATTTCCATGAAATCCCAAAACTCAACGTCAAGCGGGTGAAAATACAAAAAAGAAATAAAATTGTGTTTAAAATACCAAATTATTTGGCAGCATAAAGCATTTAAAAAAAATTGAAAAATCCTGTTGCCACAAATCTTTACTTTTTCCATTTTTTTTTTTGTTTTGTAACTCTGAATAATGCTTCTTTAAACTGTTAACAAAATTTCAAAACCAGCTGCTCCAGCTTGGAAGAAAAGGAGAATAAAAAAAAAATAACTCAAAAAAATCCCCATTTTTAATTGTAATTTTAATTATGTCTGTGAAATTTCTTGAATAAATTTGGGACACCCTGTATAACAGAAGTACGTAATACGAGTTACCACGTGACCCCACCTCCTAAGGTCAATTTCAAGCGTCTGAGTGCGTTTGATGTATCAATAGTTTTACCCCAAATTGTAGACAGAGCTGCCTAGTTTCCTACCTCGTCGGGTTACAAGCGGGAGTTTATAATTTAAAGTAAAACAATAGTTCTGTTTATATCAAAGGACCCAATATTATCCACTGCTGCAACACATTGCGGCGCAATAGTCTACCGGGTGTCATAGAAAATACTAATTAGTCCAAAAGTTCCAAGTCCCGACCCGCCATTCACAAACTGTGGCTTCAGTACAAACTGTTAACAAACATAAACTTCGCCGGCTGTAGGTAGGGTTGCCAGCGTTGCCCGGTTGGACGAACAAGTCCTTTTTAAAATTTCAATCAATGTTAATTTATCATTGACTACCGATGGTCTAGCCTAGGGGTGGCCAACTTGGTTAGACCCAAGATCTCCAACAGGGTTTCGTTAGTAAACATACTAACGAAACCCTATGCGATCTACCCATTACATACTTCTTGAAACCTTAAATGGAAGATAATTCGGTACACAATCATGTAATTTTTTTTAAATTTATTAAGAGAGAAAATATGAATCTGCAAATTATTCGTAGCAACTACTACTTAAAGAATCCAATATATGAGCGTCTGTCAAGCGAGAACGGTGTTTACTTTTTGTTTGTTTTAAGTAGGAAAATGCTGACTCACATAAATATGTTACTCAGCCAAAACACGAATGAAGTTCTTCAACACATTTCTTCATTTTTAGATGTTTTTCGTTGGAAACCAATGCCCAGAAATTTTGACCTGAGAATGATCTTGCTTTTAGAAATATGTCGCAGCGTTAATTTAATTAATAATATTTCTAATAATTTCGTTTTGTAACATCATCATGTGCTCCATTTGAAATGTCAGATACCTACATTTCAAATGGAGCACATGATGTTCAAATTTTGTAGCTAATTCATAGATATCACTATGATCAATGGAATCATTAAACGGATAACTGATGAACAAACTTCTCAATTTTTCTGAAATCACTATAGCAAATTTCAAAGTCTGCTACCACTGCCCTAATTTCTGTCATGTACATTTTTTCATTTGTGTGTGTCTCAGAAGTGAAATTGTAGGTAGGGTGTTTTTCCATAATTATGATCCTTGATGTTCACAAATTGTTCAAATTTTTTCTTCTCTATGTCAACTATCATAGACGCTGTTTGACTTTGAATTCTTGAACTCATCATTTCTGTTAATGTTTTATTCTTGCCTTGTAGATTCAGATTTAATGTACTCAGTTTTCCAGTAAAATCTGCAAAAAGCTAAATCATATTTCCTAGTCTACGTATTTATATTTTTTGCCTTGCCACGATCGACTGGACTAACAGCCGCGATCGACCGATCGATCGCGATCGACCTGTTAGCCATCCCTGGTCTAGCCGATAAGGCATTTAACTACCAAGTCAGAGAAAAATACAATACCTACAATACAAATAAACTTTTTTTCTCTATACACAAATTAAGTACAAATAGATGTGATACAATATGGTACAATGGAAGTAATTTGTGGAAAGAATGGGTTCTGAACTAGATCAGAGACCAAAATCTTATTGAAAACTAGCTGTTGCCCGCGACTACGTCCGCGTGGGCTTTAGTTGAGTAAAGAGCTTGAAAATAAGATAGGGATACTTTTAGCGCATGCGAAAGAGCTTTCATACTAACTTCGCAACCCCCTCTTACACCCTTAAGGGATGATTTTTGAAAATATATTTTACCTGTGTTGCATGACTTTCAATGAAGGACTTTCATGCTGAATTTCATTCGAATAACTTCAAAAATGGCTAAGTTTCATACTAAGTTTGCACCCCCCTTTTCCCCCCTTAAGGGATGATTTTTAAAAAACTATTTTACACGTGTTTCATAATTTTAAATGAAGATCCTTCGTACCAAATTTCATTCGAATAACTTCAAAAACGGCAAAGTTTCATACTAACTTTGAACCCCCATTTTACCCCTTTAGGGGATGAATTTTCAAAAATCCTTTCTTAGTGCTCCCCTAGGCTCCCTAAGGAACTCCCATGCCAAATTTCAACCCCCTAGGTTCAGTAGTTTTGGCTCTGCGTTGATTCTAAGTCAGTCAGTCAGCTTCTCGTTTTATATATATAGATAGATAGATAGATGTATTTGAAAAGTAAATTTTCGTTCGCCTTTTTTGCAAGAAATACACGAAATAATTTAAAATTACCACTTTCTGGAGGACTCCATGTACACCAACAAAAAAATTGAGACGGCTTTCAGAAATCGGTCAAATAGCCTATTGTCTACGTCTATAACTAAAATTAATATTAGCGGACTATAGTTTATATTGGGTGCGTTTTTGATCGAAAGTACGATTTGTCTTTAGATAGATAGAATATTATTTATTGCACAATAGAAAAAACAAAAAGAAACACAAAATATTTACAAAGATTCATGGTACAATTGGCGGCCTTATTTATTTATTTATTCTTATTTATTTGGAATTTCTTCCAGACAACCTTACAATGGAAAATTGCTGAGAGAAATTTGAAGGCTTTAGGCGTTCAAAATTATTCGATGTTTCAGTTGGTCCCAAACTGCATCGATGTATATTCTGAGTATATTCTACTGACCGTAAGGGTGATTCTCAGAAAATTGCCCAAATTGCAAAATTTCTTAGGCGCATTTTTTTTCATATTAACTCAATAAAAGTAACATATATTGTAGGTTTATTGGCCCCTGAAGATTGTATTGTAACGTATTTGTAGGTTTTGGTGGCATCTACTACAATATACAGTCTGTTAGCTTTTAGAATATACCTCGGGCTAGAGTAGGATTCGGTTTTCGCCGAAAGCACACGAGTGTACTGCATACTGTATACTTCCTGCTCTGTATTAAACTTTTCTTCACTCTTTTGAAAAGCTAAGTAAAGTTATAAATAACAATACAAAATAAACCTTACCTTATTGCAATATAATCGGTTTTTGAATGCGCAGTTGAGGTATATTCTAAAAGCTTACAATAAGTCTGTAACGTTTTATTAAGTTAAAAATGCGCCAAATAAAGTATGCAGTTCTGAGAATCACCCGTAACTTCCGCGAGAGTTTCAGCTTAAACTAACCCCAAGTTTACGCTAGGCACCGGTGTGATCCAGTTATAACCAGTTATTACTGGCCCGAGCCAGAATCTGGGTAATTAAAACTGTGCGGGCAAGTTTCTTGCTGCTTCCGAATCGTCCTTGTCTGGGGATATGGAAGTTGATGTAAAGCCGTTTTGTTCTGGAGAGTAATTGAATCGATGATTGTAAAAACCCACCATTTGCTGTTTGCAAAATTTGTGGGAAATGCAAAAAAACTGTCTGGTATAAAAAAAATTGTGTGTTTTACACTCAACTATTTTAAGCAGCCGTCATATTAATACGAAGGAGGGTTGATAGTGGTATGTTTTTACAACAACATTCGTAAATTTCGATTTCGCGAACAAAACTGTGTAGGTACTTAACCCTTAAATGCATGACAGCGTACTTTTTTGCAAATATATTTGCTAAGGGAAGATGCAATTCAAGGAAAAATAAATAAATAAATGTTTACGAGATAAATAAATGTTGAAAATGGCCGCGGCCTGCACAGCTATTGCTGTTTATTTTAATTTCTTTTTAGTTCGTAATTTGGCATTGATAAATAAAAATAAACAGTCCTGTCACTCTTTCATACAACTTTTACAGACTTTCAAACGAAATTTATTTTTTCGATACAAGATGCATTTAAGGGTTAAGTCTATTTCGGAAAAAATGTCGAATGGTGGGTTTTTACAATAATCGATTCAATTGATTGGTAGAATAGAATAGAGGTTTACAATAAAATGGCGGGTTTCGGGAAAGTAGTTTAATAATATTGTTTACATATTAGGAGTGGCCAAGGAGGAAAGCGTATGCAAAGGCTGTCGCGAAGCCAGTGGCAAAGAAAAATGTGGCAATGACGGACCTGCCCTTATATTATGTAACTTTCCACTCTATCGGGTTCATTTAGACAACTCGAAAGAGGCAAAATAAGTATGTATTTGGCGTTCGCAGTAGGAGTATGACATACCCACTGGGAATTACGTAACAGTAACAAGAGGTGGTGTGACATACGAGGAACAAAGAGGCTAAATCAGACAACTCCATACATTGGTGGAGTACTTACTTAATTGCACCCCTGGTCTGGTGTTTGCAATAAAGCTCAACAGCTTTTATTAACTTCAAAGCGCTGTTTAACTATTTACGTTTACCTCCTACCTACTCTTTAACAAAAAATATTGAACTTCAGCGATTATTGAACAAGGGAATTGCCGCCATCAGTCGCAAAAGGTCCAACTTGAGCTCATAAAACTAAACATTTACAGGCAAGCACATACATTGCTTTTGGTCCCATACACACCTCACCACCCTGTGTCGTGGGAACCAGAAACGGCGACATCACAGACATGTAGGCATCCTGGGGATTTTTGGCGGACCTCTCGTACGCATAGCAGGCAGATACGCTAACAGCCACAGAGTCTTCAGTAGCCTCGCGGCTCTACAGGGTGTTGATTTGTACAGTTTAGTCCGACTCAGGGGTGGTTATTTACATGATACTGAAGAAAAAAATAAAGAAAAAAGAGATTTTTTTTAGTGAAAATCACCTAAAATCCCCGGTTTTGCGGCGCCGGCGGCGAGCGCGCGGGCGCACTCTCCCGCCCCGCCCCGCAAAGCCCCGCCGGACCCGTCAATTGTAAACGAGAGAAGCTAAGCCATGTAACTTCATGATTTTTAGGATTAGTAGTCTTTGCTTCAGTATCACGTAAATAACCACCCCTGAGTCGGACGAAACTGTACTACAAATCAACACCCTGTATTTCACCTCGCTAACACGCCCTGTCTGCGATTTCTCGAGCTCTACGTGCGAGAGTTATCTTCAGAATTCTTAATGACAAGTCAAATAGGTAAGTATGTATACATGCTCGAAAGTGAGTGGGTGTTACAGTCAATCAGGGCCGCTTTGAATGAAACTACAAATCGTAGTTAACTATGTCAGTTTGATAAAAACTGCGTAGCCGATTAGTACATTATTGGGTATTTGACAAAATGTCAAATTTAAAAATTGTAATAACTAGTAAATGATTAAAAGAAATACATTTTCCGAAACATTTTGTAATTTTTGTTTTAATCGAGCATCTCAAATAATTTATTGTTGATAGTGTCAAATACCGTATTAAAGCCGATTTCTGAATTGAGTTATTCGGGATACCGCCGTTTAGCCAAAGTATTTTTCGACAAATTTTACTTCCCAATAAACTTATGGCATCAGTTTCATTTCCCAAATGAAACTTTAGCAAGTTTTCATTTCGCATTTTATTCATTTGGTCAAATTATCATTTCGCATAATTTTACTGCGTCAAGTTTTATTAAGACAAACGTTTATTATGCTAACGTTTTATTTTGGCAAGTGTTATTTTCAAATAATGGAACGGGGAGTCGGCGATGTAAAGAATACGTGACAACAGAAATATAGGTGCGACGACGCGCGTAGCGAAGCGGAGCGCGTCGGAGCGTTAGGTTCTCTATGTAAGATCGAAAACAGACTCAACTTTGATGCGTTCTTACCTTGCCTCTTGTTGCCTCTTTGGTAAAATGAATTTTGACCAAGTATTTATTTAGTAAACAATAACTTGCCATAATAACTTTTGCTAACTGTTTATTTGCTTTAAGTTGTTTTGAGAAATGTTTTTTTGCCAAGTGATAATTTGCGGAAAATAGTTTGGGAAGTAATACTTTGGTAAACGATTTTTGGCAATACATTAGTAAACCGAGTTATTCACTAAGTCTAACGCTCTTTTATGAGAAATGCGACTAGACAGCACCACATTTAAGTAGTTACTTAGCAAAATTCTCAATTCAGAAACTGCCTTTAGGGCCGGAACGCGACAGGGCGTGACAGAACGTTACTTAAATATTTACATAAAATCTGTAAAATGAGTTATTCACTAAGTCTAACGCTCTTTTATGAGAAATGCGACTAGACAGCACCACATTTAAGTAGTTACTTAGCAAAATTCTCAATTCAGAAACTGCCTTTAGGGCCGGAACGCGACAGGGCGTGACAGAACGTTACTTAAATATTTACATAAAATCTGTAAAATATAGCTTGAGCTCCGCGACAGCTGTCATGGACATTACGTCCATGAAGTTTTGAATTTTTTCACAGAATATTTGTACTGTGAAAACTCCGTACACTGCACACTATTCGATGTCTAAGCAATATCGTAACCTAGCCCTGTCAGTGTGACGGCTGTCGTGGAGCTCAAGCTATATTTTACAGACTGTAGTGAAAACTCTCAACTCAGAAACCGGCCATTAGTCTTTTTACTTATTAATCTGTGGATTAAACGGCTAGTACTGTGAACATCGTATTGTAATATTGAAATTACAGATATGATATCCATTAAAACTATAATTCCCATTAAATTATAAATTCATCTATTATTAAAAAAAGGTATCTATTTATATTTTTTCCGTTATATTTCTTTGTAGTAGCCCTGTTTCATCATCATCATCATCGGCTTGTGCTTGTCCACTGCTGGACATAGGCCTCTCCCATTTCACGCCAATGAGCACGGCCCTCGGCTACTCTCATCCAGCTCTTGCCAGCCTTGCGAAGATCATCGCTCCACCGAGTCTGAGGACGTCCTACACTACGTTTACCGATCCGCGGTCTCCACTCAAGAACTCGTCTACCCCATCGGTTATCATATCAGTTCTTTGGGTGATATGGCCTGCCCACTGCCACTTCAGCATGCTAATTCGATGGGCTATGTCGGTGACTTTGGTTCTCTGCGCTGTTTAATACACAGGGTATCCTAGTGTGGGGCCAGAAGCAATGTATGTGCCTGTATGTAAATGTTTATGTTTATGTGCTTAAGACTGTGTTAAGAGTATGGCCTTTCTTGGGTGGTTTTTAGTGAATCGAAAATTCAATTATGAATTCCAACTAACGTATTTTTCGAGGTAAGGAAGTGTTACCTATGAAATTCGAGAAATGAGATCCCCCGCATCTGAATTCTCGAATTTCTCAGTTTTATCGAGTTCAGCCAGTTTTTTTGCTAAAACCAAATACCTAGTATTGATTTAAACTTCTGTCCGGTTTTGCGCTCATCATGTTGACTTCATAATCAGTCAGAGAGGGTCGAGTGTTATTATAAAATACTTTTGATCCGTTACATTAAGCGCACGAAAAAAATAAAAATAAGGTTGAACAATCTTATTGCATTTTTGAATTGTCATGTTCGTGAAAAGTTAGGTCATTGAAACTCTTTTAGGACCTATTGAGATTCCTAAAGAGTTCTTGTGCCAAAAAGTTTAAATAGCTGGTAGGTAAATTCTTTATGTCGATTAAAAATGATTGATTTTTTTTAATATCTTTATTTTACAGGACCATATACGTAACTTAGGTCCTAACTTATACTATTTTACATATTATGAAACTAATCTAGGATTAAACTAAAATTGGAGAGGAAACTAATTTTGATTAAATATCCTTTGCGGATGAGGAAATGAATTCAAAGATAGGTACATATTATTATATTTCTACCTAAGATAAAAGTTTCTGAACGTTATAACCTAAAAAATATTTCACGCTGAGATAAAATTATTGGCAATAACACTAGGGATGTGCTTTGTTAATATAAGTTCCCTTGGTCATATTATCTTAACCGAAAAATAGTATATTTCAAACGTTAATCAATTTATAGCTTCACTCGAATTATTCGCACGGCAGGAATTTTTTTCATAATTAATTCTTAATTTATTAAATTAAAAAAAAAACCTGCCGTGCGTGCATAATTCGAATCAAGCTTTAAATTGATTGACTGAGTGTGCTCCTTGGTGTGCCTTTACACACTTTTTTCTTAATTTGATCTAATGGCATCTTCGATGCCAAGCACGCGCTTCGCAAGGAGGATAGAATCGATATTGAAACCTGCACGTTTAATTTACTCTGAGGAAGGAAGTCTGTCTTAGATTATAATAACGTTAACGGTAAAAGCATACTACCAGGATACTAATAACTGTTTTTCTCCTTATAATCCGAGTTTTTATCCCATTAGTGCCCCTGTGTACACGGATAAAGTCTAATGGGAATCTTAACTAAAACAGCGACCTACGCGTCATCGAATCAAAAACAGCTGACTTTGCCTTCAGTAATGAAACTGGGGACAATCAATGGGCGGGCGTCACTATTAGTCGGTACATATTGTCTGTTCACAGAATCTGGTGCAAGTTGGAAACTGCAGCGGATTAGAATATACAGCGGAACGTAAGAGACACGGTTTAGTAAAGAAAGAGGCTGGCTGGACAATTTTTGCCTCTCGCTCGTACAATGTATCCGTGTTTATTGCGTAAGCGAGAGACAAATAGTTCAGTAAAAAAAAAACTCACGCCCGTTATCCCCGAGGGGGTAGGCAGAGGCACCAATCACTACAACTGGGCCCACGTTTTGCCGAGTTTATTAGGTCCCAAAGTGACAAGTGGCAAGCCTGTCGCCTTTATCTGGGCACAATTTGTCAGCGAATGGTATTGCTGTACAAACAAACAAATGTACGTAGCTAAAAGTCATTGCTACATGCGTGGTTCGAACCCAGACCCTTAGTTGTTCAGTAAATTATTAAATTAACCGTGTTTTAGAGCTAATTAACCCGATGGCCGTTTCCTACTTCAGTTGAGGTGCTCGCTAACGGTAATAAAAATTTTTGTTAATAATAGGAAGTTTTGGAATACATAATTAGGTATGTTGACAGATTTTATAAATCTGACTTTTTTTTATGTGCTCGGCAAGGGGCTCAGAAATCTCTTAGTTTCATATGATTGACATAATGTAAGCCGCAAAAATCTGAAAACAAATTATGCTTTTTTATCATTGGCACCCCTAGCAAAATTTCTTGGAACCTGTTAATACGTCCGTATGTGTCTACATTATTATATGATTAAGTACAAACCTCGCCTCAATAGATGAAGCTGCGGGTATTACACAGTACTAGTCAGACATTATTTATTAATATTTAGATTGCACTTACACTTCAAAAAATGTACCTACAATAACGACAAACTTAATGTCATAAACATTTTACCAATCAACCGTAGGACGTGGAAGAGACATTGACAGAATAAGAGTGTGTTCCACATTGATAAAACCAAAGTGAAGTGAAGTTCTTCGACCGTCCCTTACTCATAACATGTCTGTGTTGTGGTGGATTAATTGTGGACTCAAAAAATCGCTACCGCTTCTCGCTCGCGCCCCTCAATCAATACGGCCCACATTAAGCGTTAGACACACTCCCTTGTAAGTAATCGTAGCCAGGATTAGATTCAGCGGATTTATGCGTCTGAGGGGGTCACACTTCCGGTGGACCGGGGGTGTTCCCACCTAGCTGCTCTTGCTAGGAGTCGGCTTTAGACCTCGTCCAAAAGGGACTAATTCGCTGCGAATTCATATGCGCGTTTTGGCGGATCTGGGCGCTGCATCACCTTTGGGAGCATCATAGGTTAGGTTAGGTTTATGTCAAAAAATCCTTAAAAATGCCGCCGCCCTTTAATTAATGGACGCCCCTTGACGGCTCGGCCAAAGAGCCGGGCATATCATATATTTATATGCCCGGCTCCGGTTCTGCGATTGCTCACGTAACTCACATACGTCTGCTAACATCACAAACTGCCTTAAAAATCGCAGTCTACCTACACCTGCTAAAGACCTTCCTATTTTAAACCGCAAATCTAGACAGACCAACAGTCGGCGACAATCGGGTGCCCCCACAATATCTCTTATGTTGAGCGGAATAAGGACTATTTTTGAACAAAAAGCGGCGGCCCGTGTGTCACTGGAGGTACCTCTAGTTCACGCCTCCCCAAGATATACGGGCGACGTGCAAAAACGACTTTACAGTCAGTAACGCCTTTGGAGATAAATGAAGGTGTTCAGAAAGACCAGTCCGAGAATGTATATTGGTAACCCCTCCACTACCACTTTTTATTATATGTAAATTATTGTAACTTAACTGTAATGTTTTGAGAAAAGATGGTCAGAGTGGAGTTTTTTTTTTGCTGCTTTTTTCTCCACTACATTCGGCCCTAAGGCAGCGGCTAACATTATAATATTATGTACATTGACATTCAACAAGCAGAATGTAAATTCTTTACGTTGAAATAAATTTCTGATTTCTAATTTTTCCATATTTTTTCACCATTTAAACATTCCCTGGACTTCCACAAATAAAAAAATAAATAAAAAAGGTTTGATGAATGAACGTAAGACAATGTTAGAGAGATTGTTCTGAGAGGTTGTCTTTAGTTCTGTAACGATTACTGTTAACCCGCTGGCTCAACTGTGCAAATGATAAATTGCCTTCAGACAAGGGACTTTAGAGCGACGGTTAATGAATAAAAGGTTTCATTTCGCTTCAGAGTACCCGCTACCAAATTTGGTAGCCGCCGAGCCGAAGGGTTAAGCTACAAAAACTTTGAAATAGATAAATCTAAAAAAAATACAGTCGAGTTAAGAACCTCCTCGTTTTTTGAAGTCAGTTAAAAACAAAAAACAATGCCAAATCGGTAAAACCATTCTCGAGTTATGTTTGTCTTTATATGTATAAGATTATGTACTGCATTTATTTAAATTAATTTCTAACGCAGCACGACGCGCAATTCTCAGCAAAAATATATGAGTTACAGTGGGCACTGACTGAAATCAGCGCTGAGGCGTCTTCAGCACAACCCTGCCATTTGTGGCATTTTAGACACACCACATTTACACATACCACCACACCAACACCACATTTTTTTTTTATCTGTTGTGAACTTAGTCTTCTTTCTGTTCCTGTATATATTATGTTATTTAGACCAGTTTATTTTAATAACTCCGGACGCACTGCGCCTTCTGGACAACTCAAGCGCATCTCCCCGCAGCCATCGCTAACTACTGCGGTCGCCAAATACACGGTTGGTTCGGCGCGGACGCAAAAGGTGAAAAGGAACAAGAGATTTAAAGTAAAATAACCGGCCAATTCGCCAACGGAGAAGGAATACCTTGCGAGGAAACCTGCATTTCTGAGGTGTTCCACATAATGCAGGTCTTGAAATTGCCAATCTGCGGTGGGTTACGCATAGCAATTAACCCCATACTCTCTCTAAGAGAAGGGCAGTGCAAGTGGGACATATGAAAGCTTCAATCATATTATTGATCATGAGGGTCTGGGTTCGAACCACGCATGTACCAATGACTTTTAGTTACGTACATTTGTTTGCACAGCAACACCATTCGCTGATAAATTGTGCCCGGATAACGGCGACAGGCTTGCCACTTGTCACGTTTGGGACCTAATAAACTCGGCAAAACGTGGGTCCAGTTCTAGAGACTGGTGCCTCTGCCTACCCCTTCGGGGATAACGGGCGTGAGTTTATTATTTATTATTTTATTTATAATCATATTATTAACTTTATTCTAAGGAATATTTATAGCTCCCTCGCTAATGTAAATAAAAAAAAATTAAAAAAAATACTGAAAAAAAAACAAATAATGGACTGAAAAACAAGAGATGAAAAAGAAATAAACGAAAAAAAAACAGACAAAAAGCAAATGGACGATAGAAAAAATAAAACAAAAGGACGTTATAATATATGTAAGGTAGTACATGAGCTTCTAAAAAAATGTAAGGCTAGAGAGAGACCTTACTGATACACGTGCTCGCGTTGACTTGACGCGGCAATGAAACTAAATCGCCATGTTCATGCAGTTTTAATTGTAAGCGTTGGAGAAAAGCGGTTAGGAGAGCCGACCCCAACTAAAATGGAAAGAAGGCCGGTAGAAAAAGAATTCCGGATACACTTAGGTACTTGACTATTTGTCGGAAGAGTCCGACCAGGTTTATCTATGATGCGCAGAGCTTAATTCATCATCATCTTTCAGCCACAAGAAGGCCACTGCTGGACATAGGCTTCCTCCATGCATTTCCAAAAAGACCGGTTGGAAGCGGCTTGCATCCAGCGTCTTCCTGCCACTTGGACGGGATCGTCTGTCCATCTTGTCGTCCTACACTGCGCTTGCCGAGCTTAATTCATTCATTCATAACATTTATTTCCACGTGATACACACTCCGGACTTGGCCCACGTGGTGGAGTATGGCTAACGTGACCAGACGTCCCGTTTTGAACGGGACTGTCCCTTTTTATAATTACGAGTCCCGGTGTCCCGGAAATGAGCTCCAGGACGCAAAATTGTCCCGTTTTCGGAAACCGCGCGAAAATTTGAGTAGTCGAGCCGGGCCGACGGCCCGCCGCCGGCGCCGCCGCCGCTCGTTGCCACTCGGTCGGACGCGAGCGGTGTTCGAGAGCGAGACCGCGTCGTCGGTTGGCGCTGGCGCGAAGATAGCCGAGAGTGGCCAAGATGTCAGCTCGCGCTTTGTTGACTATTTGTTGTGCTATTGTTTTACAGATTTTTCGTTCGCCCATTTCTTGGTTTTGTTGTTGTTTGATACGCGTGTAGTAAATAACTTTGGAGTTGTTTGTTTGGAATCATCATAAGTTAAAATGCCGAAACGCAAGTGTACATTCAATGTTAGCTTACAAGCAAAATATCCGTTTATCAAGCAAGTAAATACATCAAATGTCAGATGCGAAAAGTTCTACGGAATTAAAAATCAGACTGTATGTAATTTCCTGTTTTATGTACAATAAAGTGTTCTCTATCTATCTATCTAAATAAACTACCTACTGTCCCGTTTGGAGTAAAAAAAAAAATGGTCACGTTAAGTATGGCCTATACCTTTCTCAGGGAAGAGACCCGTGCCCCTCGGTGGGGATATAATGGGTTGATGATGATGCACACAATAGTGTGCATCATCATCAACCATCATCCTAATAAGGATTCGGCAGTAAATTCTCGATTCGCTCTAAAAACTAATACTCTAAAGTCTTTCAGTTCTGCAAGTCCGCAGTCGAGCAAAAATAGTAAGACTGTCACCATTTCCAAGCTCAAATTAACGACACTGCCAACTGCAAAATAAATACATAATTCATTCTCATTTCTGAAAGCCCTGTAGCAATGTGCAGCAGGCATTGTAATGTGAGGAAACTATTAATATTTCACTAAAGTATCCGCCGTCGTGATATCGTAGCCGAGTGTGTTTTGTTTTAATCGTACGTACTCAGTGCGAGCCAAATGTCGGTGGAATACCGAGATACTAGGAGTAGCATACGCATAGAACATTTTTATTATAATGGCTTCTACACACCATGCCGGCGGCACCGCCGGCGGGTTATTGCCGCCCGGGTATGCCGCCGGGTTATTCAGGCCGCCGGCACTTGCCGCTGGCTGCCGCCGAGCATCATTGTCTCTGTGGCATCATTTTTAAGTTGTCAGCCGGATAGACCAGTAGTGTTGTACGGTTTGTGTCCTAGTTCTTATCAATGGACAAAGAAGCTGTTGACATCACCATCGCGGCCTTAATATTAATTTTAATTAGCAAAAAATGAGATTTTGGGCGGGAGCTGCCGCCAGCTCACCGCACATCCCACCGGCACACCCCGCCTGCCAGCCGGCCGCGGCTCGGCCTGTGCGGCATTGCCGGCGGCTTTATTACCCACCGGCATAGTGTGTAGCAGCCATTAAGTCGAAAAAAAGGTAATGGTCTCGTTTGACCAAATTGGCCAGACGGGCGCCCTCCGGCTGAGGAGTCCAAACGGCCGGAGGTCAGGGCGACAGCGAAAGAAAACGCCGGACTATCAGGCCTGTATCAAACAGCACCGCCTTCTGCATGACAGCCGGAAGCACGGAGTTCCAACCATCTCAGATGGTTAGCGAGGGCTAGTTGGAACTAACCCATTCGCGGATAGGACTATAGAGGGACGATTTCGGCCGACACCACCCCCCACATGTCGGTAACCTGTCGATTATTATAATTACAATATACACACATACGTAGCTCTCGTCTGTATCCCAGAGGGGTAGGCAGAGACCAGGGACTGCCACCTGCTACGATCCTGACAGATCACTTTCGCTTCATCGATATCGATTAGTCGTTGCTTGTATGACGTTTCGGGTAATTTATACTTTACTTTTATTACAATATTTCTTGAGTTAATGTGATGTATGAGTGAAGTTACCGGAGCTTACGAATTTTTTCTAACCATTTCTATCAACGGTTGGATTCAAATGTATCTCGTCGAAATTTTCGAAAAGAAAAATTAGAAACACCAACATCTATTTTTTTAGGAGTTAATAAACTGCTATGCAAATAACTACTTACTACTGCCCGCTTACTTTACTTAGTTTAATTGGAGCAATAAAGAATTTTAATGATAATAATAACAACTACAAATGTAAGCTCTGCGAATCAGAAAGAACCTGATCGAACTCTTGCGACAAAAAATCAAGTAATCCGGTATAAAGTTAATAACTACAAATGTTTCAAAATCAAAGTTACAATCTAGATATGTGTAGATTTGAAGATCTATCTAGATCGTTCATCGTTCAGTTTCACGCACGGTCTGTGGTTTCACGCCTAGCCATCGCCCACTGTCGTCAATTTAATAATCGAAGAAGTAAAAAAATAATAGAGTTCATGATGTTATTAGCACAACAATATGACAAGAACTTTATCACACAAGTTTGCCAAAGGCCATGCGAATGGTGGCGCGGTGGCCGGGTCGCCTATCTCCCTCTAATATGGTTGAGACTGGTGATGGCTGACCTCTGCGTTACGCTCGTGAACGGGTGCCGTCCGTGTGTCTGGCCGCAGCATTGGTGTTTTATTACCTTTTAAGGATATTAAATGATGTATGACTTTGCAAGTATTTATTGCACTCATGGATCTTGAGATTCTTGGTATACGAACACTCATACCTAATTTGTATTAGCTTTAAGTTGATTTGAGAAAAGATGGTCAGAGTGGAGTTTTTTTTCGCTGCCTTTTTCTCCACTACAGACGGCCCTAAGGCAGCGGCTAACATTTTACATAACTGTATGTACATTGACATTCAACAAGCAGAATGTAAATTCTTTACGTTGAAATAATAATTTTTGTATTTTTTGTATTTTTTTTTGTATAGGTAACGCGGCTTTTATACGTCCTAATGCATGGCACAGGCCTTCACAGAGAAAGATTAAATATTATTAACATAGACTTAAAGCGAAACTTTTGATAAAAGCATTTTAGTCTGAAAGAACGACAGATAATTCCCCACTAATGACATTTAAATCGAATTAGGAAACTCAAAGCGACTCCATTCCTTTCTTAATTCAAGAACCGAGTATTAATTACCAACGTCGTTGACAGTTTTAAAGAGTTGAATAAATAATGGGCCAAGGATACGAAGGACATGTCCTCACATCTCAAAAGACCGGCTGCCATCTTATTTTTTGTGTCAGTAAAAAAGGGCGGTAATTTTTGACAGCTCTTTTTGTTCTTTTTTTTCAGAACGCGTTCAGAATGTTTTTTTAATAGATCAGAGGTTATGTTTGGAAACAGCGGCACTATAAGAACAGATACAACGGTAAACGTTTTAGTGAAAAAGAAAAGTAATTATTAATAAAAGCTTTTTTTTCCACCAGAATAGCTTTTTAGGGTTTCGTAGTCAATACTTATGACTTATATTTGCATGTTCATCTGAAACTGAACCTGAACTGACGTATAAAGGGATTTTCAACTGTAAAATAGATCCATAGGTCTCTGGTTGATATCAGACTCGAAGGAAGTGTTAAATAAAAGAAAACTAAACAAAGGCTGTTGATTTGTAAAGCAACGTCAGATTCAGGACAATTTCCACCCATCGACGACGCTTACAAAATTTTACTACGGGGTGGTTCTCGTAATCGCGGAAAAACAGCATGGAACAGCTGTTCCGTACTAAAAATCGATATCTACTGAACCATTGTTAGGCCCTTTCTCCACCGCTCCGGTCCGGCGTGGGAACCGGAATCAGCCATGAGAAAAATATCGGATGCCGGATTACGCTTCTCCACTTCATCCGACTATAATCGGCAATGGACGTGACACAGTTGCTTTAATAAAATTCCTCGGTTTTTCTATTCGAGGCAGGGGACGTTTTCCACACATTCTATTAACCTAATGAAATAGCATGGGAACATTTTTGGGTTGTATGCGCGGTGCAAAAAATTTTATTGTTTTTGTACATACGGCGATCACTTCGGACCGGTAAAATACCGTTCCGATCTAGCAAATTATCGGGCCGTTAAAAACCGGATGCGGGAGTAGTGGAGAAGCTTATTAGTATTCTTGTGTGTTTCTAAATCGGATCGGTAATTAACGTTTGCCGGCCCGGAGCAGTGGAGAAAGGCCCCTAAGGTAAGCCGATCGGCAAACAAAAAATCTACAGGTTAAACTAAAAAGTGTACAGGTTAAACCTTTTTTTTTTCTTTACTGCTTTCGTTGCATACTTTTACAGTAACCCACGTTCTAACTAATATTGTATTGTCTGTTAATTATTGTATTTTTTTTGTGATTATATTTTTTGAGTACTCCATCTTCAAATAGACGTATTCCCTTCTTTTTCTTCAACAAATCGTATTCGTGAGATTCCTCTCGATTTCTAGGAATACCAAACGGATTTACTTATGCTATTTATATTTTATCAGACTCTTACACGTCGCGCTAATGCCTATACCATGTAATAGTAATGGCCGCTTATCTTAGGAGATAACTGCTCCGAGTATTGTTAACCTGAGTGGAAACCGTTTCTAGATCTTAACCTTTATATAGAGTACAAGAAAAATACTTTGTAAATTTTTACTTCAATAATTATGGAGAAAAAAAATTAAATTCGAAAACCTATGTGTGACGTCACAGCTCGACCACAATAAGCAAACCCAGCGTTGCCAGACGTACGGTAATTACCGTATTTGTACGGTATTTTCAAGCCTTGTACGGTAATCTATCGTGGTACCGAAAACGTACGGTAATTCTAAGAACATTGCCTAAATTCGGCAAATTGTACGGTAATTTGAAATTGTCCCCTCATCATCATCATCAACCCATTATGTCCCCACCGAGGGGCACGGGTCTCTTCCCTGAGGAAGGTATAGGCCATATTCCACCACGGGGGCCAAGTCCGGATTGGTGGAGGCTTGTAAGACTAGTGGCTGGTCTTACTGTCAGAAGTTTTCAAGCCGCCCCTAAAGGCCTCTGACTTGGCTTAACGACTGCCATCTATCGACGGCAGCCGGCACCAACTGCTTAACGTACCTTGCGAAGCACGGAATCGCTCGGAAAAAATGCCACTAGCGTTAGTCATAGACGGTGACCCATCCATGGACTGAACGCGCCGTATGTTGCTTAACCTTAGTGATCGTTTAAGATCACTCAGGCAGCCCAGGCTACGAGCGATTCAATTGTCCCCTAAAAATTGTCCCCTAATCTCAGTATATTTCGCTATTTTCTTTCTTCATTCATGAATGATTGTACGATACGAATACCAACGATCCGAATCCGAAACTAAAACTGAAATGAAAATTGTCTTTCGATAAGCCAGCCGATCGACACGTTGCGTTTGTTTGTTTGTTCAATTTGTCTGAATATAACGACAAAATCTGCTTTTTCTTGGGTAAGAAATATCTCTGAATCATCAAATTGAGGCATTAAACCAACTACTGGTCAAGCAGTTTCACTTTCAGGGGCAAAAAGTTTTGAGTTACTTTTACCGGATAAAACTACATTATTATTTAAGAAATAAAACTTATTAAGTAATTTAAGACTAGTGTTCTGTTTAATAGAAAATAAGTGATTATCTCATTTTTATATCATAAAATCAGTGTGTACGATTACATCCATTGTGTACGGTAATAGGGTAGTTTCCAGGGTCAAAATAATTTAATTCTATTTAGTCCGTATTTTAGATTATAAAAAAGCTACAAAATGCAGCACTGAGTGACGTCACACGTAACTTCAATATCTTTAAATTCAATTTGAAATATATCGATAGTTACAATAGATACCGTTTGCCCCATCACTACGAATTAGACTACCACGACGACGCGGTAACCGTCTAACCGTATAGTCCACTTATATTTTTTGGGTCCACCCATATTGTACGAGTAAAATAACTCATCAATACATATTAGTAGTACTAAACTTAAAACTCTAAAAGAAATGTGAAGTGAAACAAATGCGTCTTTTCTAAGCCCGCATACTATGTATGGTTTATGTTATCGTAACTATCTATCAACAGTGTTCAATGGATTGTATTCTCCTGTCACAAATTTCCAAATAGTTGTAAGTACTGGTGAAATGCTTTAGATTAAGGAAAAATTTATGTTGACTGTGTTAATGTTAATTGCAACAAATATTTATGATTTAAATAAAGGAATTTGAAACAAACAACACACGTAACTTCAATGGGCTATATCTTTGTTATTTTTTGTTTAATCGAAAAAAGAAAAAATACTTATCCAATATTTTTTTATAATCTAAAAGACGGACTAATTACATTTTTTTAGGAAACTAGCCTATTGTACGGTAATTTTGGGGTGCATTTTACGGTAATTCTGACAACACAGTCTGGCAACGCTGAGCAAACCTTAGCTCGGAAAAAAAGCGCGGGAAACGTGAAAGTTGGCGGGCGTATTTTTCTGGTCTAGAATTTCTAAATTATTTAGAATAGGATTTTAAGATCAGTTCCTTTAATTTTTGTAATTAGATTGTAGATTAGAGTTTATTTTATTAGTTGTGTACATATTATCTTTATATCTGGTAAGTTTTTTTGATTTTTCCGTCTGAGCCCATGGAGGAGCCGCCCGACCCGGGGGGCACAGTCCCCTCGGTCGGCGTTAATGTAACTATACCTAGTGTAAATATACCTGTAAATAATGAGTCTACTGGAATGGACACTGATGGCTCCATCAGGTCAGAGAAAAGAAAAAGGACAAGGGCACAGCGCAAGCTCTGTAGACATTGTAACAAGCGAAGGAAACATATTAAATCGAATTCAGATAGTGTGAATACATGTGGATGCGATAGCGACGACAGTAAAAAATCGAATGTTTGTTCTATGCCGGACTCACAAGAAACTTCGTTACAAGTTGACGCAGGTTCTTCTGTGTCAGGTATTAAACAATTAACCGCTCCCGCCACTCCCACCGTTCAGTCTCCGCAGGTTGGCAGATCTCAATATGAGTCGACTGATGCCTCCCCATACATAGTACATATTCAAAAAAATTCGACCGAGGATTCAGCTTCTCCCACACTCCACCCGGTATCATTTGGCCATTATCTGAAAAGACGTGGTTTTAAAAATATTATTAACGGTAGTGTCAAGCGTCTAAGCAGGAGTAAATTGAGCATTTCTTTTGCGAATTTTAATGATGCTAATTTGTTCTTGTTGGATACGGATTTGTCGAAAAACAACTTTAAAGCTTTCATTCCATCATTCAATATAACGAGGATGGGTGTCAACAGAGGAGTCCCAGCAGAATGGACCCCTGAAGAGGTACTAGAAAATATTTCTGTGCCAATCGGTTGCGGTAAGGTACTGAAAATTAGGAGGTTTAACTATAAAGTACATGGACCTACCCCTACATGGAAACCCTCACAGACTGTTGTCTTAACTTTCGATGGTCAAGTGCTGCCCAAAAGAGTTTTTCTTTGTTACAATGCACTTCCTGTTGAGCTCTACTCATATCCTACAGTGCAGTGTTTTAATTGTTGCCGTTTTGGGCATACTAAGTTAAAGTGCAATTCGACACCACGATGTTATAAATGTGGCCAGACTCACTCAGGTGACTCTTGCCATATTGAGATTGATAATGCAGTGTCTTTATCATGTAATGGAAGCCATTTTGCTACCAATAAGTCATGTCCAGAGTATGAACGTCAGACCCGCGTAAAATTATATATGGCACAAAATTGTGTCTCATACTCAGAGCCTATAAAATTACATCCTCCAGTGAACAAGTCCTACAGTGAGGTACTGTCCTCTGCGCCAGTATCTAATGTCTCCTCTCACTCCTTCCCATCATCGATACGCCCTCATCAAAACATCAACTCGAATTCTTATAAAAAAAACAGTTTTCCGCAAACCATCAGTCCCAAAATCTTCTGCCAAAGGTTACGATCGCGCTGCTCACAGATCACTTACTTCTGATTATGATCCTCCATCTCCTCCAAATGGCTGTGCCCTTCAAGAGAAAGTCAGGGACTCAGGGGAAATTAATACAAACATATTAGAATTGTTCTCTACTTTAATTCAAGTAATCTCTAAATCTTTCTCTAACAGTAATAACTCTTTACCGTCCAACGCTGCCTCTATTACTCAATTTGTAAACTTCTTAACCAATAATGGCCAACTTAAGCAAGATCCTGCAGTGGAATTGCCGAAGCATAATTAGTAAAAAGTCTGACCTGATTCATTTACTTAATAAATACAAACCATCCATATTTACTCTATCAGAGACATGGTTGAAGCCAGGGTTTTCTTTCAAAACCACTGGTTACGCCTGTCTTCGAGAAGACAGAGATGATGGGTATGGTGGAGTGGCCATTGTCATCAATAACTCCTTCTCATTTTCACCTTTTCCACTTCCTTCTCACAGCAACGACATTTCTATTGTTGCTGCTATTGTAAATAATATTTGTATAGTTTCTGTATATTTTTCGCGTCCATCTGTAAATATTTTAACTGAGATTAGTTATGTAATTAGTACTCTCCCAAAACCCCATTTTGGTAATGGGAGACTTTAACTGTCAACACCAAGCATGGGGCAGTTCTTTTACTTCGTGTTATGGGGAACAATTACTAGACATCATCCAGTCTAATAATCTTTGCATTTTAAATACATGTTTACCAACCCGTCATACTAAGCCTGATGAAGGACTTAGTGCCCCTGATTTGACCTTTTGCACTCCTGATCTTGCTTTGTCTTTAGATTTGTATCCTCTTTCTTCGTCTTATGGTAGTGATCATTTTCCTTTAGTTATTTCATTTCCCAATAGTAAACCTTCTGTTTCAACACATAAACCCCGTATTAAACATAGGTTAAGTAATGCAGATTGGAGTTTCTTTAGAGAATGATATTTAGAGGTGTCCAGAATTACAAGAAAACTTTTGAAACAGAAAAAATATGAAGGTTGGCAGAAATTTTGTTCTTCCATTTCGCCTAATACTCCACCATCTGTTGTTTGGAAAAATATAATACGATTTAGATCAGCCTTTAATAATTCTCACACTCCTAAAATGTCAGTTTCCTTTGCCAATGAGTTTATGGACCATTCCCTCTGTTCCAGAAGAAACCTCTATTTCCCCCATTTGCCATATTGTTCATAGTCAGTCTGATTTAAACTCACCTTTCACCTTAGAGGAATTAAAAGGGATCCTCTCTCATGTTAGGGATTCTGCCCCAGGAGAAGATGGCATTCCTTATTCTTTCATTGTAAATCTTAGTGATTTTACTCTCTTAACTTATCTAGAATTAATTAACTCAATAGTAATTTCAGGTATTATTCCTCTCTCCTGGAAATCACAAACCATCATTCCAATTTTAAAACCTCACAAGGCTTCTGCTAACCCTTCTTCTTATAGACCTATCGCCCTATCCTCTGTTCTAGTTAAAATTGCTGAATACCTTGTCAAAATTCGCCTTGAGTGGTTCATTGAGAGCAATAATCTTTTATCTCCTTCCCAGTATGGCTTTAGAAAGGGCAGGGGTACTATTGACAGCTTAAGTGTTTTCACCACTGACATTCGTATAGCTTTCTCAAATAGTAATTCAGTTCTTGCAGCATTTCTTGATATCCATGCGGCCTATGACAGTGTCCTTGTGTCTGTCCTGGAACAAAAGCTTCGTTTATTAAAAGTTCCCGAAATTCTTGTAAATTTTATTGTAAATATCCTTTCAGAAAGGTACATTAATGTGTATATAGATGATAATAAAATATCAAGATTAGTGTGGAGAGGTCTTCCCCAAGTTCCGTTCTCTCTCCCTTATTGTACAATATCTATACTCACGATTTAGACTCTGCCCTTTGTAGTTCCGTACAGGTCTTGCAATATGCAGATGAACTTCTTATTTATACAATAGGCCATTCAGTTAATTCAATGTCTTCTTCTTTAACCAACTCTCTTTCATTACTTCAGAACTGGCTTTCATCTAATGGTCTTGACCTGTCAGTTAACAAAAGTGCTGTGGTACTGTTCTCAAGAATGAGAAAGTAACCAGATTTTTCTGTTCTGTATAATTCCACTCCTATTCCTGTAAAAACACAAGTGAAATTCTTAGTAGTCATTTTAGACAATCACCTTACAGGACTCCCACACTGCGAATACATTGCTGCCAAGTGTGACCGCTTGATAAATATTATCAGATGCCTCTCAGGGGTTTGGTGGGGTGCTCATCCTTTTTCATTAAGGTTGCTCTATAATGCTTTAATCAGGAGTGTTCTTGATTATGGAACCTTCTTGTTGGAGTGGTAGTGCCGCTGGTTTCAGAAAATTGGATGCTGTGCAGTCCAAGGCTTTGAGAATCATTTTAGGAGCTATGAAATCCAGTCCGATTAATTGTTTACAAGTAGAGTGCGGAGAGCCACCACTCACGTTAAGACGACAGTACCTTTCCGATAGATTCTTTGATCGATGTTTGCAGCTCTCTGATCATTCTTTGCATGGCAAATTACAGCGGCTTTCAGAGCTGGTTGTATCATCTAAATATTGGTCTCACAGGAGTATCCCTTGCCTAGTTCAAAGTTTCCTGAAATTTAACTCTATCGAGGCTCCATGCCATAACTCTAGCTTGCTTCCTATTTTTCACTGCCCGTTTAATTCTTTAATTCAGATTCCAAACGTCAGTTTTGATTTTGGTTTTACGAAGCATGGTTTATGTCAAAATAGTGAGTTCAATAACCTTATAAACGATAAATTCCAGGGGTATCATACCATCAAAACATCGAAATAGCTGCGTAGGTGTAGGTGTTTTTCATGCTCAATACACAATTGTTCAAAAAATTAAACTCCCCCTTTCTTCGGTATTCACGGGAGAATGTTTTGGGCTTTTAAAGGCAATAGAATATATACTTCTGATGGGTCTGCGGAATACTCTGGTATTGTCAGATTCCTTAAGCTCTCTTGAAATTTCCTTTTTTCCGTCTAAATCAGCCAATAATTTTTGAAACACGTAAATTACTATTGCAATGCTCTGAGAGAGGTTTTACAGTTCATTTTGGATGGGTTCCTTCTCATTCCGGTATAATTGGCAATGAAAAAGCGGATACACTGGCCAATGAGGCTGTGGAGTGTGGGGATCTGTTTCCGTTTAAAAACTACGCTAGCGATCTAATCACTCTTCCCAGAGTTTATCTCCAGGAGTCCTGGAATAAAATCTGGGCAGAGGATTTTACAAAAGGCATTCATTACCATAGAATCCAACCTGTTATTCTATCAAAGCCCTGGTTTTGCCCCACCGATGCCAGGCTTAGTAAGAAGATTACTTCAATTATGATTCGCATGCGTCTAGGCCATTCTTCAACTCCGGCCCATCTTGCTAAGCTTGGCATTGTGCAGAGTCCTGGATGTGCTTGTGGAGCTGAGGTGTTAGATTTAAATCATTTGCTATTTGCCTGTCCCGATTTAGACAAATCCTCCTTTTATGCTTCCCTCACTTCCCTTGGTGTCCCTTTTCCTTCTTCCGTATCTTGCGTTTTATACAATTTTGACGTAAATATTTATAAATGTATTGCTAAGTATCTAAGTAAAAATGATAGTAAGGTTTAATTTATGATTGTATTGTATATAATCCTACTTTTTCTTTTAGTATTATTAATTTCATTTTTATTATTAATAACACCTGATTTTAAAATACCTTTTTCCAAATTCCGTTTTATTTTTCCTTTTATAAAATTTGTTCCGTTTCCTTACCTTTAACCCCAAGTCCTCCTCGATAAAAACTTGACACTGGCGTAGGCACAAACCGTGCAGAGCCATAAAGCAATAAAAAAAAAACCTTAGCTCGCGACGTCAACGCCGAAAAAAAATGTCAGTGTCTGTTTGACAGATGACCATCCTATTGGTTTAAGTTTTTTTTTAACTTGGCAAAGTGAGGCATTGACACATTATTCATACAGGTCTTAGAGCTACGTCACTTCCGGTTAAATAATTTTAATTTTTCTAAAATTCTTATTATATGTGTCCAGGAAGAAATCGAAAAGATACGGGTCTTTTCTTTTTTCCCCCTCTACTCAAAAATAATTTAAAAAGGCAAGCATTTTTTTGTCGCATTGTCCATTGTAAATCTACCTTGTTTATTCCAACCTTTAATTCTTGCCTAATAAAATACGAATGCGACTCACTAACTGTGAAGGAAAACTCACTAACTGTGGTGAAACCCGAGTGCCTGATGCGTGTACCGCTCGGAAACATGCCACTAGCGTTAGTCATGGACGGTCACCCATCCATGCATAGAACGCGCCTTCTATTGCTTAGCATTCGTTATCGTTTAAGATCACTCAGGCAGTCGGGGCACAAGCGATACCAAAAGAGGTATGTTTAACAAAATAAACTTTTTCGACTTTCTGCCATTTCTGGTACACCAACGCCCACACGTTGGAGACATGTTAATTACGTCTGAAATAGTGAGCGAGGACTACTCTGTTACCGTACATAGTGGGCAATATGCCCGCCCCTCGCAGGGACGCATTTATGGAAATAACTTTTAAATAAATCCGGCCGGGTTTAAAATGCATTTAACGCGGACAGGGAAGGGCGTGGAGCCGCCCTTCTATATTTTTATAAGAATTGGAAGGCCTAGATATTCAGTCAATATTGTTTTTAATTTAAAAAAAACAGACAAGAGCGAGTCGGACTCGCCAACCGAGGCTTTTGAACTAGAAGTTTTTTTCCCAAACTTCAACGATACATTTTAATGATTTAATTGAAAATTATAGTTTTAAGATTTTTCCCTTGTTATTACAAAGTAATATTGTCATTTATCACGATATTACTTGAAAATTCCACAACTCTAGGTCAACGTATCTAAATTAACGATGACACTGTATGTATAAACCGCGGGTTTCCTCACTATATTTTCCTTCATCGTTAACGTGTGGTATTGATTACAAATTACAAATTCGCCTATGTATGACTTTGTTTATTTTCAGAGTTACGTAGCAAAGTCAAAGTCAAACATACGTCTCCGCACTGGGAATTGAACCTGAGTATCTCGCTTTCGAGTTAATTATTCCATCCAATGAGCTACCACCGCTAAAGAGAAGGTATCCAGTTCAAAAAAACATTTTGACAAGTCAATCATCGTGAAAGATTAAAAATGAACTTTGCGGAAGTGACTCCACTGCTCGAGGGCAACATTGTTCTATTGATTTATTACTTAAGGCGGGGTTTGCTTTGAATTTATGACAATCGGGAAACTGTGTCCCCGCCTTAAGGATCTCAGTTTAAGCACTTAACTTGGACAGTTTAAAGGTGAATAACTTACCCCCTAACTTAATAACTTGGGATTTATTTTGACGAAGTTATTTATTTTTGTACTTTACCGTTTTCAAGGCCTTTCTTCCAGCCTGTGGGCCAGTTTCTGACGGCACTACTTAACTGTAGTGCTGTCTCATCAAATTTCACAGAAAAGAGTGTGACAGAACGTTACTTAAGTATTTAGTGAAATAGTTACCTAATGGAATTGTCCATTCAGAAACCGCCCTAACTATAAATTTAGTGTACATGGGTGTATAGGATGATGTGCTGTCGACTGTATCTACCTATCGTATTATAACATAACAACATAACATTTACATACAGGCACATACATTGCTTCTGGCCCCACACTAGGATACCCCGTGTCGTGGGAACCAGAAACAGCGACGTCACATCCGTGTAAACATCCAAGACCTGAAGTTTTTTTTCTCCCCAGCCGGGGATCGAACCCGGGACCTCTCGCATGGTAAGCAGATGCGCTAACCACTACGCCACAGAGTTCGTCATTATACGTAACTATAGGTAATTTAAAAGTAACAGCGCTTCTGTTGCGCAAGTTTCTACTCACTTGGAGGTCATAGAGCCAGTTTCCGAGTTCAGAATTTTCACTAGGTCCAGGACCTACATTCTGTTAATGCATTGTAGTTCAATGACAACTGCATGACCATGGCGGCTTAGTTTCATTGCCGGTACTAGTCTACGCGCGCATACATATCAAACCTTCTAGGCGTCAATGGTACGAAAAAATACGTCACGTGACCTGACGGTGTATCTGTCATAGTATGTACTATAATATCTATCTATCTAATCTCTTTAAACGAGCAATTCTTGTATATTTATTTATATATAATCAGAATCTCGCAAACGGCTCCAACGATTTTCACGAAATTTTGTAGGCAGATGCTTTCGGGGGCGTTTAATTGATCTAACTAGGTTACATTTTTAGAAAACTTTGTTTTATCCGTGTTTTAAGGCAATTGAAATTTACTATAATAACATACAGACGTAAATTTCGCGTTTAATTGATCTAACTAGGTTACATTTTTAAAAAACGGTTTTTTATCCGTGTTTTAAGGCAATTGAAATTTGCTATAATAACATACAGAGGTAAATTTCGCGTCTATCTGCAAGGTTGGGGATAGTCCTGACGGGAAAACGGGCGACCCGTTTCGGGCCGATTTCAAGAGACCCGGTTCGAGTCATGATTTTTTTCTCCAAGTTCTTTTTTTGTTGGAAAAGGATTATTTTAATTTTATATTACATAGGTATTTTATATTACAAAAAAAGTACCGAGCAAAGCTCGGTCACCCAGGTACTGTACTATAATGTGCTAACAGAATCGAGTCGAGGTCCTGATCGTAAGAGTATTAGGAAAACAGTTAATAAAGTCTAGTAGTTATAAAAGTTTTAGTCCAAAAATCTGTCGAACCTTTTTGTCTATTAAATAAATGTCGTTAAATAAATGTTTTATCTATCTATCTATCTATCTATCTATTCTGGTCGCTGTCTACCGCCCTCAAATTATTACTTAAAAAATTGTGAATTCTGTTTTTTCTCCTTGAATAAATAAAATAAAGTAAACGACGAAAAAGCACGAGATTTTTTTCAACCATTTTACTTTCCCGCGTAAATTAAAAATACTATAGATTTGTAGGTACCTATCTCCGATCATCGGAGATAGGTACCTACAAATCTATAGTATTTTTAATTCCGATGAAGAAAACAGAACTAACGTTGACAGATCGCTTTTTTTTTTTCAAAGAAAGTACAACCGCCGTCAGTGCTGCCAACGCTGCGGGGCAAAAATAACACTAGGCTCGCCCCTTTGCTGTCTGAGGCAATGAGCGAGGCATAAATAATCACGTCTCGGCAAATTACGCCGAACGGGCGGGAACCAAATTGATGGCAACACTGAAATAAGCCGCCGCCATGTCAACTAGGCCGCTCAGAAAAAACAACTACAGCAGTTCTGGCTTCGGAAAAACGAACGCGAATTTGTTGTCATGGTTGATGAGTAGAAGACCGACCAAGAGCGAGTGTGATTACGAAATGCGAGTTCTGTACAATTTACTTTTCATCATCAACCTATTATGTCCCCACCGAGGGGCACGGGTCTCTTCTCTGAGGAAGGTATAGGCCATACTCCACCACGGGGGCCAATTCCGGATTGGTGGAGGCTTGTAAGATTAGTGGCTGGTCTTACTGTTAGAAGTTTTCGTGCCGCCCTAAGGCCTCTGAGTTGGCTTAACGACTGCCATCTGTCGACGGTAGCCCCGGCTGCTTGAGCGATCTTAAGCGATCACGAAGTTTAAGCAACATAGTGCGCGTTCAGTGCGTGGATAGTCCGTCTATGCCTAACGCTAGTGGCATTTTTCCGAGCGGTTCCGTGCTTCGCAAGGCACGTTAAGCAGTTGGTGCCGGATGCCGTCAATAGATGGCAGTCGTTAAGCCAAGTCAAAGGCCTTAGGGCGGCTTGAAAACTTCTGGCAGTAGACCAGCCACTAGTCTCACAAGCCTCCACCAATCCGGGCTAGGTCATCGTGGTGGAGTATCGCCTATACCTTCCTCAGGGAAGAGACCTGTGCCCCGCGGTGGGGACATAATGGTTGACTACAAGGCCGCCATTGTGGCGGCCAAGACCGCCAGCTGGGTAGAATTCTGCACAAAGCAGGAGCATGAGAGCGTGTGGGACGGCATATACAGGGTGCTAAGATGCGCCGCTCGTCGGAAGGAGGACACCCTCCTCAGCGGCGCGGATGGACGTACCCTGGACGCCGAAGGTTCCACAGCTCTCATAGCGGACACATTCTACCCGGCTGACGATCTTCAAATTGAGTCCGACACTCATGCCCGTGTCAGACAAGCCGTTGCCCGCATGGAGGATGAAGCCAGTACCAAGCCGCGGGAGTTTATTCCCTTCTCCCAACACGAGCTCTCGGGCGTCTTGAAGGGCATTCACCCCAAAAAGGCGCCCGGGGGGGACGGCCTCACGGCTGACATCTGCAGTGCGGCCATCCGGGCAAGAAATGATGTATTTGTTGCCCTGATGAACGCCTGCCTCTCTCTAGGGTACTTCCCCAAGGATTGGAAGGCCGCTGTAGTCAAAATCCTGCCTAAGCCCAACAGAGATGACTACACGCGGCCTAAGTCATACAGGCCAATTGGGCTCCTGTCCGTCCTGGGGAAGATCCTGGAGAAGATGATGGCCGGGAGGCTGCTCTGGCAGCTCGGGGTGGGCGGAGGACTGAGCCCGCGCCAATATGGCTTTATGCCGCAACGCAGCACGGAGGATGCCTTGTATGACGCCGTACAGCTCATCAGAGATCACGTCGGGCAAAAACGCATTGTCGGAGTAGTCTCCCTCGATATCGAGGGGGCCTTCGACAATGCGTGGTGGCCGGGAATAAAACACCAGATCCTGGTCACAGGATGCGACCAGTCTGTCTACCGACTTCTGTGCAGCTACCTGAGCGAAAGACAGGTCACAGTCAGGTATGCTGGAGCACAAGTAGACAGACCTACTTCTAAAGGTTGCATCCAAGGCTCGACGTGCGGTCCCCTGCTGTGGAACCTGTTACTCGACCCTTTGCTCCGGCGAGGTGGGGACCTCGAAGCTCACCTGCAGGCGTTCGCGGACGATATTTTAATTATCGCCGCGGCGCAGACTGCGGGTGAGCTTGGAAGGATCCTGAACACCGCGCTGGAAGCCGTGTCAGAGTGGGGAGAGGCGGCTAAGATGAGGTTCGCCGCTCGGAAGACCCAAGCTATGGTGGTCACCAGGAAGCGCGATGTAATCCCACCCAAACTGAGTCTTGGGGGGGAGGACATCGCGTTCTCGGACGAGATCACCGTACTGGGTCTAACGATCGACAAGAACCTCAATTTTCATAGCCACCTCAACAGGGTCTGCGGCAAAGCCATGGCTAGGTTCCAGATGGTGTCTAGAGCGGCCAGGGCGACTTGGGGCTTAAATGCCGATATCGTCCGGCTGCTCTACACTACCGTCATAGAGCCGACCATCCTCTATGCGGCCAACGTCTGGGCACCTGTCGCGCAGCGCGCGGGCGTCAGGGCCGTACTCGACAGAGTGACCAGGGCCTTTGCGATCCGCATTGCGAAGGCCCATCGCACCACCTCCCTCACAGCAGCCGTCCTACTGGCGAGGATCCTTCCCCTCGACTTAAGGGCCGAGGAGGCCCTTCAACTCTACGAGTTGAAAAGGGGGAGGCCCCTCGCCTCGCTCCCGGGCCGGGACGTCGAGAGCCGCTGCAGCCCGTTCACGCTGGCACACCCCGCTCGCAGGACTCCGGTCGAATTCGAGGAGGTGGCCAGCGTGGAGGATCTCAGCAAGGTGCCCGACGACTGGCCCCGGGCCTACACGGACGGCAGCAAGATCGAGGGTAAGGTGGGGGGAGCGGTCACTCTGTGGAGAGGCGGCGCTGAAGTCCGCACCAGGGGGTTCAGGCTCGAGGGATTCGCCTCCGTCTTCCAAGCGGAGATGGTGGCGATTTCCAAGGCTCTCGACCTCGTTGCCGGGGGACCCGTTCCCATCAGGGCGAGTATCCTGAGCGACTCCAGATCTGCTCTGGAGTTGCTCAGGAGCACCTCGCCCACACACCCGCTGGCCGTGAAGATCCACGGCCAGCTGGCGGACATAGAGCAAAACGGGGGCCTGATCCGGTTCTACTGGATCAAGGCCCACGTCGGGATCCCCGGCAACGAACGAGCGGACGAGTTGGCCAAGAGGGCGGCGTTGTCCCGCAAAGACGCGGCAGCCTACGACCTGTATCCCGTCTCACACGCAAAACTGCAGGTGAGACGGGAGACGGTGGCAAAGTGGCAGACCAGATACAGTGAGTCTGCCACAGGCCGCGTCACCTCACTGTTCTTCCCGGACGTGGCATCGGCCCACAAAGTCCTTGGCAAATTCACCATGTGCAATGCCAAGGCGCAGCTCCTGACGGGGCACGGCGGCTTTCGAGCGTACCTCCACAGGTTCAAGCTCGCGGGGAGTCCGTCCTGCATCTGTGATGACGAGACTCCCGAAACGCTGGAGCACCTGTTGGAGGAGTGCCCCCGTTTTGGAGCTGCAAGGGCCGATTGCGAGATACTCCTGGGAGAGGCGGTGAGGTGCGAGGCATTCGCCGCCTTTATGGCCAACTCCAAGAGTCGAGACGCCTTCCTCGCCTTCGCCCTGGGCGTGACGCGCGCGGCCTCAAAGGCGAACGGGAGCCGGGTTTAACCCGGGCGACCCAAATACCGTTCCATACAAACTGTATAAAATTAATTTGGCCGAGCGAAAGGGGTAGAGTTTAAGTTGCCATTCATTTTGGGACCCCGGCGCCTTGCTTGTGACTACTCGATGGAGTAGACAGAGATAAGGCGCCGGGGAACACACCTAAATTTAATAATACGTTAATATTAAGGCAATTTTAATTCATGTTAGTGCAACCAATTTTATTTCATTTTTTATGATATTTACACTGTTTTAATACTCTTCTATTTTAAACTAATTTTAAGTTTTAACTTGCTGACATTTTACCTTTGTAAAGCCCCGGCGCCTTGCTTGTGACTACTCTATGGAGTAAACAGAGATAAGGCGCCGGGGAATGCATTTTATTGTAATGACATTAAATTTAAGAATTAAATTTTAATTTATCTCATAATGTAATTGAATTGATTATAATTAACGTTATTCCACATTGAATAAAAGGCTAGTTAGGTTTGACACCTTGTAAATGGGTTTAAAAATATATATATATATATATATATATATATATATATATATATATATATATATAAAATAAAAATTAAAAAAAAAAAAAAAAAAAAGGGGAAAAAAAAAATTATATATATATATATATATATATATATAGAAACGAAAAGAAAGGAAAACAAGTATACCCTACATATTAACCCAAGTAAACCCATTAGAATAAGACATAGCAAGACATGCAATAGCACTTTTCTAGATCATTAAGGAAATTAAAGAAAATTTACAATACAGAAAGGACTAAAGGTTGCTACAAAATAAATAGTAGCAGTACCTAACTAACTAATAAAAAAAAAAAAATGGGTTGATGAAAGCATCGTCATCGTCTTTCATTGTCAATATCTTGGACTTATTTATTTAATAATATTAGGTACTTGCATTGACGTAAGATAGGAAAGTTAGAAGGGAAATACAAAAAATTGTGAATATTATTTTATAATAATTGTAGCATTATATTATCTGACCTTTAAAATTAGTATCAATTGAATTATTTCAATATCTAGGACAATTTGAGACACCACAAGAGAGTTGGTTTTCTTTCGGCCCCGAACAGATGATATTCCAAATATTATTATGTTTCCAAAGTTGATTTAGTACAGAGGTTAGCAATGATACGAGAACATCCCTAGAGCTGTGTGAACGACTTTTTTTTAAAACGGAAAATGGCTTTACGTGTCAGTGAAATTCAAAAAGTTTTAATGAGTTTTTGGGTATTCCACTAATGTTACAATGATACGTTGAAGTTGAACGTTACTTTTATCAAAATCCCCAGCGTGCGAAGTCGCGGGCACTACTAGTTTAATTATAATTATCCTACCTAGGCAGAGAGTGCTGAAAACTATTTTTATAAATGAAAGTTATCTATGTCTAAGGTTTTTTGTTTTTTATTCAGTCTCTTTCCTCTGTGGTCAGACTCATTCAATCAATGTTGCCAGATGTAGTGCATTTCCGCTTTTTTTCTGCATTTCTGATAGTGGATCCGCTTTCCGGTTTTTACTAACGCGGTTTCGCTTTTTTCGAAATTGGTTCAATGTCATGTTCATTCAACTTTCAACAAGTCGGTTTCCATTTGGTGCAATAATCTGTGGTGCATACACATTTACAGCTATTCAAAAGCAGAGGTCGAAGAGTCTGGAGATTTTCCTTCGAATAAAAGTCACATTTGTTATTTTTACATTAGTATTTTTTTTTCACTGACATATTCCGTCTTATTTATAAATTATTATATCCTTGTATGAATAAACGTATAAAACCTATAAACGGAAAAGGAACAATCGGTATTGTATAATATCATATAATGATAAAAAATCCGCTTTTTTGCTGAAAATCCGCTTTTTTAAAGTAGAGGTACCGGATTTTCAGGTTGCCAGATACGAAACCTGAACTGCTTCAATCGATTTGCCTTCCCCGTTCGTAGAATTCGTTTTTGCTAACGCTAATGTATTTATTTTCTCTCCGCCATTTTTTGTTTGTTTCATTTAGGTATCCACTTCATTATAAAAGAATGACTGGGCGAATATTTGAATCGATTCTAGGTTGGGCGTAACAAAAAACTCTCAGGTATTTTTAATCTGTGGTATTGTTTGGTGGTACGATGACAAATAATGTTTTTCGTTCATTTTAATTTGTGTTCTCTTTGCCGGTTTCACATTGACATGTAACATGACATGTAACAGGTATAATTAATAATTTCGTACCGGTCTACGGTACAGTGCCACCATCTTCTCTGTTCAGTTGAGAATGAGAATATTTTAATCCGTCTTTCAATTTTAATGCAAATATATTTATAATTCTTAGTAAGTGAATAAATAAAACTAAAAAATGGGGAACACGATTTACAATTAATTTGTTAGTTACAATTTTGCCCACCTGAACAGATAACTTGGTGGAGCTGTAGACTCGAACGAAATGCGCATTAAGTCAAAGAGCGTAAAAAATTGTCGATCCGAGATGAAAACTTATTGGCGGAAAATTCGGACTCTATGGTGTAATTTGTTGAAACGAAAAAGTAAAGCAAATCTACATTTTAGCCGAGCGAAGCCGGGTTTTAATCTAGTATTATAATATTTGCACCTCTTTTCTCTGCAGTATTTTTATCTAAAGTAATCATCGGTTTTTGGTATCGTTTTTTATGCACATGGCCACAGATTTTCCCTTCGCAAGCTTTCTGCGTGGTGCTCCTACTTGCAGCAAGTTTATTAAATTTTGGTACAAATAATAAAAGTAGTAAGTAAGCTAAGTTAAAAAAAATAGTGTCCGTATAGTTGGCTTTCACGTGGTCGAATTTAGTAATTTCAAGTATGCCACCGAACTGTGTATTAATAGTGCCTAATAGTGCTACAAGGCACAATTAGCTAGGACAAGTATTTCCGGAGATATCCAGGCGACTCACTGAGGCAGCCAACTAGACGTCTAGTTAGCAGACACATCACGAACGGCTGTATATAGAGTTATGATTTGTATGCCAGATAATTGTGCGCTAATAGTGCCCCCTACATGCCAAGTTTCCAGAATAGTGCTTCAATACAAGCTGAGAAAACATACCCTATTGTTGAGGCAGCCAACTAGACGCTTTTTCTTACCATGATTTCTTCGTAACGGCGTAGAGTTTTAAAACAAAAACTATACCAAATAACTGTGCGTTAATAGTGCCTCTTAGTGAAACACAAATGTCCCCGAAACACCTATGCGTTTCGCCAAGAAATTAATGCGAACTGCTACGTACTAAACAATAATTTTGGAATCAATTAAAATGAAGTCTTATGAAAACGCAATTAGGGTGAAAATTGTTTGCAACAATTATATAATACCGTCAAGCAGAAAAGTTATTATTACACTCACTGCCATCCACTTAGTGGCTAGTTGCTCCAAAGCAGGCTGCTTCGTACACTGCGTGTCTTGGGCATTGGTGGTCAATAGTGGGCTAATGATGAACAAGACACGGTATTCGTTTACGTTCTCCCTCACAAATTGTGTACGACTGCGGTGGCGAAGCTCAAAAGGAGAATAATATTTCAAATGTTGTACCGTATGTCCAGATGACCCGCTTTAGTGGAATGTTCCTGGTTTTAGGGTGTTGTTCCCAGGGTGCCTATCGAGACTCTTTTACCTACTCTGCCTTCACTGTCTGTCTTTCTCTATCCAATCTTTGAAAGGCTGTAACTTAGCAGTAACCAGTCGAAATTTTCACAGAATAGGTATGTTATGTTATGGCTGATTACATAAAAAAATTAAAATATTTTTTTGATTTGAAGATTAAGTTCTTTTAGGTATATCTTGTAGTTTCTGACATATAATACTTTTTTAACTACGCGTACGATGGCGTTTGTGTTTCACTAAGAGGCACTATTAACGCACAGTTATTTGGTATAGTTTTTGTTTTAAAACTCTACGCCGTTACGAAGAAATCATGGTAAGAAAAAGCGTCTAGTTGGCTGCCTCAACAATAGGGTATGTATTCTCAGCTTGTATTGAAGCACTATTCTGGAAACTTGGCATGTAGGGAGCACTATTAGCGCACAATTATCTGGCATACAAATCATAACTCTATATATAGCCGTTCGTGATGTGTCTGCTAACTAGACGTCTAGTTGGCTGCCTCAGTGAGTCGCCTTAATATCTCCGGAAATATTTTTCCTAGCTAATTGTGCCATGTAGCACTATTAGGCACTATTAATACACAGTTCTGTGACATACTAGAAATTACTGAAATCGACCATGTGAAAGCCAACTATACGGACACAAAATATATGCCCCTCAATGTAAATGTAGTCGGAACGGCTAGGCGGCTCGTCTAGCAATGCAGGCGCCATCTGTCATCGGGTGTGACAGTTGACACTGAAACGTTTTAAAAATAGAACGCGCCGCCAAAGGAGACGTTCGGGAACCGATAATTTTTCTGTCTACGCTAGATTTTTTTTTTTAATCCTTCCTACAGGCATTTTTGCTCTTAATTTTATTTTGAGATTATATTTTTTGCTCGTGAGGAATAAAGAATATTCTTATCATAAGCAGATATTATCTGTTACAACACTTAACTATTTTAGTTAGGTATATATATTTAACTAGTCGAAAAGCTATAATTATTAGGTGAAGCAATATTGTAAGGCTGAAAAAGTCATCTAGTCAGCCCCTTTGTTTAATTATCAGTGATATACTCACCGTGGATTGGCGTTTTGAAGAAGTATTTATGGCTCACACACTCGGAATCGTAAGGTTTGGTAACAGCCTTATGTAGAAAACTAATGTCACAGTTCAACATAATCTCCTGTACGTGACGCAACCGTCAACGTCATCCATCATCGCCGTATGACAGTAAACAGCCGAAACAACTCGAAAATAGAACGAGTTAGTAAGACTGCGCATGATTTGAAGGATTTCATTTGATCCCTTCCGGGGTGTTAAGAAAAATTAAATATAAACAAAAACTCTAGTATCCAACGATTAACATATTATTTAAACATACAGAAGGCTAATTGTAAGTCTCCACTATATGTATATTAGACACAACTTAAGAAAAAAGCACTTTAAGCAAGCACACAAATGAAAGCTTAAAAACTACCTCAATACGTGTACTATATTCTAGAAATTAAGTTTACTCTTAACAACTGAAAAAATCTGCACTAAGTTTTACCTTCAGATTATGAGCCATTGAGTTAAAGATGTCAAGATCGCCAATCTTCGCCAGTTTATTAAATTCGTTACCTACACACCCTCCACAAACATGAGTTCTGCCTATACCTAGATGACACTTTTTCCAAATGAAACACTGGATTTACACGCCTTGATCTATTTAGGAACATAGAGATTTAGTTCACTGAGCAGCCGCGGACAGTCGACTTGAAGCGGCAATGAAACTGAATCGCCTTGTTCATGCAATAGCGATTGTATTATAATGCATTAGCAGAATTAGTTCAATTACGATTACATGGTCGGTTTTCGTAATTCTGTACACTACTCTTAAACAATCTGAAAATAGATTATTTTCGTTTTAAATTTTTTTTTACCGCCGGCTCGAGATTTTACTTTTGAAAGTTTCAATAAAGTGATACGCAGGTATCGTGCTGATTCCTTTCTTTCTGATTTCCCAAAAAAGAGAATACAGAAATACCAGAACCGACGTTACTATTTACGTAGTTATTAAAAATTTACAGCCGATTAACGGATATGAAGTAATTATCTTTCCTCAGCAAAAATGTAATAAGAAACTCTCAAAACTCTAACTTCTAAGCTGACCTGAATTAGTTAAATCTCATAATAAATTCCTGCTTATAACAAAACCACAAAACATGGCTCTTAACAGTCATAAAAAGTTATGAAAACAGAAGCTTCACTCAAAACCTCTGGCGCTATTACTTGTCCGATTGAATTATGTACTACGAACTGTGAAATACAGACGTCTGTGAAATAATTACATACACATATTACACTGTATACCCCCCCTGTTAACACCAGGATGTTTACATGTTTGTGACGTCGCTGTTTCTGGTTCCCACTACACAGGGTATCCTATTGTGGGGCCAGAAGCAATGTATGTGCCTGTATGTAAATGTTTGTTTTGTTTTGTGTTTTTATGTATTTCCCAGTTACATGACAATGAATCATGAAAATGTACAGTTAAGACATAAATAAAAAAAGGTATTCATTTTTAATATTTGTTATTAACCTATAGTATTTTAGCCGTAAACTGAGTGGTGGCCAGTGGTGGTTGGTGGGCAGACCATCAGCCCGGTGGGCCGATGACATTGTGAAAGCGGCTGGGAAACATTGGACGAGACTAGCGCTGGACCCCGATGGTTTGGCGTGAAAGAGAAGAGGCCTATGCCCAACACTGGGATCTGTTTACGCGCTGATTAGATAGATAGCTGGATCGAAAATAACTTGGTATTATTAATTCGGAAAGCAATATGGGGCTTAAAAATATACACAAATACGCTCTTTCAACTGCGTAGGAACACGAAAATTCCATTTCATGTATGAATATTATGGAAAAAGTTACATCATTGAACCTCTTCCAAAATTTTCTTATGTTGTACAAAATAAATATAAGTTGAATATAACAAAAAGATGAGTCACATTACTTTTTTTTAAACGAAATTTATTTTAAAGTGGTGGGATAATTTTGTTGCAATAATGACGATCTCTATCCGACATGTCTCAGAAATTTAAAAAATAACCCAGTATAATGAAAGATTATATTGAACGACTAGCTTTCGCCCGCGACTCCGTCCGCGTGGACTTTACTTCAAAGTTTTGCAACCCCGTTCACTCCCTTAAGGGTTAAATTTAGAAAAACGGTGAAATAAGTGTCCCTTAAAGTAGCAGCATGTAATATAGTATACGCTGACTTTAATTAATTGTGTAACGGAAACAAACTACTTATTTCCAATTTTTTTTACCTGAAACTAATTTTGAGACCCAGTCCTATAAGAAAAAAAATACTGGTGTGTAATATGTGGCAAAATTTTGACGTTTCACTTATTCGAACGCAACGATGCCGAGGTATCTCAAGCACTTCAAGGTAAGACATATTTTATTCGTGAATCAAGTTTTATTCTTAACCAAAAGTCATGTGTTTTGTAATCTTAGATATATTTATTCTTGCCATGTTTATGCCAAAATATATAACAAATTATGTACATTTTCTGGTTCTTCACGGCCTTGAACTTTGGTGTATAACATAGTATACACTGCGCCAGATCCAAACAAGTAACCTCTTTTGGCTATGTATATCATTTTATACACTGCGCTACTTACTAACAAATAACTACGTGTATTATTCTATACACTGCTACTGCCGTCGTAAAAAACATTTTGGTTTTCTCGTATGGTATTTTATGCACAGTTCCCTAGTTTCATAGTTTTTTGTTATTTGCTTGCTTGATTTTCCTCTGCACTTTATTTTCTGCTTGCACACGGTTGTTGGGTTTGCTTATGTGCATGCTTTTTATCATCCTTTTACAGCCTCAACAACGCAAACGGTATAGGCGCATATTGGAGCTTGAGCCTGACAAACAAGCTATATCTGACGCTGGCGATAGCACAAATGATGAAGAGAATATTTGCAGCCGTTCCTTTTCCCCTACTCCATCGATTGACTCATCACTTGAAAGGCTCGAGCCCAATTCTATCCAGTTCTTCAGAATAGGAAATTTATGTAAATTCTCTATCTATCCTTTACTTCGTTGAACGTGAAACGTCACCCCTATTGATCCCGATCCCGACTACTACTCAACGCGATATCAATGTGATTTGTCCACCCATTCACCAAACTTTAGAAGACGAGACTCCATTGAAATCTATACTAGCAGATGCCTTTCCGACCAGCACGCAATGCAATTATATAATACGATACCATCCATATCATTGCTACCTTCTCTACCTTTTGTCCAACCATCAACCAACGACCAACAACAGACTCAAGAAAACGTAGAGTACCAAATGTCACATAACGAAACGGCAAAACATTGAAACACTGAAACTTAACTTCGAAAGGAAAAAAGCAAAAGGTAGGAATATTTAGGAGTAGTGGTCATGCCATCGTTCAAAGATTATTGGAAAGAAGATACGGGGAGGTACGAAAGGATTCCTGATATAATGTCAGTTAAAAGAATAATTTTGTTGATAGCACACAAGCTGATGAGACTGACCGGTACTGCAAACTAAGACCACTTATTGACCAAGTCAGGGCAAAAAATCTGGTACGAACGAGAGTGCCTGGAATGATTTACGACTTCAGGCTGTACGAACTTGAAGATACTTTCAAAGGAATAGACTTTTCACCTGAAGATTCACCTGAATTTCACAAAGATTCCAAAGAGCGTATCGATGTAGCATTCCCCCAAATTGTAAAACATTGTAATCGACACATAGGTGGAGTTGGTTTGGCTGATATGTGGATTGCCTTATACCAAATCAACATGAAACATACAGGGATATAAAATGCAAATTTTGCAAGGAAGGGCAAGCAAGTGCGCATTGCAAGACATGTGAAATTAATAAGTACCTACATTAATGTTATGTTTCTAAAAGACACCATTTTGTTGAACTTCATAAAAAATAATGTGTTTCCAAATGTTCTTACATTTTTAAATATTCTTCCTTATAACAACTGGGTTCATAAGGAATATTTAGTTTTATGTGCCTTTTATAAATAAAAATATATAATTCTTTAATATTAGAGTATTTATTTCTGCAACAAATTAAAACATTTTCTGTTGTATTTTCATACTACTTATGCACCTCAAAAATTATTTTCGACATTATCATCTCCTAAGTATAGCTACAAATACTACTACTTTAGCAACTTTGTATAAAATACTATACACGTTAATCACGCGACATTTTTCAGCAAAGGGGGCAGTGTATGATATAATATACATACGGTTTCTCGAAATCTAACAGTCAGGTATTTTTTTCTTCATTTTTTTTAGCTTCAAAATAGGTTAAATAATCCGGAAAATTGAAAAAAACACCACTATTAAACATTTTATCATCCTGCGACTTTAAGGGTAAATCAATTGTGTTGAAGACTATTTATTTTAAGTTTCAAGAAAATTAGACAACTTTATACGTCCCATAGAAATTTTGACAACCCTTTTCGCCCTCTTAGGGGTTGAAATTAAAGAAAATCGCTCTTATTCCTTGCTTATTATATACAGACCCTCTGTGCAAAATTTCAGCTTGCCTATCTCAACCTCAACCTATCCAGCGGTTTGGGCTGGGCGTTGATGAGCGAGTCAGTCAGGCAGTTGAATTTTATTTAGAGATAGCCACTTCACAGCGCCAATACTTTTTCAACCTTAGCCGAGGTGGCCCTTCTGTGCCCTCCACTCTACCTTGGACTCATAAAAATAAATTGATGCCCGAACACAAAATTACATGTCTCATGCGCCTTACACCGAGTGAATTTGTGGACTATTACGTGCTATTATACTTATTACGTTTTTATTATTTGGTGTAATTCCTTTCTGGTCCCGTCTAATGGGGTTTGGAGCTCATTTTCGTGGGCTTAGCTGTTATAACCTCAAATATTGTGACGCTTGCTAGGATTACTAAATGTAAAGGTAAAACCTTTACATACATTTAGTCTAAAAAAAACAAACATGATTGTGGTTTGTGGCAAGTTGCTAATAAAACGTGTTTTTTTTTTAATTTGGTATTTCAGACAACATTTAAAGAAAATATGAGTATATACTGATTTTGCGATTGCTACTTAGCATTTAGATTTCGTATTTGGGGACATCTGTGGAAAGTGGTATTTTGTACTGGAAAAGAATGTTTCAAATATATTTTTTTATCAATCGATAACAAAATTGTGCACAATGAGTTGGACATATTTTATCTTCCTTCATTGTATGTAGATGCCACGAAGGTTAGTATTTTTACTCAAGCATGTCCACTGTCCTCAGTGGACAATACGGTATTTGACACTATCAACAATAAATTATTTGAGATGCTCGATTAAAACAAAAATTACAAAATGATTCGGAAAATGTATTTCTTTTAATCATTTACTAGTTATTACAATTTTTAAATAGATGAAACATAAAAAGAGTGCTCTGAAATGTGACGTCACAAGCAAGTATTTTCATACAAAATTCCGTTTTAAAAGTAACTGATTTGACATCCTGTCAAATACCCAATTGGACATGCTGGAGTCATCTCAGTCAGCTCCTTACTCAAATTAATTTCTAATGGCACCGTGCAGTATACAAGAAATAGGTAGTGTGGGTATTTAAAAAAAGAAAAAATCAACAATACCTTTTTACCTCAAATCGCAAACTTTTTTTTAAGTCTTTATTTTTCAAAGCCAGTTTCCAGTACAGAGATACTGAAAAAAAAATTGTTTCATTCACTGTAACAAGTTCACAAACTTGTAGTTAAAAAAATTACAAACTGTCCGCCTTTTTTTTTTAGATTTAGTCTTTATTTTTCTAAGCTGCCAGTTTTTCCAGTACAGATACTGAAAAAAAATAGTCTCATTCATTGTAATAAGTTGACAGTTACTAAAAAAAATTGACAATCTATTTTTTTTCTTAGATTTAACGTGAACTATTCATTCCTTCTATCTTTCTTAGCGTCTGGTAATGCGTTTTAGATTACCCCCGAGTGCACCGTAAACAACCTAAAAAATAACTAAAAGAAGAACAGGGCATTGAAAAACACCTCGTAATCTTGCCTTTGCTCGGGCTCACCGACACTTTGAATGGGATTCAGGTTTCTTTAGCCTTTAATATCATTTTATCGTGAGTAATTTTAATAAAAAGTTACTGTTATTTGTTGTTATTGTTGCTTGTTGCGAACATACTTCGACAAAATACTAACGTTATTAGAAAACTGCAGGATAAAATGTACCTACCTGAATTCGGCATGCATGCGTGCCTTTAAAGTGTCTAAACACACTAGGCCGAAAATACGCGACCGAAGTTCCGTGGCCGATTTACGTTCCGACGCATTCGGCTGATATGACACGATAAGAGCCGAAATTACGCGGTCTCGTAGAAGGTGTTCCTATACAAAATGTTGCCCCCGAATCGCTGCTGAACTTACTCCCGACCGAAGTTCGGCTGTACGCTATAAAGCGACGTAATTTCGGCATGGTGTGTCATCAGTAATTTAAAATACATTGCAGGCGTAATCATGCCGAACTTCGGCCTAGTGTGTTTAGACACAAACACTAAGGAATGTTGATGAAGCGTGATAGGTGTATGAGGATCGTTGCAAGGGACAAACTCATCCAAAGAAAAAAAAAATGAAATTGCCACACACAAGCGACCTCAAAGCAAAGTAAAAGTAAAGTAGAGTACGAATTGCTTTTAGCCCCGGTCGCCTGAGTGATCTTAAGCGATCACGATTGTTAAGCAACATAGGGCGCGTTCAGTGCATGGATGGGTGACCGTTCTATGACTAACGCTAGTGGCATTTTTCCGAGCGGTTCCGTGCTTCGCAAGGTGGCAGTCGTAAAGCCAAGTCAGAGGCCTTAGGGCGGCTTGGAAACTTCTGACGGTAAGACCAGCCACTAGTCTTACATCCGGACTTGGCCCTCGTGATGGAGTATGGCTCATACCTTCTTTAGGGAAGAGACCCGTGCCCCTCTGTGGGGACATAATGCGTTGATGATGATGATGATTTTGAGGAAGCATTCATTCGCAAACAACACACGACTAATTTGACCCTAGGTACCGAGATTAACCACGAGCGTAGCCACAGATATTGGCCCACTCTAGAGCTTGAACCTGCAATATTCGTTTTATTCGAATATTCACCTGTTTTACTAATCGAATATTTTGTGTATTCGATTGTTTTTAATGTACCATTTTATTTTTGAAATAAACATTTTCAACGCTATCTCCAGCTGAATGGACTAATTATTCATTAATTTCATTTACTGATTGGTAGCTTTTTTGTCGAAGCCTAGTCAAATAGTTACAGTCAGTTAGCTTTTAGAATATACCTCGGGCTCTAGAGCAGGCTTCCTGTTCTGTATAAAACTTTTCTTTACTATTTTGAAAAGTTATGTAAAGTTAAGTGTCATAATTAGTTCCGATATTTCTATTACACGAATATATCCGATTCTTCCGATAGTGCCCAGGGTATATTCTAAAAACTAACAGGCTGTAATATGGCATCGCTACGATTTAAAAAGCATCAGATTTTATCGTGTTAAACGTGTTGTTCGTAAAAAAAAGCTTATTCTAAAGTCAAAGCGGGTAAAGCTTAAATTGTTTATTCTAAAGATTAAAAAATATATATATTATTGTTTTTTCATCCTTCCACATTTTTATCCACTTACCTTTTTACGATAATACATACTTTTTATTATTTACTGGCGGTCCCGGCAAATTTCATACCGCCAAAGTTTTCGTAATTTTTCCATATTTTCTCACCATTTAAACCTTCCCTGGAATTCCACAAATATAACAAACCAAAAATCAGCCATATCGTTCCAGCGGCCGTTCTCGAGTTTTAGAGAGACTAACGAACAGCAATCCATTTTTATATATAAGATTACTTATTTTAACGACGTAAAAGACTACTACTATATTTATTTAGGCGTTCGGAAACCTACTAATAAAATGACCTTAACCTTCATGAAATAGCAAATATTCGAAAAAATATTTATGATAGAATAAGAACTAAGTATATTCGAATAAGTAGTAAAAATAGCCGAACGTTCGAAGCTCTAGCACACACACCCGCAAACGTTGGACATGCCGCGGAATTCGATAGTAACACGGGATGGAATGTTGGAATGCGAAATGCGCATATGTTTACACATCCTAGCTATGTTTACGGACTCAACTTTCTGAACACTGTAACTAAATATCTGCCTATCATCCCCCTTATCATAGAAAAAGTTTTTTTTAAAAAGGAAGTCTCATGTACAAAGTGTTAGGTAATGTCTGTCTCACCCCCGGTTTCTCAAACGCTAACGGTCCGTTAATCTAATGTTAACAGCTTTCAGTTGCTTTTTTGTGTGCACTTTTGCTAACTGAGAGGTGTTAACAATAGATTAACAAACTGTTAGCGTTCGAGAAACTGGGGGTTAGAGTCTCTGTAAGTAAAAATTAATTTAACCTTCGTTCGAGAGTTCGAGCTAAAAAATTGTATTTTTTTATGTTATGCATTACTTTCATTCTTATGTAGTCTGTGATCGAAAGAGAAATGAATTTGTTGCTAAACTCATAAAACAGTACGACGATTTTTTTAAATTTGTAGTTGAATAAAAAAAATCGGAAAATCGAGACTACACCCCCTAAAACGAAGAAAAGTTCGTGCAATTGCAATTTTGGCCACCATTATTTAAGAACGTCATTAGGCAACACTGACAGACAGAACTTTTTTGTGTGACATTCATTCACTTACGTGTAAAGTGCACACCCCAGATTAAAGAAGATAATTTATGGGATATTTAAAGAGTCTTTTAGGTGCGGAGGGCTCTAAAGTGTAGATTTGACTTTATAAACCATAATTGAGTTAAGAACTGTCTTAAGACAGACTTAAGCCTCACTAAGTGCCGTTTTCGCCGAATCGCTCGTAGCCTGGGCTGCCTGAGTGATCTTAAACGATCACTACGGCTAAGCAACATACGGCACGTTCAGTCCATGGATGGGTCACCGTCTATGACTAACGCTAGTGGCATTTTTCCGAGCGGTTCCGTGCTTCGCAAGGCACGTTAAGCAGTTGGTGCCGGCTGCCGTCGATAGATGGCAGTCGTTAAGCCGAGTCAGAGGCCTTAGGGCGGCTTGAAAACTTCTGACAGTAAGACCAGCCACTAGTCTTACAAGCCTCCACCAATCCGGAATTGGCCCCCGTGGTGGAGTACGGGGAATAGACCCGTGCCCCTCGGTGGGGACATATGGGTTGATGATGAAGTGCCGTTTTAGTGGAATCGATTTTTTATAGATAAAAGATAAGATTAAGATAATAATATTTAAGAATATTCATTATAGAATAATCATATTGAATGCTTACTTTAAATAATAATATGTGTATTCATCTGAAGAGGTAGACAGTGGCGATCTAAATGTAATCTAATCATTTATCAACTACTACCTCTTGTAATAATTGTAATGTTTGATTTGGACACAAAAAATAAATTTATTCAATCATTTCATGAAAAACACGTTTTTTGAGCCTATTTTTCAAGAAGTCAATTTTTTTCACAAAAAAGTTTTATTTTCTAAAATTAAAAAGAAAAACTCACCATAAGTGGAGTAGACCGTCAAACTAAGCAGCAGTGCGCATCTGAGCAACGCCTCCGCCATCTTCAGCCGGAAGATCCGCAAAATGGCCGCCATGGTCGGAAAATAAAATGGCGGACGTTGGTTACACTACGCGCGGGGCACTTTTCATCACATAATACGGGTGCTGTCTGATGACTTGGCGCGGCGGTGGCTCGCGGGGTCTCGGCTTTGGTTTGATCCGATTTGGTTTCCGAATCATTCGCGGGTCTCCGTGGTGCTGGAAAGATGGAGAAGGGCTTGGTTAGATAAAACAGCGATAGGCATTGACAAAAGTTCCTTTTTAATTATTTTTTTCGCGATTTTGAGAACATGGGCAGAATATTTCAGTTTGGGCTCCTTAAATAAACTTTAAAAAAACCTGAGAAAAATACCGGAAATACGTCACCTAAAGTAGGTATTGTATTGTATTGTCCGCACATCGTTGGCATGTGCAATCTAAAATAATACTTATAAGGTTAAAGACTAGAATAAAATCCTAAGTAACAGCTGAGTTGGTCACAAAGGCGTATTAATTAAAATCTACGTAGAAAAACAATGTCGGCAGGTAAATATTTCCACAATCAGATTTCTTCGAAAATAAAAATCAAATCGCGCGAAATTAGACCCTTATTTGATTTCATTCATTTGAAACGCGAGATCAGAGGCATTTCGAAAACGGTGATATTGGAAATTAAAAATTCCCAATTAGAAGAGGTTGGGGCGGTATCACAGGGAAAATAAAAATTAGAAATTTAAACTTTAGCTTCTTGATTGAAAATTCATTATTGCACAAGAAAACATTTGTACGGAGGCGAAGCATTAGAAAATACTTACGAATGAGTATTTTGTAGTCTTTTAATGGTATTCCACATTGTATCGTATCTACCGGTTTACTAATGTATTGCCAAAAATCGTTTCCCAAAGTATTACTTCCCAAACTATTTTCCGCAAATTATCACTTGGCAAAAAAACATTTCTCAAAACAACTTAAAGCAAATAAACAGTTAGCAAAAGTTATTATGGCAAGTTATTGTTTACCAAATAAATACTTGGTCAAAATTCATTTTACCAAGCATTATTCAGTCAAAAGTATCGTTTGGCAAAAAGTACCTTTCCATACAATACCGAATACGCTGCCGGCAATGTGTGTAAATGACACAACAAAGTCGAGTCTGTTGTCGATCTTACATAGAGAACCTAACGCTCCGAAGCGCTCCGCTTCGCTACGCGCGTAGTCGCACCTATATTTCTATTGCCACGTATTCTTTACATCACCGACCCCCCGTTCAATAATAATTAGTACCTAATCGTCAACTATATTTATGCCAAATAATACTTTGACCAAATGAATAAAAGCCAAAATAAAACGTTAGCATAATAAACGTTTGTCTTAATAAAACTTGACGCAGTAAAATTATGCGAAATGATAATTTGACCAAATGAATAAAATGCGAAATGAAAATTTGCTAAAGTTTCATTTGGGAAATGAAACTGATGCCATAAGCTTATTGGGAAGTAAAATTTGGCGAAAAATACTTTGGCTAAACGGCGGTATCCCTATCTACCACATACAGTTTGTCTAAAAACACTAGAAACTGGAAGTGAAAGTTTACTAATTGTTTTATTGAGAAGTCAAAACATTTACTATTTATTGAAGCACAATACCTTATAATGTGTAATAGCTCAAGTTTTTAATTTATATAATGCTTGTAAGCGCAAGCTATTAACAAAAACAGACAAAAAGTGTGAGCAAAACAGTACTCTTTAATTTCTACTCTTTTTGGACAAGCTGTATTTTTGTTCAGAATTGAATTTTTGGTATTTTTCATATTCATTGTTTTTTCATTTCAAAAAATTAGACCTTAGAGTTCACAAAGGACACCTGTGACACGTGAATGTCCGTTTGAATGAACGTTTTTATAACGTTTTAATTAATAAAATCGGGTTTTGGACAATTTTACTAAATAAAAAAAAAATATGATTAAAAATACAAACATTTATTAAGTCAAATACAAAAATGCTTTAAATTAAAAAGGTGTAGGTGTATTCATTATCATATTATATCTAATCGTCTTCAACTTCATCGACCTCATCCCTATTTAAAAATTTAGGCAATCGCAGCATGCCTTGTACCACCTCATTGAAATTTTCTCCAAGTTTTTTGGGTTTTTTCCTGTGACTTGTAATCACTGGATCTGAGTATACGAACATCCAGTGAAGTATGTCCGTATTTGTGTCAACTCGCGATGTTTTTCGAGAATGATCTTGTCGTAGATTTTCGTAGCTTTTATGGCTGGCTTCAAGCACGTCCTCTGATAGTTTGCCCACGGGCAATGGCAAAGATTTTATTATATTTGCGCCATGAATTAATAGCTTATGTACACTGGAACTCATTCTGTACCAGCCATACAGATCGACCGCCATTTTAGCTGTATCAAAACAATCCGTTCTAAATTTTTCTTCATTTATGTAATGTCCACTGGAAATTGTTGTCAAAATGTTAGAAAATCTTTCTATTAAGTCTTTTGACAATCCGGTAATAGCTGACAACTTTTCAGGATTTTTGAAAAATTTGCGCGCTGTGTTTCCATCATTGCTATTGCCCTCTGCTTGTGTCGGCTGGTCAACAACGAGACCCATTTCGCGATAAAAATCTTGGCAGATTCTGTTCTGTCTCTCTCTTACCTTTTCCTTGTTGTCCTTGCCTCTGGCTTGCCATAACTGCAACTCTAATTTATAAGCAATGTGCAGCAAATATTCGTAGCACCTGAGATGCGCATGCAATGTAGATAAACCGTACTGATATGTACTTTCGTTGCATACTCTTTCTTTTAAGTCCTCTAAGTTGTTTAAGACAACTGGTGTGGCTTTGCAAACATTGCACACTTGTGTGCTTTTTGTTGCGGTCAATACATTGACTGTTTTTCCATCTAGCATGGTGCATACAAGGATATGTTTGAACTCTATAGTCATGCCTCCTAGTTTGATGTTTGTTGGGTGTAACTGCTTTATTTGAGCCTCTACATCATCGTATTCCTCTTTTGTGTTTTTATCATTTTCTTCCTTTAATTTAAACGAAATTGGGCGACAGTATCTTGTAGAGGACGGGGTTTGGTTGTTCCAAAATATAACTTTTTCGTTATCTTTTTGTCTGGAAATCTCAAGGGGTACGATTGTGCACAAAATCATGTTCGAATCGGCATAAATTGAATTATTTGAAAAGTTCTGCTTATATATTCTGTGCCCTCCACTGCCATCGAGCCCCCATTTATAATATACTTCAAGAATGTCATTTTCAACAATATTCGATAAAATTACGTCTGATTGCACCTCTGTCAGTCTTTGAATGGTGTGGTCTACGAGGTCTTGTAAGGGGACCACAGCTTCATTTTCGGTAATTCGTAAATTCGGCGGATAACACTTTTTCTTTGCATCCGATACCACATGGTACGAAGGATATATATCAGCCCCTCGTTTTTTTGCACCTGTACGCATCCTCAAATAGTCCTGTCTAGTCAAACCAAGGTCAACTTTGAGCTCTAAAACTTCTTCAGGGCTGTATGGTATGATACTTACTTACTTAAATAATTACCACTTTGACTAAATGACTAACTTGCTATATTTTTTTCAGAAATTTCTCCATATCGCCTATAAACCAGCTATTGGGAACATTAAGGTTTTATGCAACTAACAACACTCAAATGAGTGTAGGTGATTATTGTGGCCTGAGTACATCAACTTCACACAGGATTATACATAGGGTCAGTAAAGCCATAGCTGCTTTACATAAAGATTTAATTAAATTTCCTGAGACAAGTCATGAAATAGGAAGAGAACAAGACAATTTTTTTCATATCGCCAGTTTCCCCAGAGTTGTTGGTGCTATGGATTGCACCCATATACGTATAAGCTCACCAGGTGGAGATCAAGCGGAGCTGTTCAGGAATAGAAAAGGCTACTTTTCAATCAATGTTCAAACCATCTGCAATGCTAATCTGGAAATAACCGACATAGTTGCAAGGTGGCCTGGAGGATCTCACGATAGTCACATATTTAATAACTGCTACAGAAAAGCAATGTTTGAAATGGGCAGCTATGGTAATGCTTTATTATTGGTTGACGGAGGTTATGCAACAACTACATACATGATGCCTCCGTTAGAAAATCCAAGGACACCTGCAGAACAGCTCTGCAATGAGTCACAAATTCGAACACGTAACCCAGTGGAAAGATCATACGGTGTATGGAAGCGACGTTTTCCTGTGCTTGCTCTAGGAATGCGTATCAAATTAGATAAAGCTTTAGTTGTCATTGTAGCCACTGCAGTGTTGCATAATATCTTGCGTCAACAAAGAGATATCATTCCTCCTGATGATCCTGAAGTTATTTTACCGGCCATCCCAGGTACTAATCGGCCTCATGCCCCTTCTCCAGTGAGGGTGGGCCCGACTCCTTGCGAGTCGGGTCGACGTCGCCGGGGCGCCGCTGTAGCATTCGCACTGTGGTCTACCACTTGCGAGATCCGGCGGCGCCCCATTGCACGAGCGACAGGACGGCCCCCGGGGTGTTTTAGGAGGTATGCCTCTCCTATTATTAGGAGAGGAGAGTCCGACACACGGCCGTCACCCTCCCCCAAGGGTGGCGGTTATGGTGCACAAAGCATTTCACCCCGTTAACAAAAAAAAAAAAAAAAGGTACTAATCGGCCTATGTCCTGGGACCAACTCATCGAGCATGGTCAGATTAATTCAACCCCACATGAAATCATTAATGAATTTGGCATGACTCGGAATGCAATGATTATAGATTATTTTCATGGTTTAATTTAAAATTATTAAATATGGGTCAGAGCACTGATTTTACCATAAGTTTAATAATGACCATGCCTGCCTTAACCTTGTGTTAATTCTTGAAAACATATCGTTAAAACATATAAAACAATGTTACTGTTTAATATGACATACCTATGAAAAATCAACATTTCAAAATATTTTTATACAAATTCTTTACCTAAACCCATCTGTAATGAATGATGTAGATTACAATAGTACAAGAATAATCAAAATAAGTCCAGTAGTTTTTGAGAAAATTGTTAACATACATCATATTGATGGAATAACCTTTATGCAGTCTGTTAAAAAAATTCTAACAATCTTTAGTCACAGATGTACTTAGGTGCAATAAAAAACATAATTATTATGGTAAATCAAAATTGTTTATTACTACAATTATTACATACTAAATTTTTTTTCCTATTTCTTAATTCTAATAAAAGTAATCTACTTTTTATTTTGCTTTGCTTGAGTTCTTCTTTTTTTATTTTTAGCTCTTCTTCTTTTATCTGCAAATTAATTTCATGGAGCTGTTTAGCTTCTACTCTTTCAGTATCCGCATGTTCTCTTTGAGCCGTTATAGCCTCAATTTTTTTTTAATGTAGTGCCTCTATACTGGACACTGGCAGTGTGGGGCCGTCTTTTAGAAATTCCTTTTTTTTTTGAGTAGATTGTATGACATTGTCTCCCCTTAAATTCTTGGAGATAGGCGTTTGCAACAATAATGGTGTATAGTTGCCCCAATCGGGTTCCTTTACCACAACAGGATCTGGGGTACCGACTCGTGCAGGTTGATCAATCTCAAGAACTTGGACGTGTGCCATTTCCTCGTTCTTTTCATTTTCAGTTAGATCACATCCTGAATTTTGTGTTTCAAATCCTGCATTTGGGACGTCGCTATCAAATGGGTTGTACATGCCAACCACGCTCGGTTTTATAAGGCTGAGAATGCGGTCAAAAAATGGATCCTCAGACTTCGGCTTTGGTGGTCCTCCACCTGTAAGAAATGAACATTGTTTTATGTTATTTATCCTTTAAAGAAACAACTTTACCGTCACTCTTTCATATTACTTGTATAAATTAGTCGCTGTTTATTGTGTTTGTCAGCTAATTACTGCTAAAGAACACATTGGATTTTGTTGCGGTTTTTGTTATCTACAGTAGAACATTTCTTAGGGAAGATAAAGATATACATACAGTATAATATGCCTTGCAAGGCTGGGAAAGGTTGCTAGTAGTATTATAAATTAAGATTTTAGCCTCAATTTTCAGTTTATAGGTTATAGTTCTACGAGTAGCAAGTACTTTATGTACAGATATGAAACTAGCTTGGTTTATTTAGGGTAAAATATAAATAAAATATGTGAATACAGACCGCAAGACGATTAGCTAGCAAACACCTAACAACCTATGTAAGTAGATACATACCTGTTTGAATTAAATGCATTCTTGTATTTGAAGATTCTTTCTTCACGGCCTTCTTCATGCTCTCCCACTGAGCTTTAAGGTTTTCTGCAGTTCGGTGTGAATGTAACGTTTGGGAATTATATTTGTCACTCATCACAATCCATTCCGCAGTTTTCTGCTTCATAGTTACTCCGTCTGTTTTTTTAGTTTCTATGACATTAAAATGCTGTTCAACAATATCTAGCAATAGATGTTTCTCTGAAGATAACCAGTTAGGGCTTCGTTTTCTCTTATCTGCCATTATTCACAAATCACCTCGTACCGCCTTCTCAAACACAGTCCTCAAAAACACCACGAACGAATTTTATTGTTGTTTAGGCCAAACCACAGAACACCTACCCAAACAGCCCAAAGTTTTGATTGAAGTTTGACATATAATCCTACCAAAATGTATAATACGCAGTACACGTAACGAAATATGAGAGTAGCGCGAAACCATAAATGGGTGGCTTATACCACAGACCAAAAAGAGACTACGTAATTATGCATTCGTTCATTTCAATCATTCAAATTCTTTTCAAGCTTCAGATAAACTATCTGAGAGTAAATTTACTCTGGTGTAGAGTGGTGATATGTAAACGAAGTAATCCAAGAATATTAGTGAAGAGTAAAATTATTCTTGGTATAGTTATTCTCGAGTAAGACAACTATTGGTGAAATCCGACCTAAGTATACATAGAAATTAATATCTTTATTACTATAAAAGTAGATGTGCTAAAATTTATGTTATTATCCAAAGTATTAAACAACTATCAGACATACCCTACATAAATGAAGTACATGCCCGACTCTTCATACTCCATGTTGAAAAATGCACAGATGTTGACTCAGAGAACAATAAAACGTGTAGTTACTCCGTCAAGTTTCGGGCGCAACTGATTCATTATTAGCCATGCGAGGAAGAGGAAAGAGAAAAGAGGAAGTTTGGAGGACGTATTTAGGCTATTGTGTTACTTTAGCATTTTTTTGAGTATAGGGTTTGGTAGATTGGTTATCGAACAAGGTAAAAAGCGTATAATTTTATCGGGCGGACAAATTAAGAAGTCCTATTTTTGTCGTTCTAATTTAGTAATCCGTCCTTATGTGGACCGGTTCGAAATTATTAATATAGATACGTCCCACTGACTGCCCTGCGTTTTTCCTGTGGATGCAAAATTGAGCTCCCTGGTGGTACATCTATAGGTGAAAAAATAATGGTGGCTGTAGGTCTACTAGAAACCTGAAATTTCAGTAAGAAAATATGTAGTTATGTCATGAAATGATATGTTTGTGATATGATTTTCGTTATTTACTCCAAAACTGCGTTTTGACGATTACTGCGTTCTTCCTTACGAGGGCACTGTAACGCACATGCGTTCTTTCAGAGAGAGAGAGAGAGAGAGAGAGAGAGAGAGAGAGAGAGAGAGAGAGAGAGAGAGTGGGCTTAATCCTGAGTCTAGCATTAAATAGTAGCTTAATATTAAATCTGATCAGAGGATAAATGTGTCTAGTGTTCAACACATCTAATAGTATATTTTTTATTTTGAAAGTTTGTAATTTAGGCTAAAACTGTTTTGAAAAGAATAAATGACTGTGGAGTTTCTATTAGTTTCTATTGTGAAACTACTTTGGCGTTCATAAAGTAAACATTTTGTTAGTACCTACTATGAATAAAATATTTTATTTTGACTTTAATCAGTACGCGTGCCCACCACAGATTCGCAATACCATTGACAGTCAGGTTTCCTCACGATGTGTTTCCTCTGGTTATCATAATTTATAGAAACTATTATAACAATACAACATCAGGCGGTAAGCTTTCAGTATTTTCGTTCCACTTCACAAAGCCCTGGGGCCGAGTGCGTTTGACGTAGACTCGGATCAAAGAAAATTATTGCAACAGCGAGAGCTCTATTAAAATTATAAATATGTAGAAAAAAATCTAGCTAAATCTTCTTTCTAAAATGGAAATCTTATAAATAAAAATGAATTGCTGTTCGTTAGCCTCGCTAAAACTCGAGAACGGCTGGACCGATTTGGCTGATTTTTGGTTTTTTATATTCGTGGAATACCAGGGAAGGTTTGAAAGAGAAAATATGGAAAAAATTTGGCGTTACGAAGTTTGCCGGGACAGCTAGTCTTCTTCTTCTTATATATAAAAAAGGATTGCTGTTCGTTGGTATCACTAAAGCTCCAGAACGGCTGAACCTATTTGGCTGATTTTTAATTTTTTTTATTTCTACAGTTCCAGGGAAGGTTTAAATGGTGAGAAAATATGGAAAAATTACGAAAACTTTGGCGGCACGAAGTTTGCCGGGCTAGCTAGTCTTCTTATATATAAAAATGAATTGCTGTTCGTTAGTCTCACTAAAACTCGAGAACGGCTGGACCGATTTGGCTGACTTTTGGTTTTTTATTTTTGTGGAATTCCAGGGAAAGTTCAAATGGTGAGAAAATATAGAACAATCACGAAAACATTGGCGTACGAAGTTGGCCGGGACAGCTAGTAAAGAATAAACATTGGCGAAACGTGCAAATCGAGTTAGGTAATGTGGGTGGGCCGAATCTTTCTCCATAAAGAATTATCAAAATATTGAAATGTTTCTGTTATCTAAATAAACGAATCTAGTGTCAGAGTTTTTGTTACCGAACTCCTCCAAAACGGCTTCACTGATTTTTATGATTTTTTTGTGTGTGCATGAGAATAGGTCGTAGCTAGACGATTTTGAGTTTGAATCTGAAAAATTGGGAGGAAAAAAGTTTATTGTATTTTAAAGAACTAAAAATCCTACGAATAGCGTTTTGACGACCGACGACGTCGCTAACACATTCAATTGTTCATTGATAGCCATATGGGTATATTGTTTTATTTACCAAAAATCAGTACAGCTCAAGTAAGATTATAGTGATAATTTAGACTCATGTTCGCGATTTTCTTGATGCTAAAAAGTTTAAAACATCATTAAAATAATGACCGACGACCCTAGATAGAATTGAAAGTAATATTTTTTTCAGAGTTTAAATACTAACATTACAGAGAAAAATGTATTTTAAAAGACCTGATTTAAAAGAAACGTCGAAAAACGACGCATTAAGATTTTTTTCGTAGAATAAAGACGCAGAAATGGCGGCTACAGCATTGGAGTGAGCCGCCCCGCGAAGATTGAAAAATAAATGTTTAATTATGTTATAATGAATTAACGTTTCTGTAGCTCCCGAGGATCTCAAGACGGAGCGAGGGAGAGGCACGGTAGTGCACGGCTTCCCAAACTTATTTTGACTTGATGATGACGCTCTACTAGGGTCAAGTCAAAATAAGTTTGCCGTTCTTTGCAGCCCCTATCGAGGGAAAAAGTCATAATTAGTAGAACCACACTGTGGTATGTACAAATATATTATACTTAGTAACTGTTTATAAAAAAAATCAACGAGAGTTGCAAAGCAAAAGAGATTAAAAATTTTAGAAAAAAAATAAAGAGTTAATCTCTTTTGGACATACGTCTTCCTAACATTTAAGAAATTCAATTATTTTGATTTAACATAATGAATTGTATGACTCTCGTCAGCAGACTATTATTATTCTTAGCTTTTGAAGTCACATTGGATGATAAAAGATATTGCATGATTTTATTGTTTTTAAATTTCCAATATTTGTAGGACTGAAATACGGTATTTGACACTATCATCAATAAATTATTTGAGACGCTCGATTAAAATAAAAATTACAAAATGTTTCGGAAAATATATTTCTTTTAAATCATTTTCTAGTTATTACAATTTTTTAATAGATGAAACATAAAAAGAGTGCTCTGAAATGTGACGTCACAAGCAAGTAGTTTCATACAAAATTCCGTTTTAAAAGTAACTCATTTGACATTTTCTCAAATACCCAATTGCAAAACATGCTGGACTTTCTAAAGATTTATTGTTAAATAACATCGACTTATTCATAACTTAACTCATGTTTTACAAATAACATTCTTTAACTTTATCAGCACCTAATTCTTTAACTTTTTAAGGCGTTTGTCATAGACTACCAGTATGGATTGCTTCGCGACCGCGCCCGGGTCCCAGGGATAATGCTAAGCGCCACCCAGAGTTTGGGAAGCCATGATCTACGTAGTGAAATATTTACACTTTCTAATATCTCTGAGTGCTTGTTCTCAAAACAATAAGTTAGAGTTGCAAGTTTCAAATTCTTTTGAAGGGCAACCGCGATTTCTTTGGTTTTAATGGTGCTCTTTGCAAATTCACAGGGGACGGGAGTCTACGTTCTAATCTCAATATTGAACAACTATGCATTTAATAAGTACAACTTTCGTAAGCTAGACATTATAGAAAGTGGTAAGTTGAAGTGTATCCGTAAAACAATCTATAATGTTAATAATAATCCATTTAACCTCGTGAGAACCAATGTAGTAAGAGGAATACAAAAACCATTGTTATTTTCAAGGTCGGTTCTCAGGAGGTTAAGAGACCCGCGGGGTTCACCATGGGCCCCGCACCCGTAACCCCACATTGAGCGGGGCCGGGGGCCTTCGGGCCGCGAGGAGACAACCTCTATAAAAAACACACGGTGGGGGCCCTCTCTATGTCCCTCTGTCCAGCAGAGGGCATGGAAGAGGGCTGGAGGGGCGGGGAGGGGCGCGGGCTCCGCAAGCCGGGCTTGGGAGGGAGGGATTTTGAGGGAGGTAAGGGAGGGACCAGGGACTGGGCACCCCATATGGTCTCTGGCCGAGGGGTGTTTTATGGGAGGGAATTTAGATGGGCCGAGGATCCGGGCAGAGGGCCACAACGGGTCTTCGGTAGTTGGAGACTTGTGAAGCTCGCGCCTCTCCGTCGGGAGAGCCGGTGGCGCGGGGGACGCTACGCGGACCTTGCGCCGCCGGTTGAGTGAGGGTCACAGACGGCAGGTTGGGGGACCTGCCGTCCGACATCGTGACGGGAGAAGGGGGTGGGGGGCCCATGCCCCTTCTCCAGTGAGGGTGGGCCCGGCTCCTTTGCGAGTCGGGTCGACGTCGCCGGGGCGCCGCTGCAGCATTCGCACTGTGGTCTACCACTTGCGAGATCCGGCGGCGCCCCATTGCACGAGCGACAGGACGGCCCCCGGGGTGTTTTAGGAGGTATGCCTCTCCTATTATTAGGAGAGGAGAGTCCGACACACGGCCGTCGCCCTCCCCCAAGGGTGGCGGTTATGGTGCACAAAGCATTTCACCCCGTTAACAAAAAAAAAAGGAGGTTAAGAGACTGAAAAATGTCGATAGCAGCGTTAGATTTTTGAAATTCAACTCAAATTCAACTAAAAACCGAACACCGTCATCGGACAGATGAATCGGTACATAATACGGTATTTGACACTATCAACAATAAATTATTTGAGATGCTCGATTAAAACAAAAATTACAAAATGATTCGGAAAATGTATTTCTTTTAAATAGATGAAACATAAAAAGAGTGCTCTGAAATGTGACGTCATAAGCAAGTATTTTCATACAAAATTCCGTTTTAAAAGTAACTCATTTGACATCCAGTCAAATACCCAATTGCGTACAGCGCCACCACGTTATCTGTTCAGGTGGGAAAATTTGTAACTAACTAAATAATTGTAAATCCTGTTCCCCATTTTTTTTTTATTACTAACTTACTAAGATTTATACTTTCATTAAAATAGAAAGACGGCTTAAAATATTCTCATTTTTCTTGGTAAATTTCTTAAATGTTACTACTAAATTCTACTAAATTACTACTAAATTCTCCACTAGCGCCGCTATCAACTGAACAGATGATGATGGCACTGTACCCGCCTTTTATTGTAGATTGTTTTTCTTAAAAGAAACTGCAAAGCAGTTTGTTATTATATGCCACCTCCTTTTACCCAGCGTCAACGCGAAACATTACCGGCCAGCCACAAAGGCAGAGTAGCGTGTAGGGCAGTAACCCTAAACCTAAATCATACGTCCGGGTGTTCCCAGAACATGCACACATAAATTTATATTAGAAGACGCAGGCGTGGACACTTCAAAGGGGGCGAAATGAGACAAACAAATATGTGGGACTGTCCTGTAGGCACGAATGATTTCTGTGGAGTAATTCTCTACCGAAACCCATAGCCGATTGAGTTGGTAGAGGTGCTTGAGTGGAGACTACTAGCTGGCAAAAACAGCGCAGGGTCTAGATTCTGTCAATGCATTGTAGTACAATAACGAGTGCATGCACTTGGCGATTTCGTAATATTATGAAAATATTTACCATTTTAAGAAACTCTTGTTTTTCAAAATTTTTGTATGTGTGACGTCATCAGAGCATGATAAAAGAGTTACAGCCTTATTAATAAAAAGTCAGGTCACTAAAAGCACTGCTATAGTGGCCTTATAAGATCATTTTAATAGGGTTTCACAAAAACGTTATTAATAAAACAAAATCCACATTATAACTGGGCTATAACCCTGCTATAACTTATAGTTGATATGGCCCTACTTTATCTCGACTACAAGCTTACTATAAGCGATATTTTAATCTGTGGTTGCAAAACCACAGATTACAAAAGTGTGCATTTGTCAGATTGTTGTCTGAAGTGGTTTGGTTGTCATTGAAGTACTGAAGTGGTTTTTCGTGAAAAAGTGCTATTATCGAACGTTTTTGGCCTGTTTACTGGACCCTGATTGACTAGGGATTACCTATATTACCTTGGCTATTACTGGACACCGACGAATCTGCTCTCACAGTTGACATTGGCTTTGTATAAAATAAAATGGTATAAAATGGTATCCTCTTCAATTCGATTCTTTTTAAATGTATCCTCTTTAAAAACTTTCAAACGAAAAGTTGAAAACTTTTTTTTCTTGTCATGTACATAGATTAGACAATCTGGGTGTTTTGACACTTCCACAGACTTAAAAGAATGAACGAATCATAGTACGCGACGTTGCCAAATTGACAGGTCGTAAAAGAGCACGATAGTTAAAGTAGGATTGTTGTACTTTTATTAATAAGGAAAAGTTAGAGTGTACTATATGTCTAATAGAGGACTATAGCCAAAGTGCGCTACAAGCACACTATAGGTCGTTTTTATTAATAAGACTGATAGTCTTTGCCTACATAAAATAACAATGTAGTTTGTCAACTGGCAATACAAGCATAAGAGATCAATATTAACCATCACTTTTAATTTATTCTACTTCACGACTTCCCACTCTGCTCAAGTAGGTATATAAACGCTTACTCCACACCTTCGCGTTCGCAGCTCTACCGACAAAAGAAACGCTAACTCGAGAGGGCGAGCGGAAAAAAAAACAAAAACAAATATGGCGCCTAAACACAAATCATGGCGCTGACAGCCGCTGTCAGATGTCCCCGAGGTTATTGCAGTGGGCTTGGGAACTGCAGTTTCGGTTCCACTATATTGACAGTTTTTCAGGCCAGTTTATCAGTGGTAAAAAGGGGTTTTATCTGAATATCAAATAAAACGCTTTAAAGGATCATCGATTAGGTAGTTTTTTTTAAATGTTTAATTTAAAGTGCGGATGTTGTTTATTTATTAATATTGTTATTTATTAATAGTCTATTAAGTCTATTATGTGACATTTACAAGACTGACGGATTTGACTGGCCACTTAGAAGTTGAAAAAAAAAAAACTGTGAAAACAAAAGTTTTGAGTCCCTACCTATTTGTTATAATATTTAGTCTGTGAACTGCGTTTGGCAAAATGGTAGATTTGGATCTTATTTTACTCCGATTTTTTTTTGTACAACTACAGAGTAGGTATACTTCGCTAACAGTGGCGTACTTAATACGAAACCTTATACACGTAAACTCAAAAAGTTTATTCAAAATTCAAACAAAATGTTTACTTTATGAACGTCAAAGTTGTTAGTTTCACAATTAATAGAGTATGTGGAGAAGAAATGTGATGATTCATCCTCTTTGAAACATTGTAAGGAACTCAACAAAGTAGATGACATAAGATAAGAATATTCTTTGTCGCACACAAGAAACAAGAGTAAAAAAAAGTAGATCAAAACTTATACAAAGTGAAAGATGTAGCATAAAAATAAATGCTATTTATACACTCCGATCAGATCAGTACGCGATCGAACTTTATATTTCCGTCGAAGCTGTATTTGTATGAGAGTCCGGAGTACTCAGAGGCTTATATTATTTGCAGAACGCACTTCAGTGGGTTTCGAGCGCACAAGATGCAGCTTAGAGGAGCGTGAACGGGAAACGGCACTTGACTGAAAATGCTGTGAGGAAGACGACAGAGATATTGAGAGTTCTGCAAAGGTAGTACGAGGACGCGAGTCGCGCGCGACAACGTCAAAAGTCGCGACTTTCCAGTACATTAACTGTCAAATTCTGACGACTTTTGACGTTGTCGCGCGCGACTCGCGTTCTCGTACTACCTTTGCTGGATAGGGTTGTGGGTGGGTTAAGCCGACTAACACTCTCCATACATTTGGGTTGACTACCATTTGTGTCGTAACTTTGCGTATACTCATAGGATCGCTATGAAAGTTTTTTGATTCTTAAAGTATACTAGACCAAAGTGATCATTTTGGTATATTTAACTCAAATATGTATGTGCCTGTATGTAAATGTTCTATTACCTATGTTATGTTATATTACCATGTTGTGGGTTGGATCCTTTTTGCAAAACTACGTCCCTATGATTTATTCTTCTTATTAAGGGTTAAGCCGTGCGTGAAATAAAAGCAATTTTTTTGGGTTTTAAGAAAGTCCAGAAATGAAAAACTTAGAATGAATGTCTTATGTAGAAGAATGAAATCGTATCGTAGCAAAAGTAGTATGTCAAACTTCAGCTGAGTGTCCGGCCAAATATTTTGTTTTGTTTTGGATCTGGCAACCCTAAATCTGTAGAAAGAAAGGAGCTGTTTTTAGCAGAGTTGGTCAGATAGCCTGAGTAAAATATATAACATTAAAAAAAAACATAACAATTTGTTTGAACTTCTGCAGCTAGGGCCAATTTCTGAATTGAGAATTTTCTAGAACGAGAACTACTTAACTTTAGTGCTATCTCGTCAAATTTCTCGGAAAAGAGTGTGACAGAATGTTACTCAAGTATTTACTTAGTGAAAATTCTCAACTCAGAAACCCAAATATTTAATCTTATCCATAATCGCCTAGAAAAAGCTCTGGAAAGAAATCTAAAGCAGGCGTGTAAAGGTTGAGATACTGTCGACCGTACATAAAACTAGGTCGCAGTTATCCCAAGATATCGATAGCTCTTATTTCAAGCCCCTTAACGCCCTTTATCGAATGGGCCGCCTAACGCCCGGAAGACAACGCAGATACTCTGTGTCCGATGAAAGTTGCATTGATGTACACAAACCGGAGATGAAAATTCCACTTGGAAGGAAAATATCGAAAACTAGCTGTGCCCCGCGGTGTTACCCGCGGTTCATCGATTTTCCCGTAGGAATAAGATATTTCCCCGCGGTAAAACGTAGCCTATGTTTTAATCCAGGGTATCGGCTAACTCCATACCAAATTTTATTAAAATCCGTCCAGCCGTTTCAGCGCTAAAGACTGACAAACATATAAATACACACACAAACTTTCACGTTTATAATATTAGTGTGATACACCTGGACGTAGACTCTGTTATGCATCGTAGTACAATGAAAACTGCATGAACATGGCGATTTAGTTTCATTGCCGCTTCAAGTCTACGCGCGCAAACTTATCGAACAATCTAAGCGTCAATGGTATGAAAAAAAAAACATGTCACGTGACCCGACCGTGCATCTGTCATCGTACTGTAATGCACTAAAAGAACCGAGGTCCTGGTTGTGTCTGAGGTTGCCAATCCGCGGTAACGCGGGTAACTGTTTAGATAATGGTAGGCAACCATTCGTGCGCGAGTCAGATTTGAACTTGGCCGGTTTTATCGTATTACTGTTTCAAATTTTATTATATTAAGATTACCCCGTGAACTCCGTAGAACTAATACATGATACAATAAATATTCTACCTATCTTTTTTTTGCAAATTAATCTTTTCCTCCACAAGTACAAAAATCAGGGCCATCCCTATTTGCGTATTTGCCGTGAATACATTGCCGGTTTAACAAAAATCTGTGCTTAAGATTCGTCAGAATACCCGACAATGGATGCTTCATATTTGCCAAATACGCCAATAGGAGTAGCCAAGTGTGGTGTCGCCGTTAGAGACATTAACGACCAGCAATTATTTTTTATATATGAAATATTTTCGAACCTATAATGGTGACAAATAAACCTTTTTAAATTTCAGTCACAACACCTACACCTTAATCAAATTTCTTAACCTATATTTCTGAAAAGTTGGTTTACGCCGAGACAACTTTGAATTGAAACAGGGCGTACAATAAAAAATACCCAATTGCCACTTGGAATTGATGATACCATGCGATTGGTACACAATAGAGGCATTAGAGATCGTATGCGGGTCATTGACAGATAGATCTGACTGTGTACGCTGATTTTAAAGGTCATACCCGGGTTTGAGGTTTTAGGATGTAGTTTTTACTTGAATGGGCGTTGTGGTAAGAAATATTATCAATTTTTTTATATTTTTTCGATAAAATAGATCATTTTGAGAGCATAGGTTGAATATTTCGGTTTGGGTTGCTTTAATAATTTTTTAAAGCGAAAAAGGAAAACACCGTTTGACCAGAAAGAGTAGAAATTAAAGAGTGCGATTTTGCTAATACTCTTATTTTCCATACCCAAACTTTTAGTACTAAACACTGTTGCCAACCTCAGGAGAGCAAAAAGAATTTAAAAAAACAGTAGAAAACAGTAGAATAGTAATTTCATAATATCAAATCGCAAATCAAATCAGACACATAACATTTATAGACTGGACAAATAGATCTAACACAAATTGCCTTTATGTAAGAAATTCTGAGAATTTTTTGTAACTACGAACTTTGACCGCACTTGTGAAACGAAATGAGAAATGAGTGAGAAAAACCTGTTGTATGTACTCAATATGGTACACTACACTTATTAGACTACAAAATTAAATGTATCTTTTAGATTTAGAACTCTTTATTGTACACACCAGAAAGAAATAAATACATTTAGAAGCCTTATATATTATGTAAGTTTTGTCGTATACAATTGGCGGTCTTATCGCTAAAAGTGATCTCTTCCAGACAACGTTGGGATGGATAGAAAGAAGGAGATTAGAGAAAAGGTAGGTAAATGTTCATGAAATAGAGTGATGGGATATGTACATAAACTAACTGACTATTCTGTTTTACTGTAGGTAGGTATGTGAAAAGATTTGTGTCAGTAAACGGGGAATCCTCTATGCCGCAAGAAGCCCGCTAGCACCCTGACCGACGTATACAAAAACTATCTTTATTGCTTTTCCTAAACTGTTATTATTCAATTTTGACATGTTGGATGTGGCTTTATTGCGATTTGGAATGAATGATTTTTTACGCAATTTTAAATTCGATACATCAACAAAAAACAGTAGAAATACGAGCTAAAACAGAAAAAAGTGGTGTCATAGCGAAAACAGTAAATCTACTGTTAAAACAGTAGGGTTGGCAACACTGGTACTAAAAGACATAGTCTCAGCAAGGAGAATTAACCTTGGTCTCAGTTACTAATTGTGCTTATATTAGAATAGAAGATGGCCTGAAAAGTTCGTACAATATTTAGTTACACTTCACTTCCGTTTTCTACACTTTATGGACAGTCTGTAGTCTACGAAACAGGAATTACGTCACCACTGAGATCCACATCATCCTACAAGCTGTCAATTTCTAGTGATACAATGCCACAATACAAAAACTATAAACAACGAAATATTTAATCTACGCTAATGTAAAAAGCTTGTTTTTTACGGAATACCGAAACGTACTGACGAAAGCCAACATACTGATGTTGGCTTTTCTCATAAATGTTATTTATATTTAGCGTAGTGTAGGACGTCCTCAGACTCGGTGGAGCGATTATCTTCGCAGGGCGGCTGGCAAGAGCTGGATGAGAGTAGCCGAGGACCGTGCTCAGTGGCGTGAAATGGGAGAGGCCTATGTCCAGCAGTGGACAACCGTAGGCCGATGATGTTAATGATTATTTTATAGTTTAAAAATGGTGGTCCCCCCATTATCACGTTGTTTGGCTATACGAGTATGTTAATATGTTTTGCTCAGGCCGTTGTTATTATTATTTCTTGTTTTGATGGCAACCATTGTCGGACACATTTAAGAAAACTTCAAGGCACGACACAAAAGTCGAAATTCAAATTTAAAACACAATATTTGCGATTTTTTCTTCTGGAACCGAACGAGCGTGACCTGGTAACCTTTTTTCTTTTTTTTAAGCAGCCGACGTCGTAAGCAGAAAAAATCTCGCCGACCGCTCAGCGCGCCGCTGAAGTGCCGTAGGGAAGGGATGTGTGTCGGTGGTACACTATAGATGGATCATGAAAAATTATAAATAAAATTTGGAGCACTTCGAGAGCATTTGATAACCAGTATGACTTGCCTTTTCACCTGATTCCAGCTTGACCTTATATAAGTACGTTTTTATTTAATTTCTTTTGCACGCCTACCAACTCTTTCCTTTACCCGCTGCGGTTGGTAAAAAAATCTTATGGCATTAAGTCCGCCGCATTGTACAATATTTAAAAAAAAAATGTAAATGCAATAACAGTATCAATAAATAAACAAATAATTACATCCGATACTAGTAGAATAGAATAGAATATAATATTATTATTATTATTTATTTATTCAATAAATTTAATGCGAAATTACACAAACGTTAGTTAGTTAGTTAGAAAAGCTTAATTTCAAAGACAAAACACACATTGATAAAATAACAACGATTTTACATTTTGCATGCTTGTAAGCATGCATTGCAACATTTGGACCAAACAATTCGTGAATTAACTAACTAACATTAATGTTAGTTAATGAAATAGTACTCTATGCTATGGTAACCAGGCAACGACTTTCGACCGTTTACATCATATCGATACAGCTCTGGCCCCTCCCTAGCGCTCCCGCTCCACCTGTATTATAATTCGGAGGGCCCTCGACTCTAACAACTCTTAAGGCACGACCCCTTTAAGCGTGTCTCTCTTTTTTGCACGCCGAGCCCGTGTGGCGTAATGTGGGGCGATATTCGTTTAGGCAGTTCGAACGACACAGTTCGTCCATGAAGGGCTTATTTATAAGGAATTATTTTTGCCGCGAATTCACACGCGCGTTGAAAAGGTACTTGGCGCCAATTGACCGTGTTATTTTTTTTATAATTTATTTTGAAAATATTGACCATTTTAAGAAACTAATTATTACGATATTATTCATATTTTTACAAAAATGTTGGTGTTTGTGACGTCATCAGAGCATTAATTATGCTCGATTCGATTTTTTAAATAAAAAAAATATAAGAAAAAGCTAAGGGATTGCTAAGGATCTTTAAAAGCTGATGTCACCATTATTTAGCAACAAAGTACATAGCTCATTTAGCAGCACGAATTCTGGATTTACTCCTCAATTCATATGTTTAGATGGAGAAGTCAACTACATAGTAATATATTTTGCTGCTAAATCCAGAATTCCTGCAGCAAAATCAGCTACTTTGATGCTGAATAATGGAAATCAGCTTTCAAAAATCTGATCGCCTCCTCAACCTTTCGGACATGAGTTTTTGATGTAATCCCTGTGCATCGGCATGCTGAACGAATTTGAATCGGTGGACTAGGCCTGCGGTCAGTGTCTACGTTTCAGCTCCGTAGGTGGATTGGATTACGACTGCCGTCTTTAGGCCCTGAGGAATCATCATCAACCCATTATGTCCCCACCGAGGGGCATGGGTCTCTTTTCTGAGGAAGGTATAGGCCATACTCCACCACGGGGGATTGGTGGAGGCTTGTAAGACTAGTGGCTGGTCTTACTGTCAGAAGTTTTCAAGCCACCATAAGGCCTCTGACTTGGCGTAACGACTGCCATCTAACGACGGCAGCCGGCACCAACTTCTTAGCGTGCCTTGGGAAGCACGGAACTGCTCGGAAAAATGCCACTAGCGTTAGTCATAGACGGTCACTCACCCATGCACTGAACGCGCCCTATGTTGCTTAACCTTCGTGATCGTTTCAGATCACTCAGGCAGCCGGGGCTACGAGCGATTCAATAGGGTAGTTTCCAGGGTAAAAATAATTAAATTCTATATAGTCCGTATTTTAGATTATAAAAAAATATTGGACACGTATTTTTTCTTTTTTCGTTTAAACAAAAAATAACAAAGATATAGCCCATTAAAGTTACGTGTGACGTCACTCCGTGGTAAAAAATGCAGCACGGTGTGACGTCACACGTAACTTTAATGGGCTATATCTTTGTCATTTTTGGTCTAATTTACAAATAAAAAAATACGTGTCCCTTATTTTTGAATAATCTAAAAGACTGACTAATTACATTTTTTAGGGCAACTAGCCTATTATTCTAATAGTTCGTTTGTGCTCCTGTCTTTGCCTGAATCAGGCTCTTAAGCTATGTCAGATTCATCGCTCTCAGTTTATAATTTGCGTCCCCGTTTGCACTTTAAAACAGGTATTTGTAAAAAGCCTAAAGCATTGCATTACTTTTTAATTGGGCCACGGCTAGTGCTGGAAAATCCCGATAATCTTCTGAAGAGACATGACACAAAGGCTTTGAGTAGTTTACATTTGACTGGCAAGCGCTATTTTACTTACCTACGTGGCTTATCATTTGCGATATTTTACAAAAGAAGTGGTTTTCGGTCCAGGGCCTAGATTCTGCTAATGCATTGTAGTAATAAGACAACTGCATGAACATGGCGATTCAGTTTGCGAGCGAGAGTTGGCGAGCACGTGTATCAATAATTCTAGAAGTCAAATGATGAGAGAAAACGCAACTAACAATTTACATCTCTAGTGATCTTGTAACTAAAAGTTCATGATTTTCTACAGAGAACTTGACAGCACCCATATAGATCTCAATTCTTTTGTCGGCGAAGTCGATAACGACGTGTGTTCTTAATATTGAACTTGGCTCTCATTCACATTTATGTTTTTGATAGGATACATATTATCTTGGGGAATAAAGTTAACAACCTTCGTATGGACAGTACCGAAACACGGTAGGCAGGCCTGCCTTGTATCTGTTTACCAAAGGCTGTGTATATAGGTTTCACACACAGTTAAACAAGGGTAAAATTACACACGCTCGGCGGCGCAAGATAATCCAGTTTCCGAACAAAAGTAGGCACAAATGAAAGCCATGAACACGAAAGCTGAATGACATTTTGAGCCCTTTCAACATTAAAAAACAGGTCGCGGCGCTGTGTACGTACTTACGCAAATAAAAATGTTTATCGCCTCATTTCTTTTCAGAGGTGGCATTTCAATATAAAGACAATTATGTGAGCAACGAACTCTATAATTTAATCACAATCATCAACCCATTATGTCTCCACCGAGGGGCACGGGTCTCTTCCCAGAGGAAGGTATAGGCCATGCTCCACCACGGGGGCCAAGTCCGCAACACGACGCGTCCAGTGCGTGGATAGGTGACCGTTCTATGACTAACCGTAGTGGCATTTTTCAGAGCGGTTCCGTGCTTCGCAAGGCACGTTAAGCAGTAGGTGCCGGCTGCCGTCGATAGATGGCAGTCGTTAAGCCAAGTCAGAGAGGCCTTAGGGCGGCTTGAAAACTTCTGACAGTAAGACCAGTTACTAGTCTTACAAGCCTCCACCAATCCGGACTTGGCCCCCGCGGTGGAGTATGGCCTAAACCTTCCTCAGGAAAGAGACCCGGACCTTTCGGTGGGAACATAATGGGTTGATGATGACAGGGAGTTCACTTGCATAATTCGATATCTTGAGAACTTCGAAAGAGAATTAAGTAAGGAACGAGCTCTATTTAATAATTAAAACACTTTGCTTTTACATGCGAATCGAACCGTGCGAATGTGGGGTAAGGGACGGCCCAGGGCAATATTAGCGAAGGGCAATATCAAAATTACCCGGAACCGGCGCGCGTCCATGCAACGACTAATGAGTGTCGATGAAGAGAAAGTGATTTGTCAGGATCGTGTCAGGTGGCAGTTCCTGGTCTCTGCCTACCCCTCTGGGATACAGGCATGAGCTTATGTATGGTACTTGTCAAAATCAATTGGTCAGATGTTTCTTTATGGCCTCTGTTTAATCATTTAAAGGAAAGATTAGACATGATTGAATTTTTCACACTCTGCTCTCTGCTTTTGCAAAAGTGTGGTGGTTGGTGTTCAGTATCCAGACATAAAGCCGTTTCCCCTTAAGAAATTGGGTCGCAAATGCTGAATTAAAAGTTGGAATTTTCCCACCGAAATCCCCAAATCAAACCCACTTCCTGAACCCCTAAAAACTTCTCAATACCCTCAAAAACCAATAACCGACATTTTAATAAGTCTCCCGACGGATTTTACAGCTGAAAATCTGTGCGGCGTTTATATCCCGCGCGTTTACATGCATCGCGCTGTTCCTTGCTGTAGCCAGGGTTGCTAGACGCTTGCCGGCCGATTTCGCGGACATTTGGAATAACAGTCGCCGAAATATAGCCAAATATCTCTTAGCCCAAAATTACTTCACTAAAATGACTTTTTAAATAGCGGCATTATTGTTTTCTTAGCAGATGTTTTGTAAAATATCCTGACTCATTTGTATACCTATTAATTTGTAAGCGATAAGACCGCCATTTAATGACAAATATGTTTTTAGTTCGTTATACTCCTCAGTCCTGACGTAACTGAAGTAACAATTGTTTTCTATTGTTATTTTCAAGGTCAGGACTGCAGAGGTTATGTTAATAGTACGTAGTGCTTACAAAAGTTTCTAGTTCGAAAATCTATTGATTAATACATCCTCCATTCGGAATAAAATGATGAATGTAATTCTCAGGGGAAACATTTCTGTGATGGTTTACCAAAAACTGTATGAAAAAGTATATAATGCATATTGCGTCATTTAAGGGAAACTAATAGAAATTCGATTGTGCCGATGTTACCTCGTATTTAAGGAATAGTACCCATCAACTCTCCATTGTCGGTTGTCTGGAAGAAATAGCTTTAAGCATAAAGGCCGCCAATTGTACTGTATCTTGTTAACTGTTTTGTATTTGTTTTTTCCTGGTACAATAAAGAATATTCTTATCTTATCTTACCCACCCAATATACTTCATCATCAACCCATTAAGTCCCCACCGAGGGGCACAGATCTCTTCCCTGAGGAAGGTATAGGCTATACTCCACCACGGGAGCCAAGTCCGGATTGGTGGAGGTAAGAGTTTGTAAGACTAGTGGTTGTTCTTACTGTCAGAAGTTTTCAAACCGCCCTCTAAGGCCTCTGACTTTGGCTTAACGACATATTATATCGACGACAGCGGCACCAACTGTTTAATGTGCCTTGCGAAGCACGGTACCGCTCGGAAAAATGCCACTAGCGTTAGCTGTAGCCCATTTTTCTAAAGACGTCGTTCTGTAATAAGAGCGAAGTGCAAATTTCATGCTGTGTTTGCACATCTTCCTCCTCTGCGCTTCTCACTGCAGTTGCATGCAGTGGAGGCACTGTAACCCGACGCGCCCGTCGTAAGGAGCTCGTATCGACTATCGTAAAAACATATTAAACCGATAAAATGCCCGTAACGCGCCATGCGCGCCCGCCAATAAACGACGGAGTGCCGAAATATGCACTGGCAGGGTGTTAACTTGGTTTTTTTTTTTTTGTTAGTACCAAGTTAGGCTACAAAATAATATTCGGTTGGAGCGTAGCGTCAGGACAGAATTCCGTGGGTTTGAACGCCGGAATACACCAAAGACGTTGTTTTCAAAATTACGCGCATTTGTGACGTTGTAATGGCAATACCACTCGCTAACGGTGAAGGAAAACATCGTCAGTTGACAAATTTTGAGTACACGGGAAAGATGCTGTAAATGTTCCCCACAGGTATATTTATGCGTACCAAATACTGTCGGTACCCAGACGGTTCCGATAGCAATGTGTGTGGAATTTTACAGATGATTGGATTCGTTCAGGATTTGCTGCGCCGCGCAGCCTGCGCGTAATATAGATTCTGGTCAAAGTACTACATCGTGTTCTGAGTTTACCGTCTGATATTAGATGTCTTCCGCCTTTCTTTAACGAGGCTGAGTTTGAATAACGATAGTTAATGACCATGAGCAGGCTGGAGGCTCCGGAAAGGTGCTTCACCAAGCTAAGATGATCAAACAAAACATGAGTCAAGCCTTAACGGCAACTTGGGATAGATCAACTTTTTAATTTTTGTAGAATATTCGTCCGGAATCGCTCGTAGCCTGGGCTGCCTGAGTGACCTTAAGCGATCACTAAGCAACATACGGAGCGCTCAGTCCATGGATGGGTCACCGTCTATGACTAACGCTAGTGGCATTTTTCCGAGCGGTTCCGTGCTTCGCAAGGCACGTTAAGCAGTTGGTGCCGGCTGCCGTCGATAGATGGCAGTAGTTAAGCCAACCCAGAGGCCTTAGGGCGGCTTGAAAACTTCTGACAGTAAGACCAGTCACTAGTCTTACAAGCCTCCACCAATCCGGATTTGGCCCGCGTGGTGGGCCTATACCTTCCTCATGGAAGAGACCCGTGCCCCCTCGGTGGGAACATAATGGGTTGACGATGATGATTCGTCCGGTCGGGCTACTGCATTTTTTTTTGCGCGGTTGTGTTACAGCGGGTTTACTAATGTATTGCCAAAAATCGTTTCCCAAAGTATTACTTCCCAAACTATTTTCCGCAAATTATCACTTGGCAAAAAAACATTTCTCAAAACAACTTAAAGCAAATAAACAGTTCGCAAAAGTTATTATGGCAAGTTATTGTTTACCAAATAAATACTTGGTCAAAATTCATTTTACCAAAGAGGCAACAAGAGGCAAGGTAAGAACGCATCAAAGTCGAGTCTGTTTTCGATCTTACATAGAGAACCTAACGCTCCGACGCGCTCCGCTTCGCTACGCGCGTCGTCGCAACTATATTTCTGTTGTCACGTATTCTTTACATCGCCGACCCCCCGTTCCATTATTTGAAAATAACACTTGCCAAAATAAAACGTTAGCATAATAAACGTTTGTCTTAATAAAACTTGACGCAGTAAAATTATGCGAAATGATAATTTGACCAAATAAATAAAATGCGAAATGAAAACTTGCTAGTTTTATTTGGGAAATGAAACTGATGCCATAAAATTTGGCGACAAATACTTTGGCTAAACGGCGGTATCCCATTACAGCGTGTTAAAATATAAAAAGGAGGCCATAATACACACGGTCACTTTCTTATCAGCTTCGTGAACTTTCCCGTTGCCTTGCTACCTAAAGAAAAAAACGGATATCATTCAAGCTATCGCCAATTTAATTGGTTTTGCATTTTTATAGATATATGTATTGGTTTTCCCGCAAAACAGTAGACTTGTCGCCAAACAATAATATATAAAATCAATACCACAATAAATTGTAACCTTTTAGTCCGGATCTACTTACAAACAACACAACAACACCCGTAAGTAGATCCTGACTAAAAGTTTACAATGTGTTGTGGTTACGAAAGTTTTACCACAATGAATCACCTAAAATAATCGATATACAGGGTGTCCCAAAACTCAAAGTTAGCCGGAACCTGGTGAAAAGGCAAGTTATAACATACTTAATGGTTATCAGAAAAAAAAAAATTATAGGCAATTAAAAAAAAAAATTAACACTGCCACAAATCTTTACTTTTCCAATTTTTTTTTTGTTTTGTTACTCTGAATAATGCTTCTTCAAACTGTTAACAAAATTTCAAAACCAGCTGCTACAGGTTGGAAGAAAAGGAGACTTAAAAAAAAATAAGTTAAAAAATTGCCCATTTTTAATTTTAATTTTCATTATTGTGAAATGCTAAGAATAAAACGTAAAAAAAAATTTTTTTTACTTAAAATAAATAATCTATTTTTTTATATTTTTCTGATAACAAGTATGACTTGCCTTTTCACCTGGTTCCGGCTTGACGTCGATTTACGGGACACCCTGTATAATATATATATATAATATTATATTTTCGATTTTCTTATTTATGTACATCCGAAAAATACACACCTACCGACTATGTTCTTCCTGCAATTTTCTCCATCCAAAGGTTGTCTGGAAGAGATCGCTCTAAGCGATAAGACCGCCAATTGTATACCATTTAGACATAAAGAAATTACAATAACTCTGTATCATGGTTGAGCAATAAGTGTTATCTATCTATTTAACTAATGTGATCGTGTGTCAAATTGATGTTCGTGTATTTATTATAATAGGATTGTCCTGATAATTATTATGGTGGATGTAATTTTTATTTCTTGTCACATTAATCAATATGTTGTTGTTAAAAATGACATGACTTTTTGCTACTATATTGTACAATTTGTTATTTTAGTCGATGGTTTTCCTAAAATCCAATTAATAAACAAAAAAACAAAAAAATCCAATTAATAAACAAAATAAAAATTTTAGGTAATGGTAATATCGTTGAGGCCGGATTGGTCAATTTTCAAAGCGCGCCAATTTGTCTCCGTCCTTTTGTAATTAAATTTGTAAACTCTTTTAAATTGGTAAAGAATAGTCTTATTTTAATAACTGAACGAAGTAAAATGTAATTACTGTACTGTTGACAAAATAACAAATAAAAAGAAGTTGCAACCTGAGACCGATAAATTGATTTATTTGGTGACAAAGGATCTCAAAATGCTATCAATTAAGGAATAAAAGTATTTCTCTAAGAACGAAGTTTATATTCATCTAATGAACTACAATATAAATAGTAATCCATTTGATAATTCTTACCTGGCGACATATTTTTTGTTTATCTGAGAATGACAATATTTCGTAGCGATGGAAACATTTATTTTATCACATCACACTAATATTATAAAGGCGAAAGTTTGTGAGTGTGTATGTTTGTTACTTCTTCACGTCTAAACGGCTGGAGACATTTTAATAAAATTTGGTACGGAGTTAGACACCCTCGATTAACACATAGGTTACTTTTTACTGCGGGAAAATATCTTATTCCCATGGGAAAATCGATGAAAATGTAGGGGAAATTTAGAACCTCACTTTTAAAAAAAAATTTTTACTGTTAAAACACAATTTATTTTCCCTAATAAACCGCGGGTAATACCGCCGGGTACAACTAGTTTAACATAAACATAACGAACGCGCCCTATGTTGCTTAACTTTTATGACCGTTTAAGATCACTCAGGCAGCCGGGGCTACGAGCGATTCTCGGTACATAAAGTACTTTCGTAAACATACGAAATATACTAGGTAGGTATTATACTTGTTAAGATTCTTGCATCTTAACCGTGTGATTATCTTTAATACTTTATGTAAGTATCCGAAAATGCCAAAAACCTGTGTCGGGGCGGCAACCCGGTAATGAATTACTTAGGCCCTACAAACTTTTGCAAATGTCAGTCAGCTTTCTCTCGCTACCTATAGCTTGTTAACTCTACGTTCACTTTCGAGTTAACTGAGCGCCACACACAACTTAATGCCTGGATACGGCAGAAACCCCTTCTGTTGCTCTTAATCAACAATCACATCTTTCTTTGTTTGTACTTACGAAGTATGACAAAAAAACGTAAGGTCAGTCTGTTTTTTTCTTTTTATTCCACTGTAAAATTTGTAAAATCTGTTTCTACAACTTAAGGGCCCTCGCTCACGGCGGCATTTTGTAGCGCTACGGCCGCGCGACGGTGGCGCGTTCGCCGCGCTACAGCCGCGATGCGGTCGCTAGCTGTGTGCCCTCGCCCACGTAACCACGCTTCTGTCGCGATGCGAACGCGCCACCGTCGCGCGGCCGTAGCGCTTCTGTCGCGATGCGAACGCGCCACCGTCGCGCGGCCGTATCGCTTCTGTCGCGATGCGAACGCGCCACCGTCGCGCGGCCGTAGCGCTTCTGTCGCGATGCAAACGCGCTACCGTCGCGCTTCCAATCGCCACAGTTGCAAGGTGGACTCCGTTGAGGCAACATTAGTCACGTTGTCTTTGGTGCTGCTTTTACGTAAGCAGCCGAAGCGCCGACAACGACAGCGACGTCACGTAGCCCCGGCTGCCTGAGTAATCCTAAGGGCCCTCGCCCACGTCGGCTTTTTGTAGCGCTACGGCGGCCGCGTGACGGTGGCGCTTTAGCAGCGCGCTTGCATCGCTACTAACGCGCGTTAGCAGCGCTACAGCCGCGCGCTTGCATCGCTACGGTGGCGCGTTAGCAGCGCTACAGCCGCGCTACGGTCGCGCGTTGCAAAAGCGACCTACGCGCGTTAGTAGCGCTACAAAAAGCCGCCGTGGGCGAGGGCCCTAAATTATGTAAGTCTATTTTTGTTCCTGTCTAGTAGCTAAGTTAATATAATGTAAGCCCTTAAGTGGCCTATGTTTGGATATTTTCACACAACCATATTTTATAATTTAACTTGTGTTGTGGGTTTTGTATTAAACTAAAAAAAAAAATTCATTTTTTTTCATACTTCAGCGAATTAGGTGCAGCAGAAAACCGGCGCTAAACGCCTTTGACTAGCATTTTACTGAGCTGTAGCCTTTTTCTATTGTAGCACTCGTATTTATTAGGCAGCACTATTTTTGTATTTTCATTTGTCCAAATATTGTTTCGTATTTGTGTTATGGTCATTTTGTGTTTTTATGTTGTGGTCTTACAATGGATTTTCTTCTCCATGTAATCTATTAATTGTGAAACTAACAACATTGACGTTCATAAAGTAAATGTTCTATTTGGATTATGAATAAAAATATTTGAATTTTAATTGAAATTTGAATTTGGAAATAAATGTCTTTCACTTTCACTTTTAACAGCAGTTTAAGATAAAGATTTCCCTGATTTAAGTGTTGCTGGTGAAAATGGGAATGAGCCCCTAAATAAAATAAGAAAAAAGCTGATGTCGACTGCATAATATGTTTTTCGAAGTAGAATTATTTGCGGAACACTTTTTACACAGATTTACCCCCCGTGGGGCCGAAAAGTTTTCAATGGAGACCACATTCGGCAAGCGCAGCGTAGGACGACCAGCCACAAGATGGACAGACGATCTCATCCAAGTGGCGGGAAGACGCTGGATGCAAGCCGCTTCCGACCGGTCTTTTTGGAAATCCATGGAGGAGGCCTATGTCCAGCTGTGGACTTCTTGTGGCTGAATGATGATGACCCCCCGTGGCCACGGGTTCCGTGAAAAAGCCCGAAACATTGTTAAATAATGTAATGAAACGTGGGTTAAATCCGTGAATTAATGTGCAGAGCCCGTAAAAACCTCAGACATATAATAACTATCCAAATACCATAACTTTTTAAAGTGGTGCATTTCATTTTTATAGCAACGTTCCGTCTGAAATAAAACAACCGGCATGGCATAATACCAGAAAACGCATGCACATACAGTGCCACCATCTTATCTGTTCAGTTGATAGCGGCGCTAGTGGAGAATTTAGTAGTAACATTTGAGGAATTTACCTAGACAAATGAGAATATTTTAACCCGTCTTTCAATTTTAATGAAAATATATCTTTAAATCATAGTAAGTGAATAATTAAAACAAAAAATGGGGAACAGGATTTGCAACTTATATGTTAGTTACAATTTTGCCCACCTGAACAGATAACTTGGTGCCGCTGTATGTACATATTTTATTGGCGCCAAAGAAAAAGGGTTGACGGCTCCAATTTTCCCAACTTGACACCTGTCATTCAGTCGGGCTTTACCTCCCTCATCGGGGAAATTATCGATAACTATCACTGCTCGATCCCATCCCATTTTAAATTCAAATTCCTGTAAATGAGGGAGTACAAATGTAACGTGTATAACCTCCTACAGTGGATCTTAGTTCTTATTTAAGTGGCAACATTTTCTCTAAAAAGAAGAAGGAAATCAAATCATTTAATATTACAGAAACAAAATAAAGAGTCAAGTAACATAATATACTCGTATGCAACGCAAAGGAAAAACCACTATAGATGTAGGTATGTACTCTGAAAAAAAAAAAACAATTAGGTATTTGACAAAATAAACATAAACATTTACATACAGGCTACATTGCTTCTGGCCCCACACTAGGATACCGTGTCGTGGGAACCAGAAACAGCGACGTCACAAACAAGTAAACATCCATGACCTGGAGTTTTTTTTTCTTCCCAGCCGGGGATCGAACCCGGGACCTCTTGCATGGTAGAATGTCAAATGAGTTACTTTTGAAACGGAATTTTGTATGAAAATACTGGCTTATGACGTCACATTTCAGAGCACTCCTTTTATGTTTCATCCATTTAAAAATTGTAATAACTAGTAAATTATTAAAAGAGATACATTTTCCGAACATTTTGTAATTTTTGTTTTAATCGAGCATATCAAATAATTTATTTTTGATAGTGTCAAATACTGAATTAGCTTAGTATTCATCATCAACCCATTATGTCCCCACCAAGGGGCACGGGTCTCTTCCCTGAGGAAGGTATAGGCCATACTCCACCACGGGGGCCAAGTCCGGATTGGTGGAGGCTTGTAAGACTAGTGGCTGGTCTTACTGTCAGAAGTTTTCAAGCCGCCCTAAGGCCTCTGACTTGGCTTAACGACTGCCATCTATCGACGGCAGCCGGCACCAACTGCTTAACGTGCCTTGCGAAGCACGGAATCGCTCGGAAAAATGCCACTAGCGTTAGTCATAGACAGAAACCCATCCATGGACTGAACGCGCCGTATGTTGCTTAACCTTAGTGATCGTTTAAGATCACTGAGGCAGCCCAGGCTACGAGCGATTCAAGCTTAGTATAAAATGCACAAATTAAAAAAAAGTGTCGATCCTTGATTGCTCCGTATGTACGCACACGTTTTTTAATTTTTGTTTATAGGTAGGTAAATATATTCTTTTTCATACTAGGTATGTAGGTAAAAGATAAGCACATTGATTAACCGAAATTTAGGAGGTCGTGGATTTCCGGTATGTATTTGTTTTCTAATTTACGTACTTTACTACGGTGAAGGAGGACCTTCCCCAAGGAAGAGACCCGTGCCCCTCGGTGGGGACATAATGGGTTGATGATGATGACTGTGAAGGAAAAATATCGTGAGGTAGCCTGAGTGCCTGAGGTAAGTGTAAGGTATTGGACATACTTCCTACCCTTCAGCGCTTGCTGCGTACAATGTCCTAACTATTATTAGTACCTGGATGAGCTTTGCTCGGTACTTTTTTTGTAATATAAAATATGTAACATAAAATAATCCTTTTCCAAGAAAAAAAGAACTTTGAAAAAAAACGTCATGACTCGAACCGGGTCTCTTGAAATCGGCCCGAAACGGGTCGCCCGTTTTCCCGTCAGGACTATCCCAACCTGGCAGATAGACGCGAAATTTACCTCTGTATGTTATTATAGCAAATTTCAATTGCCTTAAAACACGGATAAAATAACGTTTTCTAAAAATGTAACCTAGTTAGATCAATTAAACGCCCCCAAAAGCATCTGCCTACAAAATTTCGTGAAAATCATTGGAGCCGTTTCCGAGATTCTGATTATATATAATATATATACAAGAATTGCTCGTTTAAAGAGATTAGATTATTATTAGATTCTTTATTGTACCAGTAAAAACTGTACAATTGGCGGGCTTAATACTAAATAGTATTTTATTCTAGCCAACCAACAGGTGACGTGGAGAAGGTGGGGGGGGGGGGGGGGTAGTGCCAAACAGTGGAGTGATATTTTAATGTGTTATTAAATAAGATATAGAATTATCGTAAAGATACACAATACATATATAAATGGCTATGAGGCTGAATGCGGAAATCTCAGGTCTAAGTTACTATTAGGAAAGTAGTTAGGGACAATCCGTAAATTACGTCACACGAATTTCATGATTTTTTGACCCCTCCTCCCATCCTTGTCACAGCTGGTAGCATTTGTTGGACTCCCCCCTCCCAAGTGTGACGTCACATATTTTACAATTTTACGTCTTGAAATTATTGACTTATTGATTAAATGCAAATAGAGTACAGACAGATGTTTTTGAGTTTTTCGTTAAGTTAAAAATCTTGTTTTAACACTTGGAATATATCAGCTTTTGAAACGTGTTGTGACGAAATTTAGGACCCCTCCCACACCCCCTTGTCACACAATATCACACTTCGTCGACCCTCTCCTTCCCCCTTAACGTGGGTGTGACGCAAGTTATGGATGGCCTATTAGCCATAGACCAAAGGGTGGTCAATTCGGTTAGCAAACGGAAAGTAGGGCATTTCTTTAGTGTACACATCATCGTATTTAAGTAGTATAGGACTGTATCTCAGCTAAATAATAAAATCTGACACGTCGCTTGTGTGTGCGCGCGTAGAATGGTCCATAAACTGTTATGGGATTTCCTTTTATTGTGGAGGAATTTACGATGAAGAATATTGTTATATTTGTTTGCTATATGGGGCCTTTTACCCGGCCGCGGTGAGTCGGCAGTACATGAGATTGGCTTACAAAATAATATACGGATTATTAGAGTTCCGTACGCCAGGGCTTTAATTCTGTTAGAAGGTTACAGTTCAATTACAGAAGGTCGGGTCATGTGACATGTTTTTTAAGGGATACCGCCGTTTAGCCAAAGTATTTTTCGCCAAATTTTACTTCCCAATAAACTTATGGCATCAGTTTCATTTCCCAAATGAAACTTTAGCAAGTTTCATTTCGCATTTTATTCATTTGGTCAAATTATCATTTCGCATAATTTTACTACGTCAAGTTTTATTAAGACAAACGTTTATTATGCTAACGTTTTATTTTGGCTTTTATTCATTTGGTCAAATTATTATTGAACGGGGGGTCGGCGATGTAAAGAATACGTGGCAACAGAAATATAGGTGCGACGACGCGCGTAGCGAAGCGGAGCGCGTCGGAGCGTTAGGTTCTCTATGTAAGATCGAAAACAGACTCGACTTTGTTGTGTCATTTACACACATTGCCGGCAGCGTATTCGGTATTGTATGGAAAGGTACTTTTTGCCAAACGATACTTTTGACTGAACAATGCTTGGTAAAATGAATTTTGACCAAGTATTTATTTGGTGAACAATAACTTGCCATAATAACTTTTGCTAACTGTTTATTTGCTTTAAGTTGTTTTGAGAAATGTTTTTTTGCCAAGTGATAATTTGCGGAAAATAGTTTGGGAAGTAATACTTTGGGAAACGATTTTTGGCAATACATTAGTAAACCGTTTTTTAATTCCATTGCCGCTTAGAATTGCAAATACGCGAGCGCGCGTTGATTTGAAGCTGCAATGAAATTAAATCGACGCAGTCGTGCAACTGTCATTGTACTACAATGCATAAGCAGAATCTAGGTCGTGGCCGGAGCAACTAAGCCTAAGACGTCTAACTACCATATTTCTGGTTACCCATAGTACAGGAAACCCTAGTTTAGGAGCCAGTAATCTGTAAGTTATTATTAATTAAAAGAAATAATTATAATGCCCACTTTTTTATGGAACTATTTTTTGGAAAAATTTCACAGCCAATGCCCTTCTGAAAATATATAATTATAATTGTATGGTAACTTTTTTAAGGAACTATTAAATTTTACACAGCCATTTCTTGCGCTTCTGCTTTAAGGGAATATTAAATTTTTTAACGCACCCAACCATAGCTTCTTGAAATGTTGTTTTTAAACGAGTTAACGTCGCTGCGAAGGAGGAATTGTTTTGTACCGAGACAACGGGTAACCTGAAGCGCTAATGCGTTCCTAGAACGCCGTATTTAGATTCCTGGAGGATTATTCAGATGTTCTCAACGGGGCGGGCGTTTGAAAAACAAAAATCTCGCCCTCCCTTTTCACCTCGTAACGTGCGAACGAGACAAAAAACACCTTAGTGGATAGAACATCGCCTCAAAAAGAAAATCTGCGTTTGGCTCATTCCTAATGGATCCCGTGGTAGGGTTTATTTTCTTTTTGTTAAAATGTAAGCTTAATTGAAAATGTCTAATGTTGCTTTTAAAAACGGATGCAGTAGACAAAGATGCGCCTGAGGGTATCGAGGAGGAAAAACTCAGGGCATGTTTAGTTAAGTCCAACTAGAGCTCAAATAAAACAAACATTCTTTTGCTACACGGCTATTTAATGATCATAGGAGAGGTTAATATTTAGAGGAGAGGAGTATTAAAGTACTGTAAGCAGCCTATACCTATCATCATCAATCCATTATGTCCCCACTGAGGGGCACGGGTCTCTTCTCTTAGGAAGGTATAGGCCCTACTCTACCACGGGGGCCAAGTCCGGATTGGTGGAGGCTTGCTAAACTAGTGGCCGGTCTTACTGTCAGAAGTTTTCAAGCCGCCCTAAGGCCTCTGACTTGGCTTAACGACTGCCATCTATCGACGGCAGCCGATATGCCTCACTTATAGGGCACAGCCCTTCTCTCAGAGCTCGAGCTTGCCACGCGTGGCGCGTGGCAGAAACAGCGTCATCACAACATGTAACGTCCAAGACTTGGGGTTTTTTGTCCCCAGCCGGGGTTCGTTACGGTCTGAAGCGCGTCAACGGCTTTCTTTCGGTGGTTCCATTATAATCTAAAAAACACGGGTGTACTGACTCAGTCATAGTTTGGACACCCACTTTCGAACGTGCTTGACCATACACGGACACCTGAAGGCGAGAGGTTATCATTTTATCAAAGAGCAACAAATCAGACCCAACGGCAGCGGCGCAATCTGTGATGGGTATCGTTACCATGAGTTGGAGAAAAAGGAGGGTGGGACTATGGCGGGTTACACGGCCATTGGTATAAGGTGCCATCCATAATTTGATTACTTCACACGAGTTTCAAGATTTTTTTAATCCCTCCGCCCTTCATCGTCACAGGTGGTCACATTTGTAAGCCTATTTATTGTAAAGACCTATGTGTCGTGTGTAAAAATTATGATAAACATAACGTTAGGAATAACAACTAAAGCATCTCTGAGATGGGCGTCATTTATCCTATTTTATAACCAAAAAATCAGAGTAAATAATATGACGTTTACCTAGACCATAGCGGAAAAAAAGTAGGAGAGATATAATCAGTTGCGTTATTTATTACCTTGAAAGGAGCAAATAAAGAGCAATGTACGTGCATGTATGTAAATGTTTATGTTTTAATTAAAAATCATTGTTATAGTGAGCCGATAAAATTCTACAGATAAAAGGTGTGCGATCACCTCCTTAGAGTTACATTGGAGACTAGTCGCTCTGAGGACGTATTATTAATCATTTGGACTCACGAGTCATGGTAAGCCCCGTGAAATAATCTCTCGCTTAAAAAAGAAAACAACCGGCGTCGGCCGCATCAAAGGAACCGGGGCGCCATCTTTGATGTTTGCTTTGTGTTTGTTGTTTTACATTTTATTTATTTATGTAGGTAGTTAGCGTGAGTGCCGAATGTTAGGTAGTGTTCATATTTTAAATTAAAAAAAAACAAAGAAATTATAAAAACACCAAAATGTTTGCGAATTTACGTTTCATAGACAATAAATGGTTCCTAAAGAAATTGTTGAATTGAAACAGTAGATAGGTATGTTTGTTTCAAGCGATAAACGCACGGTATGCACGTTTTTTACTTTTTCTTGTCCATTTTAAAAAGAGATAATAATATATAAGATAAAATGTATTCATGAAATTGTAGGTACAAAGTACGCTCATAACATAATATCTTTTTTTTTAAATATCGCACCTTCGGTAGTACAAGGGCACAACTGCACTTTTTGTAATTTTACAGGAGAGCCATTTTAAAGTTTTTTTTTTGCATTCAATGTCATATTACATAATATATGGGTCGACCCATGATATGGGTCGTATTTCATACAAAAAACAACCACTTTGAAGCAATACAAAGCCGAGTAATATGACGTCCTGTAAAATTACAAAAAGTGCAGTTGTGCCCTTGTACTACCGAAGGTGCGATATGTGTATTTATGACTTTATGTCCATGCTTTCTTAAGTATTATCTGGATGTAGGTAATACACTTTTGTCGCATGAGTCCGACCAAGGTTTCATAAGTATCCGAATAATATTCTAGAATGTGAAGTGCTTACGAAAGTTTTGTAACATGTTTCTTTATTTTTGTGAAGATTAATTTTAACAAAAATTAATGTTTCGTGATAAAAAAATTACCAAACACCTATGAACACTAATATCGATTACTCCCACCAGCAGATCACCATTACTTTATAATTGCAAAATCACCCGTGACGTAACCGTTTAGAGTAAACGCGTGTAAATATGCTGTCGATTGTACTGAGTGCATTGAAATAATCACTGCTTTGCATCGTTGTATCGCTAAATATTGCTTACTTACTATTTTACGATTGTCAACATAGTAGAGACATAGTTTAAAATATACTTTGTCTCTATATCAAATGTATTATGTATGTACAATGTACAATGTCTCACTTAAAACAAACTTAAAGTTAATAAAGATTTTGTTTTGTTTCCATGCAGCAAATTTTAAACTAAGGGACTCCACACACGGCGGCTATAAGGTAAAGATGTATATTATAGCACGATATATCTCATTACATTTTTCCATAGAAATCGTCAGGAGACCACACACGACAGCTATAATATACATCTTTACATCTTCGTATCTTAAAGGTACTGAGCGGTCTCTAAGCTATACATCCTGGGATGTAATGTATATTATAGCTGCCGTGTGTGAAGTCCCTAACAGAGAGGCAACTTCTATGTAGTGTAGCCATCTATGTAGTAGGAATGAAGACTGGATACCTGTATAAACAATAAACATATTGAACCAACCAGCTCAGAGTATGGAATTTATTGAAACATGTGCATTAACAGACGAGATACCTAAGAGCATAACAGACCAGGTAGGTATGTACCTAAGAAGGGTTGTTACGATCTACTAAACATCAGATACATGTCTATGTGTATGTATGTATGAGGGGCAAGAGGTAACAAGAGGTAGCAAGGAGGTAAAGAGGGGCTGCCACTTTCTACGATCCTCACAAATCACTTTCGCTTCATCAACATTCATTGGTCGTTGCATGCAGGCACGCCGGTTTAGGTTACTTTTTATCTTGCCCTTAATACTACTGTAATAGGTTTATCATTCTTCGGGCAGTGGTGGCGCATAGATAGAACATTCGAGAGGATGTATGGGTTTGATTTCGTCATGTACTAATGACTTTATTTTCTAAGTAACCTCTCTAAGTGTAAGGAAACTGTCGTGAGGAAACCCGACTGCTATAGCTTGTATTCATTGCCTCTCCAACAGGCGCAAGCTAATGTGATCTTGGTCACTCGGTCCACATAGTGTAAAGGTCCCGAGTGAGACCACTCCCATCCTTAGTCATAATAGGCATGATTTTCAGTATTGAGGGACCAACTAATTGCATCGCATTGAAATCCCTATAATGGTTTCTTCAATGTCAATAATTAAATTGATTTGAGAAAAGATGGTCAGAGTGTAGTTTTTTTTGCTGCCTCTTTCCCCACTAAACTCGGCCCCAATGCAACAGCAGCAAGGCATACTTAATCAATTACCAATGTTGCTCATTCCAGCAACAAGTTGGAATAAAGCATAATAATTTAACAGAGATACTCAACCTACCTTGTTCTGTATTTTAATAATTACTCAGGAACGGTTTACATGCAACTATATCTTATCCGGACTAAATGCAGATCGGTAACATGCCTTATCTAAAATGATTCAATGCTTCAGTTACTCAACATAGAGACGTAGAATATAAATTGATTAGAATGATTACATATTGATATCATTTTGTTACATATGTTAAGCTTTAACTGGTGACATGACAAATTTATAACACTATAAGGGATGTGACGCCTCACAGGCTACTATTTTCATAGTTAAATTTTGTCATAAATTGTATTTGGCCGATTCATAATTGTGTTGATATTTAACTATTGGAATATAATAAAACAATTAGAAATAACTAATATCAATCAGTTTTTATAATTAGGTACCTAATTTTTTATAATAACTTTAAGAGAAAAACTCAATCAACACTTATTAAAGTCTGATTTTTAATTCCGTAGAATTCTGACAGTTATCATTTTTTTACATCTCAGAGATTAGAAACCTTTTTTGGCCGAGCACATTTTTTAATTTCAATACGAGTGTGAACATCTGAGTCTACACAATTAATTTGTTAGTGAATGTAGCCATTTTATAAAGTGTGGAGCTCCAAATTAAAAGAGAATTTAAGGCGAGTGAAAATCCGCTACTTGCCTCGTATCAAATTTGACGCAATAAATGGATATTTCCTGTAGTATCTAACGTAAGAAACCGAAATATGTTGACTTTGCTAAGTAAATATGCAGGATGGCTGCAAAATTTGCAAATAAAAAAAATATTTTTCGCTTTTAAATCGGAACGGTGAAAACACTATCCGCCATCTTGAAAGCACCTTTTGTAAACAAACATCTGTCAGTCGTGCGTGCGTAGGTTCTATTGTGACTCATACTTCTTTCGTGGCACGAACTCTACCTAAGTTGAATGTCAAACTTTGTTTACAAACGTAGAGGACTTCAAACCATAGACAAAAATGGCGGACCGCGTTTTTGGCTGTTTAGCAAAGCAACGTTTTAAAATAATGTTTATGTTGCTTTTAGGTCCTCAAAAAATATACTAAAATATTTTTTGGTCTAATGGAAGAGATATTTAGCATTTAAGACATAGTTGAAAAAAGAGTCAAGTAGCGGATTGTGTCCATTTTCATCACACAAACAGTAAAAAAGTACAAGCAAAGAAAACATATTTTTATTAAAATATCTAACCATGATTAATACCTAATATCACCTAATATCACTATCTTCATCATCATCATCATCGCTGACATGAATTATTAAGAGAGCTAACAACGGCACAGTTCACTTTTCTAAAAAGGTTTACGAAACCTTGAATTAGTAGGCAGTGATGCCAGCTAAAGAATATAATAAAGTCATTAAAGTTAATTCAATACATTGTTCGTGATATTGAAATGTTTGTTATTTTTGTATAAGGTCACTTGGGTAGGAAAATATTTAGATTAACTTTTTTGTAGGTAAAAGATAAAAAATACGTAGAATTCTATTTTTTATTGCCCTCAAATCGGTCTAATTTCTCCCTTTTTTGGTAAAGAACTTTTTCAGTAGCAACACTTATGAAATGTCAGAATTCTACGGAATAAAAAATCAGACTTTAGTACTTTTTATCCTTGATTGACATGAGATCCATTTTATGACATTTATATTAAAGTAAGGTATATTATCCTTACATGAATTATTTGACATATTTAATACTAACACCATAACAGGCAACGCCTGTGAGGCTACACGTCACTAGTTAAAGGTTAATTTGATGTCAACCAGGTAATCATTCCCAAACCTAGTAGTTTTGAGTAAATCATTGGATTGGAATTGACATGATTGATATTGGACTGTAGCTAACCATTTCGCCTAAATCTGATGGGTAAGTATCATTCCTCGCCAAATTTGTTTTTGTATTTTGAATTCAGACAGGAAGAAGGTTGCTACATCATATCGTCTATCGGAGACAGTACTGGAACATTTCAAAATTTACTATACTTGAGTAATTGGCTATGAAAGTTTTGATCTTTTAGGACTGTCATGGTTTTTAGTAATTAAAAAATAAATAAAAGGAGTGTTCGAGATATTTGTATATTGCACTAGATTGCAACGGTCTAGAGCAGTCTATTTTGAAACCTTTGGTGTAAAAAACTGGATTTTCATAATTTTGGATATGTTCCAGTACTGTCTCCGATAGACGATATTATCTTGGTTCTTAGTCATATTTTCTCCACCAATACGGACTAGGTCCCCATGGTGGAGTATAGCCTATACCTTCCTCAGAGAAGAGACCCGAGCCCCTCGGTGGGGACATAATGGGTTGATGATGATTATCTTAGTACTTTTTAATAATATTCCCTATTAGACCCACTACATCACACCATAATCATAATCACACCTGCTCCTCCACCATAGATGTGATTATGATCATAATATTATGATGTAGCAACTAGCAGCAACATATTCTATCTTCATATTCATATCTTTTTGGTGATACTGACACATATACGTTACACATATTATCCAAAACATTATTTTGGATTTACAGTACAAAATTAGCAGGCCTTTGACTGGCAGGTCAAAAACTACACAGTATAAACATAACCTTATTTATTATACAAAATAGAATACATTAGACAAGCAGGAAAGGAAAAATGGATAGGAATGAAAATTCAAATTAGGAATTGGAAGCAATGTTTTTTCTTTTTTAGTTTTTTTTCAAACATTAAATTTGAATTAGGAACATTGGTCACGGCGCGATATCTGGGACAGGCAGGATTGATTATATCAAGGATGATGGATGGAGGTGGAACATGTCATTTGCTCGGGTTATCTAAAAAACAAACAATATCATTTTCATTAGGGTGCAATGCAACTGTACAATTTGTAGAAAGTTGAAAGATAAAGTGCCCAAATTGTAGAACGTTGAAAGATAAAGTGCCGAGTTGTTTACTAACCTTTAGAAGACTGTAAAAACTATTTCAGGGCTCCAAAAACCAGTTTGTTCGTACGATAACACCATCACTGACACAATAACTAAAATGCACACACTGCAGTTTGTTCCCCGTTTCGATCGCACACAGATTCACTTGGAAATAACTGATATTTAGCAACAAATACTGAACCGGTATTGACCGAGCGTTTATGAAACAAAAATATGCATTTTTTATCAACTTGTATCGATTTAGAGCTCGATTCGACCGTAGTGTGCGCTACCAAGGCTAAAAGAAGTGCGAAACAAACGCAAATGACTTAATAATCCACAAGGACGTTTGATATTTCATTAATAACATCCTAAAATCGATTCCACACTGTAACCACGACTATCGTAGAGCAAAACCGTGACCACTAGCGAATTGCATTATTTTTCATCTAAATTGCTCCATAAACAGCGGATTTGGACATTGGTTAGCACGACACATTTTTGATACTGTCTGGGTTTTGTAAAGAAGCAAGCTACGGCCGGTTTTCAGCGATTTTCCGTGACATTACTGCTCACAATGGGTGCAAACAATAAAATTGTGTCGTATCTTGCACGCGCGACCTACAACCGACGCTATGTAAAGTCGTAAAGACACTAAAGTTCGTATAGATGTCGCGATGTACGCCGCACAGTGGAAGATGGCGACCGAACCGAAATGTCAAAATAGTGCAAGTAATATTAAACTCTATTGGTACGAAATAAGGTGAGGTTTTTGTTGAAGTATTTCACCCCACCATTGTGTAGTATTAACCAACTAATTGAAGAAGATGCAAGAATTGAAAGTAATGGCTGAAACAAGTACACTTCACATTCGATAATGTTAAATGACAAAAGTCTTTCTCTCCGCCCGTTTCAAGTTCAGCTGAAAGTAGTAGGAATGAAAGAGATGTCACTAATTCATAGACGCCTGCGCGAAATTGTTTTTGAGTTGTTTCTAAATTAGTTTGGTTTATAATGCAATGTGAACTTTATGAACGAGCAGTAAAGTCCCTAACAAAATGTTTGAAATGGGTAGTTATAATAATGACAGTTATTAGAAGTTATTCTTTGTTTTGAATTTAGAACTCATGATTGATTGTAACAAAATATATGTGTTGGTTTTTTAATACAATACGGATAGATACCGATTAATAAAATATCGATTTGAACTTGTATTTTGAACATTTGATGTTTTCGTTTTTCTACTATACTTTATGTTTTAATATGCTAAAGATTGATGTGCCGCCGCCGACTGAAAAACCATAGTAGAGTCTAGAGTAGAACAAGCGAGTCCTGGGTCGCGATTTATTTCGAATTCTTCATATGGCCACACTCTGACTGTCAATCTTAGGTATTTCAGCTGCAAGTAGTACAGCCCAAACATTTTGATACTCGTCCTAGATTTAAACAAGAAAAAAACTTTTGTTTCTATTCAACACAATTTTACCTATTTTTTAGTATGTACATACGAGTAATAATGTTTTAAAGCAAACATGAATTATTTCTTGTTGTAAGGTCTGTCGGATGACGAAAATATTAAACGTCAGATCGAAGACTTAGTCAAAGGACTCAAAGATGTTGAGAAAAAATATATGAATCAGATTTTGATTTTGGTCCAGCATTAATAAATGTTTATAAGTTTATGTGGTGCATCTTCATTATCCCTGTTTTTGGTGGAGTGGAAATTTTGGTTTTGATGTAGTTAATGTTTTCGTTTTGTTTATGTTTATTTATGTTTGGACAAAATTCATTGGAGACTCCAAACTACTTAAACAAATAATCAAGTTAAGCAAAAGTATCAAGATGGTTTATTCAGACGATATGCAGGGTTATCAACTAAAAGATTTTTAAATTTCCCGCCAAAAGCTTGAGCCACGACTCACTTGTCGCACTCTATCTCCAACCAACCCTACACGTACACAGTTTGTCCAAAAACACTAGAAACCGGAAGTGAACGTTAACTAATTGTTTTATTGAGAAGTCAAAATATTTACTATATTTATTGAAGCACAATACCTTATTTTATGTAATAGGTCATGTTTTTAATTTATATAATGCTTGTAAGCGCAAGCTGTTGACAAACACCGACAAAAAGTCCGAGCAAAACCGTACACTTTAATTTCTACTCTTTCTGGAGAAGCTGTACCTTACGTGAAAAAATATTTTCTTACTTTTAGACTAAACTAAACATTAATTACAGTAAACTGGAATGACTTTGTCGGTGATGTTTCATCTGAAATCTGAATACCTGGGAAGAAAACTAACTTCTCACTTGCTCATGATTGCAAAAAAAAAAACTTGCTGTGTTCACAAATCTGACATTCCTTGCCACACAGAAGAATACGGTATTTGACACTATCAACAATAAATTATTTGAGATGCCCGATTAAAACAAATATTACAAAATGTTTCGGAAAATGTATTTCTTGTAATCATTTACTTTAGTTAAATATTACAGTTTTTAAATAGATGAAACATAAAATGAGTGCTCTGAAATGGGACGTCACAAGCAAGTATTTTCATACAAAATTCCGTTTTAAAAGTAACTCATTTGACATTTTGTCAAATACCCAATTGAAGAATTTAAAAAAGCCGGACAAGCGCGAGTCGGACTTGCCCACCGAGGGTTCGGTACTCGCAGTTTTTTCCGAACTTCAAGGACAATTTTTTTATTATTTAATTACAAATGTAGGTATAGTTTTCAGAGATTTTCTTGTATTTGTAGTATAAGACGATATTAATACTCGCCAAACTTCATACTTCTAGATCAACGGGAAGTAGGTATGTACTCTATGAATTTTGATTTCCTTGACTGTTGAAATACACTTTTTTTGCGGCATAAACGGCAGTATCTTTTGTTTTACATCAACTTAGAAATTTGATTGTACAAAAAAACCTACGGTCCCTTGAAGCTTTAAGAAATCGTAGACTTATTTGTTTTAATTCAATTCAAATAGCCTTTATTCAGACACTAAATAAATAATAAGTACATAATGGTTGGCAGGTGACATAGAGGTTCTACATAGTTATCTACTCTCTTTAAACGAGCAATTCTTGTATCTATATTTGTATATAATCAGAATCTCGGAAACGGCTAAAACGATTTTCATGAAATTTAGTATGCAAGGGGTTTTTTTGCGGCATAAACGGCAGTATCTTTTGTTTTACATCAACTTAGAAATTTGATTGTACAAAAAAACCTACGGTCCCTTGAAGCTTTAAGAAATCGTAGACTTATTTGTTTTAATTCAATTCAAATAGCATTTATTCAGACACTAAATAAATAATAAGTACATAATGGTTGGCAGGTGACATAGAGGTTCTACATAGTTATCTAATCTCTTTAAACGAGCAATTCTTGTATCTATATTTGTATATAACCAGAATCTCGGAAACGGCTAAAACGATTTTCATGAAATTTAGTATGCAAGGGGTTTCGGGGGTGATTAGTCGATTTAGGTAGGTTTCATTTTTACAAAACGTCGTTTTAACCGTGTTTTTAGGCAAAGAAATAACTGCTACACTATAAGAAGATAATTTTCGCAACAATATGTCAGATTGCAGTAGCTCAAGTGGGAAGTCAGACGATACCGTAATCAGAGTGCTTATACTGAGTTTTTTCATTCACTCTCGATAGTGAGAGCGTTTGCGATTTGCATAGGAGTAACAAAGAGACAAATAGATGGCGCGCTTTGTCACTCCTATAGTTTAGTGTCACTCCTATACTGAGTTTGTTCATTCACTTTCGATAGCGAGAGCGTTTGCAGTTTGTAGAGGAGTGACAGAGCGCGCCACCTAGTTGTCTCTTTGTCACTTCTATGCAAATCCTCAGAAGAAGGAGTACCATAGAAGGAGGAATAAAATAAAAAGTAACAGTTGTATAGCTGTCCATGTTACTCTTGTGACAAATCTCTGCGCCAGAAAGAGACAGCTGTAGTGTACTCATGCACTAAAAATGTTACAATCGTTTTTTTTTTTTTTATATAAGGTTTAACGGCCCTGGATACTAGTCCTTTTGAGCCTTTTAGTTTATTATTTTATCACTTCCACTGTTTTACACTCTTCACCATTTACAAAGTATTAATCGTGTTCACTATGTATTTACAAAGGGGGGTGAAGGATCTTGGATCGGCAAGAAGTTCTTGAAGCCTCATTGGAATATTATTTCCATAGATTGGTTCGAGTTCTGTTATTAGAGTTAATCTGTGGAGGCCAAATTTTTGACAACTGAAGATAAGGTGAGAGAGATCGGCGTTATCCGTGCCACAATGTAAACATTTATCATCTTCAGCCAGATTGAGTCTACGGAGGTGAGTGGGAGTTTGGCAGTGTCCAAATCTCATTCGGTTAACAATGGTTATATATTTACGGCAGTTAATTTCTTTGTTTTTGTGATACCAAGGTTGGGCGGGCGGGCTTCCTTGAATATCTGCGTACCAGCTTCCTTTAACTTTGCTGGTTTCTTTCCAGTAATCGCGCCATAATGTCATCAGATGGTCGTTCAAAGGTGCATGTAGATCAGTGAACGGCATCTTCAGGTCAGTGGAATGGTCCTCGTCGGGTTCCCTACTTGCGGCTCGATCAACAACTTCGTTCCCCGTGATCCCTCGGTGAGCAGGTACCCAAAGAAACTTAACCTTTTTACCTCTAACATCTAAATTATACAAAATATTCCTACACTAAATAATTTACATTGTATCTGAAACAGTTACCTTCTAGAGCTGATAGAACACTCAGTGAGTCAGATAATATAATAATCTCAGACACATTAATATCTTGCACATGAACAAGAGCTTGATAAATTGCATAAGCTTCAGCTGTGAAAACACTACAATTGCCATCAATTTTGTAACATTTTGTTCTTTTTAACTGTGGATCATAAAATGCTGAGCTTACTCTACTTCCCGACTTGGAACCATCAGTATACAATGAATAAAGATGTTTGTACTCCAAAAATTCCAGCAGACTGTTTTGATTAGTTATTGAATATTGCTGTACAAAATCATTTCCTAAGAGTATCTTGAAATCAGCCTTATATAAAGGCCATATACTTTCTTTATACATATTTACAGATATACTATTTAGATGAATTATAATTCGCAGTAGAGTTGGAGTGTTACCATTTAGTATTTGTGTAATATTTGCATATGGACCAACTGAGCGGTGTAACATATCAATTGCTTCATGTGGCAAAATGTGGTCTAGAACACATCTATTATTCAAAGCAATAAGTTTTAAACAAAATCTCTCAGCTAGTTGTAAACGTCTGAAATGTAGTGGAAGAATGCAAGCCTCGCATTGCATAGCATTAATTGGTGTTGAGCACATAGCTCCAGTTATAATTCTTAGTGCTTTATTCTGAATAACATCTAGTTTTCTTAATGATAGCAGGCTTGCATCCATATAAGCAATACAACTATAATCAAAGTGACTTCTCATGATACTCTTGTATAACATAGACAGTATTTTGGGATCTGATCCCCAATGCACTCCAGCCAGAGATCGAAGTAAATTAAGTGCTTTTGATGCATTTTTAATAATATAATTGATATGACTTTCAAATGTTAATCTTGTATCTAGCAGTATACCAAGGAATTTCTTCTCATTTGACCAGGGTAAAGGAATATTATTATATGTTACAAAATTGTCACTAACAGTATTTTTCTTACAAAAAACCATTGCTGCACTCTTACTAGGGCTAATGTCTAATTTAAGTTTATTAGAATAATAATTGTTTACCTCTACAAGAGCCTGGTTCAGATTATTTACAGCTATATTTACATCTTTATGTACAGAATATACTAATAAGTCATCTGCAAATTGCAGAAATTGAGCACCCTTATGGGTCAGATAATTATTAATTTGACATGTATAAATGTTGTACAGCAAAGGAGATATAGTGGCTCCTTGCATAGTTCCTTTAAATACTTGACCTGGTCCATGCAAAATATTATTAAACTTTACATACATTGTTCTATTGTACAAAAAATTAAATATCCATTTACAGATGCATCCTGGGATACCAATCTCTGACAAGATGCTTACCAATATGGATGGATCAACATTATCAAAGGCACCTTGTACATCCAAGAATGCACAAACAGTGACAGATTGGCTATGAAATGAATTCTTTATATCTGATATAAGAGAAGTGAAACTATCACTTGCACTGCGACCTTTCCTAAAACCAAATTGTTGGTCTGGTAAGATTCTCTTTGATTCTACAAAATGATCAAGTCTTGTTTTAAGCATAAGCTCAAATATTTTTCCAACACACGAAGACAAAGAAATTGGTCTGTAAGAATTGAAGTCATTACTTGGTTTATTTAATTTTAAAATTGGTATGACACATTGTGTTTTCCAAGAATCTGGTATAGTCTGAGTTTTCCATAACAAGTTAAAAATGTCTAACAGGGTTTTTTGTGCATCTAAGTGCATGTTCTTAATAAGTTTGTAAGGAATGTCGTCTAATCCGGGTGTAGTGTCTTTTCTAGACCTAATTGCGACAGTAAATTCTTGCATAGTAAAGGCACAAGAGAGAAAAGTAGAGTTTTCATCACCATTATGACTAAAGAAGCTATTTAATGAGTCAATGTCTATTGCATTTACAGATGAGGAGGATGGTGCATACTTATCAATGAAAGCGGGAATCCATTCATCATTCCTTGGACTCGTAGGTAATCTAATACGTTTAAATCTTTTAATATAATTCCATATAGTACTAACGGGTGTATATCTGTTGAAAGATTCTACTAATTTAACCCAACCATTCTTCTTTTTTTCCTTCAATAATCTCTTTTTAAAAGCATCTAACTTTTTAAATTTAATGTAACTAGTTGTGGTGGAATCAGATCTATATGAATTTAGAGCTTCTTTGCTTTTCCTAACAGCATCTGAACACTCACTGTCCCACCAGGGAACAGGTTTCCTTAAAATATTTTGATTGACTTTCTTAAACTTTGGTATGGTTAAATCCTTAACTTCCATCAATCTTTCACAAAAATTATTGTAACTTTTAATTGGGTTGGAATAATCTAAACTAAGTTGACCTAAGAACTTTTCTGTTTCAGATTCAAAGGTGAGCCAGTCTGCTTTTCTGTAAAGATAACGCTCTACATGGGTACCAGTGTCATATTTCTCGACTGTGGTGTGGATGTCAAGAATAGTTGGGAAATGATAACTACCCATGGCATCATCGTGCACTCTCCATTCACAAAGAGCAGCTACAGAAGGACTAATACAGGAAATGTCAATTGCAGAAGGTCTTTTGGTAGGACTACCTACTGTAGTAGAGGAACCAGAATTCAAAATGCATAGGTCATATTCATCTAATAAGTTATAAATTTCATTACCTCTAGAATTGGATCTAAGGCATCCAAAAGCAACATGATGTGCATTGAGATCACCAGATAATAATATTGGACTTGGCAGCATATTTAATATTTGTTTGAGCCTCCTACATTGAAATCTACGACGATTAGTATCTGGAGGATGAGCATATGTACAGAGTATCGATAAATTGCCAACATTTGTGGATAAAACTATAGCTGTTGACTGCAAATAATCATAAAAGGGTGTAGCAATTACTGAGTATTTCAAATGCGATTTTAAGAGAATACCTACTCCTCCTCGTCCATCTGTTCCATTTTGAAATATAAAATCGTAATTGGTAATTTTAAATATACTTCTCTCTCTTAACCAGGTCTCATTTAAGAGACAAATGTCAATATCATTATCTTTTAAGTAATTAATAAGCAAAGGTTTTTTGTTAACTGCTCCTTCAACATTAAATTGTGAAATTCTAATAAAAGCTTTATCCATTTTGTTGTAGTGATTTAATTAATACTTCTTGAATAACAGAAGCATTGATCTTACCCATGTTACTGTTAGCTAATGTCACTAAGGCTCCAACCATGCCATTTATAATAAAGTTACTCTTTAATACTTCATCAAGTAGTGTTGCATTTGAATCAGATTTGGGATTGGGTTTGGGAATGTCTTTTGAAATGTCCTTGTTTAATGGAGTTGTTATAGTTTTATTGTGTGTTCGTGTTTTTTTCAAAGGGGGAAAATTCGTATTGTAATTTCTCACAATATTGTTGTCTTCGTCTTTACGAGAGAAAGATGCAGCAACTTTTGCATAATTTTGTTTATTATTATTTTCTTCCATTTTGTTTTTTTTAATAGGACAGTCACGAGAAATTGCTAAATGAGGTCCATGACAATTTATGCATTTAAGTTCTGCATCTTTCTTGCACTCAGAGAAGTGGTGTTCTTCAGAGCAGATTGAGCACTTTTGTGTTGATTTACAAAACTTGGCTCCATGATTAAATCTGAAGCATTTGAAACATTGCAAGAGCGGAGCCCTGTATTCGTTCACTCTAAATCTATATAAGTCTAGGTAGACATAGTCCGGTAGGTTCTGCGACATAAATGTCACCGAGACGGAACTGTATGGAACCACCTCGCCGTTCACTTTGCGTGTGAAGCGTCGCACGGTGATGATTTCGTATTCAGCCGAGAGTTGCTTGAACAGATCTTCGTTACTGATTGTAGTAGGGACAAAACGAAGGACCCCGATTGTCTCCACCGACCTTGCCGGTATGTGCGCCTTGAAGAAGTGACTCTTCAGGAAATCAGCGTTCATCAAGAAGTTGTTTGCATTGATGGACTGACCGAAACAAACTCCAATCTTATTGGCATTGATGCGCTTAATGCCCACCACGCCCTTCACTGCCTTTTTAAATAAATTGTTGATGAAGTCCGGGTTTTTATTCCCAAGCCGTTCACCTTCCTTCTCCGATTCTATAAAAACCATATATTCAGCACTTACCAAGTTCTCTGGATATACTCTTTTGTACCCTGGTTTCGTGTATGGTTTGTACATGTCTTTGTCCTTGGAATTTTCGTTCTCACCCTCCGAATCCGACGGCAATCTGGACCTCTTCTTACTCCGAGGAGAAGGATCGGTAATATTCCCAGGGGGCAAAGCCCCCGGGGCATTATTCATACTGATCAACTTATTAGCACTGTTTTTAGAGACTTAAAGCTCAAAAACAAGTTACAGAAATTACAAAATAACTTTTTGATAAATTAATTTGTAAAAACGCGCCCTTCCTTTTGAAATGCCCGCCAAAAAAGTCTGTTACAATCGTACACGGTTGCCACAGATTACTGAACAAAGCCAAAATCGATAGGGCTGGGACAAACACTATAAAGATGTCGATATTATTTATTCCGATCTACATAATCTGTGTATTTTTTAAAATTAATGTTGGTAATTAAGTATTAATATTAAGTGATAAAAAAAATCATAGCTCTTTTACACAATTTGCAAAAAGTATCTTTTCCCAATCAATCCCATCATCATGTTTAATAGTGATTTTTCGGACCCATGGCTGTGTACCAAAAAACCTACGACTAAATTCCATTATTCCAATTCCAATTAATTTAAATTACAGTCATGGGCCCATGATAATCACTATTATCACCATTATCTATCTATATAATTATCAATGTATTTATCTCTAAAAAAATATAATTTTTCCCTTGGTGGTGCTAGTGAACCAGCTGGAACCCCTTACGGTTATGTTATTATGTGCTAAGTGTGGTACATACCATATAAGTTACAATAAATATTCATAAGTAACAGTAAGTAATTCTACATCAGGTTTTCAATAATATAAATGGGACTAATAGGGCTATAGCGAATCGAAGAAAGATTTTACCGAGTTATGTGGTAACATGGCAAAATGTATATGTACGGCGAATATAGAACCTTTTTTTTAAATATATTTGCAAATCATCAATAATCACCATATACAGCGCCACCAAGTTATCTGTTCAGGTGGGTAAAATTGTAACTAAGTAATTAATTGTAAATCCTGTTCCCCATTTTTTGTTTTATTAATTTATTTACTAAGATATATGTTCATTAAAAATTGAAAGATGGGTTAAAATATTCTCATTTTTCTAGGTAAATTTCTCAAATGTTACTACTAAATTCTCCACTAGCGCCGCTATCAACTGAACAGATGAGATGGTGGCACTGTAAGAAAGTATAATGTATAAAACAAGACCAAAATAGGAAAAACTATTTAATAACATAACATAACATTTACACACAGGCACATAGATTGCTTCTGGCCCCACACTAGGATACCCTGTGTCATGTTAATAGATTACGTATTTGTTTCCAATAAATACCTACCACCTAGCATAGTTACTCAAGGCACCCGTTGTAATAACATCATCAGTCCAGGTTCGATGGAATAAAATAAAAATTAAAAACCAAACGATTTATTGGTACAAGATTATTTGGCATCAAATAAAGTACGTAGTTTCAAGCTTTTCACATAAAAAGTGGCAGGCTGCAGCTCAATAGAGAAGAAACCAACACGTATTACTATAATGTATATGTTTTTTATCCCTGACTTCTGTTTTACAACTACCTATTAACGTATTTTTTTTTCACAAAAATGTGTCAGCCATAATGTAAAAGATAATATAATATTTTATGAAATTCAAATGAAATCAGCTTGGTTGCAGCTCACTAACGTTGTCCATTTCCGCGGAGGGCTATCATAGTCTGATTCTGATCAGACTATGATAGTATTAAACTAGTTATGACCTTTAACTGCTAAACGTTGTCCAGGATAGAAAAAAACATCCAGTCAGGCAATAATCAGGGAAAAATTCTACAAGTGATATGCGGCGCCTTGCAGGTTGGAACTGACAACCTGTTTTATTATCCAAGTGGAGTAACCACTAGACCAACAAGACAGTCGGGTCTCATGTGAAATTCCTGATGTACAAACATACAGCAAAACTTGCACCTCAGTCGACATAATTGCGCAGTATGTAGACTTTATTTTGTTTTAAGTATCATTATAATGTATAATTATAACCTTACCAATGATCTGCGGGCTAAGGAAAAGCGTAAAGTAGGTACGGCACTTGTTTCCAACCTACGCCACTTGCTATTGTTTATGAAACAGTCGCTTGCTGCAAATGCGGTGTAAATTTTTCCAAGACTACTTTGTACGTGATACTGCGTCATCGACATTTGTTATTTTGTGCTGTCTTCGGGTAACCTGCAATAGATAATTAAAAATTAAAACAACTATACGAACGCAAGAAATAACTAAATATGCTCTACGAACTATCGATACTTTTTTTCACTGAGAAAGTGGGAAAGTCCCATCCCTATTCCCCTACAACAAACAACAAACTTGTATTATGATTTATATCGAAAATATCACAATAATCATGATGAAAACACCATTCTCTAATAGCTAATTTGCAATTCTAGTAGCCCATAGTTGAAATCTTAGAGAAAATACCCTTTTAGGTACACAAAATTGAGACTTACCGGTGGAAGCTGATGAATGTTGTTTCTTTATCTTCTCGGGAAGAATGAGATATACATTCTAACACAACACACACCATGCCGACGGTTGCTTATACTATATACCATGAGAATCCACTATAATTCACTTCAAATGGTGCTTTAGTAAATATAAAATACACAAGCTTCTTGAAAACGGCGCACTCCCAAACCTCTTGTCAAACACACTGTCAAACACAGAACACCCTCTGCCAAATCAATGTCATTGGGCGGCACATTGCATGCCGTCATTTTCTGAGCCGTTCTAATTTGGTCGCGTAATGGTAACCAAAGGTAACCAACTGACGTTTAAGGGTTGTACGCTCGAAAAAAGCAACAAAGACACGACTATATTTTTCTCTTTCTAACACGTAGCTTGCGGCTATTTAGATTGACGAAACAGACTATGTGGCATGTTTTCATTTTTTAACGCTCCTTCTATGGTACTCGCAAACGCTCTCGCTATCGAAAGTGAATGAAAAAACTCAGTATACGCACTCAGAAGACCCTGGTTCGAGACTTGACAAATAAATTTTTCTTTTTTTTTTCAAGTTCCTTTTGTTTGTGTGAAAACCTATTATCAGGAGCCCTTCATCAACGCACCTAATTCGTATCCAAGTACCTTTTGTTTCTAAAAGAAATACGAAAAAAAATCAGGACAATGCTCATCAGAGATTAAAGTTTGTTATGCATTGAATAGGGAATGGATGAAAATATCAGAAGTGCTTGATATTTTTTTTGGTGATAGGAATAACCTTCCTTAGCGCGAGAAAAAATCCACCTTGAAAAGCTGTCATTGTCACCAGTTTTTTTTTTCATACGTAGCGGACCAAGGAATATGTCTGGTATGCCGTACTGAGCCCAGAACTACGAATGGAAAAATATTAAGAATATTTAAAAATTAACTACGAAGCCAAAAAAATTGAAACTTTTTTCCCGCGTTAAGGAAGGTTATTCCTATCACCAAAAAAGATATCAAACACTTCTGATATTTTCATCCATTCCCTATTTAGAAGGAAATTCAATGTTTAGAAAAATTTTATTTTGTTTGTTATTTTTTAAGGCGCTGTTTGATGGACAATGCTTGAAACCATACTTTTTAATCGTGTCACAACCCAAATTATTGTGGCATTAATTCGAAGCAAAACAAACATTTTCCTAAAGCTGTGGCATTGGTGCAAAGCTCGAATTTATCTCGGAACCAGCTCCAACGATTTTCATGAAATTTAGGATGCAGGGAGTTTCAGGGCCAATTAATTGATCCATGTAGGTTTAATTTTTAGAAAATTTTCTTTTATCAGTGTTTTGGGCAATAAATAACTGTTTATTAGAATGCGAAGGTAAATTTCTCTGAGCTACAACTTGACACCTAGCGCCATCTGTTGGAGATTTATATCAACCCAACAGGACATGTATCGCCATCTATTATCAAAAATAGGAACTAAAAATACCCCTACCTGTGTCGCTGAGAATCTACGTTTTTTATAGATACACTACAGCGTAGATATACACTGTAGTGTATCAGCGATAATACACAACGTAGCATAACAGACAAGCAAGTAGTGTATCTGATACACTACTTGCTTGTCTGTTATGCTACGTTCACACGCGCGCGTTCAACTCGTCATTCAACGTGTAAATTCACATTCCCGAGCGTGTAAACGGTACGCCGGACCCCGTAAACGCGCTTGTGAACGTGAATGCCGCGAACCGGGCGAGTGTCGGTTTTTTGGCAAAGTTCAAAGGATGAATGTGCGGGCGCCCGGTGACTGTTTTCACGCGCGCGGGCAGTCAGTCCAGCTTTGCCAAAATGTTACAAAAGTAACATTTTACGTTACTTTTGACCTTCTTATGTTACACGACTCAATATGTTACTTTTGTGTTTCTTTTTAGATTTTCTAGCAAACAATCAATACCTATGTTACTTTTTAGATTTTCTAGCAAACAAAAAAGTACCGTGAATCAAAACGCATCCAAAAATGATAGTTTTTTTGTTCGTCATGTTGGCGTATTAGATTTGTGGACTTTTCCAATAAAAATAAGTTAAGCCAAAGGATATGGCAGCAACAACACCGAGATCTTCGCTGCTCGCCATGCTGGCACTGACTGACACGGCGGCGTGCGTGTGAACAGCTTGAATTTTCGCCGGCCTGGGACGGGCTGCATGCCGCGCAGCCCCCCAGGCAGCCCGCCGATCTGCAGGGCGTGCATGTGAACATAGCATTACCTGTTCGAATCTAACGTAGCTTGAAATAAACCGTTTTGCATTTATAACGAATAAAATAAAATTATTGAATCGCTCGTAGCCTGGGCTGCCTGAGTGATCTTGAACGATCACTAAAGTTAAGCAACATTCGGCGCGTTCAAGGCATGGATGGGTCACCGACTATGACTAACGCTAGTGGCATTTTTTCCGAGCGATTCCGTGCTTCGCAAGGTACGTTAAGCAGTTGGTGCCGGCTGCCGTCGATAGATAGCAGTCGTTAAGCCAAGTCAGAGGCCTTTAGGGGCGGCTTGAAAACTTCTGACTTGGCCCCCGTGGTGGAGTATGGCCTATACCTTCCTCAGGGAAGAGACCCGTGCCCCTCGGTGGGGACATAATGGGTTGATGATGATGATGATGATTGAAGGAGCCCTGAAAACCCCCTGATACTACACAAGGTTGTATTGGCTCAGGTGAGAAATCGGGCGGTCCCGGAAGCATAAGAAACTTTGATAAGGCAAAACCAGGACGAGGAACTCCACCGAGACGAGACCTACGGCCGATCTCCTTCCAGTACCAGGTCGAAGGCTAAGACATTGCGAGTTCCAACGTAAAAGAAACAATGCAAAATCCAGATGGGACAAACTTTGATTGATTGATTGATTAAACATTTGTTTGCATCTGCTTACACACACATTACAACAGTTGAAATAGAACAAAACATTTTTTACAGCATTGAGAAAACAAATAAAAAACAGCAACAAAATTAGGCAAGGCAAATGTAACAAATTGACAGTGTAACAAATTGTGGGTGTGGCAAATGCAAAGGGGCTCTGACTCAGCATGTGCTGGAGAGGCAGGCCACTCCAGCGCTGATCTTCCGTGAGTACCCAACTTGCGAGGCCGAAGGCCGAGACTCGCGAAGCGAGCACAAGAAATTTGCCAAAACGAGGACGTGGAACTCCACCGAGGCGAGGCCGAAGTCCGAGCTCCATCCAGTACCAGGTCGAAGGCTAAGACGTTGCGAGGTCCAGCGTAAAAGAAACAATGCCAAATCCAGATAAGACAAACTTTCGAGGCCAAAGGCTGAGCCTCGCGAAGCGAGCACAAGAAACTTTGACAAGGCAAAACGAAGATGAGGAACTCCACCGAGGCGAGGCCAAAGGCTGAGCTCCATCCAGTACCAGGTCAAAGGCTAAGACGTTGCGAGTTCTAGCGTAAAAGAAACAATGCTAAATCCAGATGGGACAAACTTGCGAGGCCGAAGGCCGAGCCTCGCGAAGCGAGCACAAGAAACTTTGTCAAGGTAGAACGAGGACGTGGTAACTCCACCGAGGCAAGGCCGAAGGCCGAGCTCCATTCAGTACCAGGTCGAATGCTAAGATTAAGAAACAATGCAAAGTCCAGATGGGACATTCTTGCGAGGCCGAAGGCCGAGCCTGCGAAGCGAGCGCGAAAAACTTTGATAAGGCAAAACGAGGACGAGGAACTCCACCGAGGCGAGGCCAAAGGCTGAGCTCCATCCAGTACCAGGTCAGGTTCCGGTGTAAAAGAAACAATGCAAAATCCAGATGGCACAAACTTGCGGGGCCGAAGGCCGAGCGATAGAACTCAGTTCAGGCCAAGGCTGAAAGCCAAGACGTCCCGTGTTCCGGCGTAAAATTAACAATGAAAAGCCCGATGGGACACATTTGCGAGGCCTCAAGCTCCACGAAGTGGGCGGGCAATTTAAGAGAAACCTCGCTGAGGCTCCGTTGAGGCTGAGGCTGAAGGCCGAGACCATACATGTTCCCATGCGTCAAATCTCAATCAAAAGTGTCTAGCGAGGCCCTAGGCCGACTGCAGCGGAGAGTGAAACTCAGAGCGGCTTCGGGTTGGCGCGTGAAAGCGTGCAGGGGTTTGCCCCTTAGTCTGAGTGTAGTTTTCCAAAGAAACGATTTATCAAAAAAATACCGAGCAAAGCTCGGTCATCCAGGTACTATTATTAATGCATGTATGTTAACTAAATTCCGTGCTTTGTGACTCCAGTTCCCCCTCGGTTTCTGGGTCTGTTTGCCGGTTGGCAAAGGCCTCCTCCAACTCTTTCCATTCCTTCCTGTTTTTTGCTACCCTGGTCCAAATATTTGTTTGTCCGGCCACCTTCCTAATTTCGTCAGCCCATCTTTTAAGTGGCCTGCCTCTTTTACTACCCTCCAACAAAAATTTGTTTTAATTAATTAATTTTCATTAACCAACCGTAGTAGATTTTAATTTCCAGTCGTTGCCTCCACGCGTTTCCGAGAAAAAAGGTCTTGAACTCTTGACAGACAGATAGACGGACGGACAGACTGTCGGACGGACGAACGGACAACAGGGGAGACGTTTTCAGAAGAACTAAAAAAAAAATCTAACGGCTGTCAAAGGAATGTAATTTTGGACCTCAGCCATAGCCATGTGTGATACATCATCGAATAGGTCTTAGCGAGCTGAACAAAAGTTACTGTGACGCCAACAGCCAAATGTTTGTCCTTTTGGAGTTATGCAAAGGAATGCAATTTTGGGGCTGAGTTCCAACAAAGGTAGTATGAGGACGCGAGTCGCGCGCGACAACGTCAAAAGTCGCGACTTTCCAGTACATTAACTGTCAAATTCTCGCGACTTTTGACGTTTTCGCGCGCGACTCACGTCCTCATACTACCTTTGCAAAATTGCATTCCTTTGACAGCCGTTAGATTTTTTTTTTAGTTCTTCTGAAAACGGCTCATTGCATTTCCACTGAGCGCGCTTCCTACTGTCAGCATAATAATTTTATTTAAATTTAAGTTTAGCTGTAAGATCTATTTTCATGTTTTGCATTCAATTTTTGCCACTAAACCCTTTTACCCCTAATCTATCATAATATCCTGGTTTAATTAAGAAATAAACATGCACTGCACTCGTCTTGTGCAAAGCACTATGTCTTGTCTATTTTTTCCTGTTTCCTGTGTCTTGTCTATGAGGCGATGATAAATAAATGTATATCTTCTTCTTTTTATTTTTTGCTGAGTTGTAATTTCTGTAACGTAGGTAAGTTAGCATATAGCGTTTGAAACAGGATGATTTTTCCGGGTGAAGAATGAACATAAAAGATGCGGGTAAATCGAATGGTAAACGTTGCGGAGGCAGGGGCGCGCGTCTCTTAAATTTTGTTGTTCAGCAGAGGGCTGTTAGTACCAGAATGGTTTTTTTTATTGACACCATTGCTAGTCTACTAACCAATCGCATTCCAATTGTATAATACCTGCAATTCAACTCGACGACGCCTAGCGCGATTCGATCGCGAGAGTTGCCTGTTTGATATAACTCTGGTCGCATTGTACATACAACATTTAAAACATATAGGTACATGATGACATTTTTCTCCTTTCAGCGCCACCTAGTTTTTTAAAAATGAAATCAACAAATCCCTCATTGTACCCCAGCAGTGCCCAGCACCGTCAACCACAGATTAAATCATAACAAAACAGAAAACTTAATAAAATCTGTTTAAATAATTTCGAACCGGTCTACGGTAGACTCGAGCAAAATGCACATCAAATTGGAGAGCGTAAAAAACTACCTAGACGATCTGAATCGACAACTCATAGGCGGAATATTCGGATTGTCGAATATTTTAAATATAAAAATTAATTAACTAGGTACCTTATATATCTCGTTCCTAGGTAAACATGTCAATGTCCTTAATGTCACTCACATTGATGTCATGTCAATGCCGCCGGATTAAGCCAGCGCGGGGCCTGTAGCAAATTCTGTCAAGAGAGACCTTTAGTTTGCTGTAGGTTCTCAAGTGAAATAAAACAAAACAAGACTTTTCTGGATTTAACATGGGCAAATTTAGAGATAACACTTTCAATATCGACTTCTTTAAGCAAATCATGCTCTATATTCAACAAAGTGAGGATTAAGACGTTCTTGGCCCATCGTGTTCCCTAATTCATTTTAATACGTTTTAATGTTGAAAAAGAACGTTTGCCACTGCAGTTAGTGATCGTGAGAGACAAGTAAATGCGCAAGGCAATTTACAAGTTTGGGAAACACGATTCTAAAGAAGTATTCAAATAAAATTTATGAAACTGCTGTTCGAGAGGCTCCCGTTTCTTGCTGTCAATAACAGTAGCTACATCTGTTTTCAGCAGCTCTGCGAAATGCACTATTTCGCCACCTAGGAAAACATTCTGACCCGAGCGAAGCTGGGTTTTCATCTAGTTTATAATAACTGTGAGTTAGGGGCCATCCATAAATTACGTCACACGTTAAGGGGGAGGGAGGGGGTTGACGAAGTGTGATAAATTCCGTGACGTCACATTTCAAAATCTATTATAATCTGTGTTAAAACACGAACTTCGAACTATTTAGCTACGAAAAAGTCAAAAACATTTGCCACTCAGTTTCTCTATTTGCAGCTCTGTCGGAAACGGAACTGCTGTTGTAATTTGATAATTTCTAGATGTAAAATTGCAAAATATGTGACGTCACACTAGGGAGGGGGGAATCTCACAAATGTGACCAGCTGTGACAAGGACGGGGGAGGGGGTCAAAAATTCATGAAATTCGTGTGACGTAATTTATGGATGACCCCTTACTAGACTCTAGTTCCAGGTAGGTAGTAACGTTCTCTGTACGACGAAATTTTGTTTTTACAATATTCAATTTATTAAAAGCACACAAAGGCGAAATTACTCAATTGAACAGCCAAAGGTACAAAGAGAGGCCACTGGTCGCTCGAGGCGACGTCTGTTTTTGATCGTTGAAAGAATTAAATATTCAACTAAAAGTCGGGAGGTAAGTGAGTATCTATTAAAACCTGTCCTAGTTGCATGTTACCGCGGCGGCAGCGCCTAGAATACCTATCGTATAATGTTTAAAAAATATTGAAACTCTTAGTTACTAACTTAATAACTTAGTAGTTAATTAACGAGTTCTTAATACGAAATAAACTTTTTTAATTTTTTCATTCAGTTTAGTTTTTCCATAGAATTTATTTTCTTTTTTTTTGTAATATTTTTTCCTTTGTGGAAAAGGCTAAGAGCTTAAGGCTGCTGTCCACGTGTAGAGTGACGGTAGAGTACTAACTATCCTACTAACAGCATTGTTAGAGTAGAGTACTGAAAGGTAGAGTAGAGTAACTAGCAACGTGGGCGCGCTACGCTACCACTTTCCTTCCCCCACTCCAGCGTCCACTCTACTCTACCGAAACTCGACCCATGTAAGCGGTTGGTAGAGTAACTAGTTCAAACATTGTTTCTTACAATTTCTCGATTAGTGACGTTCATTGCTCTAGTGCTTCTTACCTAGTGACAACTCTAGCGACAAAATGAAAATTTACGTGTAAACAGTTACTCTACTTTAATTGGTAGAGTACTTGGATGGATCTGGCAAAATAGTATGCTAGTTGACTCTACCATTTACTCTACCCGTGGACAGCAGCCTTTAGGCCCATACCACCTGATCTTATTTTACTTTCTTTTCTTCTCTTGATATTGATTGAGGCTAAAAACCTTGTCTTTCCGTAGGTATTTCCTTCAGTCTTTATTATAATATTCGAGACACATCGCCTTGTCTAACGTATTTATTCTTTTACTTCATAATCCAGTATGTTTAGGTCAATCCGTGTCCACAAATCAGGTATCTATTGTCCTCCAGTATTTATAGTTCACGTATTTATTTTCTTTAAAACCTTGTTTTTATAACAGCTACCTACGTGATACACAATACAAGTCCATCTCATTATTCCTGTTTAATCCGGATTTAGCTAAATTTGTTTTTTTTAAATTTAATCTACCGTTTTTGTCGGCATCATTTCGGCCTGTCTAGAAAATGTAGAAATTAAAGAGTATGGTTTTGCTCGGACTTTTTGTCTGTGTTTGTTAATAGCTTGCACTTACAAGCATTATATAAATCAAAAACTTGAGCATTTACATAAATTAAGGTATTGTGCTTCAATAAATATAGTAAATGTTTAGATTTTTCAGTAAAACAATTAGTAAACTTTCACTTCCGGTTTCTTGTATTTTTTGACAAACTGTAAATATCCGCGACAGACACAGACAGACAGACGGACCGGACATGGCCATGGCGAAACTGCATGGGTTCGTGATCGACTACGGAACCATAAAGAGCAATTTTGTTTTTATTACATAAAATAAGATAAAAAAAAAATATATTTATGATATACCTAACTACATCTTAATTTCGGTAAGTCTATTAAAGTCCAAATTATTTTAATACGGTATTTTACACTATCAACTATAAATTATTTGAGATCCTCGATTAAAACAAAAATTACAAAATGATTCGGAATTTTTTTTTATTTCTTTCAATCATATACTAGTTATTACAATTTTTAAATAGATGAAACATAAAAAGAGTGCTCTGAAATGTGACGTCACAAGCAAGTATTTTCATACAAAATTCCGTTTAAAAAGTAACTCATTTGACATCCCGTCAAATACCCAATTGTATCGCTGCTTTGTAAGAATTTTGGTACCTACACAAATTGTTATTGTAGAGATCTCGTTTTTCGTAGGTTTTGGTATACGTTTGTGTTTTACAACAATTTTTGTTTTATGAGTTTTTTTACAGTTCAAAATATCTCCGTTTAATGCAATTTTATTATAAATTCGCGCTTGTTTAATTTTACAAAGAGTAATTGTTTTATTTTTACGTGTAATGGTAATTCAACGGCCCTCTTATAAATTAAATGTCTCGTTCTATAAAAACTCTTAGAACAAAAATTGTTATGACTGAAAAACTCCGTTTTATATCATGTTGTCGACTGTGATTAACAATATTTATTTTAGATTTCTCACAGCTATTAACGCCATCTAACGTTTTTATCAGAATCAAAAGTGCTGCCATCTAGTGTCGAGTAGAATTGAAAAGACAACTGCACAACATTAACCTAAATTAGATATGCCTTAGTAATACTACCTAACACTAGAGGGCACTGGTATACAATTCTGAAATAATATTACCTAAGACTAGCTGGTGCCCGCGACTTGGTCTGCTGGATTACCGGGACATCATAGTATCTTATGTTACAATTTAGATCTGTATCTGTCTGTACGCCAGGTTTCGCGAAAATCCGTTCAGGCGTTATTGCGTGATCGAGATCAGACAGACTTTCACTTTTAGCATATTATTTAAAAAAATATAAGAGTACGATAAAAGTACTTTACAGGTAGTAAATAAACAGTCGTTTGTTATAAATATGGACAGCAATTTTTGTAATAATTTATGTTATTATAATTTTTTGATTAATGTAATTCGGTATTTGTAAAGTGTTTTATTAAATATGTGAATATTTTGACTAGCTGTGCCCCGTGGTGTCACCCGCGATTTATTAGGCAGAATAAGTTGTGTATTAACAGTAAAAATAATAACTATTCACATTTTTAGGTATTTTCCCATGGGAATAAGATATTTTCCCGCAGTAAAACGTAACCTATGTGTTAATCCAGGGTGTCAGCTAACTCCATACCAAATTTTATTAAAATCGCTCCAGCCGTTTAGACGTGAAGAAGTAACAAACATACACACTCACAAACTTTCGCCTTGTTAGAAAGGAAATACTGAATAAAATAACGATTACTAGAAAATTCGATATATTTTTTAAAATTGTAACCATGATTACCTATTTTTATTTTAAAATATCTATATAACAATTACATAATATAAATTTTTATTTATACCATACCAAATTATTACCCTTTTAATTGTTTACGTTTTGGAGTAAATATTTTGCACTTAAAGCGTGTCAATCTATTAATTACATTACAAATATTAGGTACCTTATTATAATTATAATAACTTTACATTAATTTGAGCATCACTTACATCTTAATATTTATTTTAAAATGGGTACTTAATTCATATGTATATACAAATTTCAAGAGGTACTTAAATCCCTAGGATATTTTTATATCAAATAGGTCCAAGATAATATGGAAACCATTTTTTTACCTGTTTTTTGTTTCTTACCGGCTTAGTGTCAAATATACGCTCTTTTAAGAAGCGCAGTTGAACATTTTAAAGACACCAAAAGTGAGATTCTGGTATAATTGTAAAAGTTAGTTACAATTATTATGTAAGCATGAGCATTCATTTTCATTATATTTAATAATTTTATTTAAAAAAAACAGGCTACAAATTAATAATTTCAACTTAAGTAAGGAAAACTTATTATTACTTAAAAAGAAATCTTACATTTTCGTTTCAATTGACAAATTGGTTAAAGTAAGATTTGTTGATTTCGTAGTAAACTGCAGAAATTTTCAAAATACACTCGAGAATATGTGCCAAACGAGGTAGACAGCAAAGAGGATGAAAATAACTCGAACTATTTGGTGGAAATAGTAGAGCCTGAAAAAAAAAGAAGTTACACTTTCAAATATACGAAGAAAGAAGGGGAGCGGTATGGGTTTAAGCCTTTTCCATAAAAGAAAAAATATTCCAAAAGAAAAAGAAAAAAAGTGGTTTGCTAAACACAATGAAAAAAAATAAGGTATAAGAATAAGGAATAAGAAATAGCACAGAAATCAATTGTCTTCCTTATTCTTGATTGTGTCTTGCTCAACGGTGCTGCCATTGCTGGATTCCGCTATTCCTTATTCCTTGTTCCTTATTTCTTATTTCTTATTCTTATACCTTTTTTTCTTTTCATTGTGTAATGGGCTTAAGGTGTACAGTGCCACCATCTTATCTGTTCAGTTGATAGCGGCACTAGTGGAGGACCCGTCTTTTAATTTTAATGAAATATATCTATAAATCCTAGTAACAGGCTAGTTTCCCAAAAAAATGTAATTAGTCCGTCTTTTAGATTATTCAAAAATAAGGGACACGTATTTTTTTATTTGTAAATTAGACCAAAAATCACAAAGATATAGCCCATTAAAGTTACGTGTGACGTCACGCCGTGCTGCATTTTGTAGCACTGAGTGACGTCACACGTAACTTCAATGGGCTATATCTTTATTATTTTTTGTTTAATCCAAAAAAAGAAAAAATACGTATCCAATATTTTTTTATAATCTAAAATACGGACTAAATAGAATTAAATTATTTTGACCCTGGAAACTACCCTATTGAATAAATAATACAAAAAATGGGGAACAGGATTAACAATTAATTCGTTAGTTACAATTTTTCCCACCTGAACAGATAATAGACTAATTTGACAACTGTTTGACGGATAAAGGGTTACCAGGGTTAGAGAAAATTAAATAGTGACGTAATTAAATTAAATAATGCCACTAGTGTTAGTCATAGAACGGTCACCCATCCATGCACTGAACGCGCCCTATGTTTCTCAACCTTCGTGATGTTTAAGATCACTCGGGCGGCCGGGGCTACGAGCGATTCCCAGGGCTACGAGCGATTCGGAATGGAGTATATACAAGCCCGGTACATTTGGGCACGCAGACGACAGCACAGTCACGGAGAGTTACGTATCCAACGCACGAACCAGAACCAGTAACGCCGAGATCAATCTCGGCTCAAGACTCAAGTCTCTCAGAGAAGCCATGGCAGAGCGCACGAACGGAACCTTGAGGGCCGTGTCCGTTTGGGGCGATGCCAACTTGGTTATTTTCAACGCCACCAAAACACAGGTGTGTTTATTCACTGCAAAAAGGAGTCCATTCACATCGACTCCTACTTTTCAAGGTGTGTCCATACCGTTAACCAATCCCCTTGAGCTGCTGGGCTTAGACCTTTGCTCTAACCTAAACTTCGGCCGTTGTATTGAGTCCAAAGCGAAGACTGCTGCCAAGAAGCTGGGTATCCTGTTTGAAGTGCGGCGGTATTTCACACCGGGACAGCTCTTAAATCTTTACCAAGCACAAGTCCGCTCGTGTATGGAATACTGCTGTCACCTCTGGGACGGCTCGGCCAAATATCAGTCGGCTGCTTTGGACTCCGTAGAGCGTCGAGCGCGCAAGCTGATTGGTGATGCTCCTTTGGTAGAGGCCAAACTGCAAAGCCTCGAACACCGACGGAAGGTAGCCTGTTTGGCGGTATTCTACCGGATACATTTTGGAGAGTGCGCACGGGAATAGGGAATGGATGAAAATATCAGAAGTGCTTGATATTTTTTTCGGTGATAGGAATAACCTTCTTTAACGCGAGAAAAAAGCCCAGAACGACGGATGGAAAAATATTAAGTTTATTTAAAAATTAACTACGGGGCCAAAAAAAATTAAACTTTTTTCCCGCATTAAGGAAGGTTATTCCTATCACCAAAAAAAATATCAAGCACTTCTGATATTTTCATCCATTCCCTATTACACGATCTTATCCCGCCATCTCCTTTCTATCACCGGACATCCAAGAGAGGGGAGCGACTTCATCCTTATGTTCTTCAGACACCTTTTGTGCGCACGAAGCGTTTCGCCTCGTCATTTCTAATGCGCACCGCTAAGGAATGGAATTCGCTCCCTTCCTCTGTATTTCCGGAAAGGTATAATTTGGGTGCCTTTAAGGCAAGAGTGAATAGGCTCTTACTGAACCAACGAGGAACATCGTCGGCTCCATCTTCACTTACCATCAGGTGAGATCGGGGTCAATCGTTGGTCAATTTTTAATAAAAAAATACATCTATATTTTTAACTGTCACTATACTTGAGCCATTACAAACGTGCGAACTGAGTCATGAACATTTGTATCAAACATTTGTATTAATCATTTACTCTCACACATATAGGAGGCATATCAGGCATATCGGAACTCTCGCTCGCACTTTTATGACTCGGTTCGCACGTTTGTAATGGCTCAAGTATAGTTCCGCATACCTTGTCCACTTCCTCTTGGCCTGGGGCAGAGAATCGTCCTCCTCCTTGAAGATGTACTTCCTTATTCCCAGGATATATCCTTGGAAGTAATCCGACCAGTCCATCTGGGCCATACTGAAGGGAAAGAGCTGGAAAAAGGGATGAGGTTCCGGTTAGACCTTAAAGGGGGTTTCACAATCTAAAGGAGAAGACACACCAACGCGGTGGCTGTGGCAGTTGCCTTGCCAGGTGCCCTACGGAAATCTAAGGCTGCGTCCCAGTAGGCAAACTGTTCGCCGCCGACTGAGTGAGCCGCTGTAGCCAACTGAAATTCGACTTAGCGGCGTACTCCAAGCGAACTAAAACTATTTCTCCGCCGAGTGGAACAGGCTTTTCTGTGAGTCAGCCGCCCACTGAGTTAGTCGGCGCGCGTAACGCTGCAAATTGCGTAGATTGAGCGCAAAATTAGCAAACTGTGAACACTCCATTTAAAGTATATGGTAGGGCATACTAGTTAAACCGATACGCCGATAACTCAGTTGGCGTCAAACTGTTTGCCAACTGGGGACGCAGCCTTAAAACCATTCCGAGAATTATGCTCTCAGTAGAATTTCTATTTAATGTATTGATAAACAACCTTGACCTTAAATGACTTTTCTATGACGTCAGCAAAGACAGTATGAGTATTAATCCTTTAGCTTACTTAAAAAAAAACCACCAAACTAAATCAACTGACATTAATGAAATTTGTTTTTTTTTATGTAGGCGAAGACTGTAGGTCATAGCCCACTTATACGACTCTGCTCCCACCCGGCAAAAACAATATAATTCAAATTATGGGCTTTAGATATTGCTCTTTAGATATACAGATTATAAGTAAAACTGTACCTTTTTATGGCAATAAATACTTGTTACTTTTTTTTTACCTATTTTACATTGGCATCATAAATTAGCAGACAGATATATCTAAAGAGCAATATTTAAACAGCACAGTCGTGTAAGTGGGCTATGACCTTTATTCTTTAATCACCCTGTGGTGACGTCAAACACGAAATTTTAGGAAAATATTAAAAATAAAACATAAACATTTACATACAGGCACACACCGCTTCCGGCCCCACACTAGCCTATCCTGTGTCGTGGAAACCAGAAACAGCGACGTCACAAACATAGTTAGACATTAATAAAAATAGACATAATTAATAAAGGTCAAAAATACCGAGAAACTATCTCAAAATGATCAATACTACCAAAATAAATGAAAAAAAACATATATATAAAAAAATAAGTGGCATGGCCAATTGGCAATATAATTCAGCAGTGGGCTCAGGCTGCTCTGCTCAAATACATAATTAAGCTTTAAAATCCAATAAATAAATAAATAAATTAGTTACACAGACCTGCTTGTCATCTTCCGAGGTCCTCTCCCACAGTTCCCGTGTCCGTTTGTTGCAGAACTTTATCTCCTTCGTCGAAAAGTAGGAGAGAACTGAAGAAAACTTGTGGATCTTCCGGTACAACTTCAGCATCCTGGCGGAGGAAAGGCATTTGGAGTTACAGAGCGGCACGTTCTATAAAGCGTGCCAACAGGTCACGTTCATGATCAACCCATTATGTTCCCACCGAGGGGCACGGGTCTCTTCCCGGAGGAAGGTATAGGCCATACTCCAGCACGGGGGCCGAGTCCGGATTGGTGGAGGTTTGTAAGACTTGTGGCTGGTGTTACTGTCAGAAGTTTTCAAGCCGCCCTAAGGCCTCTGACTTGGCTTAACGACTGCCGGCACCAAATATTTCTATTTAGTAAAAAAAATAGTATGTACTTTAATATTTTCTTTGTCTTTTAAATGAGTCCGCGAATAGCGCGCGAAATTTGAAAAGCGATAGTTGAAAAGCGAGCCTAAGAAAAATATTAAGGCTGGGTTCCACTTTACGCTAAATATAGTAGTTTCGCCTACTACACACACACACACACACACACACACACACACACACACACACACACACACACACACACACACACACACACACACACACACACACACACACACATACACACACACCCTCTCACACACACACACACACACACAAGCAAACTGATTCTTAAACTTAAGCCTTAGGACCTTTCTCCACTTCTCCGGTCCGATTTAGAAACACACAAGAACACTAGCAAGCTTCTCCACTACTCCGGCATCCGGTTTTTAACGGTCCGATAATTTGCTAGATCGGAACGGTATTTTACCGCGCCGAAGTGATCGACGTACAAAAACAATACACGTTTAATACAATTTTGCACCGCGCATACAAGCCGAAAATAATGTTTCCATACTAGTTCTACATTTCATTCGACATTTCAGTGGGTAAATTAATAGAATGTGTGGAAAACGTCCCCTGCCTCGAATAGAAAAACCGAGGAATTTTAATAAAGCACTGCCTCACGTCCATTGCCGATTATAATCGGATGAACTGGAGAAGCATAATCCGGCACCCGATATTTTTCTCATGACTGATTCCGGTTCCGACGCCGGACCGGAGCAGTGGAGAAAGGGCCTTACTTGGGTGACTGGCCGACGCAGAGAGCTAGACCGTCGATCAGCACGGCCGGAACAAGATGCAGGAACACTTCGTAGAGAGTATTCACCAGCGGCGATGTGTTCAGAGTTAGGCAGAAGTACCTGGGGGTGTGATGATGGACGGAAATAAATAAAAAACAAAATAAACTCACGCCCGTTATCCCCGAAGGGGTAGGCTCCAGTCTCTAGAACGTCTGGGCCCACGTTTTGCCGAGTTTATTAGGTCCCAAACGTGACAAGTGGCAAGCCTGTCGCCGTTATCCGGGCACAATTTATCAATTTGTACAAACAAATGTACGCAACTAAAAGACATTGGTACATGCTTGGTTCGAACCCAGACCCTTATGATCGAGAAGCAAGGGTCAACCCCACTACGCCACCACCGCTTTTTGATGGATTGAAAGTTGGTATTACTGATCTTCAGGACCAATTGGGGTGAACTTTAAGCGTAAAGTCAAGGACTAGACGAATAAACGAAAAAAAAAACATACATAAGCTCACGCCTGTATCCCAGAGGAGTAGGCAGAGACCAGGGACTGCCACCTGCCATGATCCGGACAAATCACTCTCGCTTCATCGACATTCATAGTCGTTGCATGCACGCACGCACTTTGGCGCCGGGTACCTACTTTTTATCGTGCCCTTTGCTAATGCATCCTCTATTTAGTCGAAGTATGTCTACTACAAATCTATTTAAATAAAATTCTAAGTCCTGACTGACTGATTCATTCACTCATCATCGCCCAGCCCAAGCCGTTGGACCTAGGAAGCTGAAATTTTGCACAGAGGGTCTATATACAGTGTGTCCCTGGATAAAGTGCAATCCCGAAAGGGGATGAAACTAGACCATGAATCATTGACTAGAAAAATATAAAAAAATATTATAAAAAAATATTGTAGGATTTATTGGTATTTTAAGATTTTCATGTTTCATTAAGGACTCTATGTACAAAAGTATTGATTTCTTCCAAAATAATGGGTCTATTTCTTTGAAATAAAAAAAACAATATGCCTAATACCTGGCGATGACCATGAAATAATAAATAGTCCGCAAAAAAGTAACGATCTTGGGTAAAAAAATGTATTTTTATGAAAAAAATGATTTTTTTTGACGTTTATTTTAAAAAACTTCAAATTACTAAAAAAATGTGCCCTATAACTATGTAATTTTATAGCTTACTTTTATTCTTTACCATTTTAGCTTCCAAATAAAAAAAAAAACAATGTTCTAACTAAAAAATTGGCTAGGTAGGAGTTATTTACATTTTAGTAGGTAATAAAAGTCAGACTTTAATCACAATTACTTTATTAATAAAATTATCCGTAATTTACAATTTTGCATTTTTATTTAATGCATTAAATGTTCAAAATGGCCTCCTCGATTTTGCAAGCACATTACTGCACGAATATTAATTTGGTTAGTGGCTCTGCGAATCATTCCTGGATCATTTTTAATGTCATTTGCGCACTGAATTATTCGGTCGTGCAACTGTGCCTCGGTATTTATTGGCGTGCTGTATACTCTTTGCTTCATGACACCCCATAAAAAATAATCTAGGGGTGTCAGATCAGGTGAACGCGCTGGCCAGCCTACTGGCCCTCCTCGGCCAATCCACCGGTTCGGGTAATTTTCGTTCAAAAATCGCCGCACCTCCCGCCCATAATGTGCAGGACATCCAACCATTTGGAGATACATACGCCCACGCCGTCTCGTAGCCAGGGGAACATCTTCCATCAACATGGGTAAATTTTGTAGTAATTCTAAAAAACTTTCAGCATTTAGGGTTCTGGGTAAAATGACTGGACCAATTAAAATGTCGTCGATTAAGACTGCCCATACGTTTATTGAAAATTTTACTTGAAAAGTAGATGCCCGCTTCAATCGTGGATTTTCGTGAGACCACTGGTGCAAATTTCTGCAGTTTGTAATGCCGTCTCGGGTAAATGTCGCTTCGTCCATCCAAAAAATGCGTTTGGGAAAATTTGGGTCAGCTCTAATTTTTCTTAGAATCCACGTCGACATTACGCATCTTGGACGATTATCTACATTTTCGTGTAAATGTTGTACTCGTTGGTAATGGAAAGGATGCAATCCCTCCTTTTTCAAAATTCGCCAGACAGACGTCTTCGATATGCCATGACGCAACGCTAATCGTCTTATGCTTGTTGTAGGGTCAGCAAACAGATCGTTTAAAATGGCCTCTTCTATCGCATTGTCAATAACGACAGCTGGTTGCTCACGGCGATCTCGTGCCAAACCAAGTCCAATGTTGGAGAGCCTCCTATGAATCTCTTGAAAATTTCGAGCTGAGGGTATGAGTCTGCCCGGGAAAGCATTTATGTATGCAGTCCGAGCGACTGTTGTGGAACTCTGTCAATCGCGGCATTTCGTCAACACTTAACAGCAGAACAGGAACAGTCCAAACGTAACGAACAGTAGAAAACGTAACAGTCAACAATGTAACAAAAACTTAATAACAAATCAACGAGAACACCATGCGAGAACGAGAACAGTAGTAGCAGCGGCGAGAATATCGGAGCGACTGTGTAAGTCCTGTTTCGAACCCCTTGCCTCCCCTCCCCTCGCCTTCCCTCTACCTGAGTGTAGAACAAAAGGACTGCGACTGCCGAAGGGCACAGAGTAGGACGGAAACAATGGAAAAAACGGTCTATACCTGCACGGTAACACGATTAGGCTCCACTTTAAAAGTTCGTAGATAGCGTGTTTTTTTAGTTAGAACATTGTTTTTTTTTATTTGGAAGCTAAAATGGTAAAGAATAAAAGTAAGCTATAAAATTACATAGTTATAGGGCACATTTTTTTAGTAATTTGAAGTTTTTTAAAATAAATGTCTAAAAAAATCATTTTTTTCATAAAAATACATTTTTTTACCCAATATAGTTACTTTTTTGCGGACTATTTATTATTTCATGGTCATCGCCAGGTATTAGGCATACTGTTTTTTTTTATTTCAAAGAAATAGACCCATTATTTTGGAAGAAATCAATACTTTTGTACATAGAGTCCTTAATGAAACATGAAAATCTTAAAATACCAATAAATCCTACAATAATTTTTTATATTTTTTTTAAATATTTTTCTAGTCAATGATTCATGGTCTAGTTTCATCCCCTTTCGGGATTGCACTTTATCCAGGGACACACTGTATAATAGTAGGGGAGCCCATGATGCTAAATCGGGATTTACTCGAGCGTCATAGAGACCTATTTGATTGTGAAGTTTAGATGATAAGAAGAAAAAAAAAGTCATATAATATATACCTTTTCATCGGTGGGGGGAGCGACTATAGATTTTCAAAAATGTAAAAAAAAACTGTTGCATGGACATACTCGAGCGCGTCAGATATTGATAGCATATATACCCTGTGTATTTTTGAAAATGTACGTATGTTAATCTGATTTTTTCTATGATGGGGGTGGTCGAACGTAAGGGTTTAAAATGAAAAAAAAAAATTTTAATCGAGCGCGTCAGATTTTCTAAGGGGATGTTATTTGCACCTAAAAAAAAGCTGTTCTATAATAATCTGACGATTTGGATGTAACGCAAACTCGCGGCCATTATTAGAATGTGCAAAAAAAAATCGCCATTTTGAAATACTCGAGCGCGTCAGATTGAGATATATATGGTTCTTCTTAATGCCCTAGACGTGCTGTCTCATAATCTGACGATTTTCTACAGGGATTCGCCTAACCTGACAATAATTTTTTTTAATTTATTTTATCAAATCATTTATCAACTTAATTAATTGAAAAGCTGAAGAAATAGCATGCAAATAAAAAAATACCGGTTTTTAAGTATAATGCTTGTATTTATAAGAAAATAATTATGAAAAATTAAATTTTTTTTGCGTAGTTTGTTTTTAATCATCATCTTCATCGGTAGAATCATCTCCTCCTCTGGCTCGATTCCATCCTCATCCTCCCCATAGCTTCACTCATTAAACTTTACCTATTATTTTTTCTTACTTCGGCTTATGGAAATCGTCAGATTATATATTTTTCGTTATCCTTGAATTATTTTCTTCAAAATAAAAAAAAATTAGCCACGCTCGAGAAAGTCGAGATGACGTTTTTTTTTACAAGTTTGTAACCCTCCTACTTCTCTACGTCACTCGAAAATTGTCAGATTAGTGGAATATACACTTTTTAGCATGTAATTCACTCACCCTACCTTAATCTGACGCGCTCGAGAATTTCTGATGATCAATTTTTTTTTACTAATCTGATCCTTTATCCTTGACAGGCGACCATATAATATATGGGGCTCATATTTGGTGGAGGTACTTTACATGGTACAAGGTGTCTCCCTGTATGTTAATCTGCCGCGCTTTAGTAACTCCCGAAATCCCCCCTTGGGCTACCATAATGTAGGCAAGGAATAAGACCGGATTTTTTTAAATTCAACCCCTAAGTGGGCGAAAAGGGTTGCCAAAATTTGTATGGGAGGCATAAAGAATGTTGTCTAATTTTCTTGAAAATTAAAATAAATACTCTTCAATACAATTGATTGAACACGTGTTTCGCCGTTTTTCTAAATTTAACCCTTAAGGGAGTGAACGGGATTGCAAAATTTTGAAAAGTCCCCGCGGACGGAGTCGCGGGCGAAAGCTAGTACCTACAGGAATAAATCTGAACACTACACATTTTCCATTAAATCATCAAGTTCGGGTAAAGTTAAAAAAAAACTGCGTGTTCTGACTTTTTTTTCCCCTACACTCCACAAAGCTGACATTAGCACAATTCTAGGGGTGCCTAAAAAGATTTTGGGTATTTGACATGTTTTATGTTTCATCTATTTAAAAATTGTAACAACTAGTAAATGATTAAAAGGAATACATTTCCCGAATCATTTTGTAATACAGTATTTGACACTAGCAACAATAAATTATTTGAGATGCTCGATTAAAACCAAAATTACAAAATGATTCGGAAAATGTATTTCTTTTAATCATTTACTAGTTATTACAATTTTTAAATAGATGAAACATAAAAAGAGTGCTCTGAAATGTGACGTCACAATACAAGCCAGTATTTTCATACAAAATTCCGTTTTAAAAGTAACTCATTTGACATCATGTCAAATACCCAATTTTTAATCTTACAGTGCCTCCATCTTATCTGTTCAGTTGAAAGCGGCGCTAGTGGAGAATTTAGTAGTAACTTTTAAGAAATTTTACCTAGAAAAATGAGAATATTTTAACCCGTCTTTTGATTGCAATGAAAATATATCTATAAATATTAGTACGTGAATAAATAAAACAAAAAATGGGGAACAGGATTTACAAATTAGTTGGTTAGTTACAATTTTGCCCACCTGAACAGCTAACTTGGTGGCGCTGTAAATAATTTATTGTTGATAGTGTCAAATACCGTAATGATGCGTAAAAAAGTTTTTTTTTCTTCCTAGGTGGCGCTAGTGGTACTCCATGAAACTCTAAACGGCGTCTGCTCACCAGATGGCGCTGTTCAGCGGACTCCAGCCGATCTGCTCCACGTTGTGCTCCATGAAGCCTCCCCACGTGATCCTCTGCTCTACTGAGCTGACGTAGTTGAAGATCGGAGGCTCGGAGGGCGGTGGGCTGTGAAATTGTCTGTGATTAGCAAGGTGCTACAGATCGTGGCACGTAAGTTGAACCAAAATGGCGGTCGTCCGCGCAGGTATACTTGCGGACACAAGTCTTCGACGGAATGCTCCGCGGTTGACCGATCTTAAACGAAACACTATATTAAAAATATTATATATTTTTTATAATCGGATCCTTGAGACGCAATTATACCTGCGAGGACGATCGTGCCACGATCTTTACGAGTCTAAAGGTATAAATTACAATGTACAATTTACAATGTACCCTCCATTTTGCTATAATAGTCGATGGTTTTCCTAAAATTCAATAAATAAATAAAATCATTAGGTATCTAATCTATTGTACAAAACATATTTTTTTAAATACGCTATTAATTTGACAGTGTAAAAAAATATTATTTTCGGATTCGGGTAAATGAAAAACCAAAAAATTGGATCATTTATAAAACGAAATAAAAAAAAGGCTATTTGACCGATTTCCGAAAACCATCTCATATTTTTTGTTGGTGTTCATGGAGTCGTCACACTAACCACACTAATATTATAAAGGCGAAAGTTTTTGAGTGTATATCTAATGTTTGTTACCTCTTCGCGTCTAAACGGCTGGAACGATTTTAATAAAATTTGGTACGGAGTTAGCTGACACCCTGCATTAACACATAGGCTACGTTTTACCGCGGGAAAATATCTTATTCCCATGGGAAAATCGATGAACCGCGGGTAACACCGCGAGGCACAGTTAGTAGGTAATAAATTCACTAAGAGGCCGTTCAAGTATTACGTAAGCGGATTTATTACAATTATTCACCCCCCCTTCCCCCTTGTAAGCAAAAGTAAGCAAAGCTCTGACCCCCCTCCCATGCTCACGTAAACATTGGTATATTATGTATTTTTCTTTCAATGTATTCTGATTTTTTTATTGATTCCTGAGCAGCAGTAATTCCCCTACTCGGTTCTAAGCGAGTACCTAACCATATTAATACTTGTGGGAATCACCGAAAATGCGTTTCGTTTTCAAGCATAAACAATGCGTGGGTTGCCAATATGCGTAAAAAAGTAAAAGTGCTGACGTAATCACCATCTAGACCCCCCACCCCCCCGTGTTATCAAAAATAAGTAAAGACCCCCCGACCCCCTTATAGTGCATACGTAATACTTGAACGGCCGGGCGGCCCCTAAAGCTGTTGATCGACGGGCGAGTAAGACCGCGGTTTTATGGCTCGTCGGTAAAGCTCGCCGGTGTATCATTGCAAAACCGCGGTGAAAATACCGCCGAGCCTGGCTCGCGACTCGTCGTCATGCTATATTTTTTACTCGGCTCGCCATGCAAAACCTGCTTCAGACTCTGAACAAGACATGTTTGCGGCTGTTTTGCTCGCTAGTCGATCAGCGCCAACGAGCCGCGAGCCAAGTTCGTCGGTATTTAAAACCGCGGTCTTACTCGCCCGTCGATCACCCACTTTAGGAAAGGACGAGGGACGATGACCACACCTTTGTTTATAACTGAAGTTCACGTCTCTCGCAGAAGCCAGCAGACAATTGACCACCAAGTCAACTGGTACTATCTCGGCTGTCACCTCCTTGTCACACAGAAGAGTTCGAAGCACGCCCGTGGCTGCGGATTTCAACATTAATATAATTAAACATCCACCAATCCGGACTTGGCCCCCGTGGTGGAGTATGGCCTAGCTAGACCTTCCTCAGGGAAGAGACCCGTGTCCCTCGGTGGGGACATAATGGGTTGATGATGATGATAATTAAACATGGCGACCACTGTGGCGCAGCGGTTAGCGTATCTGCCTGCCAAGCAAGAGGTCCCAGGTTCTAATCCCAGCTGGGGACAAAAAAAACGCAGGCCTTGGATGTTTACATGCTTGTGATGTCGCTGTTTCTGGTTCCCACGACACAGGGTGTCCTATAGTGCCTCTCCGCCGGGAGAGCCGGTTGGGGATACCTGCCGTCCGACATAGTGACGGGAGAAGGGGGTGGGGGGCCCATGCCCCTTCTCCAGTGAGGGTGGGCCCGACTCCTTGCGAGTCGGGTCGACGTCGCCGGGGCGACGCTGTCGCATTCGCGTTGTGGTCTTACACCACTTGCGAGATCCGGCGGCGCCCCATTGCACGAGCGACAGGACGGCCCCCGGGGTGTTTTAGGAGGTATGCCTCTCCTATTATTAGGAGAGGAGAGTCCGACACACGGCCGTCGCCCTCCCCCAAGGGTGGCGGTTATGGTGCACAAAGCATTTCACCCCGTTAACAACAAAAAAAAAAAAAGGGTGTCCTATAGTGTGGGGCCATCAGAAGCAATTTACATAAATTATGTGCCTGTATCTAAATGTTCGTAGCCCCGGCTGCCTGAGTGATCTTAAATGATCACGAAGGTTAAACAACATAGGGCGCGTTCAGTGCATTGATGACCGACTATGACTAACGCTAGTGGCATTTTTCCGAGCGGTTCCGTGCTTCGCAAGGCACCGGTGCCGGCTGACGTCGATAGATGGCAGTCGTTAAGCCAAGTCAGAGGCCTTAGGGTGGCTTGAAAACTTCTGACAGTAAGACCAGCCACTAGTCTTACAAGCCTCCACCAATCCGGACTTGGCCCCCGTGGTGGAGTATGACCTATACCGTCCTCCGGGAAGAGACCCGTGCTCCTCTGTGGGGACATAATGGGTTGATGATGATGATGATTATGTGGATAGAAATAGGACAACGGTACCAGCCCCGACGACCACTCCCGTAGGCCCGTACATGTTGTCAATCCAGCAAGGTATTGGCTCCTTCGCGGTCGATGTAACTGTGAAAGAGAGAAACGTGTTTTTTATAAATACGGTATTTGACACTATCAACAATAAAAATATTTGAGATGCTCGATTAAAACAAAAATTACAAAATGATTCGAAAAATGTATTTCTTTTAATAAATTTACTAGTTATTACAATTTTTAAGTAGATGAAACATAAAGAGTGCTCTGAAATGTGACGTCACAAGCAAGTATTTTCATACAAAATTCCATTTTAAAAGTAACTCATTTGACATCTTGTCAAATACCCAATTCCGAACTCATATAGGTACTGGGTTTTGATTTGTACAGTTTCGTCCGACTCAGATGTGGTTATATACATGATACCGAAGCAAAAAAAAATATATAAAAAAATCAGATTTTTTTAGTAAAAATCATCTAAAAATCATAAAGTTATATGTCTTAGCTTCTATCGTTTGCACTTGACGGGTCCGGCGGGGCTTCTAAAAAAATGTTTTTTTTTTCTATTTTTTTTGCTTCAGTATTGTAGCGATTATTCTTTATAGTAACTGGCTGGCACAGCCGTCTTGTTTGAATTTAAATATTTTGAAGGAGAATCGCTACGTTTTGGTTGAGATGTCAGTCGAGGGCCAGCTAGGCTAGGCTTCCCGATAAAAAGATAATAAAATAGCACAGGTATTTGCCTTAAAAGCAATCTTTTAATAAAAGTAATTCGTTACAGTATCATGTAAACAACCACCCCTGAGTCGGACGAAACTGTACAAATCAACACCCTGTAGCTATTTCCGTTTCCGTGGAATTAGATATATTAGTTCCGTGGAAAATTCCCGGGGTAGTAATTTGTTAACACCTTGGGCTACATTATTCGAGATTTCGTACGGAACCCTAAACTTTTTGAAAATCCAATCTAGCCTATGTTACTCACGAAGAATGTAGCTTTCTAATGGTGAAAGAATATTTAAAATCGGCCCAGTAGTATCTGAGCCTATTCATTACAAACATAGGTACATACACACAAAAATACAAATCTTTCCTCTTTAAAATATTATAGTAAACAGTATAAGTACAGACGGTTTAATTTTGCACACGCTTATGTGTGCACGCTCGTAGCCCCGGCCACCTGAGTGATCTTAATCGATCACGAAGGTTAAGCAACATAGGGCGCGTTCAGTGCACGGATGGGTGACCGTTCTATGACTAACGCTAGTGGCATTTTTCCGAGCGGTTCCGTGCTTCGCAAGGCACGTTAAGCAGTTGGTGCCGGCTGTCGTCGAGAGATGGCAGTCGTTAAGCCAAGTCAGAGGCCTTAGGGCGGCTTGAAAACTTCTGACAGTAAGACCAGCCACTAGTCTTACAAGCCTCCACCAATCAGGACTTGGCTCCCATGGTGGAGTATGGCCTATACCTTCCTCAGGGAAGAGACCCGTGCCCCTCGGTGGGGACATAATGGGTTGATGATGATGATGATGATGATGATGATGATGAAGCGTGACGCGTAGTTTACCCACCGATTGCTGGCCGGAATATGCCCAATGGCACACCCTCGCAGTTGTTTCTCAGTTCCTTCTCAGCTATGGCCTTTGTCAGCGTGTATGTGTTGGGCCACGCGCCCAAAATCCTGGAAACATTAGCAATTTTTATTTTTTAGTAACAGAATATGAACATCTTCCTTCTAAACAAGATAACCACTTGCTCTTCTCTTCAAAACATCGATTATAATTATAATTGATTTTGAAATGTGACGCCACGCAATTTAGCGCCCCTCCCACCACTATGTCACAAAATGTCACACTTCGTTGACACCCTCCCTCCTCCTTAAGGCCGGTTGAGTCGCGTGACACTCGGCGTCGGCAGGCCAATGTACTAAGTCCTAAGTCCTAAGGAGCGTTTTAGAAAAACGCCGACCATTCAGCGCTGACCAGCCATACATTTTGTCTATCAGCGCTGACTGTCAGCGCGTGGTCAGCGTGACTCTAGCCTAATGTGTGACGTAAAATTGATGGATTAATCATCATCAACCCATTGTGTCCATACCGGCGATTGCACGGGTCTCTTCCCTGAGGAAGGTACAGGCCATACTCCACCACGGGGGCCAAGTCCGGGTTGATTGGATTATAAAAATAATTTTAAAAAAGATGACAGTTGCGCTGTAGGGCCTATGCCTTAGATACATGTGTTGTTATGTTGAATGTTCATAATGTTTTGTTCAGTGAATGACGTCTATTCCGCAAGGTCGCTTTATTGTACGCTTTATCGCTATGAATTCATCATCATCATCATTCAGCCACAAGAAGTCCACTGCTGGGCATAGGCCTCCTCCATGGATTTCCAAAAAAGTCCGGTTGGAAGCGGCTTGCATCCAGCGTCTCCCTGCCACTTGGATGAGATCGTCTGTCCATCTTGTGGCTGGTCGTCCTGCGCTACGCTTGCCGATGTGTGGTCTCCGTTCAAGAACCTTTCGGCGCCATCAGTTCTTCGTGCTGTGTGCCCCGCCCACTGCCACTTCAACTTAATGAATTATTATTGTTCTAAATTTTGCTGCTTCTAAACATAGTTATGTATAATTCTGGAATGTTCGATGTTTGTGTTACCCGTAAAATGTTTATAATAAGTATTTCTGTGTATATTTATCTATACCATATCTATGAGTGGAGACTTGTAATTGGCCTTCTATTTCCTATTTTCCTGCTATTCAGTTTATTGTGCTGTTAGGATCTGCTTCACAGTCTGCAGATAAAGTTCCGGACAAGCTATCCGCAACCAGGGCTACCGTTTGTTTTAAATTAGAAGCTATAAACTTTTAGTGATAAGGCCGCCGTCTGTACTCTTAGATTAAGAAATACCTGTGTAATTTCCTTTTTTATGTACAATAAAGTGTTCTCTATCTATCTATCTATCTATAAACGAACACACGCAATATAGGAAAATATATTTAAATTTAGAGCAAACGGCAGCCCTGGTTGCGGATAGCTTATCTGGAACTTTATTTGAACATTGTGAAACAGGGGGTCTTCTATAAAATTAAATAAATAAATAAATTGTCACTGGGTTTTGTACACAAAACTGCTATCATCAACAAAATTAGTAAGTAAAAGAAAAGGTATGTGCTTGCTCGTACATGATAAGATAAGATTAGAATATTCTTTATTGTACCAGGAAACACAAATACAAAACATTTACAAAGATACAGTACAATTGGCGGCCTTATTGCTTAAAGCAATAAGCAAAATCAAAATCAAATATTTTATTCATAATCCAAATAGAATATTTACTTTATGAACGTCAATGTTGTTAGTTTCACAATTAATAGATTACATGGAGAAGAAACTAACAAAGAAACTCCACATTTATTCTTTTCAAAACAGTTTTAGCCTAAATTACAAAATAAAAAATACTCTTGGATGTGTTGAACACTAGACACATTTATCGTCTGATTAAATTTAATATTAAACTACTATTTAATGCCAGACATCCTTGTCTTCTAAATAATCGTTGATTATATAATAAGCTTTTTTGCAAAGAGTGTGCTTAAACCGCGATGGAGGTAACTCTAATATATCTTGGGGTATCTTGTTGTAGAACCTTATACAGTGCCCCATAAAGGAAGTATTAACTTTTGCAAGTCTAAATCGTGGAAATGACAATTTATGTTTATTCCTAGTATTAACGTTATGAGCATCATGGGTCATTATTGACTTACGTGGGCAGCAAGGAGTCTATCTCACTGTCCGTCAACTTGTCCACCAGGGCGATGAGCTGGTCACAGTCCACCGAGCAAGGGTAGAAGCGCTCTTCCACTTGTGACAGGTGGCAGTTGGAGTAGGCCGTCGATATGTGCATCAGCACCTGTGGGGATTTAGTCTAAATTAACAACATGACATGTGAGTGGTTGACCAAAAAGGGACCTCAAGGGAAAATAATTGATTTCGAGAAAATCGCGTTTGAAGTTTCGTGTTTCTATAGGTTTCGACTCGTGCTCGGCTCACAAAAAAAATCATAAAAAAATAACTACGGCACCTAAATATATTCTGGTTAGACCATAACAAAGCTTAAAATACCACAGATTAAAAAATTCAAATAAAATAATAACGGTTCCCAATCCCTCCAGGTCCCTTTTTAGTCAACCACTCACACATTTAAACTATAGGTGTAGGTCCAGTCCATCCAACCGTTCTATGACTAACGCTAGAGACATTTTTCAGAGCGTTTCCGTGCTTCGCAAGGCACGTTAAGCAGTTGGTACCGACTGTCGACGATAGATGGCAGTCGTTAAGCCAAGTCAGAGGCCTCAGGGCGACTTGAAAACTTCTGACAGTAAGACCAGCCACTAGTCTTGCAAGCCTCCAGCAATCCGGTCTTGGCCCCCGTGGTGGAGTATGGACTATAACCTTCCTCAGGGAAGAGACGGTGGTCAACTGTGGTCTATATCATCTTCAAAATTCGATTCAAATTGCCGTTGCAAGACCTACCCTCCTCGAGGCTCAAGGGATTATTTATTTACTGATTTCCTTCATGCTTAGAGAGTGGTATCTAAATTTCCCCAATAGTTTCTGAGCCTATTCATAACAAACATGATACACACACACAAAAATACAAAAATATTATAAAGACGAAAGACACAATTTTTGTATTATATGTGTGTATGTTTGTAATGAATAGGCTCAGAAACTACTGGGCCGATTTAAAAATCTCTTTTATCATGAGAAATCCACGTCCTTCGTGAGTAACATAAGCTATATTGGATTTTCAAAAATCTCGAATAACGCAACCCAAGGTGAAAAAAAAATAGAATTTTCCACGGAACTAATATAGCTATTTCCACGGAAACGTTTTTGCCACCCGTGCGAAGCCGGGGCGGGTCGCTAGTTTATCCATCTATATAAATAAAATTCAAAGTCCTGACTGACTCAGACTCACTCATCAACGCCCAGCCCATGCCGTTGGACCTAGGAGGCTGAAATTTTGCGCAGAGGGTCTATAAGAATATAATGTAGGCAAGGAATAAGACCGCATTTTTTTAAATTCAACCCCTAAGGGGGCGAAAAGGGTTGCCAAATTGAACACGTGTTTCACCGTTTTTCTAAATTTAACCCTTAAGGGAGTGAACGGGGTTACAAAATTTTGAACTAAAGTCCACGCGGACGGTGTCGCGGGCGAAAGCTAGTATGAAATAAAGGTCGGCACTCACGTCGAGCCCCTTCATATCCCGAACAAGACGCAGCATGTGTAAGGGCGCACACACATTGGTGACGAGCGCCGTTCGCAGGTGCTCGTCGAATTTCACCGTCGCCGCCGAGTGGAAGATTATATTCACCTGTAAGTGAAATGGGATGATATAAATAAAATAATAATACAGCCTATACAGGGTGTCCTAAAGTCGACATCAAGCCGGAACCGGGTGAAAAGGCAAGTCGTACGACTTGCTGGTTATCAGATATTTTTTTTTTTCAGTACAGTCAATTTTTTTTATAATTGTTCAAGAAGTCACAAAATTAATTAAAACTAAAATTAAAATTGGGCAATTTTTTGAGTTAAAAAAGGCTGTATACCGGCCGCCTGAGTGATCTTAAACGATCACGAAAGTTAAGCAACATAGGCGCGTTCAGCGCATGGATGGGTGACCGTCTATGAATAACGCTAGTGGCATTTTTTTGAGCGGCTCTGTGATTCGCAACCCACGTTAAGCAGTTGGTGCCGGTTGCCGTCGATACATGGCAGTCAATTAAGCCAAGTCAGAGGCCTTAGGGCGGCTTGAAAACTTCTGACGGTAAGACCAGCCTAGTCCAACTAGTCTTACAAGCCTCCACCAATCCGGACTTGGTCCCCGTGGTGTAGTAGGGCCTATGCCTTCCTCAGGGAAGAGACCCGTGCCCTTCCGTTGGGACTTAATGGGTTGATGAAGATGATGATTTGTGTGACGGATTAAATACCTTTTCGGTAAGGATCCGTCGGTCGTTCAGGGCCAGACCCAGCCCCGCCGCCCCGCAGTCCCCAGGGACGGCCACGATCTTGTGCCGGAACTTGGGGGCCTCTCGTTTCAGTCTCTCGAACACCTGGAATATTGACATTTCGTATGGTAACTTCGTTCGCTCGAATCGCTCGTAGCCCGGGCTGCCTGGGTGATCTTAAACGATCACTAACGTTAAGCAACATACGGCGCGTTCAGTCCATGGATGGGTCACCGTTTATGACTAACGCTAGTGGCATGCGGTTCCGTGCTTCGCAAGGCACGTTAAGCAGTTGGTGCCGGCTGCCGTCGATAGATGACAGTCGTTAAGCCAAGTCAGAGGCCTCGGCTTGAAAACTTCTGACAGTAAGACCAGCCACTAGTCTTATACAAGCCTCCACCAATCCGGACTTGGCCCCCGTGGTGGAGTATGGCCGACTATACTTAACAAGTTGTCGGTCTATAAAGGGCGTAGTGGTTCTACTCTATCCCATCAAAAACATAAATGTGAATGATATGAGAGCCAAGTTCAATAGGTATTAAGAACAGAAGTCGTTATCGACTTCGCCGACAAAAGAATTGAGATCTATATGGGTGCTGCCAAGTTCTCTGAAGAAAATCATGAAATTTTAGTTACAAGATCACTAGAGATATAAATTGTTATTCAAGCTTATTCACATTTATGTTTTTGATGGGATATCACTGCTTTTTGTACAGAGATTATTGGTATTGATCACTAATAAATAAATACATCGTTATTTATTGCCAAGGAACCGACGCACGATAACCGATGAGATAGAAATCGGCTACGACCATACGACTTTTCAGAAACCCATTTACAATTCAAAGAAAAGTGCATAGGAAGTCGTTTACAGATATTATATAGTATCGGTTGAGACCAAACCATACCACGATATAGAATTAAAAAGCGCCATCTATTGGCAGAATGTGGAACTAAATACTATCCGGATATTAATATCAATAATTTTCAGTTTTTAGATTTTTTCCTTTGTATATGCCTAATAGTCTACCTTGATGCCAAATATCAAGTTTCTAGGTCGTCTAGAAGTGGATTAAGTTTTTGATCTATAAGTGAGTCAGTCAGTCAGTCATAAAAATACCGGTTTTTAAACGTTAATATATTTATAACTGTTTGAGCAACATTGATGAAACTTTGGATTCTAGGTAAGCTAATGGACTTTAAGAAATATGCCAAATTTCATATACGCAGGTTAAATAGTTGTAGAGTTGTGAAGGGGTCAAAAGTAGCTCGAAGTGATTCCTGTAATATTACACACGGCTGCTGCGTCGCCAGTTCCTTTTTTCTCGAACTTGGCTGGACTCGCTGGCGCGTGTCTAGATCTACGTTATAGTATTTGAACATGTTGACATTCCGTGTCCGCCATTTTGTTTTTTTTTCAGTAAGGCATACGTGGAGGGAGTAAAAGGCATACCAACGTGTACAAACTACATATTAGATACCTTACCTCCTTACTTTAGGTCACTAAATAGACCTTCAAAAGGCACTGAAGAAGCTCTAAGCAATCACAGTTACTGCATCACAAACTGTGGTGGCCGGTACTAAAATATAAATCACCTATTCAATTTGTCAAATTGTGAAATGCAATGGCTACCTACTTGTTTTACATTTTTAACCCCGTGTCATAAATGCGACTGCGAAATTTACAGCGACAGCGCAAAAACCATTCAATAGTGCACTTTAAGAGGAAACACTGAGGCAGTTTTTCCATACAAACGTAGTCCCCTGTTTCCTCCCTGGATAATGCCAGTAGAGCAATTCTTTTTTTCCATAAAATCTATGGCTACTATAGGCATGTCCTTATGTTTTTATTTTTTTCATAAATCTATTATTAAAAGAGATATGAACATTCAAAAACCTAAAAAATTGGCCCGATTTTTCGCTGTATTCAAAAAATCAGAAAAGCTATTTTACTAGATTATATAAAAAATGGAAAACATAGGAACACGGCCAAAGCCTTTCTTTAATTATTTATGAAAAAAATAGTTACATTGGTTAAGTTTTGGAGAAGAAATCAGGGGACTACGAATTGTTGATTTTGTGTATTTTTAATTGGTATTTTCGGTCCAAGCTGCAGTTGTCTCTATCGTGCTCTGCGGGGGGAGGCTTGAGGTTGGGGAGGCGCGGACTACGTATACATACACTAGTGACGTGACACGTAGTCGATAATTTTATCGATACTTTAGTGTTGTTGATTGATATCGATATTTCTAGTAAAAGTATTTTACGTGAAGTGCATTTAGCAGATTACTGTGTTGTTCGATTGTTGGAAAATAACAAGTAGGTTATAAACCTTTTATATGAAATGCTCAAAGCACACTAATATCAATACTGCCGCGCTAACAGTAAGAGCAGTAAGTCGATTTTTATCAAAAATGTGTTCATCGCCGCGTCATGCTCTAAAAACTGGTCTGATCCCCGTTTTTCTAGCTTCACTGGTACTTAAAAATACCATGAAGCATAACAGCAGTAAGTCAATGAAATGATTTTGTTTTCTTGGCGTAAAAGCAGGAAATATACTTACTTTACGTTAATTACTGTACATCCGAAATCTATATTCTATTTTGCTAATAATAAAAACAAAAGTGAACATTATTGTTGTATGAGCTTAATCAAAAACTTTTAACTTAGAATGTCAGCACTAATCACACTTACTGCTTTTTTCTCAAATCAAATAATCTGTGAAAATTTCAACTGTCTAACTATCACGGTTCATGAGATACAGCCTGGTGACAGACGGACGGACAGACGGACGGACCAACAGCGGAGTCTCAGTAATAGGGTCAGTTTTACCCTTTGGGTACAGAACTTTAAAAAGGAAACTCAAGAAGTAGTAATATGGATGGATAATTGTTGCGCCCAAAACAAAAATTTCGCTCTTTTCAGTTTTTTGGTGTACATTATTAAAAGCCAGCATTTACATGCGATAAAAATTTAAATACTTTGAGCCTGGTCCCTCTTTTAAATCAGTCGACAGCTTCCTACACCAGGTTGAACAAGCTATGCAAAGAAAACAAAAACGTATAATTTTTCAGATTTTGTCGATTCAGTACAGCAAGCAAACTCTAAAAGGGTTATTCTCAGAAAATGGCTCAGATTAACTTAATAAAAAGTAACAAATATGGCCGTAATGGCCCCTGAAAATTGAATTGTAGCATATTTGTAGGTTTCGGGACCTTAACGGTATTTACTTTAATTACGTACTACTTTCAGAGCCTTCTAGAAAAAAACTTTAGGTAATTTACTACATTTCAATGTTTGTAAGTATAGATGTCTCACTATATTATCTTTTAAATTATGCTTATTAGTTAACATCTTAGTTTTTTTTTACCCCAAAGTGACACGTAATTTCATACAAAATATAGATATCGAATGTATGGAATACTTAGCATTAAAGCAGTAACTGGGGTACTTACTGCGGTTATTCTAAGCAATCAGTACAAATAGATTTAAGATATTTAGAAATAATAGGAGTTTTCGTCAATTAAATAATATAGTAAGTATTATAATAACTAAATAGTAATTTAGTTATTATAATAAAGCATGTATCATGAAAGAACTCCATTTAAGCTACATATTGAAAAATCAAACTACAAAAACTTATAAGCTAAAGTAGAAGTAAATAAAAATGTACTTAATCCAAAACTTTTTTCTCAACTTTGAAATTTCCGACTTACTGCTCTTACCCTTAGAACGGCAGAATAATGTTGAAAGTAAATCTAAAGTTAGGTATAAAAAAACTATTTAGTGGTCAAACCGTTTCTCTCTCTTACTGATCTATAAAAAACTTGTATGTAATGGTCCGGAGCGTGCTAAATTTCGTGGTAGGTTACGACCGTTGCGGGAATGGGAAAATGGGGATTGGTTGAAACGCATCTTGAATGAAATGGGAATCAGATCAATAATGAACTTGGATCTATAAAAAACGAGCGGATTATTTTTCGATCTGGTAACAGACAATCGATATAAAAAGTTTCTTTTTCTGCCAAAATACATCGTCTCTTTTAATTTTTTCGTAAAGTAGTAAGCCTGAGATCCACAAAATAAAATAGCGGAAGTCCAGTAAGTAATAGCCAGAGTCAAACAAAGAGCAGGTAGGTAAAATAATAAGACGAAACAACAATCCGCATACGCCGAACGAAATCAACTTGCAGACGGGGGCGCAGGGCGCGGTGGCGCGCCACGCACACATTGACAGTCCCATTTACACATTGATACTCGCTTCTTCGGGCATCGCGCGACAGCAATAGATTTTACAAATACCTATTTTTCAATTCTCTAGGCCGTGATGTTCCCTCTTAAGGAGTCAAATCGAGTGAATCGCCGGCCGCCTGAGTGATCTTAAGTGATCTGAGTGATCACGAAAGTTAGGCAACATAGGGCGTGCTCAGTGCATGTATGGGTGACCGTTCCATGACTAATGCTCCGTGTGTCCGTGCTTCGCAAGGCACTTCAAGCAGTTGGTGCCGGCTGCCGTCGATAGATGGCAGTGGGTGCCGGCTGCTGTCGATAGACGGTAGTCGTTAAGCCAAGTCAGAGGCCTTAGGGCGGCTTGAAAACTTCTGACATTAAGACCAGCCACTAGTCTTAGAGTCTAAGCCTCCACCAATCCGGAATTGCCCCCCGTGGTAGGGTATGGCTTATACCTTCCTCAGGGAAGAGACCTGTGCCTCACGACCAGCCACAAGATGGACAGACGATCTCATCTAAGTGGCAGGAAGACGCTGGATCTTTTTGGAAATCCATGAAGGAGGCCTATGTCTAGCAGTGGACTTCTTGTGGCTGAATGATGTTGATTTGGTTCCCTAGGTGTCCGACTCATGAGACGGAGTAAATAAACTCATTTAACGAGTGTTCCACGAAAGTACTTCTCAAGAGTTCTTGAATAGGGTGAGTTGTTGTTTAAGGACCCTAGAGAATAACCGTGTCGAGGTCAGAACAAGAGTGATGAGCTCAGTGAAAATAAACATTTTCCCAATAAATATTTGCAGAGGCACTTGTACAGTGAACAAAAAGATACACACAACCTTCTCTGACACTCTTAACACAACGGCAAAAAGGCTAGTGTCGAGTGACATGGGGTCAAAATCAGCACGCGGACAGTACTTCAAAAGAAATAAATATGCACTTGTACAGGCGACGAAAAACAAGGAACTATCGCACTTATCACAAACGCGTAAGGACTACTGTCGAGTAAAATAGAGTAAGCCCAGCACGCGGACCGTATTCCGAAGACATAACAAGGTCAACGACAATGCAAAATGCAAGTAAATTTGCAAAAGCAATTTTCATGCCATTATGTAAATAACTACATAGTGTACTAGAACATTGAGTTTAAAAATTATGCTAATTATGTACATAAAGAAATGGCGAAGCGTGAGTAGGGTTAGTGGGTCACGCGGTAGGTACGTTGTCAGGGTTCGTTAGAGAAATTCGTAAACCCTTTAATAGGTGTTACGACAAAGGGGCCGTTCAGTTCAAGTATTCATCATCAACCCATTATGTACCATCGAGGGGCACGGGTCTCTTCCCTAAGGAAGCTATACGCCATACTACACCACGGGGGCCTAGTCCGGATTGGTGGAGGCTTGTAAGACTAGTGGCTGGTCTTACTGTCTGAAGTTTTCAAGCCGCCCCTAAGGCCTCTGACTTGGCTTAACGACTGCCATCTAACGACGGCAGCCGGCACCGACTGCTTAGCCACTGAACCGCTCGGAAAAATGCCACTAGCGTTAGTCATAGAACGTTCACCCATCCATGCACTGAATGCGCCCTATGTCGCTTAACCTTCGTGATCGTTTAAGATCACTCAGGCGGCTGGGGCTACGAACGATTCTGGCTTCATACAGACACTTTGCTTTTGAATATTCTTTATTGTACACAAGAAATAAGAGGCAAATAAATGTTACAATTGAAAAATTTGCAATGGGTGCCCTTGTTGCTGACAGCAATTTCTATAAATCATCTCATTACGTATATGAAAAGGCCAAGAGCGAATTGCATGAAGTTTTTGGATTAGTCAGTAAATAGATGAATAGGTGATTCTCAGAAAATAGCTCAAATTGCATAATTTCTTAATGCTGGGGTCGCAACTCCGTGTATCGTGACAAAGCTTCTCGCCACGGGCATGTCAGTCCCTACATTCCACAGAGTACTGGCGCAAAGCTTTGTCACGATAGACGCAGGTGCGGCCCCAGCATTAGAGAATGTTTTTTTTAATTAACTCAATAAAAAGTAACATACCTATATCGTAGGTTTATTGGCCCTTGAAGATTGTATTGTAACGTAAGTATTTGTAGGGTTTGGTGGCATCTACTACAATATCCTCGTGAGGCCCAATGTCTTCAAGTGATCACAAAATCAATTGTTCTTTTCAAGGCCAGGCCTCACGAGGATATAGATAATAGGTATTATTATGTTACTTTTTTTTAAGTTAATATGAAAAAAATGCGCCATAGAAATTACCTATGCAGTTCTGAGCATCGCCCAAATACGTATACCTACATCCAGGGATAAACGGTCATTAGTTAGCTGACAGGGTTGACAGGGTTATTGACAGTACTGCCAGTCGTACAATCCCCATTTTCTCGTGGTCCTACTGATTTGTCCTACTAGTAGGACCACGAGGGAGACCTATTTCTGTCTATGTGCCTTAGTAGCAGCTGTTGTCAATTATTTAAACCACCTGTATATTCAAAGGTTCCGATTCGCAATGGTTTTTACACTTATGGCGGGGTTGTGTTGCCGCACTAAACATAAGAGGGATAAAAAAAACAAGAGGTACCTAATTTTGAGTATACAATTTTGAATATACATAGGTAGTCCACTCAGATCACATGATCCGAGTGGAATATTTTTTTTGTTTTGATGTGCTCCGTTGCGACTGCGATCGGTTTGTGTGATCGTGGACGTACCCGTCTGTTGCAGGCTTATGCCTAACTTAGCTATGAAAATAGTCAGGTAGAAAACATAGGAATATTTTTGGCAATATTCCGTGACGTCAAGAGTGACTTTCTAATCTTCTTGACAACAGACCCGACGGCAAATTTTGCTGAGAATCATTTCTAAAAATGACTCACTGCCTTTAACATCGTAGAGGAGATTAAGGCCGGCCAGTTTTGCGGTCGATTTCAGAGTATTTTACTAAGTAAATATTTGAGTAACGTTCTGTCTCGCTCTTTCCTGAGAAATTTGACGAGACAGCTACAGTTAGACAGTTACTTAGCGAAAGTCTCAATTCAGAATTCGGGATTACGAGGGCATAAAACACAAACGTAGCCATTTACATACAGGCACATCTATATTGCTTCTGGCCTTACACTAGGATACCCTGTGTCGTGGGAACCGGAAACAGCGACACCACTTACATGTAAACATCCAAGACCTGGGGATTTTTTTTGTCCCTAGCCCTAGGGATTCGAACCCGGGACCATAGATTACAATGTATACCCGGGACCTCTCGCATGGTAGGCAGATGCTCTAATCACTGCGCCACAGAGGTCGTCAACCTTTATTAATGAGCGTTTTTCCTTATGTCAAATTTAGTTCTAAAAGAATCCCTAGGTGGCGCTGCCGTACCGTAATAATAAACGCCAATAATACTATGGTTCTGTGGAATTTGTGATGGTTGATTACGGAAAAACAAAAATGCTGTTGTCGTTTTGTGATAAGTGCGATTTTGGATATTTTGGAGTCTTTGCTGTGGATTGTGGGTTAGAATTTTTATTTTTATTACGAGAAACCTCGTCCGAATAGCAACCCTGGTTCCTTCTCTTGTTTAGTAATCTGTGGACTAAGTTTGACATTGATTGCGACGAACCACAATTTTCTACGTAGAAACGAATAACGCCATCTAGATTATCTCAAGGAACTAAGAAAAAAAAGAAAGGAAAATCGCTCATTACCCACTGTATAGTACCAAATAAAGATTTTCTATTCTATTGTTCTGTGGCGAGCACATTTCAACTCTGCGTGCGCACTATTAAGACGCCAACATTCCTGCATCGCGCATGCAAAGTGCTGCGCATGACTTACGATATACAACGTCCAACTACTTGTACTATTATGTATTCTGTGGTCCAACGAACAACAGTTGGACCGGCCGGCCGGCCGTCCCCAGGCATACCAACGATCTGCCTAGCGGGAAATTTCCCTTTATAGTGCAATCCCTTTATCGTCTGTGTTTATAGTGGAAGAGCACGATCACCCGTTGTTCCCTATAGCACTGAATACATAATAGATAGTTGCCTATAGTTCTTATAGTCTGTTAGCTTCTAGAATATACCTCGGGCTCTAGAGTAGGCTTCGGTTTTCGCCGAAAGCACACGAGTGTAATACTACTTCCTGCTCTGTATATTTTTTTTTACCTTTTTTGACAAGTTATGTAAAGTTATAAATAACAATACAAATTAAACCTTACCTTATGGCAATATAATCGGTTTTTGACTGCCCAGTTGAGGTATATTCTAAAAGCTAACAGACTGTACTAAGCTAAGAAGGAAATAAATAAAAAGTATAATAAATATATTACCGGGTCATCGAATATGTCGTCGATCCTTGTGTAAATGTCCTTCCCCTTTTTCTGCCTCACCAATAAATAAATATTTTCAACGCCTGGACAGCACCGCAGCAACTTCTCTATGAGGACTTTGCCCAGGAAACCTGGAAGGAGACATCGTATTAATAAAATATTAGATAAATTCAAATATTTTATTTACATTAAGAAAAAAAGTCCCAGAATGTAACAGTGTGAAATAAGGTGATGTGACATACCGGGAACAAAAGGGCTAAATCAGATAACTCCATGCAGTGGAATCTTACGTAATTGCACCCCTGGGGTGAGCCCTTTTGTTCCCGGTATGTCACACCACCTTATGTCACACTTACATTCTGGGGCTTTTTTTCCTAGTAGGTGTCTCATACTCCTACTCCGAACTGTCATAATAATATACATACTTATTTTGACTCTTTCGAGTTGTCTAAATGCTTAACCCGATAGAGTGGAAAGTTACGTAATATAAGGGCTGGTCCCAAACTAGGATCCCCTGTGCTATGGTCACCAGGCAAACATGGAAATAGACTCACACTGACGCCACATTGTACGATGCACATCCCACTTACGACCAACGAAGAATATAATTGTCAGTGATTAGTTAGGCCTGAGATTTCCGTACTTACCGTTGGTTTCTCAAACGCTAACAGTCTGTTAATCTATTGTTAACAGTTGTCAGTTGTCAAAAGTGCAAACAAAAAAAAAACACTGACAGCTGTTAACAGTAGATTAACAGACTGTTAGCGTTTGAAAAACCGGGGGTAGGCCTCACAGTTGGGCAATTGTACGTAGTAAGGCTCCAGCCAGCTTATCTCTTTCCAGAAGGCCAGCAGTGCTCTGATGTCACCGCAGGTCTCCTGAAGGGATCCCAGCTTTCTAATGATGGCGGTTCGTTGTATTTTCCACGCCTTCACAGAAAATGGTCACGTGGGCGGGTGTCTTTTTTCAGGCATTGCCGGCAAAGCGGGCTATCAGTAAGACCCATGTTGTGAAAATGTCGATTCAATGAGCGGTGGCCTGTTAGGATTACAACAGCTCTGCGCAGATCCGCCTCTGGAATGACCTACCGGTAGAGGTGCGGAAAGCCAAATCGCTCCCAATTTTTAAAACTATGGTGAAGGGTCACTATCTCGCTGGTTTACTGTAAGACTGTTGCTGTTGTTGGTATTTTATTTATGTCCTATGTGTATGGTTTATAAATTTATGTACCTATTTATATAATATATATTTTTACATTATTATTTATTTTTGTATATTATTTGTATGTATCTATTGATAGTTCATATTTATATTATACGAGTATAGTATTTACATATATTATATTTATAACTATAACAGTTTGGTTGCCTAGGCATGTATAATAAAATAGATATGTCTCAGTAATTATTATTTTACTTATTTTGTACATCTGCTTCCTTCTCCAATATTTTGCTCCAGTCCATCCAAAGGTTGTCTGGAAGAGATCACTCTTAGTGATAAGGCCGCCGTCTGTACTCTTAGATTAAGAAATACCTGTGTAATTTCCTTTTTTATGTACAATAAAGTGTTCTCTATCTATCTATCTCTATCTATCATCTCTTCTTACACGAAGCACGCTAGGAGAAAGACGTTTCAAGATTGTTGGCAGAGCCTCTTTGGCTTGTCTGCATTTGGTTTCTGTTTCCCAATGTTCAGTTTTTCAGTCATCATCATTATCATCATCAGGCTACTACTACTAGTCCACTGCTGGATATAGCCCCCCCTAATGAGCGCACTAGCGCCCTGTCTTCGGCTTGCCGCATCCAGCATCTGCCTGCAGTTTTTCGCAGATCGTCATCCCACCTGGTCGGAGGGAGCCCTACACTACGTTTGCCGAGTCGCGGTCTCCATTCAAGAATACGTTTACCCCAGCGGTTGTTTTTCAGTGGTTATAAATAACCATGATGAAATAGGTATCTACATCGTAAGAAACAGGCGCTGAGACCACATAAGAACATCTATTCTTTGTGGCTTTGTGATCTGTGATCTTAGAGACACACTGACACTCGAGGATGTTTTCTTTTACGAGCGAGTGGTTTGCTAAGAACTACAGCTTCACATAGATAGATAGAATATTCTTATATCATCATCATCAACCCATCATGTCCCCACCGAGGGGCACGGGTCTCTTCCCTGAGGAAGGTATAGGCCATACTCCACCAAGGGGGCCAAGTCCGGATTGGTGGAGGCTTGTAAGACTAGTGGCTGGTCTTACTGTCAGAAGTTTTCAAGCCGCCCTAAGGCCTCTGACTTGGCTTCACGACTGCCATCTATCGACGGCAGCCGGCACCAACTGCTTAACGTGCCTTGCGAAGCACGGAACCGCTCGGAAAAATGCCACTAGCGTTAGTCATTGACGGTGACCCAACCATGGACTGAACGCGCCGTATGTTGCTTATGTTGCTTAACCTTAGTGATCGTTTAAGATCACTCAGGCAGCCCAGGCTACGAGCGATTCAATATTCTTATATGTATTCACAAAACGAACAAATGCCGGGATGCGAACCCATGACCACCCGGATGTGATGCCGGCGTTCCACCGCTGCGGTATCACCGCTTTTGAAAGTTTAATAATATTAATAATAATATAATTAATTATTACAAACCACACAATTATCATCGGCAAAGACACTACCCAATTACATTCAAACCTAATAATAGGCTTTCACTCCATTGTGAAGCATAATTTAAGAGATTATAATTAATTAGGGTTCCGTTCCTCAAAAGGAAAACGGAGCCCTTATAGGATGTGTCCGTCGGTATGTCTGTCTTTTATTAACTTTTCTTTATTGGGGGCAACAAACTGAAGTACCTACCTACAAACCTAATACAAGATATCCTAACTCTATTAATTCTAGTATGTTCACCGTTTATCAATTTATTACTAATTTCTTTACTAATAACAATATAAAATTGTGACGTGTTACTAACAAAGTATTTGTATTTATATGTCTGTTCGTGTTTGTCCACAGGTATTGATCTCAACAGAGTGAACCTTAAATGAAATAACTGACCATTCCCTGAGCTGTTACTTTATGCAACCCTGACATTGGCAGAAATTATATGTTGCCATAAAACCAATAAAAAAAAAGATATCCTAACAAAATTGTACCCCGCCACCATACAGAACTGAATTTTGTAATATAATATAACTAGCTTTCGCCCGCGACTCTAGTTCATGCACTGAACGCAGGGCGCGTTCAGAGTGCGTATACTGAGTTTTTCATTCACTCTCGATAGTGAGAGCGTTTGCGATTTGCATAGGAGTGACAAAGAGACAACTAGGTGGCGCGCTCTGTCACTCCTATACAAACTGCAAACGCTCTCGCTATCGAAAGTGAAGGACAAAACTCAGTATAAGCACTCTGTGCATGGATGGGCAACCGTTGCTTAACTTTAATCCTTTTGGGTACGGAACCCAAGAATTAAATTCTAAAGTATAAAACTCACCAACGCGGTGGCGGCAGTCCATACAAAATCCTACTGGAGTAAGTGACGTTTCGCGATTTCTTATGAAGGGTATAGTAGGGGAGCCCACGATGCTAAATCGGGATTTACTCGAGCGCCATAGAGACCTATTTGATTGTGAAGTTTAGATGATAAGAAGAAAAAAATGTCATATGATATATACCTTTTCATCGGTGGGGGGGCGACTCTAGATTTTCAAAAATGTAAAAAAAAAACTGTTGCATGGACATACTCGGGCGCGTCAGAGATGGATAGCATCTATATCCTGTGTATTTTTGAAAATGTACGTATGTTAATCTGATTGTTTCTATGATGGGGGTGGTCGTAGGTTAAGGGTTGAAAATGAAAAAAAAATTCATCGAGCGCGTCAGATTTTCTAAGGGGATGTTATTTGCACCTAAAAAAAAGCTGTTATATAATAATCTGACGATTTGGATGTAACGAAAACTCGTGGCCATTATTAGTATGTGCAAAAAACTCCCGAAATCCCCCTTTAGGCTCCCCTACCAGTAGAATTACCTACCGGTTTTGGCCATAGTTTTTTCATTCACTTTCGATAGCGAGAGCGTTTGCGATTTGCATAGGAGTGACAAAGCGCGCCATATAGTTGTCTCTTTGTCACTCCTATGCAAATCGCAAACGCTAGTACCGTTATTGACCACTTGAAATTTCAGATAATTTGTAGAAAATTTAACTGTAGAAACAATATTTTCATAGAATTTTTAAACATTTATATTTATACGAACTTTTATTAAGTTTTAGAATAGAATAGAATATTCTTTATTGCACACTAGAAAAAACAAAAACCATTAAAATATTTACAAAGGTTCATGGTACAACATTACATTTATAGAATTATTTATATAGTAATTAGAACATAAAAGTGGCCAAAAAAGGGTACATCTACCCAAACTAAACGATTTATAAAAAAAAAATTACCTGTTGCGCCCGTGACTAAGATACTCTTTCCATTGTAAAACTCCTGTATGTCAGTATTTGTTCTCGTTTCATTTTTCGATGTCTCCAAATCGTTACTATTTTGGTCTCTGCCCGCTAACCGTTTTTCTGAGCAGTCTAGACACACTCTAGATTTCTCTAGATTCTCTTCGAAGTAATTTAATTTTTTATCTATTTTCGTCGCCATGTTGCTTTGGTCCGTTATTTTAGTACGTATTTTTTGGTCCGCCATATTTGCGTCAGTAATTTGTTGATTTGCACGGTCAAATGTTTCTGCTGACATTTTTTTTGGTTTGTTGGTGGTATCCTTAAATTATCTAGTGCCGCGTCATTTTGATGTCCTGGAACAAAAGAAAAGCACTCGTTAAACAATTACAGTCGTAATACAAAAAACTAAAACAACTGCTGAGCACGTGTCTAAAAAAAGTGCTACCATAAAACAGTGTTTAACGGTTGCCTAGAGAAAGATACGGCTTAGACATTGTTTAAAGTTAGACAGACGAAGGGGCCTGGTTGCTAAACACACCATTAAACAATGGTTAAATATTTAGACATTGTTTAAATAAACGCATGTTAAACCAGTGTTTATTTTATTTTTGTGGTAAGACTGTTAGTATCGTAGACCTATATTCAATATTTACTTACTAAAACTAATAATAATATTTTAAAAAACTATTGTCTCCTTCAAATAAAATGTTGGATCCAAATCGCTGTCGGCCGGTAGAGTTCCGAGAAGGCTGGCGGCATTGCCTCGCTGTATGGTGAGGCTTAGCCTTTGGCCAAAGTAGGCACCAGCCGTCGGATCTCCAGAGGGGTCAACTAGGCGCGATGAGATCTCCTTAAAGAGGAGTCGCGCCTCCGGGGCCCCATGCTCCCAGAGTCTCTACTTTAAAAGGCACAAATATAAAGCCCTGACCTAGAGCTGCATATTTGCGCCTCTTGTTCTCGCCTCTTACTCAAATTAAAACATAAATAGGAAATAATAATCTATAATATAAAAATGAATCGCTGAATGTGTTGCTAAGCGCAAATCTCGGGAACAGCTAAACCGATTGCGCTAATTCTTTTTTTAGAATATTCCTTGAAGTACGAGGATGGTTCTTACGGAGAGAAAAATAAAAAAAATGCCTAATAAGTCTATAAACAACAGTTTTCTATACTCCCATACTGGCAAAACAACGCTTGCGGAGTCAGCGAGTAACATATAATAACAACTTTCACAAGACACAAACTAGGATACCCTGTGCTATGGTAACCAGGAAAGGACATTACAAACATGGAAAAACACCCTGACTGAAGCCATAAAAAATATTAAACAAAATAATTCACCATGGCCATCGTCCAGTGCTTAAAGAATTAGCATTTTAAAAGTACAACTAATAAATTAACCAAAATTTAAATAAAATTTGTTTCAAGTACTGTCCCTTGCTGTCTTAACTCAAATGACCATTCTGTAGAGTGCATAAGTCGGCTAAGAAGCCACAGAGTGTGATGTTAGAAGTTACAGGGTAAGGCACCCAATGTTTGTGTGTTTTTGCAAAAGTTTTGAATTGCGCGTGCGACTCTTCATACCGCACCCTTGCAAGAACAACGTGATATTTCGAAGAAAACCATTTTATATATTTTTTTTAACACGATTTTATTTACTCCGAAAATGCCGGGATAATGAGCAAAAGAGACATTGCATCACGTTATAGCGCTATCACTTTCGGCCATTACTTAAACCTTAAAAAAAATGTTTTCATGTAACGTACGGTTCCAAAATAACACGTTGTTCATAACCTATCGCACACTTGCGGGAACAACGAGTTTTAGGTGATTTTCACAAAAAAAATATATTTTTTTATATTTATTTTTGCTTCTCATCATCAACCAATCATGTCCCCACCGAGGGGCACGGGTCTCTTCCCTGATGAAGGTATAGGCCATACTCCACCACGGGGGCCAAGTCCGGATTGGTGGAGGCTTGTAAGACTAGTGGCTGGTCTTACTGTCAGAAGTTTTCAAGCCGCCCTAAGGCCTCTCTCTGACTTGGCTTAACGACTGCCATCTATCGACGGCAGCCGGCACCAACTGCTTAACGTGCCTTGCGAAGCACGGAATCGCTCGGAAAAATGCCACTAGCGTTAGTCATAGACGGTAACCCATCCATGGACTGAACGCGCCGTATGTTGCTGAACCTTAGTGATCGTTTAAGATCACTCAGGCAGCCCAGGCTACGAGCGATTTTTTGCTTCAGTATCATGTAAATAACCACCCCTGAGTCGGACGAAACTATACAATCAACAATTCAATACCCTGTGTAAAAAAAATTGTATTGTTATAATAAATAAGAGAAAAAATAGCTTTCATATTTTGACATTTAATAATATACATTATGTTTATGTAGTTTATCGAGGAGCCTAGAAAAAATCGAATTACCGACCTTTTTTTATTTTTTCCTGACAAAAGTCGATTTTACTATTACGACTTTATTCTCCGGGGCAAGAGATCTGTTTTTAGAAGTCGGTTAAAAATTGAATGCGTATCTCACATTCGCCTATGCACCAATACAGGTACAAAACCATTACGTAACCATCCATTGGCCACTAGAGGTCAGTGGGCCGCAGCCCATAGCGTTTAATGGGGCTTCGACGTCCGCCGCGCCACTGTTATGTCATCGACATCGACTGACAATCATCATTAGGCAGCCATCAAAGTTATCCGGGCTCTGGGTAGAGCGTTTTTGCGATAATCTCAATTCTCGGCGTTGGATTGCGTGTAAAGGCTCCTCTACACGTCGGCAGATGCATCTGCAGACGTCATCTCTAGATGCGTCCGCCGACGTGTAGAGGGGGTGATTTGTGCATCTGTGGTAGGTATTTAACGTCTGCAGACGCGTCCGCGGACGTCTGCCTCGAATCCGATTGTTGTCGGTTTTTGTGGCACACATCAAAGGGTTTCGGCGCGAACGTCCGGCATCTGTCCACACGTCTGCCGACGCATCAGTTTGATCGTAGTTGCGAATGAGAGTGCACGCGTGCTTCTTGTGGTTTAATTCCCCCCGAAATGACTAACAATATGAGCGCCGAGAAAATTTTAGGTTTATTGAGCTGTATCAAGCTGAAAACTATCTATGGAATCCAAAAAATAAATATCACAAAAATAAAAATAATTATGTAGGTACCTATAGCTAACATCCACCACCTTCTTCTTCTCCATTTCTTCTTAATAACTCTACTGCGATGTAGGTACAGTCAACAGCACGTCAACCTTCATATTTTAGTTGCAAAGTCGCCCATAATGCAACGGAGTAGAGTGCATGGGTGTATATGATGATGTGCTGTCGACTATACAATCAAGTAGTAGTTATAAGTAAATAGCTGCGGCAGCTACGGTCTCAATATCCATTTTTTTAAACGGGGCGAAAGCGTGTTTCGCCTTCCGGGAATGAACATAGACTGATCGACCTACAGACGTGTGGACAGCTCGTGCAAATTCATCTGCGGATGCATCTGCCAGCGTCCGCGGACGCATCTGTTGACGTGTAGAGGAGCCATTAGGTACAAGCAACGGTTTTGGCTAGAGTAGGTTCTTTGGACGCCTGCGCTCGTTCCTTCCACTTGTCACCACTGAGTTGACACCCTGGCTATATTTAATAATAATATGTATAGTTAAATAATAGGGTAGTTTCCAGGGTCAAAATAATTAAATTCTATTTAGTCCGTATTTTAGATTATAAAAAAATACTGGACACGTATTTTTTCTTTTTTCGATTAAACAAAAAATAACAAAGATATAGCCCAGTAAAGTTACGTGTGACGTCACTCCGTACTAAAAACTGCAGCACGGCGTGGCGTCACACGTAACTTTAATGGGCTATATCTTTGTAATTTTTGGTATAATTTACAAATAAAAAATACGTGTCCCTTATTTTTGAATAATCTAAAAGACGGACTAATTACATTTTTTAGGGCAACTAGCCTATTGTTAATGACTTTGAAATTAACTCTTGCAATCCCTATTTATGTACCAGACAGTTTGTTCTGTGGCGTACAGAGCACAGTAACTTGAAAGTGGGTAATAGATTATTTTTATTGAGCGTTTTACTTATTAGGTACCTAATTAACAGTTACAAGTTAGAATAAACAAGACATCATAGGGTGTTGTGAAACGGAAAAGTCTTTCCTTATGACACCACTTATGGTGTCAATTCAGTGGTGTCAATTGGAAGGAACGCCTTCGGTCTTTATTTATTTATTTTTTAGTTTATTTATTCACATTTATTAAGACATTGCGCAGCGTAGGACGACCAGCCACAAGGTGGACAGACGATCTCATCCAAGTGGCGGGAAGACGCTGGATGCAAGCCGCTTCCAACCGGGCTATTTGGAAATCCATGGAGGAGGCCTATACATATCCAGCAGTGGACTTCTTGTGGCTGAATGATGATGATGAATATATTGCCGTCCCACGATGCCCCAGGCGGACATCATCAACCCATTATGTCCCCACCGAGGGGCACGGGACTCTTCCCTGAGGAAGGTATAGGCCATACACCCGGGGGGCTAGCCCAGATTGGTGGAGGCGGACATACTTCGACCAAATAAGTTGATGTATTAGCAAAGGGCAAGATAAAAAGTACCCGAAACCGACGGTCCGTGCATGCAACGACTAATTAATGTCGATGAAGCGAAAGTGGTTTGTCAGGATCGGGGCAGGTGGCAGTACCTGGTCTCTGCCTACCCCTCTGGGATACAGGCGTGAGCTTATGTATGTTAGATGTATTTATAAATTCATTTTCATAATTGGATAGTACTAAACTGACAGTAAGACCAGCCACTCCGGATTGGTGGAGCCTTGTAAGAACAAGGATCCACCAATCCGGACTTCGCTATTACGAGTACCTATGAAGGTTAAGCAACATAGGGCGCGTTCAGTGCATGCATGGGTGACTGTCTATGACTAACGCTAGTGGCATTTTTCCGAGCGGTTCCGTGCTTCGCAAGGCACGTTAAACAGTTGGCCGTCGATAGATGGCAGTCGTTAATCCAAGTCAGAGGCCTTAGTGTGGCTTGAAATCTTCTGACAGTAAGACCAGCCACTAGTCTTACAAGCCTCCACCAATCCGCACTTGGCCCCCGTGGTGGAGTATGGCCTATACCTTCCTCAGGGAAGAGTCTCTGACGCGAATTTGTTTTAGGATTTTCAGAAGCAGGGTCATTAAGTAATAAGGCCTCCGCATGTACTATTAAATTAAGAAATACCTATCTGTGTATTACACAGTCTGTAATCTAATTTTTTTGTGCATTAAAGTATTCTCTATCAATCTGTCCTATACTTACAATTTTGCCGCCCAAAATAACTTCCTTGCGCCATAGACAATAAAAAACGGTCAAGAGCGAGTCGGGCTCGACCACCGATCGTTCCGTACTCGCAGATTTTTCCGAAGTTTTCCCGAACTTAAAGACAATTTATTGATAGTGATTTAAATAAAAAAATATAGTTTTCAGATTGTTTCCTAGTTATATTCAGAAATCAGAAATCAAGAAATCAGAAATTTATTTCAACGGAATTTATATTATGTTTGTTGCATTGAATGTCAATGTATTTTTAATGCCAATCTTAGCCGCTGCGTTGGGGCCGAATTTAGTAAAGAAAAAGGGAGCAAAAAAACTACTACTTGCAGTGTCAAACATTATTTGGTATTCTTAAACAACATTGAATTTCCTTTTAAATATAATATAAACAAGTATGAAAACACCAATGCTGGGGCCAGACACACGGACGGCATTTGTAGTATATCACGACATTACTTGCCTTTCATAGTTCTAGGTGAAATAATAAATCTAAACTTCAAAGGGCACCTATGAATTTACCCCCCTTTTGAATTTTGATTCCCATGAGTAACGAAATAAGTTTTTTGCGGCATAAACGGCCGCAACTTTTTTATGTTAAAAACATAAACATTTACACACAGGCACATACATTGCTAACAAAAAAAAGTTTTCCACAGCTTTAAGGGATCGTAAACTTAGTCGATCGTAAAATTTTGTTTTAATTTTAACTCGATAGGTACATCAAAGCGTTCCCGAGATGTCTTTCCAAAGATTCCAGACACACAAACGGACGGACGCTAACAACTACAGTCTGTTTTTTCATTCAATGCAAAAAAAAAAAAATTGTCACGTTGACATCTCCATACAATTCTTAGGCTGTCAATGTCTGAATGTTGCTAGTACGTAAAAACTAAAAAACCCCATTTTACTTCCAAGTTAAATTGTGTATGCTACGCAGGTGTTTTTTTTTAGACTTTGCTCTTACGAGTAATTCAATTTTAATGTCTTTGATGTGATAAGGATTTTGGTCACATGAGTCTTCTATTCACGGTAAAAAAAATCTACCGAGTTAACCTATTGCTTTTATAGCGGTAACACCGCGTCATTTTTTTTGCATTGAATTAAAAAACGGACTATAGTTAAGCATAGGTAAGTGCGCTATAATTCGCCAACAAACTGCCACGCAGTTTGGCGAATGAATTTTTTAAGTGAATCTATGTATTTAATAAACACTGAATAAAATTCTAATATATAAAATTCTCCTATCACAATGTTAGTGCGCATACTCCTCTGAAACGGGTTCACCGATTTTCATGAAACTTTCCATGTATATTCGGTAGGTTTGAGAATAGGTTGTTATCTATTTTTCATACCCCTATTTGGCAAAACAACGTTTGCCGGGGCAGCTAGTTATTCAATAAAAAACAAAGTGATCCGCTCTTGCCTTTTGGGTACGGACCCCTGAAAACCACCCACCCTAAGTACAGTCGACAGCACGTCAACCTTCACATTTTAGTTGCAAAGTCACCCGTAATGCCACGAAGTAGAGTGCATTGTATAGGATGATGTGATGTCGACTATACCGTAGGTAGCAATTTAACCACCTTTTTCTACTAAGTGCTTATTTGAATTTTGCAAATAAGCTACTTTGGCATGGACAATTTTTTCTATAATTAGGTACCGTTACAGCTTAAGATTCAACTAAAGACAGGAAAACGTGCCTCGTGCAAGTCAGACTCTGTGACCAAAAGTTTCGTAACGTTAGCTTTTTAAACGGTTTTTATTAGGTTCACCTCAAAAGAAAAGTAAGCGTCAGGACCCATGGACCAATTATGCGATATTTGATGTTTGAAAAACATTACATTATAGCACCTTGTTGGTACTATTTAGTACCTCGATAAACAGCGAAAAAACGTGCAAAGAAAGTGGCCAGACAAATAGTACCAAAAAGGTACTATAATGTAATGTTTTTCAAACATCAAATATCGCATTTGGTCCATGGGTCCTGACGCTTACAAAGAAAACGGTAGGTACCCATAAGGCTGGTTTTTAAATTGAATAAATTAGATTTTAGGTAAGAACACTTATTGTACACACATTATACATTATAGAAAAGAAAGAAAGAAAAAAAGGTTTATTTTACGCCACATGGACATACATAACGAGACAAATAAATACAGAAAAATAAGGTAAATATTAGACCAAAATAGAAGAAACATGAAGCTACAGTGAGAAAAAACAAAGACTAAGAAAGAGTGTTTACAGTAGATAAATTTGCGCTGTATGTCGATGCAGCAGAAAAAAGGTTTCTAGCTCAGTATTTGCTGAGGGTTTGCACCCAAAGCACTGATTTTCAGCTAGGGCCTTCCATTATGAGACATTAAGTATGTAAGTTTTGCCGTATACTATGGCGGTCCTATCGCTAAAAGCGATCTCTTCCAGACAACCTTGGGATGGATAGAAAAAATGTAGAGAAAAGGTAGGTAAGTGTACAAAAAGTATAATGAGGGGATATGTACATAAACTTACATTACATAAAATTGAGAAATTATTCCTTGAGTAGCCTATTTGAGTAACGTTAAGGGTCAGTTTCTGAATCGAGAATTTATCTGAGTAACTAAATAACTGTAGTGCTGTCTCCTCAAATTTCTCACAGAAGAGCGTGACAGAACGTTACTTATGTATTCACTTAGTGAAATTCTCAATGAGGGTAGGGCGGCTTGAAAACTTCTGACAGTAAGACCAGCCACTAGTCTTACGAGCCTCCACCAATCCGGACTTGGCCCCCGTGGTGGAGTAAGGCCTATACCTTCCTCAGGGAAGAGACCCGTGCCCCTCGGTGGGGACATAATGGGTTGATGATGATGACTGAGAAAGGTTTTCAACCCTATGTTTGAAAATATTCTAGATTGACATCGGAGACTGAGCTGTGTGATCAAACAAACGCCTTCGTCCTTCATCTGAGCAGTCTCTACAATTGTTTCGCGACTCGGTCAGCAAAACTAGGCTAACGTAGCGAAATTTTTCTCTCGCAATAAGCAGGTAATACGAAGTATAGGAATTTGATTGCGAATTCATTCTCAAGTACGTGCTCTGGCCACGTTTGCCGCGCTAGCCCAGGGCCGGATTAACGATGTCGAGGTAAGGACCTTTGTAACACTTTTGCTTGCAATAAAGTTTTCTTATTTCTTACTAGCTGTCCCGGCAAACTTCGTACTGCCAAAGTTTTCGTAATTTTTCTCACCATTTAAACCTTGCCTGGAATTCTAGAAATTTAAAAAACCAAAAATCATCCAAATCGGTCCAGCCGTTCTCGAGTTTTATTGAGACTAACGAACAGCAATCCTTTTTTATATATAACATTAAAGTGGTGATGGAGGCCACGGGCCCCTTTATCCCCTTCCTAACTTCCTAAAATATTTGTTTTCTACAACAACGTTTTTTTTAGTAGATTACGAAGTTGAGATCAGCTGATGGACGGTGGCCCGCCGGACGAGACGGACGGACGGATCTTTTTTTTTTTTTTTTATGAATTATGCATGTGCATTCTGAAACATATTTGTACACCTACATTTGTTTTGAGTAGAACATAGCGCTCTAAAATATACTGTAAGACCTTTATTGTAAACACAACTATGTTCACAAATAAACATATTGATTGATTGATTGACGCAACGACCATAAACGTTGATTGAGTAGAACCCTCCACGATGGTTTTACTCCCTCCACGACCATAAACCAATACCATAAAACAAAATTGAAATACCTAAATACTTTTTCCAAAGTGCTTAGAAAGAGTAGGTATCTTACATAAAAAAGTAGTCAAAGAAAAAAGTCAAGTCTAGCCGATGCGGGGCCGATACTTCGCCTTTTATTTGGATAATCCGGCCCTGCCGTTACCGCGTCGGGGGGCGGCGATACCATAGATAGACAATTAGACACGTCTTCTGTAAACACCAGCATGGGTAGTACAGTCGACAGCACATCATCCTATACACCAATGCACGTACTCCGTTGCATTACGGGCGAATTTGCAACTAAAATGTGAAGGTTGATCTGCTGTCGACTGTATGATGTGTCACGTGTTTTGTGGCGCTATGTTCGAGTTATATGTACAATTATTATTGTACAATGCGAGGGCACTTGCGCGTAGACACTCGCGCGTTCCCGAGGTAGGTATGTACTAGAGCTGCATACACCCCCGTCCAGATGCTCTCGCGCGTAAAACGCTTCGTCTGGACAGGCTCTAAATGCGGAAATCAACAATGTCAGTTTGACGATTAATTATCTACCGCTCTGATTGACTCAGACGCAACGGCTATCCCTAGCTGTGCAGCGCGGTAATGCTGTCAGTATCATGGGTACCTTTGGGTCAGATGTGTCTCGGGGCGATGTATTCGATTGACTGGTATAAGATAAGTACTAAACTAGGTTTATAATAAGGCAAAAGGTAGTGGCTCAGCTGGTGCTACCCCGGACAGCCGCGGGTAGCGCTGGTTTTCAGCCACTCCCTGTAGTGTTGTGCCACAGGGAGGTTGTGTTGTGTTGTTGGGAGTAAGGTAAAAAGGGCTTAAAACAGTCGACTAATAGTTGGTGATCGATTAAACATAAACGAAACAAAAATCAATTTAAATATGAGAAAAAAAATTAATCAATTCTTCTTAATCCAAAAGAAATAGGTACTAAGCAGTTGCTTAATAAACAATTATTAAACTTTGAAAACATGAAAATTAAATCTGACATAATATCTTAATAACTATGAACATAAAAAAATATCTAAGAGGTACTAATGTAAGTATGTAACTTAGAAAGTGAAAGGCACTCTTATGAGAATTAGCAAATGTGTGTTTTTGTGACATTGTTTTATTTATAATTTTACTTTGATATTTTGGACGAAACTTTTGTGTGTTTGCTGAATTACTATATCGCATCCCTAGATGAAAATCCTTCGAAAACGTCTCCCTCAAGTTGAAGGTATAGTTATGGGAGTTATATTGTCCGGTCAGGTTGGAGGTCAGGAAGTCGCAAACGTAGCTAACTACATTTTCACATATTATTTCGAGTTAGTGGGGTTTTCATCTAGGGGTGCAATATCGTCTTCAAAATATTGTTTTGAGTAATTGACGTTTAAAGATTTCAAAAATTGGCATGCGTTACAGTAAAATCATTGTTTCTCTACTGGAATTAGAATAACTTTTTGTGATAGATAAAAAAAACTTTGGATTTGTACCGTTAGTGATTTGGAAATATGTTCAAAATTCCAACCATTCTGCATACTTAACTCAAAAATCGTATTTTTGAAAATGATTCTGTAATGATTCCGACCGACGATAAGTAAGGTTTTTAATATACCGGAAAGTCGCGACTTTTGACATTTAAAATGCGCGGTTTGCGTCGTCGTAGGTAGTTAGTACCAACGCCCTCCATATATGGGGGGTACCGGCTTCGGCCGGCGCGGACCAAAACCAGAGGGCGGGGGACGTCCAGTGGCTTGCGCTGCTGGATGTCCCGCGGGGTCCACTATGGGCCCCGCACCCGTAACCCCACACTGAGTGGGGCCGGGGGCCTTCGGGCCGCGAGGAGACAACCTCTATAAAAAACACACGGTGGGGGCCCTCCTCTATGTCCCTCTGTCCAGCAGAGGGCATAGAGGAGGTTGAGGGAGGGTCACAGACGGCAGGTTGGGGGACCTGCCGTCCGACATCGTGACGGGAGAAGGGGGTGGGGGGCCCATGTCCCTTCTCCAGTGAGGGTGGGCCCGACCCCTTGCGTGTCGGGTCGACGTCACCGGGGCGCCGCTTTCGCATTCGCGTTGTGGTTTTACACCACTTGCGAGATCCGGCGGCGCCCCATTGCACGAGCGACAGGACGGCACCCGGGGTGTTTTAGGAGGTATGCCTCTCCTATTACTAGGAGAGGAGAGCCCGACACACGGCCGTCGCCCTTCCCCAAGGGTGGCGGTTATGGTGCACAAAGAATTTCACCCCGTTAACAAAAAAAAAAAAAAGGTAGTTAGTAACCTCGTGCACGAGTAGAGTCCGCACCACCACTGAAGCCCGATGAGTTAAGACATTTTCGTTCTTATTTCAATGAAGACAAGGTCGTCTCCGTCAGTAATGAGTGACGGCGCGTGCTCTAGTACGATGGCACGAGTCACGCGTTTTGTCTCGCTAAAACGTCAGAATTTGACAGCTATTGTAGTGCTGGAAAGTAGCGAGTGTTTTATTTATAAATACTACATCCTTTAAAACACGATTAAAATAGGTAGTCGGTGGCGGAGATTTTACAAGGAAAATATAGAGCCACAGATTACAAAACAGAGTTTCAGATTGGTTTTAGAAGAAGCGTATTTATAATGATTGAAATTGTTTTATCTTGTCGGCAGTGACAGGGAGGTGCGAAGTGTACCAGCGGTCTCGCTGCGCCGCCGGCGGCACAGACTGAATGCGCGTCACGTGGGCAAGATTAAGCCCGATTTACACTTCAACAAGTACACTAGCGACTTGCTTAAGTGAACATGCATACATAAGCTCACGCCTGTCTCCTAGAGGGGCAGGCAGAGACTAGGGACTTCCACCTGCCACCTCGATTCTCATTAGTCATTATTTTAATATTTTATCTTGACCTTTGCTAATACATCCCCTATTTGAAGTGTACATCGGGCTTTAGCGAGGTGGATCAAGTTTTTTGTTGTAAATTCTTTCAAGTTTTATGTTCTTATGAACTGTAGTTGCTAGTTGCTGTAAATTTACAGGTACTTAATAATATAATATAATAATATAACTACAGTTCTACAGGAATATAAGCTAATACAACTTTTGGACGCCCAAACTAGTTTAATTGTAATTTGTACATATTCTGCAAGATATTTTTGGAAATAAACATCATCATTCATCATCATCAACCCATTACGTCCCCACCGAGGGGCACGGGTTTCTTCCCTGAGGAAGGTATAGGCCATACTCCGCCACGGGGGCCAAGTCCGGATTGGTGGAGGCTTGTAAGACTAGTCTTACTGTCAGAAGTTTTCAAGCCGCCCCTAAGGCCTCTGACTTGGCTTAACGACCATCTATCGACGCAAAATCGAAAAGAATCTCAAATCTCTTAAATAAAAAAAAAATGGAGACTTTAGCCGACGTTATACTATTTGCTCGTGAAGTCGTGACTGTATGTCACCGTGTCCGAAACCTTGCAGATTTCCGACCGCAATGTTGGTTCAACTTCCACGAGACTCGTCACTTTCGATTTCGATGAAACCGGTACGCGCAACGGTGAACAGAATTCGGGTCAAATACATTTTTAGGTTGTGGACTGGTTAACATTTTTTTAGGCACTGTCCACTCCATCAACACTGATTTTAACGCGGTTTGTGTATTGTCCGACATGAACAATGATTACCTACTTTTTTAATTAAAAAAAAAGCGGACAAGAGCGAGTCCGGCTCGCCCATCGAGAGTTTTTTTCCGAGGTTTACCCGAATTTCTAAAACATTTTTTTAATTATTTAATTGCAAAGGGGTTTGGGTAAAAGTGGCATGATTGTCGAAAGCTGTGGCCACTGATGAAACCTGATCCATATGATAGCATATATTAAGACATTGATTTTCTTCTATGGCGGTTTTTCTTTAAAGTGTATCGGAGCTGAGATATTAAAAAAATAATCTATGATATGCTTCCTTTTATTATGTAGTTAGATCACTTTAATTCGATGTAAAATCTGCAATATAGCGATTAGATATTATTAATTATGAGTAAAAATAAGTATTCAGTGAACTAGGCACAGATATACAATAAATAAATAAATATTTCAGGTATACAGGATGTTGAAGACTCTTTTGAAGAGTATTTTTATGTCAACGTTTATTTATTTTTTCTTATTGTTTTTTCATACTCACTCATCATCATCATCAGAATCATCAGGCTATATTAGTCCACTGCTGGGCATAGCCCTCCCCTAATGAGCGCCATAGCGCCCTGTCTTCGGCTTGCCGCATCCAGCATCTGCCTGCAGTTTTTCGCAGATCTCCGGCTTCGACAATACGGTCCTCCCGTCGTGCGTTTTGAGCTTCGTCAGGTGGCTCCTGCCAAGCTGCTGAGTGAATACTTTGGACCATCGGTTTTGCTCTATCGTCTCTTCAATGATGCGTGTGTTGGAGCTCCGAGGGTCGCGCCGTACCATCTTCGCAATTCGTTTGTTCAGGTCTGACCTCTCAGACAAAGTCGCTTGGGTGGTTTCCCGTCTTTTTGTCACCAACCGGAGAGTCTCAGCCGATAGTTCGGGTTTCTTGCCAGTCCGCTGCATTTTGCAGAACTTAATGCCCTCGTCCCTCAGAGTTTCGACCACATTGTGTAGGGTTTCGTCAGCGTCGTCGGTCAGCTCCAAAGCAACAAGTCTATTCCCGAGAAGCTGCTGGAACTTCTCGGTGCCCACCATGATTTGGATTAGGTTAGGTCGGAGCGTTGACTTCATCAGACGGTTTCTCTCAAGCTTCAAGTTGATATTCAGAGAGCCTCGGAGAAGTCGGTGATCGGACCCGGTATTGAACCTGTTGATCACTGAGACATCTCTGAATATATGCTTGCTATACGTCATGATGAAGTCGATCTCATTTTTAGTCACAGTGTCGGGGCTTTGCCAAGTCCACTTCATTTGAGGCTGTTTCTTGAAGAAAGAGTTCATTAAGAATAACTCCTCTTTCTCAAGGAAGTTGACAAGCATTTGCCCCCTGTGATTCCTAACTCCATAACCATGCGGGCCTATTCGGGACTCGTTGCCACTCTGGGTTCCCACCTTGCCGTTAAAGTCCCCCATAACAACGTTGAAGTGAGCCTTTGTGGTGTTATGTAAGGCTTTGGATATGTCTTCGTACATATCCTCCACTTCATCATCCGAGTGTGTCGAGGTCGGTGCGTAAACCTGAATGACCTTCATGCTGTAACGCTTGGACAGACGAAGGATCAGGTACGCTACCCTGGTCGACACACTAGAGATTTCTTCAACGTTGTTAGAGATGGCCTTATTGACGAGAAAACCTACGCCACCCTGGGATGTTTTATCACCCTCGCGAAAGTAAAGAAGATGGCCCGAGTCTAGGGTTACGGTGTCCTCCCCCTCTCTACGGACTTCACATAACCCCAGAACATGTCATTTAATGTTCTCTAACTCCACTTCCAACTGCCTAGATGATGGTCAAGCCTCAGAGTGCGTCCGTTAAACGTTGCCAGGGTCAGTTGTTTGTGGCAGCCTGAGGTAGCCCGGTGATTCTTAGAACCCCCTGCCCCGCCGTTACCATGGCCGCTGTCATGGGCAGGAATAGCGAGTCGGCCGGGAACTGGGGGCCGTTTTCTTGGTCGTGCCATCATTGGGGGTAATGCCCATAATCCCAACACTGGGCATGCGGGTTGGGGGTCGCAGTTCAGTGGAATTGTACAGCAGGCGGCGCTTCTGCCCGCCCCCAGGTTTTGTGTCCCTTAGTCGCCTTTTACGACACCCGCGGGAAGAATTGGGTTACGTCACTCATATTTTTGTAATATTTCGATTTTCACCACCTCATCACCCACTTTTCTGCGATTATAGATACTTTTCCCGATTTCCATCAGTTTTCCTTATTTTATACAGTTCACTCTTCAACATTAAGGAACATAAGGTCCTAAAAATGTGTAAATATTTAAAGGAATGATTCTGCTCCTCAATACGAGCAACTTTTACTATGGTAACAACTTTGAAATATGCAAAAATAAAAAACCATATAAACTTAATACCTTGTGCAGTAATGTCTGGAACAGCTGATTATTTTTTTCATATTTCGAAGTGGTCCCCATAGTAAAAGACATTCACATTGAGGAGTAGAATAATCTCAAAAAATATTTTAGCAACTGTAACAAGCAGTAAGACCTGATTCATGATTCATTCGTCCAATCAAAAAACTGTTAGTGATGATGATGATGATGATGAAAAGTTAAATGCCCCGATTACATCGACAGGCATACTATTTGTTGCATAGGAACCTAACAAACACGGCAAAACATGGGCCGAACTCAATGAGTTCAAAATAAAAATAAAAATCATGCCAAGGGTCCATACAAAATTACCCAAACCCCTTTATAGTTTTCTGGTTTTTCTCTGTATTTGTCGAAATCTTAGTAGGTATATTACTTGCCAAATGAACATAGGTTAATAGAAAACTTCAGTACAAAATCCATTGAAAATTACTATGACGAAGTTGTTAGTTCTGCAAAGCAGATAACACCTCCTTAAGGTCACAGCACACATATCAACTCGGAAAGGGATTGTCACCGTATCGCCTCGAGCCGTTCAGCATTGTTTGTATGGAACTCCCTACTGCAACGCACACTAATCGGAATCGTAACGTAATCGCCTCGCCTCGGAACTGGCTCCAAACCGCGATGCGGTGCGTGGTCAACTTGCTGTTCCCGCGCTTACGGCTCGTCGTCCCCGCGCTTACGTCTCTCCGTACCCGAGCTCACGTCTCTTCGTCCACCCCAAGTATTACTTTAGAGCAATCTGGTAAGTACCAGTGGTCGGCGAACCGTGAGCGCGGTGTTGTCGCCTAGCCGTAGCCGAGTTGACGTACAGGAGCTGCTGATACGCTTTGGTTACGATGCATACGTCAGGTTGACGCCTGGTTGACGGCGAGGCGAAAGGCGATATGGTGACGATCCCTTTCCGAGTTGATATGTGTGCTGTGACCTTTTTTCTGCGGAACCCTACAAGCACTTGGCCAGTTTTTTGTATGTCTAGCGCAAGGACGTTACTATAGTTTGTAAAATATGTATAGCTTGAGCCCCGCGACAGCTGTCATGGACATTTGCGTCCATGAAGTTTTGAATTTTTCACAGAATATTTGCACTGTGAAAACTCCGTACTTACTGCACACTATTCGATGGCAGTAAGTACAGTGCCACCATCTTATCTGTTCAGTTGATAGCGGCGCTAGTGGGACAATTTAGTAGCAACATTTAAGAAATTTACCTTAGACAAATGCGAAGATTTTCAGTCTTTCAATTTTAATGAAAATATATCTATAAATCTTAGTGAGTGAATAAATAAAACAAAAATGGAGAACAGGATTTACAATTAATTAGGTAGTTAAAATTTTGCCCACCTGAACAAATAACTTGGTGGCGCTGTACGGAGTTTTCACAGTGCAAATATTCTGTGAAAAATTCAAAACTTCATGGACGCAAATGCCCATGACAGCTGTCGCGGAGCTCAAGCTATATTTTACAGACTATAGCGGTAATTCTTTACAGGGTTGACAGATTTCTTTTTTTTTGTTACAACTTGTAACTCTCTACAGGTGTTCGTGTTCCTTATTTTATTCTGTCAATGGAACTGAAAATATGTAGTACCTATAACTAGCTGCGTGGCCAGCACAACCGTCTGGCTAGAGTTTCATTTGCTAATATCAGACTTTTATTAATAATTATTATGTAGGGTAAACCATAGTATTGCTGGCACCCATCTAGTCATTGGCACAGTGAGTTTTAAACACAAATATTAAGAATCAAAATTGCTTAAAGGGCATTTTGGTAGTTTTTTATAATTAGCATTTTTAAGTACAAAACATATATACAAATTATAAATGCCAATGACTGATATTATTAGTGACAATTTTTGTACCTGTAATGAAAATGACAGTAGTTTTGGAGACATTTTCAAATTATTATTATTTTTCTTAAATAAAACTATGACAACAAGCAAAAATTTTTTTTATTTCCAACCTATACTCATATTCTAACTAATAAAAACAGTTAATAGTGATTGAATATGAAATTGAATGCTTAGGAAGCAAATTAAGTCAAGGTTTTGCTTAAGGTGCCAATCAATGTATAGTTTACCCTAGGTCTATAGTGTCACCGAATACCTCTCTTAGCGCGTGTTTTTTTCCTAAGCGGAAACAAGACTTGGGTAGGATTTAGTTTTTGGAAGTAGGATTAATGCATTGAATCTCTCGTAGCCTGGGCTGCCCGAGTGATCTTAAACGATCACTAAGATTAGGCAACATACGGCGCGTTCAGTCCATGGATGGGTCACCGTCTATAGCTAACGCTAGTGGCATTTTTCCGAGCGGTTCCGTGCTTCGCAAGGCACGTTAAGCAGTTGGTGCCGGCTGCCGTCGATAGATGGCAGTCGTTAAGCCAAGCCAGAGGCCTTAGAGCGGCTTAAAAACTTCTGACAGTAAGACCAGCCACTAGTCTTACTAAGCCTCCACCAATCCGGACCTGGTCCCCGTGGTGGAGTATAGCCTATACCTTCATCAGGGAAGAGACCCGTGCCCCTCGGTGGGGACATAATGGGTTGATGGTGAGGATTAATGCAGTACATTCGTTCTGTTACCGTACTGAGTTCCTTAAGAATTAAAACCCGAGGTCTTGGATGTTTAATGTTGGGATGTAAACATGTTGTGATATCGCTGTTTCTGGTTCCCACGACACAGGGTATCCTAGTGTGGGGCCAGAAGCAATGTATGTGCCAGTAAGTATTTAAATGTTTATGTTAACAGGATAGGTACATAAAGTTTGACGACAGAACGTTGCACTGACTGAAAGAGGTGTAGTGACTGCGTAGAATTGAGAAAAGGAATGATTCGTTACAAAGATTGGGTAGAAATACTATGTACCTAATATAATTTGAATGCGAGTGGCAGGGCATACCGCCAGACCGTCATACTCTGACTGACCAATTAGGGAATGTATTACCAAAGGGAAACTTTACTGTGCAAAGGGGAAACAAAAAGTTCTGAAGTAACATACATAAAATATTACAGAAAACTGTCGAATTGAGACCCTCCTCTTTTTTCAAGTAGGTTAAAAAGTACGTGAAACCGGACATGGGTCGCAAATCAATGCAACGACTAAAGAAAATTGATGAAGCGAAAGAATTCTGTCGGGATCGTTGCAACTTGCAAGTGGCAGTCTATGCTTACTGGATATCCCTCGGGAAACAGGCTTGAATTTATATATGTAATGTAAAATAACCAAAGGTGACTTATCGTACAGAGCAAGATAGCAGGAAGGAAGGAGGAGGCCTGGGAGACCAAAGATTTCATGGCTGGCTTGGCTACACAACTTGCAAGGCCTAGATTCTCTTACTGCATTATAGTACAATGTCAACTGCACTGCATGAAAGCGACGATTTCATTTCATTGCCGCTGTTAATATACGCGCGCACACGTACCAATCCTTCTAGGCGTCAATCAATGGTGTAAAAAAATCATGTCACGTGACCCGACCTAGTATCTGTCATTGAACTGTAATTCACTAGCAGAATGCGGGCTGTTCAATGACAGCTGTCAGTTGAGTTCATTAATAAAAACTAGATGGCGCTGCAAGAAGAACAAAATGTCATCATAATTTTTAGGTCTGTGGTTTTAAATGTTATACATCGTTATTAATCTGTGATAATCTAAACAGCTCTTTGTAGTCTGTGATCTAAACTTGATTTTGTTTCGAAACTGTTGAAACTTGAAAGTTATCGAAGTATTTTTACTTTGTTCATTACATAAATACGTGAATTGTGTCTTTGCTAATGGCTAGCCCATGCATTGTGCATTTTTGTAAAAACATAGGACAGGAACCACAGAGAAGGTACAGTGACGTCATGTCAATTTTGACGTATTATGTGATGTCAGCACCATCTATCGGTAATTTGCGGTGCTGTATTTTTTTTAATGACGCTTTGAAAAGCCCTTATTGAGGCCCAGTGGTTTCAACAGAGTAAAAGTTTCTTGTTAGTATCGGTAGCCTCAAAAAGGATTGACGATACAGAAGAAAAAGAAGGTAACAAATACCTACAAGAATAAATTAACTTTTGGCCCAATAATTATTACGGTAGGCGAACATCTGCGCGTGTGATTTGTTCGAATCGATCTTCGCCTACTTACATAAAAAGTAGTGCATTGCTGTGTCCTAAAAAAAACAGATGATGCGTTCACATTTGTGTTTCCGCGAGACTCAATGGCGAGATCACTTTCACATCATACTTATAAAAAAAGTTTTAAGAACAAGAACCTCTTTTCAGCGAGTTTCGAATCAAAGAACGATGGTACCTATGTATTTGTAAAAAAAACATGAAACTTTTTAAATTATATTAGATAAGTATCAATAATTACGTTTTGTGCAATAACGAATTTAATAACAATAATATTATTATTGATGATACACTAATAGGTAATAGTTCGGTAGAAAAGAATAAAATTAAGTGCTAAGACTATTTACTTTATTTAGTTGTATCAAATAAAAAGCGACAAAAATAGTAAGTTACAATGTCCGGCAAATAACTTGCCGGACATTATTTAGAAAATTATTATGACACATTTTAAGTTGGTTTTAATATAAAAATATTATTGACCACGGCTACACTTAATAAGTTAAAACGTTACTGAATTAAATTATTAATATCAGAATGAACACAAGTCCAAGCTACACTCACCACAGAAAGAAAATCCGAATAAGTTTTTACTCGAAAAATTAACCTGGCACTCACTCCACTCACAAAAAAAGAAAAAAAAGTATCACTGTCACTTTTCAAAATGGCGGGAATCACAAACCGCGGGAAAAAGAAAGCGCGCGTTCGGACACCATGATGTCCGACGACAGACTATCGCAACCCGCCAAAATATGAGGCCAAAATGATTGTTATGCAACTTTTATTACGGCATATTACATAAAATAGCCGTTGGTTATATATTATGCAAAGAAATCGTCTGTTTGAGCACGGACTTTTGTAAAGTTTTAAGTTTGATAACACTTTGAACTTAAGGCTGCATGTAAGAGAAATTGCAACAGGCAAAGTGCGATTCGGACTCGCCGAGGGATCCGTACAAATCTGTACTAAATTTAAATACTTTAAAAAAATAGTTCAGGAAATCGAGTCTCGCAGATTTTTTGAGTGTTGAAATATACATACCTACGTTTTATGCGTCAAAAACGGCCCTATCTTTATTACTTTATCTTGGAAGTTTGATTTTCTCACAGCTTCAAAATATTGTAGACCTGGGCCTGGACTCTGTTAATGAATTGTAGTTCGATGATAACTGCATAAACGTGGCGATTTAGTTTCACTGCCGCTTCACGTCTAAGGGCGCACACATATCAAACCGTATAGGAGTCAATAGTATGAAAAAACAGGTCACGTGACCCGAACGTGTATCAGTCATCTATCTTCTATATATATATATATATATATATGTCTATCTGTCTATATAAATAAAATTCAAAGTCCTGACTGACTGATTCATTCACTCATCAACGCCCAGCCCAATCCGTTGGACCTAGGAAGCTGAAATTTTGCACAGAGGATCTGTATATAATGTAAGCAAGGAATAAGACCGGATTTTTCGAAATTTAACTCCTAAGGGGGCGAAAAGGGTTTCCAAAATTTATATGGGAAGTATAATGTTGTCAAATTTTTTTGAAACTTAAAAAAATACTCTTCAACACAATTGATTGAACACGTGTTTCGCAGTTTTTCTAAATTTAACCTTTAAGGGAGTGAACGGGGTTGCAAAATTTTGAACTAAAGTCCACGCGGACGGAGTCGCGGGCGAAAGCTAGTCTTACTATGCACTAATAGAATCAAGGCCCTGAATATAGGTGTATTTTTGATTTCAACTCGTTATGCATTCCCGAGATAAAGGGTTTTGCTTGACAGACGGACGAACAAAAAAGTGATCCTTGGGGTTCCATTTTTCCTTTCGAGGTACGGGACCCTGAAAATTGCAAAAATTGTACAGTGGACAGCACAACAACATTCACATTTTAGCTGCAAAGTCGATCGTAATGCTACGGAGTAGAGTGCCTGAGTGTATACGATGACGTGCTGGACTCTACATGCCTTAATCACTAACAATAGGTAACAATTTTATTAACCAGATGTTTAAATTAAAATTATTGTGTATTATTATGTTAAAAAGGATAAAATATGTATGAAGCTGTAGGGACACATTGTATAATTGCTTACGTATATTGTTCGGCGTTCGAGCGCCGATCAGTGGTTGTCTAAATAGTGAGTTAAACACACGTACACCCAGTTGCTCTTTTATTAATATCCATTCGCTATCCGACCACTCTTTTCAACTTTTGCGAAGGAAGAGATTTTTCAAGAACGTTATACTTACCTAGGTACCGGCTTAAAATAATTATTTAGTAGGTATGTAACTGCTTACGATAAATTTTCACTTTTTGCAACTTTGATGTAACAAAAGAAGTTAGAATAAGAATAAGAAAACTTTAAAGCATGTAAAAGTGTTACATTTTGTGTCCTGGCTCCCAAACTAGGATTTCTGGTTTTTCTGGAACGTTGTGGTCTTTGCTAATAAAACCTCAATACCTACTTCCTAAAGCTTACAAAAACAAATCCATTGATTTCCCAACCACAGATCCTTCGGAAAATGTTTGTAAGATGATGCCAATAGTACATTACTGCAGCGGCCAGCAAAAGAGCCATTGATGGATGGACGAACGTGTAAATGTGGGCCGAGGATTCTTATCCTAATGCTGGGGCCGCACCTGTGTCCATCGTGACAAAGCTTCGCGCTACGGCCATCCATGACTGTCCGGGCTGCAGTGTACTGGCGCGAAGTTTTGTCACGATAGACGCAGGTGTGGCCCCGGCGGCGCATAAGGATGAAAGTAACGCTACGCTCGGTCGCGAAACACTGCGAAACACCAACTGACATTTTTTTTTTCTGTTGCCGGCCAGTTATTTAGCCATTACTTATTTTTCATTTTTATTATTGAAAACACAGCTAAATAGTTTGCCAAATTGTTGAATTATATTAAAGTCATTTTTTTTTAATTAATATGTACTTAACTTAATATTATTTAAATTTTATTTCGCGATGTAATTCCGTGGCTGTGAAGAAAGTTAGAATGGTTCAACATAAATGTGAAAATAGAACTACGTTGTTCAATGTTAATAATATGACAGCTGTCAGTTTCGGTTCTCCCAAGGGCTGAAAAGTATTGCTTTGAACCCGCTCATCAGGTAATTTTACACCTTTCAATACTTTCAGAGTATGAGTTACGAAAAAAATTTTTTTTTAGAGTGATTTCTTCAGAAAGATCATTAAGTATGGAAAAAACAAAATTAAGTATTTATTATAATACTAAGCAAAATACGACTAAACAACTGGAATGTTTTATGTAATTTTGATTGTTTTTGTAATGCCTTTTTCTAATAAATGTCAATAGTTTGCAGGTCGGTCAATTAAAACCATACAAATTGCGAGCATTAAAAATGAGATTGGCATAAAACAAAATATAGATACCTTCTTCATAAAAACGTTCCGATGTTCACTCCTCACTCCGCCTTCAGCCACTGACTAGAGCTTTACCTCACATAAAACCTTAAATACTTACACATTTTTGTGACAAATACAGAAGAACAGCACGGCGTACCTATGGCTTACAGCAAAATTATCCGAAGAATGGAACTTATTAGCGGTTTTAAGCCCCTGTTTCACAATGTTCAAATAAAGTTCCAGATAAGCTATCCGCAACCAGGGCTGCCGTTTGTTCTAAATTCAAATAAATTTTCCATATTGCGTGTGTTCGTTTATGGCTTCAAATTTAGAACAAACGGCCGCCCTGGTTGCGGATAGCTTATCCGGAACTTTATTGCAGATTGTGAAACAGACCCTTAACAAAGTAGCAAAGAGAATATAATAAAATTATAGACAAAGAGTGACAATCCCATATAAATCGTACTCCGCTAGAAAGCTGAAATGCCCGTTGACGGATAGATGACGCCACGACACTGTCTTCTATGGTAGAAATCAGAAATTTGGCAATGTTATTTTATCTGAGTGAGACGCAAGTTCCCCATTATATTACTTGGTATTTACATTGTAAACGAAAAAAACTTGGCGATTCCGGCTCACCTTGAAATGGCCGTGTAATTATGCAATAAAGAATAATTGAGACAATGTTCGCATACTTAGTTCGAGTAATGATAAGCCGTTAAAGTAGTGTCTTCAGACAAATTTTACTGTGACGTCGTTTCTTTACATAATAATAATAACTCCCACACAATTAAAACCATACAAATTGCGAGCATTAAAAATGAGATTGGCATAAAACAAAATATAGATACCTTCTTCATAAAAACGTTCCGATGTTCACTCCTCACTCCGCCTTCAGCCACTGACTAGAGCTTTACCTCACATAAAACCTTAAATACTTACACATTTTTGTGACAAATACAGAAGAACAGCACGGCGTACCTATGGCTTACAGCAAAATTATCCGAAGAATGGAACTTATTAGCGGTTTTAAGCCCCTGTTTCACAATGTTCAAATAAAGTTCCAGATAAGCTATCCGCAACCAGGGCTGCCGTTTGTTCTAAATTCAAATAAATTTTCCATATTGCGTGTGTTCGTTTATGGCTTCAAATTTAGAACAAACGGCCGCCCTGGTTGCGGATAGCTTATCCGGAACTTTATTGCAGATTGTGAAACAGACCCTTAACAAAGTAGCAAAGAGAATATAATAAAATTATAGACAAAGAGTGACAATCCCATATAAATCGTACTCCGCTAGAAAGCTGAAATGCCCGTTGACGGATAGATGACGCCACGACACTGTCTTCTATGGTAGAAATCAGAAATTTGGCAATGTTATTTTATCTGAGTGAGACGCAAGTTCCCCATTATATTACTTGGTATTTACATTGTAAACGAAAAAAACTTGGCGATTCCGGCTCACCTTGAAATGGCCGTGTAATTATGCAATAAAGAATAATTGAGACAATGTTCGCATACTTAGTTCGAGTAATGATAAGCCGTTAAAGTAGTGTCTTCAGACAAATTTTACTGTGACGTCGTTTCTTTACATAATAATAATAACTCCCACACAACACAATCACTTGACCTGGCCCCAAACTAGGATACCCTGTGCTATGGTACCAGGCATGGACTTATACATGTGCGGCGGCCTCTAATGGAAATCGAACCCACTACCTCTTTCTTGGTAGATAAGCGCCTTAAGTGATAGTGTAATATAATAATGCATAGAAAAACATTTATATATTAAAAACGAATGGGCAGTTGGACATACCTACTTCATGTAATAAAAAACAATATTATGTGTGTGCTATGCTTGCGCGCGGTTCTGTTTTTATCATTTAGTTCATGGATACAAATTCTGAAATAAATCTGACATTTATTTCAGAATTGTCTGAAATAAATTAATTGAATTGAACTTATTGCCAACTAGACTGCTACGCAATGAACCTCGAAATGTCAAAATAGACTACGAATTCTAGTTTTGTGTGACTCGGCTCTGTGCGTTGAATGTCAATGTACAATGTAAGGGCTCTTACACACGAACGGCACCTGCCAACTGCAGGCTTCGACGGCTGCCGTCACCAGCCGCCAACGGCTTTCGACGGCAGTCGTTAGTGCGTCGACGGCGCAGGTGTAAACGTGTATGCGGTAGCCGTCGACGCGTGTTTACGGTTGCAGTTGTGGGTCGTTAGTGCGTCGACGGCAGGTGTAAACGTGTATGCGGCAGCCGTCGACGCGTGCTGCAGTTGTGCAGTTGTGGTCGTGGCGCCACAACTGCAAGCGTCGACGCACTAACGACTGCCGTCGAAAGCCGTTAGCGGCTAGTGACGGCAGCCGTCGAAGCCTGCAGTTGCCACGTGCCGTTCGTGTCTAAGAAAGAGCCCTTAGCGGCAGCCCGGCGAAAAAAGCAGAGGAAAAACTAGTTCTTCTGCACGTTTTATTTTGCATGAAGCCCGTCCTTCTTTTTCATATTCATCTCGCTCTCTCTCGCTTTTCGTTAAAAAAGCAATAATATTGCAATGCTTGCCGATGACGGTTGATGTACCTACTCAGTTCCGTCCACATATTATTTCGATGTATGTAAACAATCGCTCGTAGCCTGGGCTGCCTGCGATCACTAAGGTTAAGCAACATACGCGCGTTCAGTACATGGATGGATCACTGTCTATGACTAACGCTAGTGGCATTTTTCCGAGCGGTTCCGTGCTTCGCAGGGCACGTTAAGCAGTTGGTGCCGGCTACCGTCGATAGATGGCAGTCGTTAAGCCAAGCCAGAGGCCTTAGAGCGGCTTAAAAACTTCTGACAGTAAGACCAGCCACTAGTCTTACTAAGCCTCCACCAATCCAGACCTGGTCCCCGTGGTGGAGTATAGCCTATACCTTCATCAGGGAAGAGACCCGTGCCCCTCGGTGGGGACATAATGGGTTGATGATGATGATGTATGTAAACGAACCAAAAAAAATTTAAAAAATAAATTTGTTAATCTATGACACTATTTACACACACACGTATAAAAAACAAAGCAATCCAAATGAGCCGTTTTCAGAAGAACTAAAAAAATGTAACGGCTGTCAAAGGAATGCAATTTTGGACCTCAGCCCAATAGCCATGTGTGATACATAATAAAATAGGTCTCAGCGAGCTGAACAAAAGTTAATATGACGCCAACAGCCAAATGTTTGTCCTTTCCGAGTTTTATTTTATAGAAAATGTTAGTTTTTTTTTTCAATACATTAGCACTAGCAATACACTAGCGTTAGTCACAGAACGGACATCCATCCATGCACTGAACGTGCCCTATGTTGCTTAACCGCAATCGTAATTAATAATTTAAGAGTAATATTTGGCCTTGTAATAATTCGCCCATTTTCTCGCCCTTTTCGAATATTTTGAATAGTAATTTATACACATAAACAAAGGTTCATGCAGTGGCGTAGCGTAGTAAGGGCGTGGGGGGGGGGGGGGGGCGCCCCGGGCGGCAACTTTAGGGGGCGGCAAAAAAGTGCGATATTAGGGCGACACTCCGATACTAGAGCATTTATACAGATCCTTCCAACTGGTGATCCATGTAAACTGTCTGTAGTTAATCAAAGTAGTGATGGTATGTTTTTTGAATTTAATGTAGTGTTTACTTAATTAGTACAGTCATTTGGTTGAAAAAATAGATGTTATCTACCTGGAAAGTTTTTCCGGAGTTTTGAAAATTGGCAATTTTATAGATTTTGACGTGGTCTTTTCGAATTTCAACTTTGCCACCTCGTATCTTTGCCACTCGCGCCGCCATATTGGAAAAATGGGGCCCGAAAGCAGTTTATTTTTTATAATAACTCCTTTCCGACGCATTTTACAGGAAAAACAAGTTTATACAAAGTAATTGTAGAGAAAATTTCCTACAATTTATGTTACAAGCTTTGTTTTCCTAAAATAAGTCAGATATACCTACCCCAAACTTTGCAAATTTTCTGGATGGTATAATTTTAAGAAATAAACGCGCCTCATTTGACTAATGGAAGAAAAAAAGCATTGCTCTTGCACATCCTATTATTGCTGCAGCAAGGCCGAAATATCGTCGATACAGATGGGAATAGGTAGCAGTATTTTTATTTCAAAAATATTATTATGGATCTTGACGATTGATAGATACTTTATCATCTCTCGCATTTTGCTCTTCGTACACCGAAGCAATGTGTTCGAAGTTTGCATGCATGCATGCCAGTTAGCGAGACACTGCAATCCGAAGATATAACATACCTGCACACTTTTATATTGTTCTTTACTAGTATAAGAATCTAAGAAGATGGGCACAACACTTTTGATGGGATACCACGAAAAAAAAACGCGCCGCTTTCTCTACCTCATGGTGGTGTGGAAATTAGTATTTCTGCCGAAACGTGTGGGGTACTACACCGTACGCCGTAACCATTGATTTTAGGAGAAAAAAGGTTGACATAAATTGTAGGAAATTATCTCTACAATTATTTTAATAATAAAAAAAAAATATTGCCATTCACAAAACTAGCCGATAGATATGTTTTCCTGTAAAATGCGTTATTAAAAAACTGCTTTTGGGCCCCATTTTTCCAATATGGCGCCGCGAGCGGCAAAGATACGAGGTGGCAAAGTTAGGATTCGGAAAGAGCACGTCAAAATCTATAAAATTGCCTATTTACAATCTCCCGGAAAACTTTAGAAGTAAAAATACCAAATAACTGTACTAAATGTAGGACAGTATGAACATGAAGATCCTCCCCTTTTCAACAATAAACGAAAAAAAACTTTTCTTTGTAAATTACACAATAGATCAAAAGACAAACACATTAAATCTGGGGTCCCTCAAGGATCACACCTGGGTCCGATCCTCTTCAATCTCTTTGTAAATGACGTAACACTATGTTTTCAAAATTCAACTCCTTTTCTATACGCCAATGACCTAAAAATCGCCCGAGAAGTCCACTGCACAGAAGATTCAGTACATTTACAGAATGACCTTAACAGACTCACTGCCTGGTGTCACACTAACGGAATGCAACTCAATGCAAAGAAATGTTACCAAATGAAATTCACACGCAAACACCAAATAATACCCATGAATTACAAAATAGATAACTCAGAATTAAAAGACCTAGAAACTGTAAGAGATTTAGGAGTAATTTTTGATAGGAAATTAACGTTTGTTCCTCAAATAGACAACGTTGTAAAAAAAGCTAATAGAATGTTAGGTTTCGTGATTAGAAATGTAAAAATGTTTAAAAAACAAAAAACAAAAATTATGCTCTATAACTGTCTGGTACGCAGTGTTCTAGAATATGGAAGTGTGGTATGGCGACCACATTATGCGAATCACATGATGCGAATAGAAAGAATTCAGAAAAGATTTCTTTGGCATCTGTCATACTCATTAGGAATTGCAAAGAAAATAAAATCTTACAATAATAGACTCAATCACTTCAAAATAATGACTCTGCAAAATCGATACAATATGTTAGATGTCACATTCGCACATAGAATACTAAATAATAAAATTGACTGCCCCCCACTTCTAACAAAATTTAAATTTAGAGTTCCTAAAAACTATCCCCGCAAACGTCTCACACTTTTCACTCCTCCTTTACGTAACACAGTACTTGGCGCTAATTCAACTATTCCTAGAATATGTAAGCTTTTAAACCACTACAGTGATATCATTGATATTTTTTCGGACAATATAAATAAAATAAAAAAGTTATTACGGACTAATTGAACACCAAAACATAGTTAGACGATGTTATATTTTTAGTTTGTATAATTTTGCATGCAGTGATTACTTATAATTGGCTTGTATACTTATCTTTAAGTTAGTGGTAAGCACTTTGTAAATGTTGTAGTATACAAGTTGTTAGTAATCCTAAATAAATAAAAAAAAAAAATTATGTTGACTGTCTTTAACGAAAAGTTCTTTAAAATTACTGTGTAGAGTTCCATTGAAATACCTAATTAAGAGGGCGGCAAAACGTTCTGGGATACATATCTACTCATCACTGGGTTCATGATGAGTAGATATGTAGGTACTAAGCAGTGTTGCCACTAGTGAATGGAGAATTAGAACGCCGGGATGTCTGAAAAGGAACGAAATTCGGGGTAAAGGAACGCAAATAAAAATAGTCCAGTTATTACATCCAAAAAACCGACCCTACCCGTGAATAATCAGTTTTCGTAGGTCCTTCGGGGGGGTCACTGGGAGATAAATTCAAAAAGTAGACTGAATCAGGCACCTGTGTATATTCGAAAAACGGTTTTTCTTGAATAACTTGGCCATTTTTATTTTACAGTAAAACTGTGAATACAAAATCATCCTTTACAAGTTTGGTCTTACAATTTTTCTTCTAGGATCGATATTTTGGAAATTAAACCTGAAAAGCGCGACAAATTCAAAATATTATCATTATCTTCTACGTTCCACGTTTTACGGCATGAATGAAGAGAAACAAAGTTGTAGAGAATCAAATTCTGAACAATTTTGGTTCCCATCTTTTTTTACCCCAAAATCGATATTTTGGTCGAGTTATTCTCGAAAAATTGTTTTTTTGGAATAAAATCATTCTTCTAATATTACAGGAGCCTGATTCAATATTCTTTTTTTTTTACATTCTCCGAGCACGAGTCGAAACACGAAACTTCAAACGCCATTTTCTCGAAATCAATTATTTTCGCTTGAGGTCCCTTTTTGGTCAACCACTCACTAGTTATAAGGGGATGGACCCAGTATTTCGCACACCGTAAGCGTTGAGTTCGCGGTAAATCCGCGGAGAACTTCTTATTCGCGGAGCGTACTTTTTTTCTCCGCCACGGAGAAAAGTCCGTCGTCTGCGCAGGCCATTATGGCCTACACATGAATATTTTGTTCGTTGTGACGACAGCCTTTAGCAACATGTCACAAACTTAAGACGTGAAATACATGATTTTTCACACGTCACAAAAATCAGGTACCTAAATCGTCACAAAAATTCCCAATTCTGGACACACTCGACCAGAATCAAGTACAATTTGTGATGTTGCAATATATAAACTTTTATTACTTCCGGTATGCGGCAATGACTTTGGCTTTGGCAATAGGCTATTTGACAGATTTCTGAAAACCATCTCATATTTTCTGTTGATGTTCATGGAGTCCTCATAAAGTGGTCATTTTAAATTCTTTCGCGTTTTTCTTCTAGAAAAAGGCAAACGAAAATTTACTTTAGAAATAAGCCGCCAAAACGCTATCTTGGGCAATATGGGTCGCACAGGAATTATGACGTCACTTCCCAGAAAACCAACCAATGAACGTAAGAAAGAATGAATGACAGACGCCATGTGACGTCATTATAGAATCGGCCAATCCAGGCCGTTTTTGATACAATCTTGTGTTTTTTTACAAATAATAATTGTTTTTTTTAGTTAAAATGCCTTAAAGCGGTTTTAAGAATCATAGCTAATATGAATACGTATAAATAATACTGCTTTTTTCACACTGTCAAAGAGCCTATACAACGATTTGCGGAATTTAGTGACCTTCGTGTACGTGTAAGGGCGCTGCAGGTTGTTGTATATTTGTCTCTTGGTGAACTGGTAATGCTATATCATTTCGAGTTCATTGCCAGTTACGATTAAATAAGAACTGCGTATCATCAAATGCGCCCTGAAAAAATCAACAAAGATAATGTTTCTTTCGATAGGCAAACTTTTACCCCTACAAAAGTTGCGTGCTTGGCGGGACATGTGTTGTGAATAATGAGCCGTTTTCAGAAGAACTAAAAAAAAATATTACGGCTGTCAAAGGAATGCAATTTTGGACCTCAGCCCAATAGCCATGTGTGATACATCATAAAATAGGTCTCAGCGAGCTGAACAAAAGTTACTATGACGCCAACAGCCAAATGTGTGTCCTTTCGGAGTTATATTGTATTGAAAAAAAACTAACATTTTCAATAAAATATACCACCATGAGAGATTTGCTAACTACATATTTTAGAAGAATTCAGTCATTTATGCATGACCTTGCATCCTGACGTCAGGATGGCAGGTCAAAGTCCGTAGCATATTAACTATGTGGAATTACTGATTCCTTTGTAGCTCATGAATTGCTTACCAATTGCTTACTTAACAGTTTGTAAATTAAGATCGTGTAGCTATCAAGGAAATAAAAATATCATATAAGTTAGTTATTAGCGTACTGAAAGCCCTCAGCGCCTGTTAAAACCCTAACGGCCTGGCCAAGGGACAAGGGACAACTCGGACCGCGCTCTACTCGTCTTAGTTGACTTTGATGCGATAACAAAATCGAAATGGCGTCTTCGCAAGAAATTCCTGTGCCGCGTAGAAGAAAGTGGTCAAAAAGAGATAATTTGCAGTTTGTGGAGCTTTACGAAAGTGAAGAAGTATTGTGGAATGTGTGTTTGGCATCATATAAAAATAAAGACGCCAGACAAGCCGCGCTGGAGCGGATACGGAGAAAATTGAATGTGGAAAGCAGTATAACCGAAGTAAATGCTAAAATAAACAATATTCGGAGCACTTTGCTCAAGAAAAGGCCAAAATAAATAAGTCTTATTTTTTTCTTCTTTTTTTATCCAGCTGCTGTTGCAGCTCGACGATAAGCATATCTGCCACAACTTCTATGCCTTTCAGCAGTAAATCGGTCATTTCAAAGCCACTTCAAAGTTTTTCAAGTTTTCAGAAAGTTTTTCTTGACAGTAGCCGCTGACCACAGACACCAAAGCACATTAAAAAATGAATAAAAATCCATGTCCACTAAAATGTGTGTAAACTACCATCCGAGTGGGTTAAACTTTTAATTGACTAAGAAGACGCGCTCGGTCCGAGTCCACTAAGACCGTGAAAACGCGGCTTAGACGCCCCGCCGGTCGCGCCGCGTGATTTTTCGCGCGGGCGAATTGTCCCGTGGCCAGGCCGTAATAAGAGCAAAAATGTATTATCTTGTAACTTGTGTTTACATATCGAAAGGCTCTGCTGCTTTTTACTTATGCAACTTCAATACAACTTTGATTTTAAATATAAAAATTAGATAATCATCAACCCATTATGTCCCCACCGAGGGGCAGGGGTCTCTTCCCTGAGGAAGGTATAGACCATACTCCACCTCAGGGGCAGGGTCCGGATTGGTGGAGGCTTGTAAGACTAGTGGCTGGTCTTACTGTCAGAAGTTTTTAAGCCGCTCTAAGGCCTCTGACTTGGCTTAACGACTGCCATCTATCGACGGTAGCCGGCACCAACTGCTTAACGTGCCTTGCGTTGCGAAGCACGGAACTGCTCAGAAAAATGCCACTAGCGTTAGTCATAGACGGTGACCCATCCATGGACTGAACGCGCCGTATGTTGCTTAACCGTAGTGATCGTTTAAGATCACTCAGGCAGCCCAGGCTTCGAGCAGAGAGAGCTTTCGAGCTTTCTACTTCTTACATAGAAGTAGAAAGAAATTGTATGAATTGTATGAAGAAAAACAATCAAATCAGGATCCGAGTTTTAAAGAATATGTAAAAAAATATTCTAAAACCTTTAAAAAAACCTGCTCTATAGCTAAAGCTCTCAGTATAAGTAAAAAAATAGAAGCGTCATCGAATAAAATAAAAACGGTTTGGCAAATAATTAACAAGGAGACAGGCAAAACTAAACCTAGGGATCAAAATTTTGTACTAAGGGTAGATGGGAAAGTAGTTGACACAAGTGAGGATATCGCAAAAATATTCGAAAATTTCTTTACAAACATCCCTCTCAATATAACAGCGTGTTTAAATTCTTCCCCAGAGTCAGCAGAATCCTTGATGTTAGAAAATATAAAACCGTGCACAATAGCATTTCAATTCTCCCACGTTAGCCCCCAAACCATTTTGAAAGCATTTAAACAAATAAATATAAAGAAAACCGAAGATCTCTGGGGACTATCAGTTAAATTGATATCCACGGTAATTCATATCATGGCACCACACCTTGCTATAATTTTTAATAAATGTATTGATCAGGGGACGTTCCCTGATCTATTAAAGTTTAGTAAAATTGTTCCTTTATTTAAGTCAGGTGACAGTGATGATCCGAACAATTTTAGACCCGTAGCAATACTTCCAGTATTTAGTAAAGTATTTGAAAAAATCATTTTACACCAATTGCTGACACACTTCACATTAAATAAACTCTTCCATAAAAAACAATTCGGTTTCACTAAGGGTCGTTCAACGACAGACGCAGGTGTGGCGTTGATGAATCACATCTTTGATGCGTGGGAGGAGGCGCAGGATGCCATCGGGGTTTTCTGTGACCTATCCAAAGCTTTTGATTGCGTAGACCACAAAACCCTCCTTCGTAAGATGATTAGATACGGTCTCAGTAATAAATCTTTAGAACTTCTTAGATCGTATTTAGCTAATAGACTGCAGAAAGTTGATATTAATGGAGTTAAGTCACCCGGATCCGATGTTAAAATAGGAATTCCTCAGAGTTCAATTTTAGGGCCGTTCCTTTTCTTAGTGTATGTTAATGATCTGCCGTACCTAGTTGAGAAATTGTCACAAATAGTATTGTTTGCAGATGACACTTCTCTAATTTTTAAAATCAAGAGAGGTCAATCTAATTTAGACGATGTAAACAATGCTCTTTCTAAAATTCTGAACTGGTTTAACGTAAACAATCTTATGTTAAATGCCAAAAAAACAAAATGTATTAAGTTTTCATTGCCCAATGTCAAAAAAGTGGACACAAGTTTAACAATAGCTGGTGACAGACTAGATTTAGTTGAGACAACGGTGTTTTTAGGCATTACAATAGACTCAAAACTACAATGGGATCAACACATAGAAAAGTTAGCGGGTAGGTTGAGTTCAGCTGCATTTGCAGTTAGAAAAATTAGACAACTAACAGATGTAGAAACTGCGAGGCTAGTTTATTTCAGTTATTTCCACAGCATTATGTCATATGGTCTGCTACTATGGGGGCGGGCGGCAAATATAGAAACAATTTTTATTCTCCAAAAAAGGGCTATTAGAGGTATTTACAATTTACCTGCCAGACACTCACTACGTGAGTTTTTTAAGGAAATAGGAATTCTTACGCTAGCTTGCCAATATATATTCGATAACATAATGTATGTACGTAAAAACATAACAACATTTAAGCTAAACAGGGATATACATAACGTTAACACCAGAAATCGAAACAAAATTGCCTCATCTAGATTCAGATTAGCCAAGGTAAATACATCATTTGTAGGATATAGTGTACGTTTTTATAACAAAATTCCTGAAAGTATTCTATCCCTGCCAGGAAATAAATTTAAATTTCTTATTAAAACTGCGCTGTGTAAAAAGGCATACTACAGAATAGATGACTTTATAGATGATAAAAACCCTTGGCAGTAAACCAATTCCACAACGAGCTAGTTATTGGTATTCTAATAATATATAGGGTTTAATAAATTTCATACATATGTACAGACGCTATGATTGCATATCAAAACTATGCTATTATTATCTAATAGATAACTGACAAGAACTTTATCACACAAGTTTGCCAAAGGCCATGCGAATGGTGGCGCGGTGGCCGGGTCGCCTATCTCCCTCTAATATGGTTGAGACTGGTGATGGCTGACCTCTGCGTTACGCTCGTGAACGGGTGCCGTCCGTGTGTCTGGCCGCAGCATTGGTGTTTTATTACCTTTTAAGAATATTAAATGATGTTTGACTTTGCAAGTATTGATTGCACTCATGGATCTTGAGATTCTTGGTATACGAACACTCATACCTAATTTGTATTAGCTTTAAGTTGATTTGAGAAAAGATGGTCAGAGTGGAGTTTTTTTTCGCTGCCTTTTTCTCCACTACAGACGGCCCTAAGGCAGCGGCTAACATTATACATAACTGTATGTACATTGACATTCAACAAGCAGAATGTAAATTCTTTACGTTGAAATAAAAAAAAAATTTGTATTTGTATTTGTATTTCGAGCGAGTCAAAAAAGTAGATACTGCTTGCTTAAACGAAAAATAAAAGCAACGAGCAGCAGAGCCTTCCGATATGTAAACACAAGTTACAAGATAATAAATGTTTGCTCTTAGAGTTTTTACAGGCGCTGGGTGCTTTCAGTACGCTACTAAGTAACTTAAAGGATAATTTTATTTCCTTGATAGCTAAAGTCCGTTCGCTTAGATAGTGTCGGTACACACGAAGGCAATCTTGGTTTTAGTAAAAAAAAGTTTATTTCAATAATACAACTTAGACGGCAAAAAATTATTTAAATAGAAAAAAAAAAACATGATACACAATATTACAGACTACTCTTCATAACTCGAAGTATCCTCAGAATATTCATCTCCACCGGTATTTAGAATAGGTACATACCTACGTAACTGATGCAGGATCGTGTCGTTATAAATCTATTCTAAAATACTGATTGATTTACTTCTTTAATTGCGTGATCTATCTACATAATAGTACAATGAGACGAGCTGCGTGCCAAATTCACTGGCGTGTTTGCGCCGCGTCGGCTTCCTTTAATTTCTTTAGTGAAAAGGCGCCACGTGCCGAGGCGGTAAATATCAAAGTGACACTACGATAGCGAACAGACTTTACACGATCTTAGTGTACGAACTGTTAAGTAAGCAATTGGTAAGCAATCTAAGAGCTACAAAAGAATCAGTAATTCCACAAAGTTATTATGCTACGGACTTTGACCTGCCATCCTGACGTCAGAATGGACGGTCATCCATAAATTAATGTCAGAATTCTTCTAAAATATGTAGTAAGCAAATCTCTCATGGTGGTGTAAGCAAATATAAGCAATGAGCCGTTTTCAGAAGAACTAAAAAAAAAATACGGCTGTCAAAGGAATGCAATTTTGGGTTCAGCCCAATAGCCATGTGTGATACATCATAAAATAGGTCTCCGCGAGCTGAACAAAAGTTACTATGACGCCAACAGCCAAATGTTTGTCCTTTCGGAGTTTATTGAAAAAAAACTAACTTACTTTTAATTCTAAATACAAGTATATTACCTTTTTTATGTACAATTAAGTGTTATCTATCTATATTTGGTAAAAGCTATTTTACCAAACTGGCCACCCTAATTCAATCTCAGATTGCTCGGGGATTCCCGGCTTATTCTGTTTTTTACACATAAAATAACACTTACATACAGGCACACACATTGCTTCTGGCCCCTCACTAGGATACCCTGTGTCGTGGGAACAGAAACAGCGACGTCACAAACATGTAAACATCCAAGACCTGGGTTTTTTTTTTTACTGTCCCCATCCGGGATTCGAACCCGGTGTAAGCAAGCTGAGATTCCCGTTTTTTTGGTTAATAAGAGCACGATTTTGGGTCTTTTTAGAAATTTTGTGACATTTAAGCTACCTATCATTAAACCACATCGTCGGATTAGCAATATACCCGTTCTGTGTTGACTTGCATATTTTCAGATAAGAAAATTTGCTTCGCCGTGAAACGGGGAATACCTAGTTAATACTTAAAACAATTAGCCGTGCTTAAATTTGTCATGATATAGCACATCAGCAATTTATCTCTACCGCGGTTGAAGCATGTTTGGCGTATAAGCAATGTTATCGGAATAACAAAATTATGTGATTTTGATATAAGCAATTTTGCCTCCAGTAGAGTATTGTTGAAGTGGCGCACGAGCAACTTTACTCCGCTGTACATTTCGAATAAATTCATCTTAAGAAATTTTGCTTGTATCAACATTTTTCATAGCTTGGTCATTTACGTGTTTTCCTTACTAGAAAATATACAGCAAACTGCGCTTAAGCTGTATATGGTGGGATATTGCGTCAGACACCGAGAGTGTAAATAGGAATGGCCGCGCGCGGGCGCATCAGTCCACAGAGTACATTCTCTTATAGTCATCAGTCTCCCTGTGTGGCTTCTAGCCACCTGGCGACAACGCACAGTGGTCCCATCTTGAAAATCCGTGGACTTAGGGTCGAAAGTCAGAATTCCGGTCTGATTTTTTTATGTGTTGGACAGTTATACGCCTAGCAATAGTTGTGGGGAAAACTTTTTTGAGAAATTGACCTTTTATTTTTTTTCTTTTTTTCTTTCAACTTGTTTAGCCTATGACTTTAATATTACAATAGTATAAGTCATGGCCAACCCAGAAAAAATATAATCTACAGCCGTCACTTGCCGCCGCGCGAGATTTCGATCGCGAAACATAGCTAATTTTTTTCATACATTTTACTAAGAATGTACCATCATGCTCGACATTTCAGTTGTCTGTGTGTCGCTGCAATATTATTTCCTCAAAAAAAGTTCAAGGTAAACTTTTAGCATTTTTTTTATTATTTAAAGGTCATTTGTTTTTTGTCCAGCTGTAACAATAACATTACGAAAATGTTTAATAACTTTTAGGTCAGCACCCCAAACAGTTACTACAACTTATCTACCACTTTAAGTATCGATCTGAAGTTTTTGGGTAAATAAGTTAGTGCACAAACAAATGAGTCATCTACGATACCAAGCTTCCGTTGTTCACTGTGCTCTGATTGCTTCTGTCGCACACTGCTGACGACTAATTCTTATTCTTATTTAATCAGAGCCCAGTATCGCGGATAGTACTTATGTGATTCTGGGCTCTGATTGGTTTACATGACAACTAATTAGGGTTTTATTTTTAAATCATGTCGAAATTTGTTTCATTCTGCTCCCGACGCTTGACTGCAAAAGTTTTAGATATTTTTATTTTGAAGTGAAGTTAGTGTGTCAAGGAAGTGCTATGGCTGGATTTTACACATAAATATCGACCTGTATCAAAAACTTCGCGATAGTGGTGGCAATTTGAACAATTTTCAGTATTTATACAAAGTTATAGTTTCTGAAATACCAGTCGAAATATCCCAATAAGACCAAGCTAAAATCATTGAATTCTTCCGACTTTTCACGACAAGTCTATTTAAAAAGTGGAATGAAACAAACAGATGTCAGAAAAAATTTCTGTACCGTGAAGTGAACCGCACGTGGTTAGAGACAAGCATCACGTGGCTAACTCGTGACTCTGTAGATTTGAAGATGATGATGGAAACTTCAGCAGAGCCATTGGAACTTCCAGATCTAACGCTGACAAAAAGTCTAATTCCATCCATCTACACTGCGGAAGCAGGAGCATCTACAAAACCACAAAATATGGATGGATTTTAAAGTGTTGAGTGAGAAACAGAAAAAAAGGCGCTCTGACCCTCTTGTGACGGCAGAAGAGTTGCAATACATGTTCACATCAAAGTTAAAAAAAAAGGCAAACTTGCACTAGCTAAGATTGTGGACCATCTAAGCAACAATCCTGAATCAGAATCAGAATCAGAATCAGAATGAATCAAAGAATCAGAATTTGAATCAGAATCAGAATCAAGAATTTATTTCAACGTAAAGAATTTACATTCTGCTTGTTGAATGTCAATGTACATACAGTTATGTATAACGTTAGGCGCTGCCTTGGGGCCGTCTGTAGTGGAGAAAAAGGCAGCGAAAAAAAAACTCCACTCTGACCATCTTTTCTCAAATCACCTTAAAGCTAATACAAATAAAACATACAAAATAATATCTTGGATGTGTTGAACACTAGACACATTTATCCTCTGATTTAATTTAATATTAAACTACTATTTAATGCCATATGTCCTTGTCTTCTAAATAATCGTTGATTTTATAATAAGCTTTTTTGCAAAGAGTGTGCTTAACACAATTCTTAAATCGCGATGGGGGTAACTCTAATATATCTTGGGGTATCTTGTTGTAGAACCTTATACAGTGCCCCATAAAGGAAGTATTAACTTTTGCAAGTCTAAATCGTGGAAATGACAATTTATGTTTATTCCTAGTATTAACGTTATGATGGCTACCAAGAGTTTCGAAGTCCTTAATATTTTTCCGAACGTACATAATATTTTCATAAATGTATTGGCTTGCAACTGTTAAGATGTTAGTTTCTTTGAAAAAATCTCTTAGCGAGTCCCTACTACCTAGCTTGTAAATAAATCGGATCGCTCTCTTCTGCAAGATGAAGATAGTCTCAATGTCTGCTGCCCGGCCCCATAGTATTATACCATAGGACATAATACTATGGAAGTAACTAAAATAAACAAGCCTAGCAGTTGCAACGTCAGTAAGTTCTCGGATTCTTTTCACGGCATATGCTGCGGAGCTTAGTCTATGTGCCAATTTTATAATATGTGGACCCCATTGTAGTTTGGCATCGATTGTGATGCCCAAAAATACAGTATCTTCAACAAATTCTAGTTTATTATTTTCAATTACAATGTTCTTTTCAACTAATTTTACGTTAGGTAGGGTAAATTTCATACATTTTGTCTTTTTTGAATTTAACAATAGATTATTTACTGTAAACCAATCTAGAACGTGCGAGAGAGCATTATTTGCTTCGGCAAGATTATTTTCCTGTCTCTTTATTTTAAAAACAAGTGACGTGTCATCAGCATATAACACTATCTCACACATTTTTTGTACCAAAAACGGTAAATCATTTACATAGACTAGGAAACGGAACGGCCCTAAGATAGATCTCTGCGGGACTCCCATTTTTACAAGTGAGCCTGACGATTTAATACGATTTATTTCTGCTTTTTGAACCCTTCCTTCTAAATATGATTTTAAAAGATCTAGACTTAATTTTTTTATTCCATAGTGTTTTAACTTTGAGAGTAATGTTTTGTGGTCTACACAATCGATTGCCTTTGACAGATCACAAAATACTCCTATCGCATCATTATGATCCTCCCACGCACTGAAAATATGTTTAACTAACATGACTCCAGCGTCTGTTGTATTCCGCCCTTTAATGAAACCGAACTGCTGACTATGGAGGAGTTCGTAATTATTGAAATGAGTAAGTAATTGATCTAAGATAATTCTTTCAAATATTTTACTTAATACTGGTAGGACTGAAACGGGTCTAAAATTTGTTGGATCTTGTTTATCACCGCTTTTAAATAAGGGTACTAACCTACTATATTTCATGAGGTCTGGAAATACTCCTTCATCTACGCATTTATTGAAAATCTGTGCTAACGGCAAAGCTAGGATATTTATCACTGAACTAACTATTGTTACTGACATACCCCATAAGTCCTCGGTTTTTTTAAGATTTAATAATTTAAAATTCTTAACAATGTCATGGGGCTCAATGTAACTGATGCTGATGCTGTAGATGTAGTGACCTAGCTTCTATTCGATAAGGAGAACACTGCAATAGTCAAGGATTCAGAAGATAAATCTATGTTTCTTTTCGACATCAACGCTAAAATCAGAGAGCTCATTAATAGGAGCTCATCAATGAACCCCCTTAGCTATTATGACATTACATAATAGCTAAGGGGGTTCATTTCGTGCAGCAATGTACGACTTATCGTATAAAAATCCTCTCATTGCCGACTTACCTCCACAATGGCTTTGTTTCTATATAAGAAGACGGTCATCGATTCATGAACGTGAATCGATTCATGAATGAAAGTTTGATTTCGCCATACCTATTCACAGTGTCTAATCTGAGCAGCTTGGATGCAGATTCAATAATGCTACTGCAATACTTTGTATAATATAAATACAATAGCAGAGAACACACAACATAATTTGCGCAAGCAAGGTAGTCAACGGAAGCATAGTAATAGATAGGTCATCTAAATTAATTTCAATCCGTTGTCATATTCAGTACCAGCAATATAAGCGAAGAGCTATTGTCCCCGATACTGGGCTCTGATTGGTCGTCAGCAGTCTGCGATAGCAGTTATGACGACCGATCAGAGCACAGTGATCAACGGAAGCTTACTTTCGTAGTTGACTCATTTATTCGCGCACTAACAGCATTAGCGTTACCCAGAAACTTCAGGTAGATACTTAAAGTGGTAGATAAGTGGTAATTGGTACATTTTGGGGTGCTGACCTAAAAGTTATTAAACATTTTCGTAATCTTATGGTTAAAGCTGGACAAAAAACAAATTACCTTTAAATAATAAAAAAATGCTAATAGTTTACCTTTAACTTTTTTTGAGGAAATAATATTGTCATTTGGTTTTTAATTGAGACAGCGACACACAGACAACTGAAATGTCGAGCATGATGGTACATTCTTAGTAAAATGTATGAAAAAAATTAGCTATGTTTCGCGATCGAAATCTCGCGCGGCGGCAAGTGACGGCTGTAGATTATATTTTTTCTGGGTTGGCCATGACTTATACTATTGTAATATTAAAGTCATAGGCTAAACAAGTTGAAACAAAAAAATAAAAGGTTAATTTCTCCATACAAAAAAAACTTGATTATTTTTTTTCTGGTAAAAAATCAATTTCTCAAAAAAGTTTTCCCCACAACTCTTGCTAGGCGTATAACTGACCACCACATATAAAAAAATCAGACCGGAATTCTGACTTTCGACCCTAAGTCCACGGATTTTCAAGATGGGACCACTGTGCAACGGTTGGAACTAATTATGCCCTAGACACACGCATGGCTATAGCTACTATCTCTATAGGCTGCTGTACTGAGAATTCAATTTCTCTTCTTTTAATTATTTAATTTGTGAATTGTATTTTCGTTTATTCAATTCACAAATTAAATAATAAGAATAATTAGATCTATAGCTTTCAATAGAGGAAAGTATAGCTAGGGGTTTAAATAAAATATACTTATAACGTTTTTTTCATTTTAATTCTCTTTTTGAAATAATCCGATGCTTCGAGTTTCATTGAATCTCCGTCTCCACCAACCAACATTTGAGAATTGTCTACTCCCATCCATGGTAAATCTTCTACCCATTTTTTTTTTGTTATTTCTCGAAACTGCATCAATGTAAATAGAGCTGCCATGGTGGTAAATTTTTTTAGATAGTTATTAAATGTCACATTTCCTGACAACTTCAGGGCTTTTTTTAGACGTGTCGCATAGCTGTCCTTTTTGGTTTGGAGTTTGTTAATCATTTTTGACAGGTCTGCTTTGGTTTTCTTAGTTTCTGGAAAAAAAAACTTTATTTAATGTCCTCCCTGTTAAAATTGTCCGACCTACTAGTCTCAAGGTTATGCTTTCGCAAGGTTAGGCTGTTGGTCTTACCGACTGACCGCCGCTCGGTTCTTGGCCGAGACTAGAATTTTTATAAATTTAGACGATAATGGGTTTTCCTAGCTACCTGGCTAGGAAAACCCGTTAATCTATATTGTGCTAAGTATACTATGTGGTTATACCTTTTGTGTTTCTCTTAATTGTTTGGTTTTGTGGCAAACATTTTGCAGTCATTGGTGCACCACGAAGAACTTCACCTGAAAAAAAAAAGAAAAGTGTGCTAAAAGATTGAATTCTTAAACCAATGCAAAAATTTCTCTTTATCAAAAACCAAATTTCACAACTATGGCAGTCAGCTACTAAGTGCACAAAGAGGTATTGCTACAGAACACAGTCAGGTTTTTGTTTTTACATCCATATTTTTAGAGGGATTAGGTCGACAAGCAAAGAAATTTGTCTGGCTATTATGATTTGAAGAAGTAACATGTAAATGCTAGCAATGCCGAATATGTTGTCTGTTTGTTATTTTGAAGAGGTTGCATCCTGATACCATGAAAACAACATAATATAGCAGGAAATTTTGCTGTGGGTATACAACAAACACAATAATATGTATTTTTATTGCACTTTACCTGTGGATGTAGAAGGTTCAGAAATATTTCCCATTTGATTGGTGATGTCAGCAAGTGGTGTTTTCACGCAGGGTGAACCTGTAACATTGAGTTGACAGTACATATTATGCCCTCTACAAAAGTGACATTTAAAATATAGAATGAGGCGATTAAGGCAGCCAAAAATTACAACTGCACATACTTTTCTTCGTCTTAGGAGGTGTTCATCAATTCTGTTTTAGGAACTAACAACAACAAATCATTTGTGACACAACCACATACTGCATAGGAATGAATGATACCATCATGAACCGTGATAGTTGGACAGTTGGAATTTTCATAGATGATTTATTTCTGTCGACGCTATAACAACAAATACTGAAAAACAGAATAAAATAAATATTTAAAGGGCTCTCATTCAACAAACATGATTTTTTGTTCAATATTGATAATGGCAACAGGTAGACACTTGAAATATTCAAATATTGTACAGATATCATTTCTGGACTGTTTTGGAAACAGTTACTACTTGATAAACCAGCTTTGCACTTACCTTTTGATGTTGATGGTTTATTAAAAGTCGGACTATTGCTTTTTGGGTTGGTGGCATCAGCTTTTCCATCACTAGTTCTTGTCCTTTTACGGGATAGATCTGTCAAAAAAAAATGTCATAATTTTGAAATTCTGGCTCAATTCATTTGGAACTATCGGTTTAAATATAATACTGCATATCAGTGGTAGCCTAGTAGTAAAACTTTGAAGAGGTTGTGGGTGCCAATCCAGTCACATACTTTGATTTTCCAATCTGCATAGTTATTTAATTATTACTACAAAATATTATTACCTGATAATTGTAAATTAGGAACTGCATCTATGCTTAATCTTGAGCCCCATGTTTTGAATTTTTCAGAAAAAGTGTTTATGGCACACTCGTGCATTTCGGTAAACCAGCTGATTATCCATAGTTAATATGTTCCCTCCAATCGAATAGAGCCAGGAACGAAATCTAGCTGGATCTTTAGAAGGATTTGGGAAAGTATGCAGTGGTACGTGGTCGCTACCTAAAAAAAAAAAAGACTAGTACTAAATTATCATTTAAGTACAAACTATCCGTAGCGAAGAACTATTTCGGTAAACTTACGTGTTGTCACACAATCACGAACACAACACTTCCTCTAAGATGCCATGGTAAGAAATCGAAGTCCAAAAACGTGTGCCAAGTCAATGTGTACAGCGGGTCCAGAGTCAGGTGGTTTGCGAGGGTCAACGTATTCGGCAGTGTTCGGTGTCCAAAAAGGAAGCAGATGATTGATAGAAAATCAGGGGAAATTACAAAAACAAGCAACGGTTACGATCGCAAAATGCAAACAGAAAGATGAAACTGGCTATTGACAAACGCGTTCCGTTCACAGAACACGCTTACTGAATCCTTTCTAACAAAATTAATTAATCAGCACACAATATGTACCCCTGAATCATTTTTGCTACACGTATAAAATAATTATACTATGAAATCATACTTATTTTTTAATCATAAGCTTATTAAATTAAAGGACTTTAATGGTAGTTATTAACTTTTGCGTAAACAGAAAATGTCCGTCCGCCATTAGAAAATAAGTGTTGCCATTACATAAAATTTATATCTGAAAAATTATTGAGTTTTGCAACAAGTGACGCCATCTATAGGTCTCGAACAGAACTAATTATGTTATAGTCTTGTCCTTAGAAAAAGCATTATTGGGACTGAAATGACCGTGCATCAGTCCACCATCAGTCACTCTCTTGCTAACGACGGGACTGCTACGCAGTGTCGATGCTTGAAAGCGCGCCGAAAGTTCGTACCTACGGGAGTAACCACGTCGAGGTAGCAAAATTTTGACACCAAGCAACTCCTAAACTCCTTCCAGTCCGGATTTTGACCGTCTCATAGCACATCTATTTACTGTTAAAATTACTTACAATTTCCGCTACGCTAGGGACTAACGTCAGCTCACTACCTTACTAGATTTCAGCAGTGCATTTAATTGCGTTGACTACGAAATCCTCCTTGCCATCCCCCGATCCCTCAACATATCGGAGTCAGCCAGGGTCGCCAGCAGCGCATTCATGCGGACGACGTTCTGTCCGATTGGTGCGACGTCACTGCTGGTGTTCCGCAGGAGGAGTTCTCTCCCCGCTACTTTTTTCTGTATATGAAGACAGTCTTGTCAAAGTATTTAACTTCAGTTCCTATCACCTATACCCAGACGATCTTCAGCTTTACTTGCCGTTCAAGAAGGATCTCCTTTCTGTCGCAGTCCAAAAAATGAGCACCGACGTGATTGCAATTACTACTTGGACTGAACAATATGACCTGCTAGTGAACCCGAGTAAGACGCAGGTTATGATTGTTGGAAGCAAAGCTCTACTGTCTAAGTTCGGCAGGGATTCCGTACCTACCTCCAGTATGTTACAATGGATTTCCATAACCATATTGCAAGAAAGTGAAAAATTTGGTTTGTTTCCATCCAAGACAACCTGTCGTGGGAAAAGCATGTCAGATATGAAAGATCTTCCTATCTTTTCATCCATGCACTTGCTTAAAAACGTATGCAGAAGTTTCTGCCGTACTCCGCCAAAGTGACGTTGGTCAAGTCCTTGCTTTTCCCCGTCATTGACTATGCAGATGTGTGTTACCCCGGCCTCACTGAGGAGCTACTTGATAAACTTGATCGCCTTCTTAGCGTTTGTATTCGTTACATTTTGGGCTTCCGTAAATATGTTCACGTGGCACAATTTCGCACTCAGCTTTCTTGGTTAAACATCCGCTCTCGCAGGAATGCCCACATTGCGTCAGGGGCGTCATTATTCAGGGCGGAGGGGTCATGTAGCATTCTATAAAGAAGTTTCTATGGTATCCTACATGACCTCTCTGTCCTGTCCCTCAGTATCTTCGCCTCTCGTGGCGCGCATGGTCACCTTCACGCCCTTGCCTAGACTTGCTTCTCGAAACCCCCTTGCATTGTACGGCAGGCTATTCGGATTCCTTTACTGTGACAGCTGTGCGCCTGAAGAACGCTCTACCACTGTACATACGCTAGGCCCCGTCGGCCGAAGTGTTCATTAGATGTCAATAGTGCGATCCATGAGCATTACTGCCGCAACATATGCCGTGAAAAGAATTAGAGAACTTACTGACGTTGCAACTGCTAGACTAGTTTATTTTAGTTACTTCCATAGTATTATGTCCTATGATATACTACTTTGGGGCCGGGCAGCAGACATTGAGACTATCTTCATCTTGCAGAAGAGAGCATTCCGATTTCTTTACAAATTAAGTAGTAAGGACTCGCTAAGAGATTTTTTCAAAGAAACTAACATCCTAACAGTTGCAAGCCAATACATACATGAAAATAATGTACGTTAGGAAAAATATTAAAGACTTCGAAACACTTGGCACCCATCATAACGTTAATACTAGGAATAAACATAAATTGTCATTTCCACGATTTAGACTTGCAAAAGTTAATACTTCCTTTATGGGGCACTGTATAAGGTTCTACAACAAGATACCCCAAGATATATTAGAGTTACCTCCAACGCGATTTAAGAATTGTGTTAAGCACACTCTTTGCAAAAAAGCTTATTATAAAATCAACGATTATCTAGAAGACAAGGACGTTTGGCATTAAATAGTAGTTTAATATTACATTTAATCAGACGTTAAATGTGTCTAGTGTTCAACACATCCAAGAGTTTTTTTTTTAAGTTTGTAATTTAGGCTAAAACTGTTTTCAAAAGAATAAATGTGGAGTTTCTTTGTTAGTTTCTTCTCCATGTAATCTATTAATTGTGAAACTAACAACATTGACGTTCATAAAGTAAATGTTCTATTTGGATTATGAATAAAATATTTGAATTAAATTGAATTGAATACTTTGGACTTCAAAGCAATCCGACATAATGATATTTATGAAAGTATTTATTTATTGTATGTACCTATACAATAGGTAATGGCACATAATTTATGGAATATCACAACATAGTGTGTAGTATACGTATTGTAGTAGGTATAATGTATTAGAAGTTTACGTATTATATTGATATTACATCACTGGTAATCTGTAATTAAGTAATTTATCTTTTTTATTTTACTTGGGACTTCTCTAGCAAGACACCTTACTCCTCCACACCACCCATGGTTAGCTGGAAGAAAATACTTTTTAATATTAAGCTCGCGTTTTGTGCACATCTTTTCTTGTGCAATAAAGCATTCATATAAAATCAGATTTATTTGATTGATAGCCTTTTCCGAAACCTAAAACAGTAATTAAATATCATTTTATTGGATTCAAGGTACTTATAATTTTTGGAAATTCCATTATTTAAAAATTTGTGCACCCATAAGTAAAAAGTCTACGCCAGACTTTTAGATCAGTTGGAAGTTCAGAGTTTCTGGTAAGACACCTTTTGGGTAGTTTGATTACATCACTGAATTATGCGGACGACATCTCGGAATATGGAGATAACACATTTTGCTCCGATATGCATAGCATTCTTTATGGTGCATAAGCAAAAAGTGCAGATACATTATGAACTGCAATATGTCCTATCAGAAAAGTAGCCTCGCCAGAGTCCTGGTCATATATTGCTGAACCGCCACCTAACTTTGTCCGGTAACGTTTTTTTCAATATTTTTTAAAGAGTTTCTGTGACATACTATTTTCTCGGCATTCTCACATTTTTTTTGGGGAAATCGGATAGAAAATCGATTTTACACGATTTATTTTCGAAAATTTAAAACTTTGAATCGCTCTCCTGTAAAGTTGCAAAATGGCGCTTCAGCAAGGTTGCCTTTCTATTTCAGCCGCTCTACCTGACCGTTCCCTTGCGGATTATATGGCGTAGTGCGGCTGCAGGCAAGACCGAGCGATAATAAGAATTGTTTAAGCTCAGACGACATGAATGAAGTACCTCTGTCTGAATGTATGTATGCTGGAGTTCCGAAAGTGAAGATGAGATCCTTTAGACAGGAGATGACAGTAGTTGCAGATAAGTCCTTGCAAGGATAGGCAAAAGGAAATCTTCAATATTCGTCAATGATAGTTAGAATATATTTATTCTGGTTATTCGTCGGTAATGGCCCCTTGAAATCGATATTCAGTCTTTCAAATGGTGACGTTGCTTTTATAAGCTCACCTTGCTTTCGCAGATATCTTGGTTTTATTTCAGCACAAGTGCGACATCTGGCGGTCATAGGACGAATGTCTTCTAGAGAATAGGGTAGGTTCTTTGATTTCACCCAGTGCAACATTCTTGTAATCCCAGGGTGACACAGAATCCTGTGAGATTCAGCTAACTTATCTAAGTTTATGCTCGCACAAACTCTTGAAAGCGCGTCTGCGACAATATTTTCTTTGCCTGCGCGATAGATAACGTCGTACCTGTAGCAAGAGAGTTCGAGTCGCCATCTTTCAATTTTTTCGTTTTTAATCTTGCTTGTGTGATTCCGATGAAACATGAAAGCAACGGATTGCTGATCAGTGATTAGGATGAAGTGCTTTCCGGACAAATAATGCCTCCAATTTCGTATCGACTCCACTATTGCGCCTGCTTCTTTCTCAACGGAGCTTTGGTGGCGTTCAGAATCATTCAAGGATCTTGAAAAGAAAGCCACCGGTCGACCCTTTTTTGTTAGAGTAGCTGCCAATGAGTGCTCTGAAGCATCGGTTTCTACCGTAAATGTTTCCTTTTCGTCAATAGCCACTAAGCAAGAGGTGGCTATATCTGTTTTCAAGTCTTGAAAACATTTCACATCAGCTTCGTTAAGAGGAAAATCCTTTTTATTCAATAATGGATTAATTTTCTCAGAAAAGTTCGGAATCCATCTAGCATAGTGTGCAAACATTCCCAGTGCCCTTCGTAGCGCCGCGGTATCATTCGGGACAGGCAGATCGGTCAAAGGCTTCAGCCTAGCCTCATCGGGTTTGATCTCGTTGTTATAGATAGTATATCCAAGAAGGCTTATGCGATCAGCGCCAAATGTGCATTTATTTTTATTCAGAGTGAGTTGGTACTTCTCTACCGCGTCCATGAAGTTCTTTAGGTTCTTATCATGGTCTGTTTTGTCTTTGCCGCAAACAGTTACGTCGTCGAGATAGGCGTACGTAGCTTTCAATCCTTCGGTCTGTATAATATAATGCAGCGTTCTTTGAAAAGCAGCCACGCCGTTTGTGACACCAAAAGGTATTCTCGTAAATTGATACTGATTTCCACAAGCTTCGAAGGCGGTGCATTTCTTCTCCTTTGGTAATATCGGTAGGTACGTGATGGTAGGCGCTTTTTAAATCAATTTGGCTGAAGTGGTTATATGTTGCCACTTTCGATACGATTGACTCGATGCTGGGCAATGGAAACGCATCAAGTTCGGTAAATTTGTTAATAGTTAGTGAGTAGTCGATCACTAGACGTTTCTTATGAATGCCGCCTCCTGCTACTAGGACTTGTGCTCGCCAAGGAGACACACAAGGTTCGATAACTTTATCTTCGAGTAGATTGGCGATCTCTTCTTTAATAAACTGCTGGTCTTCGTTACTGTATTTTCTAGATTTAATTGCAATTGGTTTAATGTCAGTCGAGAGGTTTGAAAATACAGTCACAGGCGGTACCGACGCAGCCATGACATTGCATATTTTTAATGGCCCTTTATTGCCGCCAAGTTCCAGTTCCAATGACGAGTGATTCTTCAGAATGTCATGCCCTAAGATGACATCCGCACAAAGATTTTGTATGACAAGCAGCGGCTGGCGTCTATATGTATGTTCCTGGATCTTGATTGTGGTAACGCAGAGCCCGTCGACAGAAGAGACGTAGTTTGTGGAGGCCATTGTAATTGTCTGGTGGCATGGTTCCCTTTTGAGACGCAACGTGCGGGCAAAATCGCCATTAATAAAACTCACAGAGCTCCCTGTATCTACCAGAGCATCAGCTCGAAAGTCATTCACAAATATGCGGGTTGTAGCTTTATTTAAACTAGAAGGAGCAGCTGCTGACACGAGTGTGTTGGCTGACGCTTTCTCTTTTACATCGTTAGTGGCAGGTGAGCTCGGGTTCCTACATACCATACCATATTATACCATCAATATAACTTGGCTTCTAATTGCTAAAAGCTTTACAGATTTTTTACATGTTTGACAATGACATCTGTCGTGATAATACTTTTAAATAATACGACACCCGGGACCTCTCGCATGATAGGCAGACGCGTTAACCACTACGCCACACAGGTGCGTCATAATGATTAAGAACGGTAATAGATCTGTAATATGATTTATTTTCCTAACACATTTATTGGGTTTGTTAAAGTATAGAGGTTCAATTGGCAATCGACTCACGCTTGACACAAGTTTTAAATATAGAATGTTGATATTTGTGGTATGTCAATTTGAATGTTAGACATATCACTCTTCTGACTGATTCAATGCAGGAAACTCGTGTTTGTTGATTATTAAATCATAATAAATACTCTAATGGATATCTAGTGCCTTCATTTTAAAGCCCCAAAGACCTCCTACAAATTTAAATAACAGGTCATGGGCTCGCAATAGCTTTTAAAGATCAGTATAATCGTTTTTCAGTGTTTCAGAAATATAAGTCTTTTTTCGTACACATCGAGTTACGAAGATAAGCATAGCAACCAAACAGTTGTTGACAAAATAAGCATAGCAACCAAGGTGACATTTTAAAATTTTGAAGAAGAAATAAACTAAGCAAAAGGAATCGGAAACGACAGCGAGGAAAAAGAAAAGATAAACACAGAAATAAGATGTGCAAATGCTGGAAACCTCGTCGCTCAAGCAATAGGCACGATAAATACAAATACTTTTGACCTGCAAAAGGTATTATATGTTCCTGAAATATCAAGAAACCTGATTTCTGTAAGTTCAATTACTGACCATGGTGGATCTGTACTCTTCGCTGGAAACAAGCGGAAAATCATTTTAATTCAAAAGTGAAGAAAATCAGATGCGACAATGGGAGGGAATATTCGAACAATAACCTAATGTCTTGGTGTAACTCGAAGGGCATTATTCTTGATTTAACAATACCCTACACGCCACAATTAAATGGGAAAGCAGAAAGATTGAACAGGACGTTATTAGAAAGAACAAGAGCTTTAATGTTTGATGGTTGTGTTCCAAATTACCTATGGGGCGAAGCACTCTTAACTGCAAGCTTCCTTATTAACAGAAGTCCCACCGAAGGCAGAGACAAAACTTCAGCCGAGATGTGGTTTGGTATCAAGCCAGACGTATCTAATGTTAGAAGATTTGGTTCAACAGCTTACTATAAAATAAACTCTGGTGTACGAAAGTTGGACGTTAGATGTGATAAAGGAATCCTGATAGGCTACGTCAGGAATGGTTACAAAATATGGGTGGATGAAACTGAAACAATTGTAAAAGCGAGAGATGTTAGAATAAATGAAAATGAGCAAGGTATATATTTAAATGAAGGAAATGGTGATAGAAGTGGAGGTTTTTTGGAGGATGGATGAAGAAAATCAAGAGTCAGTTGGTGAAGGCACAACACAAAGAAGAATAGATAATAGTCAGGAAGAAAATCAAGTCGGAAGAGTCAACAACAACGAAGATCGAGAAGGTGATATATTAAGAGAAAGAGGAAGAAGTAGAAGTAATGAGAGTGTTCGAGAAGGTGAAATATTAAGAAGAATAGTAAGTAGTAGAAATATTGAGAATGTTCGAGAAGGCGATTTTCATTTGAGAAGATTATTGAAATACGTAACAAGTTCAGACAGATTTAAAGGGGTGCTTAATAATGACAGATTTAAGGGGGTGCTTAATAATGATTCACTTAAGGGGGTGTATGTAATGTAATATTAATTGAATCATTATTTAACATTTAACTTGTCAAAAGAAGAGTAAAATTTAAAATTTTTATTTCTTTACACATTTTCTGAAGATATCCTTAAGTATTTTTTCTAGATCTTTAAAATTGAATATATATGAGGTATTGTATTTTTTTTTATATGTTTAGTGATGGTGAATCGAGTGGAAGAAAATAAAAAAAAAAAAGAATATAGTTGAGGTTATTTTTATATGATGGTGATGAGTCGAGTGGGAGAAAAGCAAATAAGATAGTTGAGGTTATTTATATATGATGATGGTGGTCGAGTCGAGTGGGAGAAAATAAAGATGACAGTTATACTTATGTATTTATATATGATAATGATGATGAGTCGAGTGGGAGAAAATAAAATAGATAGTTATACTTATTTATATGATGATGATATCATAGTGGTGTTGATATGAGTGGGAGAAGATGAAGATAAAACAAGATAGTTGTAGTTATTTATGTCAGTGGTGACGTGATGTGTCGAGTGGTGAAAATAGAGATAGATATGGAATAAATAGTTCATATTGTTTGTGGTGAAAGATATACAGGGTGAAAATGTTTATATAGTAAAGTTGAAAATTTGATATACAGGTTGAATATTTTTGATATTGTATTTTAAAATATACAGGTTGAGTTATTATTGGGTAGTGAATTTTCGAAATTAATTTGATGATGTATAAAATATAATTTTGGGAAACATGTTTAGATGCAGTAGGTAAATTAAATTAATTAAAGAAATTGTTATTAATGTTTTTACAAGCAGAGTCGATTGAGGGGGTGTGTTAAAGTATAGAGGTTCAATTGGCAATCGACTCACGCTTGACACAAGTTTTAAATATAGAATGTTGATATTTGTGGTATGTCAATTTGAATGTTAGACATATCACTCTTCTGACTGATTCAATGCAGGAAACTCGTGTTTGTTGATTATTAAATCATAATAAATACTCTAATGGATATCTAGTGCCTTCATTTTAAAGCCCCAAAGACCTCCTACAAATTTAAATAACAGGGTTGTTTATTTGTTTTGATTTTACCCCATTGTCTTTTGGCGCGTATAACATTCAGATTTTTATAGAAAATTAAAATTTTGAGGTCAACGTAGATACAGATTTCCATCTCCATAATAGATACAGCGCCCCCAAGTTATATGTTCAGGTGGGCAAAATTGTAACTAGCTAACTAATTAATTGTAAATCCTGTTCCCCATTTTTATTTTATTTATTCACTTACTAAGATTTATAGATAGATTTTCATTAAAATTGAAAGACCGGTTAAAATATTCTCATTTTTCTAGGTAAATTTCTTAAACGTTACTACTAAGTTAACTAAGGCACTGTATATCTCTTAGATCTTTCGATAATGAAGGCATATTTTTGGCAGTTTTTGGCGTCGTGTTTGGCAGATTTTGGCAGATTTATAGCCCAGCAAAGGTAGTATGAGGACGCGAGTCGCGCGCGACAACGTCAAAAGTCGCGCCTTTCCAGCAAAGGTAGTACACAGGTAGTATGAGGACGCGAGTCACGCGCGACAACGTCAAAAGTCGCGAGAATTTGACAGTTAATGTACTGGAAAGTCGCGACTCGCGTCCTCGTACTACCTTTGTAACTGTCAAATTCGCGCGCGACTCGCGTCCTCATACCACCTTTGCTGAAGTCCAGCCAGTGTGTGGCAGATCAGATTCTACTTTTTTGAGATGGTCACACTATATAGTCCATCTATCTATCTATCTCTAGTTTTGTTAAAATTTAATTGAAGTATCAATTTCGTTCTCGTTCTCGTAAAGTTATTAAATACAAGCAAGAGTCTTGATGTGTCAGTCATCCTAGCAACAAAACGAGTCGAAAGGTACAGGGTACCTATTAAAAAAAATAACCTACCGTACTTTATTCATCACACATTGTATCTGCAGAACTAATTTGCCTCACACTGATAACGTTATCGTAGACCTTTGACCTACAGTTTCCAGCCACCCGAACTATAATATACATTAATCAAATTTTGAACTCTGTTGAATATATTCGGCACTGAAACGAAAAAATATTTTTTCATTAACGAAAAATGGCGGGAAAACTTCTGATGTTTTGCACCATCGCCTTGACATGCACCTATGCGGCCCAAGAGAAGTTTAAATTAAAGAAGGTCCTCCTGCTGAGCCGCCACAATGTACGAACACCACTTAGTAATGAGTTGGCAGAGATAACTCTCAAGGCTTGGCCGACGTGGAACGAGAAAAGTGGACATCTAACAGCAAAAGGAGCTATTCTGGAAGGTTATATGGGCGTTTTCTTTTCCAAATGGCTGAATAAAAGAGGTATGTTGCCAAACAGTTGTCCGGATGAAGATATTTTTTACGCTTATGCTAATGTAGAGCAGCGAACAAGAAAATCTGCTCGGGCTTTCGTTCAACACGCATTTCCAGGCTGCAATGTAACAGTACACAGTAAATATCCGCTGCTCATAGATCCTGTCTTTCATGCTGCCACACACAATGACACAGAAGCATTCAAATCTGCAGCGTTGGAGGCCATGCATGAGAAACTGTCAACTCTGCAATATTTGAACAAGTCTTTTGCAGAATTAGAGACAATTCTGGATTATAAAAATTCAGAATTCTGCAAAGTAAGGAACCAGTGTGATTTAGTGAAAGATAACAATAATTTAAGTATTGTCACTTGGGAAAAGCCCCGTGTTGTTGGACCTTTGAAAACAGGAAATTCTGTTGTTGATGCCTTTATTATGGAATATTATGAAGGCTTTCCAACAGGGGACATAGCTTGGGGATGTTTCAAAACACAAGAGCAATTCAAGGAGTTGCAGTTGATCACCGAGGAATATCACAATGTTATCTTCAACAACACATTGATAGCAAAAGACATCTCTAAGTATTTAGTGGAATACATGAAAGGTGTTCTCCTCAGTGACACGCCTAGAATTACATTACTGATGGGCCATGATGCCAACATACTTACTCTACAAGCAACGCTTGGTTTTAAGCCATATATATTGCCCTTGCAACATGAATACACCCCCGTTGGCGGGAAGGTAGTCTTTCAAAAGTGGTATGACAATGAAAACAACAGAGACTTGTTACGAATAGACTATGTCTACCAATCATTCGAACAATTGCGCAATGCTACTAAATTGGGGTTGAAAACTCCACCACAATTTTACCAGTTGGAATTGAAGGAATGTCCGATTGATTCCGAAGGGTTCTGTCTTTGGAGTGATTTTGTTCAGCTGCTGCAGAAGCTGTGAAATTAATTATTTCTCATAGTTCAATTTTACGTCATCTGAAGTATGGAATGGATATGGATGAATGGATAAGATAACACCTTAAACCTTGTCTAGAATATTAGGCAACATTTGAGCTGGGCAGCAGTGTTTTTAGGAATCTTGTTTTTTAAATAAAATCTTCAAAAAGTATGCCAATCTCCCAAAAAAATACCTAGTTAAGGGTGAAGGAGTACCTTTTTGTAGGTTTTTTTTTTTTAATTGGGCGTATTTTTTGTTTTTTCTAGGTCATTTTTCCATAAAAAAAACATATTGATTTCTCTCCAGTTCCTGTTACTGGCCATGCTGTACCAGAGTGAAGTAAAATGTATTGTAAGAGTTATGAGATTTTTTGTTTTAAGGAAGTACCTACTAAATATACTAAAAAAAAATATCTTATAGCAGATTAAAATAAAAGAGGATTACAAAATATGAATATACAAAAGTTTATTTTGTTTACAAAATACAACAAATTGTCATCGCATTTCTTTCTTGACAATTAAAGTTCATTCAACTTACTAAACATGCATTTTACTCTAAACACACCTCTTCTCCAAACTATTGTCCCACTATTATCAAAATAGAATCCAAATTCTGAGCCGGTTTTCACAAAACTTTTTAGTTTATTATTATGACAATTTTGAGGTACCCACATTGCGTAGCTGAGTAGTTTCAGTATTATGGGGGTTTATCAACTTTGACAATGAACATCAAACTGTTGTTAAACCCTAAAATATTAGTTTTTTTAATCAGGCCTCTTATGCCTTAAGTTCTTCACGGGATAACACACCTGGGGCGCTACGACTCCACTGTATGGAATTGTCTGATTTATTCTACTTCGAACTGTCATACATATTTTGACCCGTTTTTGAACTAAAACTTTCGTAAGCACTACACATTCTAAAATATCCGGATACACTTGCTTGACTCTAGAGCTTATGGTGATCAGAGACATAGCTAGCGTCAGTTGCTCGTCTCTGTCAGAGTTGGTAGGTCTGACGACGCGAGCTCCGTCTCTGCTCACCATGATTAAGCTCTGCGAATCAGAGCGAAAACTGCCCTTCTATGACGTAACTTTCCACTCTATCGGGTTAAGCATTAAATCTAGACAACTCAAAAGAGTCAAAATAAGAATGTCTATGACAAGTAGGAGTATGAGATGCCCACTGGGAAACTAAGTCCCAGAATGTAACAGTGTGAAATAAGGTGGTCTGACATACCGGGAACAAAAGGGTAATGCCCGGTTCCTATAATATACGCCTACCGGCTACGATCCGTTTTCCATACAATTTATTGACGGTTCGTAGGAATTTAGTAGGAATTGTAACCGATCGTAAGCAAAAACGAAGCGTTTTGTGGATATTGGAACCGGGCATAAATCAGACAACTCCATACAGTGGAGTCTTACGTAATTTCACCCCTGCCCTTATATTACGTAACTTTCCACTCTATTGGGTTAAGCAAGAAAGAGTCAAAATAAGAATGTAAATGACAGTTCGGAGTAGGAGTACGAGCTATCTACTGGGAAAAAAAGTAAGAGTGTGACATACCGGAAATTTGATCCTGGTATGTCACACTAAGTGCTAATTCAGACAATTGTGCCAAAATTGTGTAAAAAATCAAAGTGTATCATGTCGTCAAATGGTTAACCCGATTAAGTGGGGCAGTTACGTCATAAAAGGGCTGACAGCTGAATGACCCAACATATTGGAAGAAATTAGCAGAATGTCGTGCGCTATAATCATACCAGCTAGTTGCATTAAACGCTAGAAACGGCTGTTCGGGACTTTCGAGACAAGGTCAGTCCGTGATTCTGATTTCAGTTGTGCTGGGTCGTAAAAATCACTACTGTGTAAGTGGGGCTAGTCTTAAGCTGGCTTCCCACGGCCCGCGATATCGCGGACGGACGCGGACCAGCTCGCACGACACACCGTGGGAAGGGTCTCGGTCCGCGGTAGCACAGACAGACGACACAGGTCAGTTGGAAGAGCCTCTCGTGGTGCGTGGCGGTCCGTGGTCGTCGGCCGTCCGCGTCCGTCCGCTATATCGCGGACCGTGGGAAGCCAGCTTTACAGGATGGAGTCCCTCAACTACCACGCGTGCTTTACCCACAGTAAAATTGCCTTTATTAAAACACGATCTTTCTAAAGCACTCCTTAGAATCAGTTTATTTAATCTGTGGATACGCCTTCCTTGTAAAATCTCCACCACAGACTATTTTAGACAGTGTTTTAGATGGACTGGATTTTTATAAATAAGGCCGTTAGTGAGAAACCAGGTGTTAGTAACAGGGTTCACTTGGTTGGCACACTACAGGTAAGATCCCAATAAGTCATTGGAGCACATTATCTAATGATATCTTAAATGTTCTATGATTTGCGCCTTGGAAGCAAACTTACTATTGCAGTAGTCACAGAAGAATGAATCAGTTGTTTTGGGCTGAATCGCCATGTGTATGTCGCTAATATGCTTCAAGAGCTCCAGTTTGGTTTTAAAATAGAGTACACATTTTCCACACTCGTACAACTTTTGTGTCACCATTTTCATATTTACATTTTTTACTTCAGATATGCCAGATTTCGGCCTGTCACATACTTTGACTGGCGAAGCTTTCAGTTTATGTCTTCGGTCCTTTTTAGGGCTTGATAATTTCTTACGGCGATTAATTTTAGCGGTATGCTTGAATTTTTGCGTGTTAGCAGCTGTGTGCGTATTTCTCTGTATATTACCATGTTTTAATCTCATGTGGCGTCCTAAGTTGATTGGTTTTGTAAATTTATCTCTACAAATCTTACATTTGTACAATCTTGCTGAGTTGCTTTTTTCTTCCAGTTTCGAGGAGACTTTTTCGGCAGGCTTCTCTGAAGCATCATCAGTTATTACATCTAGTGGTACATCAGCCTTGTGGCACCTTTTATTATGTTTATTAAGGCTATGCTGTAACTTGAATTTTATATTACATATATTACACTGTTTTTCTATCACATCATTTTTAAGTGTCAACTCATCGTGAGTTAATCTTTCGAGGCAAATCTTAACTACTTTATCTACTGTCCCACTATCAGCATCATCATTAGTCATTTTAGCACTGCTGTTACTTGAATCCAATGAATCTACACCATTTTCCGATAATATATCTTCATCAGATGTACTACCTCTGATCCCATTAGCAAACAGATCAAACTCCTCTGTATCAGAATCGTCCATTACCACCTTGAAAACAACATCTTGTTCTGGAGAGTGCTTTTTCTTTGCATGCTTCAGTCTATACCGGATCAATCGCCGAATGTCTTCATCCTCCATCAACGTTAATTCAAAATCTGTTATCTCTTTCTCTATTTCACTTCTGCCATCAAATTCTTCTGCTTCGCTTTTTTCTTCCTTGTACAGGATAGGGTTTGACTCTGGATAACATTGCTCACAGCGGTGTGTTGCTGAACCGGTGTCTTTTCTTCTATGTTCGTCTAGATGGAATTTCAAAGAGTTTTTCAGACTGAACACAGCAGTACAGAGACAACACTTGTAGATGTCTAGTTCTTGTTTGTGTACACTTTTCAAGTGCAGCATAAGGTCTAGTTTCTTATCAAATTTCTCGTCGCAAACTATGCAGTTGTTCTTCTTACGCCGAATTGTGCTAAGACCCTTCTTCAACAAGTCAGTTGGAGCATGCCCCTTTTCTATGTGAGCCTTTTTTATGTGAACTTTGAGGTGGTGAGGCCACTTGAAATCTGAAGGACAGTAAGGGCATTTTGAGCGTACATAATCCTTATTGTGGTTGATATGAATATGCCACTTCAGAGAATTCTTAGACCCGTATATTCGTTGGCAGTGTGTGCACTTATGTATAACCTGCACTGAAGAATGAGCTTTACGTATATGCTGAGTCATAGATGCTTTGCTGTCAAATTTCTTCGGACACTCCTTACAGTTATACACCTTGTTCTTTTGGCCGTGCACGTCTTTGATATGGCTCTTGAGGTGACCATGGTTTTTGAAGAAGCATGGACATTCAGTGCACTCATACCGAATGTCATCTTTGGAGTGACTTTTTAAATGATCCGTGTAGCTTCCCTTGAACTGAAATTGTTTTTGACATATTTCACATGTGTAAATAGTGAGTGTAGCATTGTGTGCAACGGAAATGTGATTGTTGAGCAGTTCTTCCGTGACGAACTTTTCATTACAGTGGTTGCATTTATGCAGTGGCTTCATGGTTACTTTATAGCTGCTTTCTGAAACGAAAACACATGAATAATTATATTTTTCTTGTTATTATTAATCTTCATTGCACAAAACATAGTGTACAAAATGTGGCCTTAATACTAATGGCATTTTTTACCAGTTAACCTGCAGGACAAAAAAGATGCAATAATATAATACAGTACACACTAATACTTGAAATAATAATAATACGAGTAAGTACAAAATATATATTTTATACTTATTATTGTTATATAATATATACATGATTTGTTTTTTTTTTTAGTACATTAACTTGTAAACTTTAGATTTATTCAATTCAATTTAAACAGTAATTAAAGTTAAGTCAAAACACAATAGACATAGGTACCTAAATTATTTACAGACATTAAAAAAAAAAAAATTTGTTTGTTATCATATTATATATACATATTTTACTTGTTTGTATATGTATGATATGAAAGGAATAGGTATAGATATCAGCTTTAGTACAATATATTTTTCACTAGAATATTTTATTTAATTCTTCTAGGGTTCTACTTTCTTGGTTGTTAACAATCGACTCCATGGTCATAGTACAATACCAATTTCAGAGAAGAGGTTTGACACTTACAATACAGGCAGGCAGTTGGACCTATAGCTAAAGCATACTTTTTGTAAACCATACGAATGCTTCTTTGCCTAAGACCACAAATTAACACTATTCATGGCTCTGGGTTTAAGGTATTAAGGCTAGGTGGGTGACGACCTCTGTGGCGCAGTGGTTTAGCGCATCTGCCTACCATGCGAGAGGTACCGGGTTCGAATCCCGGCTGGGCACAAAAAAAAACCCTAGGTCTTGGATGTTTAAATGTTTGTGACGTCGCTGTTTCTGGTTCCCACGATACAGGGTATCCTAATGTGGGGCCAGAGGCAATGTATGTGCCTGTATGTAAATGCTAAATTCTAATATGCATTGTAACTGGAGGGTATAGTACTATTATGAATATAATTTTAGGGTGAAATAGGACTAAATAATCTCAGTTTAAGCTTAGCGGTTAATCTAATGTACATAATTATGTGCCAGGCAATCGAAAAGGAAATATAGGCGTTTGAAAGTTAACTATGACGGAATAACCTAAAAAAATAAGTACTTACTCATACATGATAAAAACACTGAGACACTGCCTCACGAGATCCTAAAGCTACTTATTCTGACAATATAAAGAAACAGCAAAAGTACAGATTTTATTGCCAAATTAAATTTAAACAGAACATTATATTTCGGTTCTACGCTTCGTCAGTGTTGCCAGGTGCTTGCCGACCAAAATTTGGTCACCCACCAAATAAAAATGACTGCAAAATATTAAAAAAGTAACAGTCGCTTAAATATCACATAGGTTCTCGTAGCCCAAATCATCTGAATTTTCTGCCATCTAGCAAAAGAATCACCTCAAAAAGACTTCCGAAAAATCGATAAGTAAGGATTGAGTCGGAGTCATCTGCAACTGTGATGCCTCTAGTCTCGCTCGACTCGACATTGTGTTCTCTTCTGTGCTCTCGACCCGATCGAGCATTTTCCCCGGGAGCGCTACCCCCGGGTCACTTTACCATCACGGCTTCTTATATTTTCTACGGGTTTCTAAAGAAGCCAAGAGCTGCTGTAGCATTAAATTAAAGCTACAATTTAATGCTACCAATTTAATTGTACCAGTAGTCGGTCGCCGAATGCAATTTTTCATTGAAATTTACCTTCAGAGATAGCCTAAATGGTAATAACTCGCCTCATGCGGCAGCACGTGGGCAGCACTGAGCTACGTTTTTTTTTCTATTCAGCATCATAGACTAATAGTAGAGATTTTAGATACAAAAATATCAATTACAATTTTTGTAACCCCCGCAGACAACGTTTACTGTAATTCTTTTTTGCTACTTAACAAAAGATGGCGCTAGTATTTTCGCAGTCGTCTTGATAGATTTTAAATCTAAAATTAAATCCTTACAAGCCGAGTAGGGTTCTATACTGCATTCCATGAACCGAGCTCTCAAATAAAATCGCCCATGTGCGCCCATGGGCGACTCGTATCATTAGCTAATACGAGTGACCATCAATAGGCTACCGGTTGAAACGGACCATCTTCTCTATCTTTACCCGAGCACATAGACCATTGACATTAGGTTCCCTAGATTCGACTCTTGGAACGGAGTATAATCGTATTGTCCTGTGATTGATAGGTGTTCTATGGTGGTTCAAGCAAATTCAAGTTTAATTAACCTCTTGACGGGTGAAATAAAAGCACTGAACGGTTGTAGTTAGATAATAAGTATTGCAATAAATAATGATTATGTTTACGCATCACAAGAAAAACATGACAATGTATAAAGGGAAGTATCAGCAGTGGCGGATTTGCAGTCTTGGCCGCTCTAGGCCCCAGGCCATGTGCCGCCCCTTTCTCAGCACAGCACGCAGCACCTATCATATAGACTAGGTACATAATCAATTTACGCTAGACTAGGTACATAACGAATTTAGTGGCGCATACCTATAAAAATTGCTATTCGTTGCAGTGCTGTGCGGTCCGCCATAATTATGCACAGACTTTTAAATATGTAGGTACTTTGCATTTGAGTTATTTCTTGCTTTCATCAGTGATTTTTTTGTCACGATTTGCCGCCCCTAATATCTGCCGCTCTAGGCTTGGGCCTACTGGGCCTTAGGGTAAATCCGCCACTGAGTATCAGAAACATTACGGCCACATAAGCACATTGTATTATTTTCAGTCTAGCCCCCTATTTATGATGTGGCTCTGTCTAACTCAGTCAGTTGGTGTGCAAGTCTCTCCTCCCTAGCCCTACGCGTTTGACCCAACGCCCGCTTCTCAGCAAACTTCGCTACAAACATCTCAACTGGGACGTTACCCAGAAGAAACTGTTCAGCGATCATTTCTGCTTCTTCATCCGCCTTCAACGCAGCATCCTTGAGACAATCTCTTATGCGGTGAGGGTCGTATTTCTCTGACAACTTCTGATGTTTGTTGTTCAACTCTTCATAATTAATTTTCATTTGTACTATAGTGGAGATGCGGTCTATAACGTCTGTTTTGAGACTAACTAGGGTGTCTTGCTTCGCCAAGTTGTCTTGAGCTATTTTCTCTATATTGCACATGAGTTCTTCAGTCTCCAAATCTAGTTCTATCAGCTGAGGATTGGTTTCCAACAGCTTGTCCTGTAAATCTGGGTTATCTAGGATCTCTTGAAGTTCTTCTATGGTGAATTCATTCAATTCAGGGAACATTAGGCTTTGGGGGATATTTTGTGGTGTTGTGGCTTCAGAGTCGTCACTTACAGGGTAGCTGGTTATTGTATTTTGGAATTCTCTGATGATTGCCTGGACTATTCGGCCTAGATCTGAGTGTAAAGTATAGTTGAGTAAGCCCGGAGCTCCTATGATTTGGTTAGAGTTTTCGCCGATCCAAGGGTGAGAAACTACGGGGTTTATAAAGATGGCAGGCTTCTCTGATGGAAATTCGGGCGTCAAGACTATGTTTAGGCTCATACTCTTGCCGCCAGCTAGAAATTCTACCTTGTACTCCTCCCCATCTTGTACTTCAACGACGTGGTCGTTAAAGATTTTCAGCGTGTCAATTTGCCATTTCTTCATGTCTTGCTCACCGTAATAAGATCTTGGAAGCATTTTTACACGCAGTCCTCAGGCGATTAAATTACGTTGCTCAGGAAGTCTCGGTACGAAAATATGTTTCAGCCTAGTGTTTTTAAATATTTTCAGGGCGCAGAACACAAGAAAATTAATAGAAAGTCGCTCGTATTTATTCAATTCAGTTATTTCAGTCCGATTCTGTTCTATTGATTTTCCAAAAACATAAATGCACAGATTACAATGTTGGTTTTTTTTTTTATTGGTTTTACGGCTCTGGGACCAAGCCCTTTTAAGCCTTGCTTCACTTCAATATTATTATTCACTATATTTTTTTACCAGTGTTTGTGATAAATTTATAAAGAGTTTTAAAGTACAGTTTATTAGATAGTAATTCTTGTAAATTATTAGGCACTTCTTTGTCTTTGTTCGAGTCACTCGATTGATTAATTATTTCACTTAATTCACTACACATCACTAATCTTTCCATACCGAAAGCACGGCATATCATAAATAAATGTTCTAGGTTAGAATTTTCAGCTCCCCACAGTAGGGACAATCCGAATTTTCCACCAGTTTGAGCCGTTTCAGGTGAGTTTTTGTGTGACAGTGACCAAATCGCAGTCTATTAATAGTTGTTATAAAGTCACGGCTGTCTGCTTCTCTATTACTTATCATGGTACCAGGGTTCAGCGGGCAGGGATTTTTGTATCCTTGCGTAGGTACCATCTGCTTTTTTCTTGGCTTGCAGTTGCCCAGTAATCAACCCATAATGCTTTCAGGTTTCCAGCCATGTGAGCATAGAAGTCCGTAAATGGTATTTTCAAGGTTGAAGAGTGATCTTCATCAAAGTTGGATCTTACAGCTTTGCCTGCTTCTTCATTACCAGTAATGCCACAGTGAGAAGGTACCCAATTAAAACTTACATATTTGTCTCTTAGAGTTAATTCATACAATACTTGCCTAATATTATACACTATATAATTCAAATTGAATTTGAAACTGGAATTTTCTAATGCTGCTAGAACGCTTTGTGAATCAGTGAAAATAATAATATTTTTACAATTTACAAATTCATTAATGTACAATAGTGCTGAGAACACTGCATAGCATTCAGCAGTAAAGATGCTACATTGGTTATCAATCTTAAAACAATAACTTATCTTTCTCTGTGGGTCATAATATGCAGATGACACATTATTCTGGCTCTTAGAACCATCTGTGTATAGCCTGTAATAATGTTCATCAACTGAGGCTAATAACTCATATTGGTTAGTAATGTTAAGTTGAAGATAATTTACATTGTAATTTACAAGTGCATCGAAATCCATGTTGTACAGTGGCCAAGAGCTACTTTTGTGCATATTTATGGAAATATCATTTACATGACTTAAAATTATTAATAAGCTTGGAACACATCCAGATATTACATTAGAAATATTTACATAAGGTCCTGACATGTTAAAGGGCAATGGGTCAAGAGGTAGGATTCTACTGATAATGTGTTTGTTGTCTGAAGCTACTATTTTAAGACAAAATCTTTCAGCAATTTGCAATCTTCTCAAGGTTAGAGGAGGAATGCAAGCTTCACACTGCATTGCATTTATAGGTGTGGAGCACATGGCTCCTGTTATAATTCTTAGAGCTTTATTTTGTAAAACATCTAATTTTCGTAATAAAGTAGGACTACAGTTCATGTAGGCTATAGAACTATAATCAAAATGACTACATACAATACTTTTGTACAACATTGATAAAATTTTAGGGTCTGAACCCCAGTTAACACCTGCAAGAGACCTAAGCACATTCAAAGCTCTTGAAGCATTCTTAATCAAGTAATTAATATGATTTCCAAAAGTCAATTTTTGGTCCAAGTAAACACCTAAAAACTTCTTTTCAGAAACCCAAGGCAAAGCCATGCTATTAAACATTACAGAAGTATTACAACCCAATACTTTCTTTGAGAAAATCATTGCGGCACTTTTTTCTGGACTTATATTTAACTTTAGCTTATTACAATAAAAAAATTTAACTTGTGAAAGACCTCTAGTCAAATTATTTACAGCTATATTCACATCTCTATTTACACTATATACAACCAAATCATCAGCATATTGAAGATATTTAACATTTTGTTCCGTGAGGAACTTATTTAATTGACAAGTGTACAAATTATAAAGCAAAGGCGAAATGGTTGCACCTTGCATTGTTCCTTTATATACATTTCTAGGTCCGTGGATGTTATTTTTATATTTAACAAATAACTGTCTCTCATATAGGAAATTGAATATCCATTTACAGACTCGTCCGGGAATTCCTATGTCCTTCAAGATGCCAACCAGGACACTTGGATCGACATTGTCAAAAGCGCCCTGTACATCCAAAAATGCGCACACAGTGGATGAATGACTAAAAAAAGAACTGTTTATGTCAGCCAGTAATGAAGTAAAGCTTTCTGCAGCGCTCCTCCCCTTACGGAAACCAAACTGTTCTGCAGGTAAGATATTTTTTGATTCCACAAACCAATCTAGTCTAACCTTTAGCATGTATTCAAAAATCTTACCTACACAATAAGATAATGATATAGGTCTGTATGAATTATGGCAATTTTCTGGCTTGTCAGGTTTTAATATAGGTATGACACATTGCGTCTTCCATGAAGAAGGAATGGATTGAGTTTTCCAAAGAGTGTTGTACAGTTTGAGCAAAATTTTCTGTGCATCACTGTGCATGTTTCGAATAAGCTTATAAGGAATATTATCTAAACCAGGTGTGGTATATTTTCTGGATCGAAGTGCACTTTGAAACTCTGTCCACGTAAAACTTTCAGAAAAGAAAAGAGCTTTCAGGCTCTAATTCATTAAACAAAGAATTTAATTTATTTGTATCAATATTCTTTTCAGGTGGTGAAATTGGAGCATACTTATCTAGAAAGGCTGGGATCCATTCATCGTTTTTTGAGGTCTTAAATGAAGATATACGTTTAGATCGGCGAATATGGTTCCAAATAACTGAGACAGGTGTGTATCTATTAAATGAATCACATAATTTTCTCCATCCATTTTTTTTCTTTTCGCTAATAATTCTCTTTTTAAGGGCATCTAGTTTCTTATAATTTATAAAGCTCTCCAAAGATGACTTTTCCCTATATTTATTTAAGGCTTCAATACTATTTTTAACTGCACAATCATCATCCCACCAAGGAACGGATTTCTTGAGAGTCTCTTGTGAACAGGTTTTAACTTTTGGAATGCATTCATCTTTAATTTTATTAAGCATATCACAAAATAAGTTATAGCTAACCAATGGGTTTTCAGAATCAATAAAAAAGTTCTTAAAAATATTGTTTGTTTCAGATGAAAACTTATTCCAATCAGCGTTGCTGTAAACATATCGCTCCATGGCTTCACCCACCTCAAACTTTTGGACTGCTGTTTGAATGTCAACTATTGTTGGGTAGTGGTAGCTACCCATGGGATCACTATGAACTCGCCATTCACATAGGGGAGCTATACTTGGACTAACACAAGAGATATCAATGGCTGACTGATTCTGATGAGGCCTGCCTACTGTTGTTGGTAAGCCTGTATTCAATATACATAAGTCACACTCATCTAATAAGTTATAGACATCAGAACCTCTAAAATTGATGGATCTGCATCCAAAAGCCACATGATGGGCATTGCAGTCCCCTGCCATAAATAAGGGTTTCGGTAATGTGTTTATTATTTGTTTCAGCTGCCTGCATCTGAAGCGACCCCCTCTCGGAGGACAGTATAAACATAAAATGGACAAATCGCCAACATCCGTTTTAAGAACTAAAGCAACTGATTGTAAATTATCATTATAACGTGTTTGAATGCATTTGTATTTAAAGGTGTTTCTAATAAGTATTCCAACTCCACCATTACCATTGGGCCCATCCTGTCTAACAAAATTATAACCAGAAATCCTGAAATCACTTTTCTTTTTTAGCATGGTCTCATTAAACAAACATATATCAATATCGCTCTCAGATAGAAAATCGATTAATAATGGTTTACACTTTCAACATTAAATTGAGCTATACGTAAATACTGCTTATCCATTTATTTCCCCATCTTTGGAGTTCGCCAAGCAAACCAAAGCAGCAACCAAACCTTTTAATATTACGTCATTTTTTATAATTTGATCAATAAGTGTTTCCGAGGAAACTACTTCTGGTGACACAATAGGTGTTTTCGAAATAATCGAGATAGGTGTGGAAGAGGTTTTATTGCTGGCTGTTCGTGCTTTTCGTTTTGGTAGCGTGGGGAAATCTGCAGCACAATTCTTTAATAAATTTTCTCTGTCTGACTTATTAACAGCACTTGCATAAGTGACTCTATTCTTTTTTTCCTGTATCTTACTTTGTTTAACCGGACAATCCCTCGAGATGGCCACATGAGCCCCACCACAATTGATACATTTTAGTTCCTGCTCATTGGTGCAGTCTGAGTAGCGGTGCTCACCTGCGCAGAGGGAGCATCGCTGCTTGGAACGGCAGACTCTCGCTCCATGATTAAACTTTAAACACTTAAAATATTGCAACAAAGGTGCAATGTATTCATGAACGCGGTATCTGAATATATCTAAATAAACCGCGTCTGGCAGCGCATTAGATAGGAAAGTCACACTTACAGATTCGTAAGGCTTGATCTGTCCATTGACTTTGCGGGTGAACCTTCTCACCCCGATGATCTCGACGGATGCAGTGAGTTTCTTGAAAAGCTCTTCGTTGCTTATATTTGTAGGAACATACCTGAGGACTCCTATTTTCTCGATTGCTCTGGCTGGAATGTAGGCTTTGAAGCCATGTCTATTAAGGAAATCCTCATTCTGGAGGAAATTGTTGGCATTGTTGTACTGGGCAAAAGTAATTGCAAGCTTCGTAGCCGAAATGCGTTTTATATCAGACACGCCTTTGATATCATTTCTGAACAGACTGGCTAGAAAAAGTGGATTTCTGTTGCCGATGTTCTCGCCTTTGCTGCTCTCTACGAAGACCGTCAGCGCAGAGGGGTCTGCATTCTCCGGGAAAAGCCTAACATACCCAGGCTTGATGTATGGTAAATAACATTCATCACTTAGTTTTGCACTATTTGAAACGTCCCCATCACCGGAAGATTCGTTTGAATCTGTCTCTACAATTCTTCTTTTTTTAGGTCCCTGCAGCGTCCCAGAGGGCTCCGCCCCTGGGAGCGACATTTTTAAAAACTATTCACACGTAATATTAGTTATTTACAACACAAATAACACAATTAAATTAATTTCGGAAAAAAGTTTTTCAGAGTTTCGAAATTCGCGCCCTCTTCTTTCAAAAGCCCGCTGAAGAAAAACTACATACAATGTTGGTTGATGCACAGCACAGACTAAAAACTACGAATTGTCAGTGTTTTTTTTTTTTTTAATATAAGGTTTAACGGCCCTGGATACTAGTCCTTTTGAGCCTTTTAGTTTATTATTTTATCACTTCCACTGTTTTACACTCTTCACTATTTACAAAGTATTAATCGTGTTCACTATGTATTTACAAAGGGGGGTGAAGGATCTTGGATCGGCAAGAAGTTTTTGGCCGATGATGAATTGACTTGTCCAGCTTGGCAGTGCAGTGGGCCAAGGGAACTGCACCGCCTGGAGACTGGCCCCTCACGGGCCAGGTTGCGCGTTCAGGAAATGTGTAGAGCAGGATCTTGGACTTAATGAAAAGCAGATTGTCGAACAAACGAATAAAGATGTATTGTCACATCACATTTGGAAAAACTATTTACATATTAACAATATTATAAAATCTTATAATTAAACAACGTCGTAGTAAGCACCGACGGATTTCACCAGAATGACAGGAATGTCAAGTTGAATTACTTTTTGTAAAAAGCCTAACCTGCCTGTTGTGCAACAATGTTGCCACACCACCCCCCTACGAAGAAACATAACCTCACATAAAGAAAAATGGTTAAAACAAAATAACAAAACCTAATCAATAAACTAATCAAAAGTCTTGAACTTAACCCGTCTACCTGACCGGGTAACGTAAGGTTGTTTTAAAGTATCAGGTATAGGAGGCGTTGGCGCAGGCGGCTTAGGTAGCACAGGAGATACAGCAGTTCCAGGCACCAAATGAGCTAAAGGAGCAGCTGTAGTAAGTTGGTCGGGTTTCGGAACCGGTGGTGAAGCGGACGACGGCAGCACGGTGGTGGACGAGCCGTTTGCAAGTTGACAAACGGGATCATCAGTCATCACATGGGCTGGCTTGACTCGGTCAATGCTGACTTCTGCTTCTCGACCCTTAATGAGTAAGGTAATCGTCTTGTCCCTCTTGCGCAAAATTGGATAAGGGCCTGTGTAAGGAGCCTGCAACGGACGACGCACAGCATCGTAGCGCAAAAAGGCGTGAGTTGCTGTTGACAGGTCCTTAAAAGTGAAAATCGCTTGTTGTTGATGACGCGATGCCGGAACAGGTCGAAACTGAGCCATCTTGGCACGAAGCTGGTCGACGAAGTTGGTGACGTCAGTGAGACGCTCTGGTGCGACAGGAGTAACAAGCAGTTCACCAGGAAGTCGCAAAGGTTCGCCGTACAGTAGCTCAGCCGCGCAGGACCCAATGTCCTCCTTCAAGGCAGTACGTATGCCGAGGAGTACCATTGGAAGTGCTCTGATCCACGAGCTACCGTGGCACATCAGAGCAGCTTTCAATTGACGGTGGAGTCTTTCCACCATTCCGTTGGCTTGCGGATGATAACTCGTCGTTCTGTTCCTGGTGGCACCATGCATGTGCAGTAACTTCTGGAAAAGCGAGGATTCAAATTGTCGGCCTTGGTCGGTGGTGACGACTGTCGGTACACCGAACCGGGCTATCCAGCCAGTGGTAAAAATTTCCGCAACTTCCTCCGCTGTCATTGTGACCATCGGCCATACCTCAGGCCAGCGTGTGCAGCGATCTATGGCGGTGAGGCAGTAATTGAAACCGTTGCATGGAGGGAGCGGACCGATTATATCCAAATGAACATGGCGCAGTCTGGCTGACGGCGTGGAAAATTTACCAAGAGGCGTTGAAGCATGCCTTGTTACCTTGCTTCGTTGACATGGTAAACAGTGTTTTGCCCAATTCTGGCAGTCTTTTCTAATGCCAGGCCAAACATAGCGGTCACTGACCAGTTTGATGGTTGTGCGTGCACCTGGGTGACTCAAACCGTGCAGTTTATCGAAAATGCCTCTACGAAATGCAGGCGTCACATATGGGCGAGGCTTACCGGTAGAGGTATCACACACGACAGTAATATCTGTCCCTGGGATACTGACATCTTCCAGTTTCAAAGAGGAGCTGTTAGTGCGGCGAAGGCTATTGAGCTCGTCGTCCGTAGCTTGAGAGGAAGCGAGAGCGGCGTAATCCGCCTCTAGTGAAATGGCCTCGACTCTCGACAGAGCGTCAGCTACCACATTATCCTCTCCTCGTATGTATTGAATATCAGTAGTGAACTGGCTAATAAAAGAAAGTTGGTTAAGCTGCGGTGGCGGTAGCTTCTCACGGCGTTGTACGAAAGCGTACAACAACGGCTTGTGGTCAGTAAAAATAGTGGCATGCTGTATTTCGAGAATATAACGGAAATGTTGTACGCTTTCGTACACCGCTAGGAGCTCACGGTAATAAGCTGGCCATTCAGACTGGCGTGGAGTCAGCTTTTTGCTGAAAAACGCCAGTGGGCACCACTGGTCATTTACCTGTTGCTGCAAACAAGCGCCGACGTGCACGCTAGATGCATCCGTGAAAAGACCTAAACGGGCGTCGTTCATAGGATGATGTAATAGCGTAGCGTCAGAGAGGCTTTGCTTGCATACCTCAAATGCCTTATGCAGCTCGGGAGTCCATGGGAATGGAGTGTTTCCTTTGCTGTTTGTAGCCACCACCGCGTCAATCAAAGGGGCTTGAAATTTAGCAGCCTGAGGGATAAAACGGCGATAGTAGTTTAAAACGCCTAAAAATCGCCTCATACCTTTGACTGTTTCAGGAGGTTTGTAGTCCAATAAAGCAGCGATGCGATCGCGCGGCGGTTGGATTCCGTCTCCACTGATAATGTGTCCGAGAAATTTGGTTTGTTCCGCACCTAATACACATTTAGAGGGGTTAATAACCACACCGTACTCCTGCAAACGAGAGAACAATCCACGGAGATGCTCCTTGTGGGAGGCTTCATCAGGCGAAAAAACGAGTATGTCGTCGATATAGGGAAAACAGTAATCGAGACCCCGCGTGACCTCATCGATAAATCGCTGGAACGTTTGTCCAGCATTGCGGAGGCCGAACGTCATAAAAGGAAACTCGAAGAGGCCAAACGGGGTAACGATGGCTGTCTTCGGGATATCGTCCTCAAACATAGGGATCTGATGATAGGCTTTCACCAAATCGAGAGTACTAAATACTCGTGAGCCGTGCAGATTGTGAGAAAAATCGTTAATGTGCCGGAGAGGGTATTTATCAGGAATGGTCCTGGCGTTCAGGGCGCGATAATCGCCGCAAGGACGCCAGGAAGAATCCTTCTTTAACGTCATGTGTAATGGCGAGGCCCAGGCGCTTTTAGAGGGCCTTGCGGTGCCGCAGCGAACCATGTCCTCGAACTCTTTTTGAGCAGCTACAAGTTTTTGTGGAGCTAATCTACGAGGACGGCACGAAACCGGCGGACCATCAGTGGTTTTGATGTAATGCACAGTGTTGTGCTTAACTACTCTAGGTTGTCCTGGTGGTCGTGTAATCACAGGAAACTCAGCCAGTACATCCGCGAAACTGGAGCTACCAATGTTAACGGCTTTGACGCTTGGCTGTGAGGTCCCGGAGAACGAAACAGGAACATGAAGTTTGGTGTTACCATCCACCAGGCGCTGATATCTACAATCAGGCAACAAATTATAATAACTAAGAAAATCGGCACCTATGATTGGTGTCGCTACGTCTGCGATCACGAAATTCCAATGGAAATCCCGGCGTAAACCTAAATCGAGGTGCAAAGAAACAGTGCCGTATGTCCCAATCGAGCTGCCATTAGCAGCACTCAAACTGTAGTTGCTAAGTTGGTAGCGACCTCTAAGGAGACGGCGAGGGAAACAACAGAGATCTGACCCAGTGTCGACTAAGTACTGGTGTTTAGACTTCTGATCTGTAACGAAAATGCGGCGGCCGGGACTAGTACAATCAGTAGCCGCCTTTACTGATTGTTTGTCGGGTTTCCCTGATTGCTAGGTGTCCAACTACACGGGGTTATACACCTTGTTGCCCTGTCATTGAATCTCTTATGGTACCAACATACCTTTGGGCCTTTCCTTGATGAGGAAACGCGAGAGCGTGAGCGCGAGCGATGAAATGACGCAGAACGCTGACGTGTACGCGTAGGCCTGATGTTGACAGATAAAGCAGCAATTTGTTGCTCTATGCGTTCCAAGCGCTGTGAAAAAATGTCATCATTCGATGAAGAACCTGCAGAAGCCGAACAAGAAAACACTTTACTGGGCCCTGCAATTTCCATGACTTTATCACCTAGTTCAGATAGCTTATCGAGGCTTAGTTCAGCCTGTGACGCAAGAATAGCTTGCACTTGTTGAGGAAGTCGACGTAGCCATAGTTGGCGCAAAATGTTCTCATCAGAGAGTGCGCTGCCAGCAAGTGAGCGCAGGTGACGAAGGAACTGAGATGGACGTCTGTCCCCGAGCTCCTCTTCACTAATAAGCTGTCGTACCCGCTGCTCCTCCAACATGGAGAGTCGTCTAATGAGCTCTGCTTTGAGCTTGGCGTATTGCTGACCTTGTTCAGGCGGCCGCGTAATGATGTCCTCCACTTCACCAGCCAATTTCTGATCGAGCTGGGCGATGACGTAGTTAAATTTAGTACTGTCTGCAGTAATACCAGCTATCTGGAACTGCGCCTCTACCTGTGCGAACCAAACCGCAGGCTTGTCTGGCCAAAATGTTGGTAATTTGACTGAAACTTTACTAACTTCAGAGTTTTGTTGAAGCTGTTGCTGAAACGCAGCATTGTCAGCTTGTAAACGTTCAATCAAAGCCTTAAGTTCCTCAGCCATGTTTGTTAATACACACTTAAATAAATAAGCAAATGACATGCAAAAATTATTTAGTTGAGATGAATTTAGTTAATTGAGCGTTGGAGGGGTTAGCAGCATAGCAACACCATTGCACCAAAAATATGGAAATATATGGCATAAGACACAAAATAAATAAATCATGCATGCACAATAACTCATAAAAAGTTCCCTATGCAATTCAGTAAAAAGTTTAGAAATAAAATAGTTTGACTTACCAAGGCAGGCTAGCCGTGACAAAACTAAACTTAAACTTACTTAAAACACCACAAAAAAACTCAAACTATGGAAATCACACCATGAAAAACTAAAATGAAAACGTAAAAGTTTGTTTACAAACACCAATCTGACGAATCTAGACGGTCATGACGTTAACTGACGAGTGACCACACTGACGTTGTCAAATACACGTGCACCGAAATAAAACCGTTTTGCATGAACGAACGAAAAGTCAAAACGTACCAATCGGTCGCGAACGAATAGTCTATGGTAAACTCGTAGTTCACTTCACAGCACCATCGATAGTTCCGCGTTTCTTCGTCGGATGGCACTAACGTCAATGCCAAAGAAAAATCTTGGAAAAACGATGAAAATCCGCCATTTTCCGTAGCCGCAGATGGATGAAATCTTCTTTTCAGCAATCCAATTTGCAATCCAAACGTCTGGGATATGCTCATCACGTCGGGGTCACCAGTTTGGCCGATGATGAATTGACTTGTCCAGCTTGGCAGTGCAGTGGGCCAAGGGAACTGCACCGCCTGGAGACTGGCCCCTCAACGGGCCAGGTGGCGCGTTCAGGAAATGTGTAGAGCAGGATCTTGGACTTAATGAAAAGCGGATTGTCGAACAAACAAATAAAGATGTATTGTCACATCACATTTGGAAAAACTATTTACATATTAACAATATTATAAAATCTTATAATTAAACAACGTCGTAGTAAGCACCGACGGATTTCACCAGAATGACAGGAATGTCAAGTTGAATTACTTTTTGTAAAAAGCCTAACCTGCCTGTTGTGCAACAATGTTGCCACAAGTTCTTGAAGCCGCATTGGAATATTATTTCCATAGATTGGTTCGAGTTCTGTTATTAGAGTTAATCTGTGGAGGCCAAATTTTTGACAACTGAAGATAAGGTGAGAGAGATCGGCGTTATCCGTGCCACAATGTAAACATTTATCATCTTCAGCCAGATTGAGTCTACGGAGGTGAGTGGGAGTTTGGCAGTGTCCAAATCTCATTCGGTTAACAATGGTTATATATTTACGGCAGTTAATTTCTTTGTTTTTGTGATACCAAGGTTGGGCGGGCGGGCTTCCTTGAATATCTGCGTACCAGCTTCCTTTAACTTTGCTGGTTTCTTTCCAGTAATCGCGCCATAATGTCATCAGATGGTCGTTCAAAGGTGCATGTAGATCAGTGAACGGCATCTTCAGGTCGGTGGAATGGTCCTCGTCGGGTTCCCTACTTGCGGCTCGATCAACAACTTCGTTCCCCGTGATCCCTCGGTGAGCAGGTACCCAAAGAAACTTAACCTTTTTACCTCTAACATCTAAATTATACAAAATATTCCTAATTTCATACACTAAATAATTTACATTGTATCTGAAACAGTTACCTTCTAGAGCTGATAGAACACTCAGTGAGTCAGATAATATAATAATCTCAGACACATTAATATCTTGCACATGAACAAGAGCTTGATAAATTGCATAAGCTTCAGCTGTGAAAATACTACAATTGCCATCAATTTTGTAACATTTTGTTCTTTTTAACTGTGGATCATAAAATGCTGAGCTTACTCTACTTCCCGACTTGGAACCATCAGTATACAATGAATAAAGATGTTTGTACTCCAAAAATTCCAGCAGACTGTTTTGATTAGTTATTGAATATTGCTGTACAAAATCATTTCCTAAGAGTATCTTGAAATCAGCCTTATATAAAGGCCAAATACTTTCTTTATACATATTTACAGATATACTATTTAGATGAATTATAATTCGCAGTAGAGTTGGAGTGTTACCATTTAGTATTTGTGTAATATTTGCATATGGACCAACTGAGCGGTGTAACATATCAATTGCTTCATGTGGCAAAATGTGGTCTAGAACACATCTATTATTCAAAGCAATAAGTTTTAAACAAAATCTCTCAGCTAGTTGTAAACGTCTGAAATGTAGTGGAAGAATGCAAGCCTCGCATTGCATAGCATTAATTGGTGTTGAGCACATAGCTCCAGTTATAATTCTTAGTGCTTTATTCTGAATAACATCTAGTTTTCTTAATGATAGCAGGCTTGCATCCATATAAGCAATACAACTATAGTCAAAGTGACTTCTCATGATACTCTTGTATAACATAGACAGTATTTTGGGATCTGATCCCCAATGCACTCCAGCCAGAGATCGAAGTAAATTAAGTGCTTTTGATGCATTTTTAATAATATAATTGATATGACTTTCAAATGTTAATCTTGTATCTAGCAGTATACCAAGGAATTTCTTCTCATTTAACCAGGGTAAAGGAATATTATTATATGTTACAAAATTGTCACTAACAGTATTTTTCTTACAAAAAACCATTGCTGCACTCTTACTAGGGCTAATGTCTAATTTAAGTTTATTAGAATAATAATTGTTTACCTCTACAAGAGCCTGGTTCAGATTATTTACAGCTATATTTACATCTTTATGTACAGAATATACTAATAAGTCATCTGCAAATTGCAGAAATTGAGCACCCTTATGGGTCAGATAATTATTAATTTGACTTGTATAAATGTTGTACAGCAAAGGAGATATAGTGGCTCCTTGCATAGTTCCTTTAAATACTTGACCTGGTCCATGCAAAATATTATTAAACTTTACATACATTGTTCTATTGTACAAAAATTTAAATATCCATTTACAGATGCATCCTGGGATACCAATCTCTGACAAGATGCTTACCAATATGGATGGATCAACATTATCAAAGGCACCTTGTACATCCAAGAATGCACAAACAGTGACAGATTGGCTATGAAATGAATTCTTTATATCTGATATAAGAGAAGTGAAACTATCACTTGCACTGCGACCTTTCCTAAAACCAAATTGTTGGTCTGGTAAGATTCTCTTTGATTCTACAAAATGATCAAGTCTTGTTTTAAGCATAAGCTCAAATATTTTTCCAACACACGAAGACAAAGAAATTGGTCTGTAAGAATTGAAGTCATTACTTGGTTTATTTAATTTTAAAATTGGTATGACACATTGTGTTTTCCAAGAATCTGGTATAGTCTGAGTTTTCCATAACAAGTTAAAAATGTCTAACAGGGTTTTTTGTGCATCTAAGTGCATGTTCTTAATAAGTTTGTAAGGAATGTCGTCTAATCCGGGTGTAGTGTCTTTTCTAGACCTAATTGCGACAGTAAATTCTTGCATAGTAAAGGCACAAGAGAGAAAAGTAGAGTTTTCATCACCATTATGACTAAAGAAGCTATTTAATGAGTCAATGTCTATTGCATTTACAGATGAGGAGGATGGTGCATACTTATCAATGAAAGCGGGAATCCATTCATCATTCCTTGGACTCGTAGGTAATCTAATACGTTTAAATCTTTTAATATAATTCCATATAGTACTAACGGGTGTATATCTGTTGAAAGATTCTACTAATTTAACCCAACCATTCTTCTTTTTTTCCTTCAATAATCTCTTTTTAAAAGCATCTAACTTTTTAAATTTAATGTAACTAGTTGTGGTGGAATCAGATCTATATGAATTTAGAGCTTGTTTGCTTTTCCTAACAGCATCTGAACACTCACTGTCCCACCAGGGAACAGGTTTCCTTAAAATATTTTGATTGACTTTCTTAAACTTTGGTATGGTTAAATCCTTAACTTCCATCAATCTTTCACAAAAATTATTGTAACTTTTAATTGGGTTGGAATAATCTAAACTAAGTTGACCTAAGATCTTTTCTGTTTCAGATTCAAAGGTGAGCCAGTCGGCTTTTCTGTAAAGATAACGCTCTACATGGGTACCAGTGTCATATTTCTCGACTGTGGTGTGGATGTCAAGAATAGTTGGGAAATGATAACTACCCATGGCATCATCGTGCACTCTCCATTCACAAAGAGGAGCTACAGAAGGACTAATACAGGAAATGTCAATTGCAGAAGGTCTTTTGGTAGGACTACCTACTGTAGTAGAGGAACCAGAATTCAAAATGCATAGGTCATATTCATCTAATAAGTTATAAATTTCATTACCTCTAGAATTGGATCTAAGGCATCCAAAAGCAACATGATGTGCATTGAGATCACCAGATAATAATATTGGACTTGGCAGCGTATTTAATATTTGTTTGAGCCTCCTACATTGAAATCTATGACGATTAGTATCTGGAGGATGAGCATATGTACAGAGTATCGATAAATTGCCAACATTTGTGGATAAAACTATAGCTGTTGACTGCAAATAATCATAAAAGGGTGTAGCAATTACTGAGTATTTCAAATGCGATTTTAAGAGAATACCTACTCCTCCTCGTCCATCTGTTCCATTTTGAAATATAAAATCGTAATTGGTAATTTTAAATATACTTCTCTCTCTTAACCAGGTCTCATTTAAGAGACAAATGTCAATATCATTATCTTTTAAGTAATTAATAAGCAAAGGTTTTTTGTTAACTGCTCCTTCAACATTAAATTGTGAAATTCTAATAAAAGCTTTATCCATTTTGTTGTAGTGATTTAATTAATACTTCTTGAATAACAGAAGCATTGATCTTACCCATGTTACTGTTAGCTAATGTCACTAAGGCTCCAACCATGCCATTTAAAATAAAGTTACTCTTTAATACTTCATCAAGTAGTGTTGCATTTGAATCAGATTTGGGATTGGGTTTGGGAATGTCTTTTGAAATGTCCTTGTTTAATGGAGTTGTTATAGTTTTATTGTGTGTTCGTGTTTTTTTCAAAGGGGGAAAATTCGTATTGTAATTTCTCACAATATTTTTGTCTTCGTCTTTACGAGAGAAAGATGCAGCAACTTTTGCATAATTTTGTTTATTATTATTTTCTTCCATTTTGTTTTTTTTAATAGGACAGTCACGAGAAATTGCTAAATGAGGTCCATGACAATTTATGCATTTAAGTTCTGCATCTTTCTTGCACTCAGAGAAGTGGTGTTCTTCAGAGCAGATTGAGCACTTTTGTGTTGATTTACAAAACTTGGCTCCATGATTAAATCTGAAGCATTTGAAACATTGCAAGAGCGGAGCCCTGTATTCGTTCACTCTAAATCTATATAAGTCTAGGTAGACATAGTCCGGTAGGTTCTGCGACATAAATGTCACCGAGACGGAACTGTATGGAACCACCTCGCCGTTCACTTTGCGTGTGAAGCGTCGCACGCTGATGATTTCGTATTCAGCCGAGAGTTGCTTGAACAGATCTTCGTTACTGATTGTAGTAGGGACAAAACGAAGGACCCCGATTGTCTCCACCGACCTTGCCGGTATGTGCGCCTTGAAGAAGTGACTCTTCAGGAAATCAGCGTTCATCAAGAAGTTGTTTGCTTTGATGGACTGACCGAAACAAACTCCAATCTTATTGGCATTGATGCGCTTAATGCCCACCACGCCCTTCACTGCCTTTTTAAATAAATTGTTGATGAAGTCCGGGTTTTTATTCCCAAGCCGTTCACCTTCCTTCTCCGATTCTATAAAAACCATATATTCAGCACTTACCAAGTTCTCTGGATATACTCTTTTGTACCCTGGTTTCGTGTATGGTTTGTACATGTCTTTGTCCTTGGAATTTTCGTTCTCACCCTCCGAATCTGACGGCAATCTGGACCTCTTCTTACTCCGAGGAGAAGGATCGGTAATATTCCCAGGGGGCAAAGCCCCCGGGGCATTATTCATACTGATCAACTTATTAGCACTGTTTTTAGAGACTTAAAGCTCAAAAACAAGTTACAGAAATTACAAAATAACTTTTTGATAAATTAATTTGTAAAAACGCGCCCTTCCTTTTGAAATGCCCGCCAAAAAAACATCAATTGTCAGTGTCACGCAACGACACAGAATAAAAAACAGTTTTGCCTACGCTAAACAGATTATGAATGACCGACGACAAAATTAATGCCGGCCGCTGCGATGTCCTACTCATTACTAGATGGCGCTGATAATCCTGAAACATATCTTCACGTCACAAGCATGGTCGGATTTTCGATTCCGACGAAAATTACATTTTATTCTCAGCACGTCGAGCTCTTTCTAACAATCTAGGAAACATAATTACTTATTCTCATGCTGGGGTAATTCAGGCGCATAATGTTGTATTGCAGGCTCGTAGTAACTTCTGGGCATGCGCATGCTCCTTTCAAGTATAAAAATGACCATCCGACCAAATGCTTCTTCGAGATATTTTGACTGGAAAGACGGAACAAAATATTTATCAACCGAATGGGCGAACCCGTAACTTGAGAGTTCCCATCATCATCATCAGGCTATAATAGTCCACTGCTGGACATAGCCCTCCCCTAATGAGCGCCATAGCGCCCTGTCTTCAGAGAGTTCCCAGTTAATGATTATTTTTACTCTATCATCAATATCTTCAGCCCCCCGTCGCCGATATCCACTGTTGGACAACGACTTCTTCATACAATACGACGATTATCAACCACCAGTAGATATATCTTAATACATTCAGATACATAAGCTCACACCTGTATCCCAGAGGGGTAGGCAGAGACCACGGACTGTCACCTGCCACTATCCTGACAAATCACTTTCGCTTTCATCGACATCCATTAGTCGTTGCATGTACCCACATCGGTTTCGGGTACTTTTCATCTTGCCCTTTGCTAATACATCCCCTATTTGGTCGAAGTATGTCCAACTGGGGCGTCCCTTACCGGCCCTTCCACTCACATTCGCCCGATATATTTGCTTTGTCAGTCTTTCTTCGTTCATCCTCTCCACATCTCCAAACCAACGCAACATTCCTTTTTGTCATGGGTACCTCATCACAAATTACTAAATGAGCTTCCTTCATAAACTTAACAGCATTGAATTTAGTTAACAGCTAGTGAATCTAATGACGTATGAGACGTAGAATCCACTTGGCTAATCAACTAAAAACAGCTCCCTCTCTTTGGCTTTACAGCTTTTAGTTTTGTATTGACCACATGTTTTTCTTCATCATTTAAATTTTTGGTATTTTTCTTATCTAGTGGCTTTTTCATTTCAATAAGTTTATTGGTACCTAACTAAGCAAAACAATAAAGATCAATTTATGACTTAGATTTCCTTATTCAATTATTTTTCAGACCCTTCCAAAACTCAATGTCAATTATTGTCAGGGTTGGATTTAGGTTGGATGTAGATAGAATTTTCAAGTATTTTAAACAAAATTATAGTATTTTTGTTTTTCGACCATATCGCCTCTATTCAGACGTTTTTTCCTAGGCGTGGATTCTCTCGGTATTTCGTAATTTTCATCCCCGCCCCCAACTTTACCCACCAATCATTCCTTTCAATTTCGATTCGAATGATCATGAAAAAATGAATGCACTCACACAAAAAGATGCACTCACGACGAGACTTCTTTATGCACAATCGTACCAACAGAATAATAAATAAGAGGAAAGTATCGAAAGAAAAAAAAACAAGAGGCGTTTTGTACGAAAAATGATGGAAAACGGCTAATTATAGACTGTTCTAAAATTATAGTATTTTGTTGTACTCTCCCAAGTTATGGATAGTATATAGTACGAAACTACGAAGCATGAAATTAGAGTATAAATACTATAATTATAGTACGAAATCCAGCCCTGATTATTGTCTTCCCGCATGCTTCCCGCCAATGAAAAACACCACAGATTACTTACTACATATATATATATATTTATTTTTACAGGGCCTATACGAAACTTTAGCCCTAACGGATGTTCGGAAAACATTTGTTACAAAAAATTGAACTTTACGCCATGATGGCTGAAAACGGAATCCTTACTTACTACACCTTCTCAGTTGGCATAGATTATAATAACCTTCCTGCAAAGGTAGTATGAGGACGCGAGTCGCGCGCGACAACGTCAAAAGTCGCGACTTTCCAATACATTAACTGTCAAATTCTCGCGGCTACCTTTGTTGGATGCCACGGTATTCCACACACCATGGAGTTAACAAATTAGATCCAAGGGCCGGTTTAGATTATCTTAGTGTTTAGGAGAGTGCTTTACTTTACACTCTGTTGCAACATTATGCTGAATCGGGCCCATTTTGGGGGCTCAACCTTTAATGTATTTTATTATTATTTTCATGTTGTACAGTTTATTTATTTTTACGCTTTCCCGAACGAAATTATTAATATAGATATTTTTTTAATTCATTCTTAATTTTTAAAAATCGAAAGATACTGCTTTGCTTTTCCACCAAATCGCCTCTACAAATGACGAGGGTTGCCATGAATAAGATTAAAACTATCGTTTTGTATATTATAAATTTAATATTAAATTCCAGTTCACATACACAGGTTTATAACTAAAATATATTACTAAACAATAACACAATGTACATCTGTTAGTATACGAAAAGGGCTGGAAAAATGTCTCGACTGGGAGATTATCATATTATTACTAGCTGACCCTGCAAACGTTGTTTCGCCAGATAGGGGTATGAAAAATAGATAACCTATTCTCTGACTTACCAAATACGTGTGGCCCTGGATAAAGTGCAATCCCGAAAGGGGATGAAACTAGACCATGAATCATTGACTAGAAAAATATAAAAAATTATTGTAGGATTTATTGGTATTTTAAGATTTTCATGTTTCATTAAGGACTCTATGTACAAAAGTATTGATTTCTTCCAAAATAATGGGTCTATTTCTTTGAAATAAAAAAAAACAGTATGCCTAATACCTGGCGATGACCATGAAATAATAAATAGGCCGCAAAAAAGTAACTATCTTGGGTAAAAAAATGTATTTTTATGAAAAAAATGATTTTTTTAGACGTTTATTTTAAAAAACTTCAAATTACTAAAAAAATGTGCCCTATAACTATGTAATTTTATAGCTTACTTTTATTCTTTACCATTTTAGCTTCCAAATAAAAAAAAAACAATGTTCTAACTAAAAAAACACGCTATCTACGAACTTTTAAAGTGGAGCCTAATCGTGTTACCGTGCAGGTAGAGACCGTTTTTTCCATTGTTTCCGTCCTACTCTGTGCCCTTCGGCAGTCGCAGTCCTTTTGTTCTACACTCAGGTAGAGGGAAGGCGAGGGGAGGGGAGGCAGGGGGTTCGAAACAGGACTTACACAGTCGCTCCGATATTCTCGCCGCTGCTACTACTGTTCTCGTTCTCGCATTGTGTTCTCGTTGATTTGTTATTAAGTTTTTGTTACATTGTTGACTGTTACGTTTTCTACTGTTCGTTACGTTTGGACTGTTCCTGTTCTGCTGTTAAGTGTTGACGAAATGCCGCGATTGACAGAGTTCTCACCTCGAGAAATAGCCGACATGCATTATTATTATGGCATGTCACATGGTCGCACAACAGTCGCTCGGACTGCATACATAAATGCTTTCCCGGGCAGACTCATACCCTCAGCTCGAAATTTTCAAGAGATTCATAGGAGGCTCTCCAACATTGGACTTGGTTTGGCACGAGATCGCCGTGAGCAACCAGCTGTCGTTATTGACAATGCGATAGAAGAGGCCATTTTAAACGATCTGTTTGCTGACCCTACAACAAGCATAAGACGATTAGTGTTGCGTCATGGCATATCGAAGACGTCTGTCTGGCGAATTTTGAAAAAGGAGGGATTGCATCCTTTCCATTACCAACGAGTACAACATTTACACGAAAATGTAGATAATCGTCCAAGATGCGTAATGTCGACGTGGATTCTAAGAAAAATTAGAGCTGACCCAAATTTTCCCAAACACATTTTTTGGATGGACGAAGCGACATTTACCCGAGACGGCATTACAAACTGCAGAAATTTGCACCAGTGGTCTCACGAAAATCCACGATTGAAGCGGGCATCTACTTTTCAAGTAAAATTTTCAATAAACGTATGGGCAGTCTTAATCGACGACATTTTAATTGGTCCAGTCATTTTACCCAGAACCTTAAATGCTGAACGTTTTTTAGAATTACTACAAAATTTACCCATGTTGATGGAAGATGTTCCCCTGGCTACGAGACGGCGTGGGCGTATGTATCTCCAAATGGATGGATGACCTGCACATTATGGGCGGGAGGTGCGGCGATTTTTGAACGAAAATTACCCGAACCGGTGGATTGGCCGAGGAGGGCCAGTAGGCTGGCCAGCGCGTTCACCTGATCTGACACCCCTAGATTATTGTTTATGGGGTGTCATGAAGCAAAGAGTATACAGCACGCCAATAAATACCGAGGCACAGTTGCACGACCGAATAATTCAGTGCGCAAATGACATTAAAAATGATCCAGGAATGATTCGCAGAGCCACTAACCAAATCAATATTCGTGCAGTAATGTGCTTGCAAAATCGAGGTGGCCATTTTGAACATTTAATGCATTAAATAAAAATGCAAAATTGTAAATTACGGATAATTTTATTAATAAAGTTATTGTGATTAAAGTCTGACTTTTATTACCTACTAAAATGTAAATAACTCCTACCTAGCCAATTTTTTAGTTAGAACATTATTATTTTTTTATTTGGAAGCTAAAATGGTAAAGAATAAAAGTAAGCTATAAAATTACATAGTTATAGGGCACATTTTTTTAGTAATTTGAAGTTTTTTAAAATAAACGTCTAAAAAAATCATTTTTTTCATAAAAATACATTTTTTTACCCAAGATAGTTACTTTTTTGCGGACTATTTATTATTTCATGGTCATTGCCAGGTATTAGGCATACTGTTTTTTTTTATTTTAAAGAAATAGACCCATTATTTTGGAAGAAATCAATACTTTTGTACATAGAGTCCTTAATGAAACATGAAAATCTTAAAATACCAATAAATCCTACAATAATTTTTTATAATTTTTTTTTTATTTTTCTAGTCAATGATTCATGGTCTAGTTTCATCCCCTTTCGGGATTGCACTTTATCCAGGGCCACACTGTATACATGTAAAATTTCATCAGGATCCGTCAAGCCCTACCACTGCGACGACACGAGAATTTTATATATTAGTTTAATTTTGTTATTACTGAGTAACTATCAGCCTCTTTTACACACAATATGGATTTGCATTACAGTAAAAGTGAGAAACTATGTTCTTTTCCTTTCATTAATTAAATGTTTAATTCTTAATTACGATGTACTTTCACATAATCGGGTTTCACATAATCTTCTTAACTTTAGTCATATGATTAACCCGTTGGCTCAACTCTGCAAATTATATGTTGCCTTGACGCAAGGGACTTTAGACCGACGGTTTATGAATATAAGGTTTAATGTCGCTTCCGAGTACCCGCTACCAAATTTGGTAGCCGCCGAGCCGAAGGCTTAATATGACAATCAGCTTCAGTCGTCCAGCCAGCTGTATACAAAATGAATTTCCGTGAATTTTGTATGAAACAGCTACAGTTTCTTATCTTTAACAACTTATCTGACCTTAAGTATGTACATTCTCCTAAACTGCTATCATAACTGGGTGATTCTCAGAACTGCATAATTTCTTTGGCGCATTTTCTTTTCATTTTAACTCCAAAACTAACATAATGAGCCGTTTTCAGAAGCACAAAAAAAAAAAAATATTAGGGCTGTCAAAGTAATGTAATTTTGGACCTTTTAGTTTTTAGTTTTTTTTTTCAATACAATATAACTCCGAAAGGACAAACATTTGGCTATTGGCGTCATAGTAACTTTTGTTCAGCTCGCTGAGACCTATTTTATGATGTATCACACATGGCTATTGGGCTGAGGTCCAAAATTGCATTCTTTTGACAGCCGTAATATTTTTTTTTTAGTTCTTCTGAAAACGGCTCATTGAAGGGCCGAATTCTAAAAGTCCTCAAGTCCATTTTTTCATATATTGAACTGGCAACACCATCGTGTTCGGAATCGTGTTCTGACTGATCGTGACTTATAGACTTCGGCCCTTCAATTATACTATTGCAGTAGATGCCACCAAAACCTACAAATACGTTACAATACAATCTTCAGGGGCGACCTCTGTGGGGTAGTGGTTAGCGCATCTGCTTACCATGCGAGAGGTCCCGGGTTCGATCCCCGGCTGGAGATAAAAAAAAACTCCAGGTCTTGGATGTTTACATGTTTGTGACGTCGCTGTTTCTGGTTCCCACGACACAGGGTATCCTAGTGTGGGGCCAGAGGCGGTGTATGTGCCTGTGTGTAAATGTAAGTGTAAGTAAGTGTAAATACTGTTACTTTTTATTGAGTTAATATGAAAAACATGAGCCAAAGAAATTATGCAATTTGAGTCATTTTCTGAGAATCACCCAACTGTGTTATGACAGTGTGCATGATGCGTTTTGTCTCTTGTTGCAATACATAATTACCTTTCTTTATTTCAACTGGTTGTACGCATCAACACAGAGATTCGGCCAACATTTCCAAATATGTATAAGGTCTAATAAAAACAGGCAATAGGCTACTTGACCGTTTTCTAAAAACCATCTCATATTTTTTTGTTGGTGTTCATGGAGTCCACAGAAAGTGGTAATTTTAAATTCTTTCGTATATTTCTTCTAAAAAAGGCAAACGAAAATTTACTTTTCAAATAAGCCGCCAAAACGCTGTCTTGGGCAACATGGCGTCGCACAGGCATTGTGACGTCACATCCCAGAAAACCAACCAATGAATGTAAGAAAGAATGAATGATAGACGCCATTTTTACTGACATGTGACGTCATCATAGAATCGGCCAATCCAGGCTGTTTTCGTTACAATGGCTGCAGATACATAATTATCAAATTTTATCTTGGGGCTTTTTACAAATCATAATTGTTTTTTTAGTTAAAATGCCTTAAAGCGGTTTTAAGACTTATAGTTCATACGAATACGTATAAATAATACTGTTTTTTTAACACTGTCAAATAGCCTATCGCCCCTTAGCTTACAACACCGCTCGAGTCGAAAATTGGCGGTTTTCACATTTGAATGCCATTAGATGGAGCTGCTCATTGCGCGTCTAACCATTGGTCACACCTTTAAAGTTGGTAAAAATGACTTAAGCGGTGTTGTAAGCTAGGGGACGCTATGGTACATTTGGGGGTAAAATACATCCAAGTCCTGCCAAACAGAGTCCTGGATTCATGTAAGCAGCCTATATGCGTTTTTCTGTATTATCCCACCAGCACAGGCCTTTATAATGGCTTCATAAGCAAGGAAATAGACCCATATTTGAGAAATACTGCTCTACACCAATTCCTAGACTTCTCTACTTCACCTTGATTGTTCTAAGGAGTGTTGGGCAACGTGGCGTTGGGTACGAATCTGGCTTTAGCCCCAATCGCCTCGTCCAAATGCCTCAGCGAGCTGCACAGCTGTATTAGAGGCGTTCGAGGCGTGGCCACGTGACTGAGGCGGCCGCTACGCCTCACCGGCGTGACTGTGTACGTTGGATCGTGCTGGTTCGATTGGCGGCTGTGGAAAAAGTTTCATGTTTCAATTTAATATCATTTCGTCGTGGATAGTGCAAATGCGCGCAATTTCATCATCATCATCAACCTATTATGTCCCCACCGAGGGGCACGGGTCTCTTCCTGTGCGCGCAATTTAATTAATTGGTTAAATCGCTCGTAGCCCCGGCCGCTTGAGTGATCCTAAGCGATCACGAAGGTTAAGCAACATAGGGCGCGTTCAGTGCATAGATGGGTGACCGTTCTACGACTAAGGGCCTTTCTCCGGTCCGGCAAACGTTAATTACCGATCCGATTTAGAAACACACAAGAATACTAATAAGCTTCTCCACTACTCCGGCATCCGGTTTTTAACGTTGCGGGGCTGAATTTACGGTGCCAGAACTTAATTTTATTTATTTATTTATTTGGAAATAACACAGGCACAGATAATGAATATTCCACGGTTTATCCTATGATTAAAAATCGTGGTCTTCCTTTGTTTTTCATCATCATCATCAACCCATTATGTCCCCACCGAAGGGCACGGGTCTCTTCCCTGAGGAAGGTATAGGCCATACTCCACCACGGGGGCCAAGTCCGGATTGGTGGAGGCCAAGTCCGGATTGGTGGAGTTTGTTTTTGACACTTTGTTATTTATCAAAATAATCCTTATGATGATGTTTAACTATCTTTTTTCTCATATAATTATTTAAAAATCTATGAATGCAGTTTAAATTGTTTTTTAAATTAAAATAATGTCTTCCGTCAGTGGAATATTTCCATCTACAATATTCAAAGTACTTTCCCACCATGTGGCATTAGCCGTGGGACGCCCAATATGCTTTCTAATGGGGGTAATTAGCATAATGGACCATTTACACGGAGCCAATACTTGAGACAATCCACTAAGCCAGTCCAATATTGGTATCGCGTAAATAGAGACAGTCCACTACATTGGATTGTCCTCTCGTTGCCAATATTGGACTGGCTTAGTGGATTGTCTCAAGTATTGGCTTCGTGTAAATGGTCCATAACAATAGTTAAACAATGGCCGCCTGCCGCAAGGGGCGGACGCCACGGGAAGGGATAGTGTAAGGCTGACATTCAGAGACGAAAACTAAACAAAGACTGGTCTCAGAACTGTCAAAATCACGTACTTAGAAACATTTCGTATTCAGAATCGAATCTATTAGTATGAAATGGTGCTTAGCTAAGTGTAAGTAGTCAATATCGGTGACTTTACGTGAACTTAGAACTGTCACTTCTAAGCTCAGAAGAAGGAGTACCATAGAAGGAGGAATAAAATAAAAAGTAACAGTTGTATAGCTGTCCATGTTACTCTTACGATAAATCTCTGCGCCAGAAAGAGACAGCTGTAGTGTACTCATACACTAAAAATGTTACAATCGTACACGGTTGCCACAGATTACTGAACAAAGCCAAAATCGATAGGGCTGGGACAAACACCATAAAGATGTCGATATTATTTATTCCGATCTACATAATCTGTGTATTTTTTTAAATTAATGTTGGTAATGTTGATAAAAAAATCATAGCTCTTTTACACAATTTGCAAAAAGTATCTTTTCAATCCCATCACCATGTTTAATAGTGATTTTTCGGACCCATGGCTGTGTACAAAAAAAACCTACAACTAAATTCCATTATTCCAATTACAATTAATTTAAATTACAGTCATGGGCCCATGATAATCACTATTATCACCATTATCTATCTATCTAATTATCAATGTATTTATCTCTAAAAAAATATCATTTTTCCCTTGGTGGTGCTAGTGAACCAGCTGGAACCCCTTACGGTTATTTTATTATGTGCTAAGTGTGGTACATACCATATAAGTTACAATAAATATTCATAATAAGTAAGTAATTCTACATCAGGTTTTCAATAATATAAATGGGACGAATAGGGCTATAGCGAATCGAAGAAAGATTTTACCGAGTTATGTGGCAGCATGGCAAAATGTATATGTACGGCGAATATAGAACCTTTTTTTAAATATGTTTGCAAATCATCAATAATCACCATATACAGCGCCACCAAGTTATCTGTTCAGGTGGGTAAAATTGTAACTAAGTAATTAATTGTAAATCCTGTTCCCCATTTTTTGTTTTATTTATTAATTCACTAAGATTTATAGATATATGTTCATTAAAATTGAAAGATGGGTTAAAATATTATCATTTTTCTAGGTAAATTTCTCAAATGTTACTACTAAATTCTCCACTAGCGCCGCTATCAACTGAACAGATGAGATGGTGGCACTGTAAGAAAGTATAATGAATAAAACAAGACCAAAATAGGAAAAACTATTTAATAACATAACATAACATTTACACACAGGCACATAGATTGCTTCTGGCCCCACACTAGGATACCCTGTGTCGTGTTAATAGATTACGTATTTGTTTCCAATAAATACCTACCACCTAGCATAGTTACTCAAGGCACTCGTTGTAATAACATCATCAGTCCAGGTTCGATGGATGAAAATAAAAATTAAAAACCAAACGATTTATTGGTACAAGATTATTTGGCATCAAATAAAGTACGTAGTTTCAAGCTTTTCACATAAAAAGTGGCAGGCTGCAGCTCAATAGAGAAGAAACCAACACGTATTACTATAATGTATATGTTTTTTATCCCTGACCTCTGTTTTACAAGTACCTATTAACGTTTTTTTTTTCACAAAAATGTGTCAGCCATAATGTAAAAGATAATATAATATTTTATGAAATTCAAATGAAATCAGCTTGGTTGCAGCTCACGAACGTTGTCCATTTCCGTGGAGGGCGCAACCTGAAAATTGTTTTTATTTAAGTACTTCACGTTGATAACTTCCACATAAAAAATAATAAAAATCACTTGCACCAGAATCAGACTATGATAGTAATAAACTAGTTATGACCTTTAACTGCTAAACGTTGTCCAGGATAGAAAACACCCAGTCAGGCAATAATCAGGGAAAAATTCTACAAGTGATATACGGCGCCTTGCAGGTTGAAACTGACAGCCTGTTTTATTATCCAAGTGGAGTAACCACTAGACCAACGAGACAGTCGGGTCTCATGTGAAATTCCTGATGTACATACATACAGCAAAACGTGCACCTCAGTCGATATAATTGTGCAGTATGTAGACTTTATTTTGTTTTAAGTATCATTATAATGTATAATTATAACCTTACCAATGATCTGCGGGCTAAGGAAAAGCGTAAAGTAGGTACGGCACTTGTTTCCAACCTACGCCACTTGCTATTGTTTATGAAACAGTCGCTTGCTGCAAATGCGGTGTAAATTTTTCCAAGATTACTTTGTACGTGATACTGCGTCATCGACATTTGTTATTTTGTGCTGTCTTCGGGTAACCTGCAATAGATAATTAACAATTAAAACACCTATACGAACGCAAGACATAACTAAATATGCTCTACGAACTATCGATACTTTTTTTCACTGAGAAAGTGGGAAAGTCCCATCCCTATTCCCCTACAACAAACAACAAACTTGTATTATGATTTATATCGAAAATATCACAATAATCATGATGAAAACACCATTCTCTAATAGCTAATTTGCAATTCTAGTAGCCCATAGTTGAAATCTTAGAGAAAATACCCTTTTAGGTACACAAAATTGAGACTTACCGGTGGAAGCTGATGAATGTTGTTTCATTATCTTCTCGGGAAGAATGAGATATACATTCTAACACAACACACGCCATGCCGATGGTTATATATACTATATACCATGAGAATCCACTATAATTCACTTCAAATGGTGCTTTAGTAAATATAAAATACACAAGCTTCTTGAAAACGGCGCACTCCCAAACCTCTTGTCAAACACACTGCCAAACACAGAACAACCTCTGCCAAATCAATGTCGTTGGGCGGCACATTGCATGCCGTCATTTTCTGAGCCGTTCTAATTTGGTCGCGTAATGGTAACCAAAGGTAACCAACTGACGTTTAAGGGTTGTACGCTCGAAAAAAGCAACAAAGACACGACTATATTTTTCTCTTTCTAACACGTAGCTTGCGGCTATTTAGATTGACGAAACAGACTATGTGGCACGTTTTCATTTTTTAACGCTCCTTCTATGGCACTCCTTCTTCTGAGCTTCTAAGCCTCAGAAGAAGGAGTACCATAGAAGGAGGAATAAAATAAAAAGTAACAGTTGTATAGCTGTCCATGTTACGCTTACGATAAATCTCTGCGCCAGAAAGAGACAGCTGTAGTGTACTCATGCACTAAAAATGTTACAATCGTACACGGTTGCCACAGATTACTGAACAAAGCCAAAATCGATAGGGCTGGGACAAACACCATAAAGATGTCGATATTATTTATTCCGATCTACATAATCTGTGTATTTTTTAAAATTAATGTTGGTAATAGGGTAGTTTCCAGGGTCAAAATAATTTAATTCTATTTAGTCCGTATTTTAGATTATAAAAAAATATTGGATACGTATTTTTTCTTTTTTCGATTAAACAAAAAATAACAAAGATATAGCCCATTGAAGTTACGTGTGACGTCACTCAGTGCTACAAAATGCAGCCCGGCGTGACGTCACACGTAACTTCAATGGGCTATATCTTTGTTATTTTTTGTTTAATCGAAAAAAGAAAAAATACGTATCCAATATTTTTTTATAATCTAAAAGACGGACTAATTACATTTTTTTAGGAAACTAGCCTATTAAGTATTAATATTAAATGATAAAAAAATCATAGCTCTTTTACACAATTTGCAAAAAGTATCTTTTCAATCCCATCACCATGTTTAATAGTGATTTTTCGGACCCATGGCTGTGTACCAAAAAACCTACGACTAAATTCAATTATTCCAATTCCAATTTATTTAAATTACAGTCATGGGCCCATGATAATTACTATTATCACCATTATCTATCTATCTAATTATCAATGTATTTATCTCTAAAAAAATATCATTTTTCCCTTGGTGGTGCTAGTGAACCAGCTGGAACCCCTTACGGTTATGTTATTATGTGCTAAGTGTGGTACATACCATATAAGTTACAATAAATATTCATAAGTAACAGTAAGTAATTCTACATCAGGTTTTCAATAATATAAATGGGACTAATAGGGCTATAGCGAATCGAAGAAAGATTTTACCGAGTTATGTAGTAACATGGCAAAATGTATATGTACGGCGAATATAGAACCTTTTTTTTAATATGTATGCAAAACATCAATAATCACCATATACAGCGCCACCAATTTATCTGTTCAGGTGGGTAAAATTGTAACTAAGTAATTAATTGTAAATCCTGTTCCCCATTTTTTGTTTTATTTATTCATTTACTAAGATTTATAGATATATGTTCATTAAAATTGAAAGATGGGTTAAAATATTCTCATTTTTCTAGGTAAATTTCTCAAATGTTACTACTAAATTCTCCACTAGCGCCGCTATCAACTGATCAGATGAGATGGTGGCACTGTAAGAAAGTATAATGAATAAAACAAGACCAAAATAGGAAAAACTATTTAATAACATAACATAACATTTACACACAGGCCCATTGATTGCTTCTGGCCCCACACTAGGATACACTGTGTCGTGTTAATAGATTACGTATTTGTTTCCAATAAATACCTACCACCTAGCATAGTTACTCAAGGCACCCGTTGTAATAACATCATCAGATTTATTGGTACAAGATTATTTGGCATCAAATAAAGTACGTAGTTTCAAGCTTTTCACATAAAAAGTGGCAGGTTGCAGCTCAATAGAGAAGAAACCAACACGTATTACTATAATGTATATGTTTTTTATCCCTGACTTCTGTTTTACAAGTACCTATTAACGTTTTTTTTTTCACAAAAATGTGTCAGCCATAATGTAAAAGATAATATAATATTTTATGAAATTCAAATGAAATCAGCTTGGTTGCAGCTCACGAACGTTGTCCATTTCCGCGGAGGGCGCAACCTGAAAATTGTTGTTATTTAAGTACTTCACGTTGATAACTTCCACATAAAAAATAATAAAAATCACTTGCACCAGAATCAGACTATGATAGTATTAAACTAGTTATGACCTTTAACTGCTAAACGTTGTCCAGGATAGAAAAAAACACCCAGTCAGGCAATAATCAGGGAAAAATTCTACAAGTGATATACGGCGCCTTGCAGGTTGGAACTGACAACCTGTTTTATTATCCAAGTGGAGTAACCACTAGACCAACGAGACAGTCGGGTCTCATGTGAAATTCCTGATGTACATACATACAGCAAAACGTGCACCTCAGTCGATATAATTGTGCAGTATGTAGACTTTATTTTGTTTTAAGTATCATTATAATGTATAATTATAACCTTACCAATGATCTGCGGGCTAAGGAAAAGCGTAAAGTAGGTACGGCACTTGTTTCCAACCTACGCCACTTGCTATTGTTTATGAAACAGTCGCTTGCTGCAAATGCGGTGTAAATTTTTCCAAGATTACTTTGTACGTGATACTGCGTCATCGACATTTGTTATTTTGTGCTGTCTTCGGGTAACCTGCAATAGATAATTAACAATTAAAACAACTATACGAACGCAAGAAATAACTAAATATGCTCTACGAACTATCGATACTTTTTTTCACTGAGAAAGTGGGAAAGTCCCATCCCTATTCCCCTACAACAAACAACAAACTTGTATTATGATTTATATCGAAAATATCACAATAATCATGATGAAAACACCATTCTCTAATAGCTAATTTGCAATTCTAGTAGCCCATAGTTGAAATCTTAGAGAAAATACCCTTTTAGGTACACAAAATTGAGACTCACCGGTGGAAGCTGATGAATGTTGTTTCATTATCTTCTCGGGAAGAATGAGATATACATTCTAACACAACACACGCCATGCCGATGGTTACTTATACTATATACCATGAGAATCAACTATAATTCACTTCAAATGGTGCTTTAGTAAATATAAAATACACAAGCTTCTTGAAAACGGCGCACTCCCAAACCTCTTGTCAAACACAGAACACCCTCTGCCAAATCAATGTCATTGGGCGGCACATTGCATGCCGTCATTTTCTGAGCCGTTCTAATTTGGTCGAGTAATGGTAACCAAAGGTAACCAACTGACGTTTAAGGGTTGTACGCTCGAAAAAAGCAACAAAGACACGACTATATTTTTCTCTTTCTAACACGTAGCTTGCGGCTATTTAGATTGACGAAACAGACTATGTGGCACGTTTTCATTTTTTAACGCTCCTTCCATGGTACTCCTTCTTCTGAGTTCTAAGCCTTTTGTTCACAGACTACTCCAAACGTCATTTCACGTGGGGGTTTTTTTATTCACTCTGACATATGTAAAATTGTATGATGTTGTCCTGCTCTCGTGTAGCAACGTCAAATTTAAAAAACCGGTAAGAACTACATCACTAAAAAACGATAGACAATATAGATGACTTTCTTAAGTACTGTGAATACGAAAATTACGGCGCTTTACTAAGTACGACTTTAGTTTACTTTGCTAAGACTGATCTAAGCGTGGTAAAAGATGGTCAGAGTGGAGTTTTTTTTTTTCGCTGCCTTTTTCTCCACTACAGACGGCCCCAAGGCAGCGGCTAACATTATACATAACTGTATGTACATTGACATTCAACAAGCAGAATGTAAATTCTTTACGTTGAAATAAATTTCTGATTCTGATTCGTGAACATAGGATTCGTTTCTGAATGTCAGCCGAGAATGGACACTTACAGTTTAGCCTGCTGCACGGCGAACCGGATGATGGTGCTCTTGAAAACATTGCGGACGTCCACCATTTTGTTGTGGGCCTCGCGTCGCGCGCCCTCGCTCTTAGGACTGATGTTCAAGCGCATAAACTTGTCCAGGAGTTGGTCTAGGTTGGCCTCGACGACTTTTCTCTGTGAAGGAGAGAAAATAATGAAAATCAATGACATTTTTTAGTTTTATTAGAGTTACCTGCGACGCGGCTTAAGAAATGTCTCTACTCTACCACACTCTGTGCAAAAAAGCTTAGTATAAAATTAACGATTATTTGGAAGACAAGGATGTCTGGTGTTAAACAGTGAATTCATTTTAAATGTATTTAGAGATTTTTAATTTCTATATTGATAATTGTGTCTTAATGTTCAACACATCCATTGAGCACCTAACCACCTCTTTTGTTAAACAAAATATTATGCAACAAAAAATATGCTGTAACTGAGTTATTTCAATAAATCTTATTTTACTTTTTAACATTTTTATGTTTGAAAGTTAGACTAACTGTTTTGAAAATAGTAAGTGTGGAGTAAATGTGTGAAAACTAATACTCTATTAGTTTCTTCTCCACGTAATCTATTAATTGTGAAACTAACAACACCTAATCACGAGATACAGAAACAAAGACGCTTGAAGAGAGATGCTCTTAACTCGGTCCTAATAAAAAAAACCCCAGGTCTTGGATGTTTACACGTTTGTGATGTCGCTGTTTCTGGTTCCCATAGGGTATCCTAGTGTGGGGCGAGAACCAATTTATGTGCCTGTATGTAAATGATTATGTTTAAAGAAACACAGACCCTTGAAGTTTTTTAGAAGAAGAGACAGCATCCTAACTCGGTCCACTTAGCTAAAGCCTCAACTCAGCACTGCACAGACGTTGGTAAATTATCCTGTCTCTCCTCCAGAGCTGCCCTGCACTAAAAGTGACCTTAAGCACTGCCAGAAAGCTGGAGAGAAATATACAGGGTACTACCTCGGTCCACTTAGCCAAAGCCTCCTCCTAGCACTGCACAGATGTTGGTAAATTGGACGTAGTTTACGAAAACGACTCAATCCACAACATGTTCGAAAATGAGTTACGTATGCCAAACTGGCCTTTAAGGTTGGTTCTTTCATATAGAAAAAAAACACTGGCACAAAAAGAAGCCGAAATGACTTTTTTAACATCATGGGACCAACCCACATGTATGGGGGACATATGGGAGATCAGAACTTAAAACCTTCATATCTCCGAAGTTACTTTTTGTGGATTGAGTCGTTTTCGTGGAACTACGTCCAATTATCCTGTCGCTCCTCCAGAGCTGCCCTGCACTAAAAGTGACATTAGGCACTGCCAGAAAGCTAGAGAGAACTTTAGTGTCCTACCTCGGTGCCCTTAGCTATAACCTCCTTCCAGCACTGCACAGACGGCTGCAGATCGACATGTCGTTCCTCCAGAGCAGGCCTGCATTGAAAGTGACCTTAAGCACGGCCAGAAAGTTAGAGAGAAATATACAGGATACTACCTCGGTGCCCTTAGCTAAAGCCTCCTCCCAGCACTGTACAGACGTTGGTAAATTACCCTGTCGCTCCTCCAGAGCTGCCCTGCACTGAAAGTGACCTTAAGCACTGCCAGAAAGCTAGAGAGAACTCTAAAGTGTCCTACCTCGGTGCCCTTAGCTATAGCCTCCTTCCAGACGCCGGCAGATCGCCATGTCGCTCCTCCAGAGCTGGCCTGCACTGAAAATGACATTAGGCACTGCCAGAAAGCTAGAGAGAACTTTAGTGTCCTACCTCGGTGCCCTTAGCTATAACCTCCTTCCAGCACTACACAGACGCCGGCAGATCGCCATGTCGCTCCTCCAGAGCTGGCCTGCACTGAAAGTGACATTAGGCACTGCCAGAAAGCTAGAGAGAAATATACAGGATACTACCTCGGTGCCCTTAGCTATAGCCTCCTCCCAGCACTGTACAGACGTTGGTAAATTACCCTGTCGCTCCTCCAGAGCTGCCCTGCACTGAAAGTGACCTTAAGCACTGCCAGAAAGCTGGAGAGAACTCTACAGCGTCCTACCTGTGTGCCCTTAGCTATAGTCTCCTTCCAGCACTGCACAGACGTCGGCAGATCGCCCTGTCGCTCCTCCAGAGCTGCCCTGCACTGAAAGTGACCTTAAGCACTGCCAGAAAGCTAGAGAGAAATGTACAGGGTACTACCTCGGTGCCCTTAGCTATAGCCTCCTCCCAGCACTGCACAGACGCTGGTAGATTTCCTTGCCGCTCCTCCAAGGCGGCTCTGCATTCCCAGTAGGGCGCGCGGTCAACCGCGGAGGGGCACCGCTCGCGGATTGCGCGCAGCCAACGAGCAGCCTGCTCCCAGTCGAAGCCCTGCGGATCATCATCAACACTGTAGCTTGGTGCTAATAGGGCCAATGTCAGTAATCCCCATTCTCACTGCAGCCCGTTTAAAACTAACAATTTTACTATACCGGTAGAAAGTCGTACACCTTACCGTTGGCCTCTTTGCATCTTATCTTTGAAAATATTGTCGTTACACTTACGCCCTTTCAGCACAAATAAATATATACATTTAACAATACTTTGGGATCAAAAGCTGATTTTGGGCAAAATCTGGCTTTGGCCCTTTTAGCACCAGGCCACAGAACTATAATGACGGGTCTCTTCCCTGAGGAAGGTATAGGCCGTACCCATAGCCCTGCGGATGGTAGGTAATAGTATAAATAACTTTCCCTTTTTACTGCACTGCGGTGAAGACCAAAATCTTGAAATATCAATGTCTCTGTTATGTAGCCTTAAAATAATAATTTAACACCTTAAAAGACAGGGTGAAAATACTAAGGAATGACTTCTATATTTTTAAGGAGTGTTGGGCAATATAGCGTTGGGTATGAATCGGGCTTTAGCCCCGATTCATCATCATCATCAACCCTTTATGTCTGAGGAGTCATTTCTGAATGGTTGCTAAGTTAAATAAAATTAATAAGATGAACTATATAGGAAATAGTGTGGGACTGGGAAACAAAAGCCCCACCATCTTCAGTCTCCAATAGGGTAGTTTCCAGGGTCAAAATAATTAAATTCTAGGTATTTAGTCCGTATTTTAGATTATAAAAAAATATTGGACACGTATTTTTTCTTTTTTCGATTAAACAAAAAATAACAAAGATATAGACCATTAAAATAATTAAAGTCACGTGTGACGTCACTCCGTGCTAAAAAATGCAGCACGGCGTGACGTCACACGTAACTTTAATGGGCTATATCTTTGTCATTTTTGGTCTAATTTACAAATAAAAAAATACGTGTCCCTTATTTTTGAATAATCTAAATTACGGACTAATTACATTTTTTAGGGCAACTAGCCTATTCAATGGTTCAGTGGACTATAGTTTACCTCTCGCAGAAGCTCGGTGAGGTCATTGAGGGCTGCATTCACCAAATCATTGGTGTCGTGAGCCTCCTCGTGAGACTGCATAGAGACAGGCGTCTCGTCGAAGTCTGTGACATAGCTCGCGCGGCGCCATTTGTTGGTCGCGACCTGGGTAACGTTGGTTTTGCATTATTGTACCTATAACTTAACATAACATTTACAGACATGCACATACATTGCTTCTGGCCTCATACTAAGATACCCTGTGTCGTGGGAACCACAAACAGCGACGTCACAAACATGTAAACATCAAAGACCTGGGTTTCTTTTTTTTTTGTCCCCAGCCGGGATTCGAACCCGGGACCTCTCGCGTGGTAGGCAGATGCGCTAACCACTACGCCACAGAGGTCGTCACAACGGTCACACCGTGACAACGGCCACACGTCACAAGGCATACAATGAGAAGATACCAACTGTTTACCACCTATCCAATATGTATGCAGTCTGGGTTTATTTTTATGTTGGTGATGTTCGTGTTGAAAGAAACCCCATGTCTTGGATGTTTATATGTTTGTGATGTTGCTCTTTCTGGTTCCCACGACACAGGGTATCCTAGTGTAGGGCCAGAAGCAATGTATGCGTCTATATGTAAATGTTTATTTAAGTATCATATTTTAAAATTTGTGATCACATAAACGAAATTGTACACTTTTAATAAATGTCGTCGAGATAATACAAATGTCACAAAACTCACCTTCGCATCATCATTCATAGCATCACTGTAAGAGCCATCATCACTGTCTGACTCCACCGACACATTCTCCTTATTTTCATCATCGTAAGGCTTAAACTCCCTCTCCGTCTGCACCAGATGGTGGAGACCAAAGCATTGCAAATGGTGGTACGAATCGATGGACTTGCCTCTCTTCTGGAGCCAATTCTTTAACCTGGAAAAACCAGTAATATTAGTTAAAGATCGCTGAGTAGGACTTTTCTCCAATGTTAAGTTATGAGTAAATTGTCAGTAAATTGTTAGTTATATAATATTAGTAAGCAACATCGCACCATATTTCCCTTCTTTTCAGGAGCTAAAAATATTTTTAATTCCAGCTGCTCCTTAGGTGCTCCTTAGAAAACATATTTGCAGTGTTTTTGTTAGTAATTTTTATAGCTTATCAGACTGAGTCCTCAAGTATTATAGATAGATGGATTTGAAATTAAAATCTGCACCCAGTAGCATTCCAATGTCAAAACTGTCAAGTTTTAACTTGAATGGTGTTGATTGATAAGCAATGATGTTGCTGAGGGTTCACACCCAGCACAACGCTGAGTCAGTTGCCTTTTGTGGCAAGGTAGACATACCACAGACTATATATTGATGTTTGTTTTGGGTATATCTATGGTTATCTTTGACTATCTTTTTCACATAACACAAAAATAAATCATCACCTAGCTTGTAGCTCGGCAGGAGTGGGACCGTTGTGAATGCTTGGCCTCTGGAACGTAACCTTCTTACGTTCGCTTTTAACAGCAGAAACTATCTTTTCATGCCTCACCAGCTCATCTTCGTTTATTTCCTTCAAAGGAGTCTTGTTTACGTTTTCACTGGACGACCATTTTGTTATGCAGTTGACAAGTTCACTCCTCGGGATGCGTTTGAAGTGTACAGCTGATATTGACCGACGTACCGGCACTGCAATGTTTGCTTTCCTCTGCTCGAAGATTGTGTGTCGTTTCTTTACAATCAAGTTCGCATCTTTCATAACTTTGTCACAGAATTTTGAGTCTGTTCGCAGCTTCTGGGCTGAAGTCAAAGTCTTACCAGTACCTGTTTTTAGTTTGTACAGTCTGTCAAATACAGACTCTCGGTTATTGTTGACTTTAGAAGCGCTTTGGGTCACTTTTGGTGCAGTAAAGGTTTTTATCGGTTTTACAGTGTCTGCTCGTGGTAAGCCCATTGGTATTAAGCTTTTACGAGCAGGGAATTTGGAAGCTACATCAATTGGGGCCAGAGTTTTTCTTGACAATGGCTTGATGTCTTTAGCTGGCATGTCCGATGGTACAATCGTCTTCCTAGATTGCAGTTTTACCATTTGTAATGGTGCAACAGATTTTCTTGACTCAGATTTTTTATTTTCTGTGATCTTAGCGTGAACTTCTGAGTGAGAAATCAGTTTTTTAGCCACATCTTTAGTCGACATAGTCGCTGGGGCAATAGATTTCCTGGACGTTTCAACCTTCTTTGCATTTTTATGTATCATATTTTCAATTTGTTTTGTCAGAGCCAGCGTCTTATGTATGGTCTGAATAGTTTTCCCATCCGCCTGCAGTGGTACATTTTTCTTGTTGACTTCGGACAAGATGTCCGGTATGTTAGAAGCTTGAGGCTTAGACGTGCCAGGAAGAATTCTGGTTTTGGGTTTCAGTACCAATTTGGCAGTGTCCGGTAATTTCATATTGGTCCTTAACTTGTTCTGAGAACTAGCACAAGGAGGTCTTTTTGTCAATGGTATAGAGGAAGGCCTCTTAGTATCAGTGACACTACGCGATGTGGGCAACTTCTGTGTTGGGTTTTCATCTCGGCTGTACTTTTTGAGATTCATTTCTCGGAGCTGAAACATATTTAAGTCAGATGAGTCTAAGAGGATTGCTTAATTGCTGGAATGTGGAGAAGGATATTTATGCTAAATGTAGTCTTCCAAGAAGAAGGAACTTTAAGGTTTGTACAAAATACTAAAGTCAGACTGTATTTTTAAGGTTCCGCACCCCAAAGGAAAAAAATAGAACACTTATAGGATCAATAAATGCGAGAGGTCCCGGGTGCGATCCCCGGCTGGAGAAAAAAAAAAACTCCAGGTCTTGGATGTTTACATGTTTGTGACATCGCTGTTTCTGGTTCCCACGACACAGGGTATCCTAGTGTGGGGCCAGAAGCAATGTATGTGCCTGTATGTTAATGTTTAATAAATAATTTGTCTGTCTATCCATCTTCGTCCTTTTGTGACCATTTATATCGGGAATGCATGGTAGTATCGAGATAAACTTAAAACAATAAACTCAAATCTAGGAACCTGTACAGCTGTTCAATTTACATGAAAAAAGATACTGCCTTTTAAACAGCAAAAAAAAAAATGTGTCTTTCGACACGCAGGGGAGTATAAATTTCGTCTTATACTACAAATACACAGAAAAATATGAAATCTGTTTGCATTTGAGAATAAATAACACCTTACTTACCCATGACCCATGCCCCTCGGTGGGGACATAATGAGTTGATGATAAAACAATGGAATTATAAATTTGGGAAAATTTCGGAAAAAACTGCCAGTACGGGACCCTCGGTTGGGGAGCCCGATTCGCTTTTGTCCGCTCTTATACCACAATTTGCATGGTGTCCGATTTTGGCACTAATTTTAGTCATACTTATTAGGCTACTTAGCAGACAAGGAATATACAGTCAGTAAGAATAATGTTTACCTTATCCAAGCGGGCCTTCTCTCTGGCGATACGCAGCTCTCTCAGTTCAATAATACGCGATTGCATATTCTCGCTCATGGTAATGCCTTGTAAGGGTCCCACTAGAATCATAACAGCAACACGAGACAATAAATGTATTTATTTTAGAGCGAGTTACAAAGTGTGAAAACCCTATAAGGGCGACCTATTGGGAGCCAATCTAGTCTTACCAGGCCAGAATACTAATGCATCGTAAAGCTATTGTTATTATGTTGTACTTACCAAGATAATACAGCTGAAAACCGGTAGGCAGGGGCCAAAATCTTTGACACTTTACTATTAGTGATATATTCGCATTTATCCGCTTTCAATGCAACATACGCGTACGAGTGCACTGCAATTTTGAAAACAATGGACTCGAGTTGAATAACGACGAAAACAAACTAAATAATATAGAGCAACAAACAAACGCTACGAACGTTAATATTTGAAAGTTTCAGATTTTTTCAAACTGTCATATTTTAAAATGTTTTTTTTTTTTGTAATATTTTTTCCTTTATGGAAAAGGCTAAGAGCTTAAGCCCATACCGCCTGGTCTTATTTTAGTTTCTTTTCTTCTCTTGATATTGGTTGAGGCTTGAGGCTAAAAGCCTTGTCTTTCCGTAGGCATTTTCTTCAGTATTTATTAATAATCTAGGCACATAGCCTTGCCTAACGTTTTTATTATTTTACTTCATAATCCAGTATGTTTAGGTCAAATTTTCCTCCAGTATTTATTTATAGGTCACATCCGAGTTAGGTATCAAATCAGGTAAAATAGGTCTATTCCGGTGTATTATTATTTTTCAAATAAATCCAATGGTATTCTTGATAAAATTATAAATAGGGTAAAATGCTTCTATATTCTTAAGGAGATCCTGAATAGAGCGCGGGATATCCAGGGCTTCTTTGTAAATGTTTAATAAGCTATCAATAAATACTAGTCTTTGTATATTGAATTGAGGGCAATAAAAAAATATATGATTTAGAGATTGGTTTTCAGAATTACAAAATGTGCAATTTGGGGAAGGAATCATTTTCAATCTATGTAAATGTTCATTAAATCTGCCATGTCCAATTCTCAAACGACAAATTGTTTGTGTAAAAGTTTCTATGTAGATATTTTCCAACGATAAACCATGGCCTCTTAATATCCGAGTTAATATAGCTGTACCATTTTCCTTTTATTTGTGTCGTTTCTTTCCAATGAAGCATCCATTGATGTTTAATATTCGTTCTAATGTCGGTTTTGCAATCTGAAGCTGGCAACTTAATATTCTTGACATATATTTGGTGAATATTGGGGTTTTTTAATATAGAGCTGGCAAGTTTATCAGCGAGTTCGTTACCCGAGACGTCAATGTGAGATGGTGTCCAAAACAAACGTATTTCTCTATCTTGTTTGAGCCAAAGCCTACTAATTTTCTGCCTTATGTTATCTATATATATAAAAGGAGAAGCTGACTGACTGACTTAGAATCAACACAGGGCCCAAACTATAAGGGTTAGAAACTTGAAATTTTGCACAGGGGTTCTTTTTGTAACATAGGGGAGCACTAAGAAAGGATTTTTGAAAATTCATCCCCTAAGGGGGTAAAATGGGGGTTCAAAGTTAGTATTAAAGCCCACGCGGACGTAGTCGCGGGCAACAGCTAGTAAATAATATAATTTGTGCTACTATTGTACGTAGGATTTGACAGTGCCATTAAAACGCTCATGCTGTCCGAAATTATCAACCATTTTTTGAAACTGAGGTAAGTTGATTCTATATATTCTAAAGATGCATAAATGGCTTGAGCTTCTGCTGTTTATTTGATGGCAATCTCAACCCTTGCCCCAATTTAGTGACAGGATCATAGTAAGCCATGGAGACGTTTTCGTTACATTTCGAGCCATCTGTATAAATTTGTCTAAACTCTCTGTGTTCATCCAATTTATTGTAAACTGCATATTTATCACTCAGTGTCCTATCTATGTGAATATTAAACCCACAGAATTGGCTCTCATATGATCCTTCATAACAAGGCAAAGTACTACTATTATAGATATTATATTTACTCTTATAAGTTAAAGTTTCTTGAATGTTGCGAGTTAAAGAGTTATTAGAGTTAACCCTCAATTGCCATCTTCAGACAACAACTTGATAATGAAATTGAGTTTTAAATTATTGAATCTGATCATTAATGGACACAAGTTACACTCAACCTGCATTGAATTAATTGGAGATGATTTAAATGCTCCTAAGATTAATCTCAAATTTATATTTTGAATCTTTTCAAGTTTGTCTACTAATTTTGGATCTATACAATAACAGAAAAAACCATAGTCAAAGTGACTTCTTACAAGGGCTTTGTAATAGGGTTAAGAGAATCTTAGGATCGGCACCCCATTGGCTGCCAACCAAAGACTGATCTTAAAGTGTTAGTAGCTCTTAAAGCTCGTTCCATTATGCAATCAACATATCTACACCTTGAGAGATTCCATGTAAAAACTACACCCAAAAATTTTGTTTGAGATTGAATAAGTTATTATCATACTGTAGCTTAACTGTGGTGACTTTTTTCTTTGAGAATATGACTACTTTACTTTTAGCTGGACTAATTGCTAGATTTAAATATTGAAAGTAACTATGTAATTTTTCCAGTGCTAGATTTAATTTTTGAGTTGTGTGTGTGATGTTATTACCACTGCAATAGCCAAATCATCGGCAAACTGTAAGTTGCTGACTTCTGTTCCTAATATTTCATTGAGCCTGTGGATGTAGAGAATATACAATAAAGGGCTCAAAATGCCGCCTTGACAGACGCCTTTAGTTGACAATCTAGGTCCGACAATATTATTGCAACTCATCTTAACATAAACTTCTCTTCCACTGATAAACTCATAAATCCACCTTACACATTTTTCAGGTATTCCCAAAGAAGAAAGAATGGTACATAAAACAGAATGATTAATGTTATTGAATGCTCCTACAATATCGAAAAAAATACAGACAAGATGTTTATTACTGTTAACCGCAGCGTCAGTATCATGGAAGAGATGCCCTATACTTTCTCTTGCTGACCGACCGCGGCGAAACCCGAACTGATTTCTTGGAAGAATATGATTAGATTCAATATAAAACTCAAGACGTTGTTTCATAAGTTGCTCAAAAAGCTTTCCTGCACAGGATGTTAACGCAATGGGACGGTAAGAGTCTGCATCATTTGGATCTTTTCCTGCTTTTAGAATTGGAACCAAGCAATCTTGTTTCCACTCTTTTGGAATTATTGATTGTTCCCAAAGTAAATTTAAAATATTTAAAAATTTCACAAGGCAATCTGCTTCGAGTTTTTGAAACATTTTGTAAGAAATGCAATCTAGACCAAAGGTTGTGTCTTTACGTGACTTGATAGCTGCTTTTAACTCATCTATGGTGAATGGATTGATAATGTAACTATTGGTGGGGTTTACGGAAGTAGTCTATATTTCCATAAAAAGTTATTTATCCAAGATATTTCATTATTATTATTTAGTTTCGTACTTTTACGGTATGATTTATTAAATTTACGCATAGTTTGCCAAATTTTAGAAATTGGAATGGATCTATTTATTGCAGTGCAGTATTCCTTCCAACTATTTAATCTTTCTAATTTAATAATAAGTTTTTTCTCAGCCTGCATTCTTTTAAAATTAATATAGTTTAAATCACTAGGATCTTGTTTAAATATAATAAGAGCTTTATTACTTTTTTGAACTGCATTAGCACACTTTTCATTCCACCATGGCAGAGGAGGATGCCGGTATTTAAAATTGCTTCCTGTCTGTTTCAAACTATTATTATTCATATTAGAATTTTGGGCCTGACTTCTAAACATCGATTGATTAATAGCTTTATGAATGATATCACAATAGTCATAGTAAGACTGTAGAGGATCGTTATGGTTAATAATAAATTATTTAAGCATAGTGTTGGCAAGCGTTGAAAACTTATTCCAATTTACTAGCCGTAGATTAGGTCTTTTGAGTTCAGCTGTGTTATTTTGAGAAATTAAGTTGTTTGTACAAGAATCAATGATAGTGTTCAACAAAATTTCAGTTATTGTAGGTAGATGATAACTTCCCAGGGGATCATCATGTACTGTCGAATAGGGAATGGATGAAAATATCAGAAGTGCTTGATATTTTTTTGGTGATAGGAATAACCTTCCTTAATGCGGGAAAAAAGTTTAAATTTTTTTGGCCCCGTAGTTAATTTTTAAATATACTTAATATTTTTCCATTTGTAGTTCTGGGCTTAGTACGGCATATCAGACATATTCCTTAGTCCGCTACGTATTAAAAAAAAATCACCTTGAAAAGCTGTCATTGTCACCAGATTTTTTTTTTCATACGTAGCGGACCAAGGAATATGTCTGATATGCCGTACTGAGCCCAGAACTACGAATGGAAAAATATTAAGATTATTTAAAAATTAACTACGAAGCAAAAAAACTTGAAACTTTTTTCTCGCGCTAAGGAAGGTTATTCCTATCACCAAAAAAAATATCAGGCACTTCTGATATTTTCATCCATTCCCTATTGCAATTAAGGGCTATAGAGGGACTGACTATTGTTAAATCTAAACCATTTGGTCTCCAGTTATTTGTACCTACAGTTGTTGGTTGTGTGTCATTTAATAACACTAAATTGCATTCATTTACAGCGTCGAGGACATCTCTTCCACGAGGACTGACAGATTGGCAACCCCATAATTGGCGTGATGTGCATTGAAATCACCTGCTACTAAGCATGGTTGTGGTAAAGTATTAATAAAATCAACAAATTTTGTTTTTCTAAAAGTAGGACTACAATTTGTCGGGATATAAAGACTGGCCATTGATAATGAACTGTTATTATATTTTATTTTGATAGCGATATTCTGAAGTGAATCATCAAAAAATGTTTTTAATCTACTATATTGTATGTTGTTACGAATGACTATGGCAACACCATTGTGTTTATTGCCACAATCATTGCGTTCTATCCATTAATATTTAAACGTTGTCTAGGCTTGAGCCAAGTTTCGCAAACTAAAGCTATATCAATATTATTTTCATACAAAAATTTAGTAAAAATATGACGATTACATAACAGACTTTGAGCATTCCACTGTACTATCTTTAATTTGTCTATGAATTTGTATTAATGTTCTTGGTATCACTCGATTTGAAAAAATCGCTTAGAACATCTAACACATTTTTAGAGGATATTGGGGTATCTTGTGTCTTATCTTAATGTTATAATTTTTATAATGCTTTGCACTAAGAGATTCAGTGCCTTGTCATTTGATTTTAATAATGTCAAAAGATCAAGAGGCTTCTTAGGACCGAGAGGTGGGAAATTTCCATTTTTGAATATGTCAGCGAATGATGGTGTCTGAACTTTTTGTCTGTTTTCTTGTATTTTCTTTTGCTTAATTGGACACTGAGCTGAAATGCTAACGTGATTGCCATCACAATGGAAGCATTTGGCCTGTTCGATCGGAGTTGTACAAACTTTATATGAGTGATCTTCTTTACAGATGGAGCAGCGTTCGGAGTTCTTGCAAAACTTTGCTAAATGGCCATACCTGAGACACCGGAAACATTGTTTGACTGGTGGAACATACGCTGAAATGTCATGCCGCCAACCACCCAAATCCACGTAGTCTGGAAGAACTGACGTCGCGAAGGTGATGGCTACTGTCTGCAGCGGCTGTTGAATGAAGTTATCATCAACTTTGATCCTTTTTGTGAATCTTTGAACGGATATTATTTTCTTGTAACTTGATAGCATTGTGAATATCTTTTTGTTTGTCAAGTTGGTGGGTACATTTTTAATTATACCAGTAATTTCAGTGCTTGAAGCAGGTATATTGGCCTTAAATTGGTAGTCTTTTAAAAATGTAGCATTGTTCAAGAAGGCATTAAGCAAGGCTGGCTTTTTCGAAGTATAAGGCAATTTTGAACTTGTTCATTGACCTAAGGTATTTGATTCCTTTATTAACCCATATATGCCCAGAACTTTTTTGGTCTTCGATTTTAATAATTTTTGGATATGTTAGTCACTATGGACCACTCACATCAAGTATAGTGACTTTTTCCAGTTTTCAGGTCTAGAATTTTTTTTTTCAGTGGGTCGCTAACGACCCCTGGGGCATATACACTGACCCATTAAGTTACTTTTGTAAGAAAACAATTATGAACTAAAACACGGCTAAAAGTGAAAAAAATTAATTTTATTACTAATTTGAATCGTGATACATTGAGAAACATTTATCATGGAGGTTTACCTACTTATCATTTATCATTTGCGGCAAATTTGTTCGTTTTATTCTTACAAACAGCACATCTTTTCCTCTCTTGACCTGTGAGAATCATAATAATATGATTAGCATTATGATCAATCAGTTATGATAATTGAAGAATGTCTTCGCAGGTGTTAGCCCAGGCTGACTCTTCATACATCCATACTTCTGTAAAAGCGATCTTGCTAGAGATCTTGGTCGTACTTTGGCCATTTTATCATTTGGTCGTAAGTTTTGATTGTCTGCTACATGCAAATCTCTTCAAATCGATTTCTACGCATGGATTTGACCACAAAAACGTTGCGAGTATCTTCATTGGATTTCCAATACCTACGAGTACATGCGGCGTCTGGGTAAAGGTGCATAACCAGTGAGGATAAGGATTCCTATATAACAGTAAATTTCTTCGACAGAAAGAGTAAAGTTTGTGTTGTGATGTTCTCCTACAGAGTACATGACAGAATGTCTCACGATGTGTCCGATTACCTCATCTCTGAAGAAAAATTAAAAAAATATAAAGGTTCACAGTCCTTAGAGAGCGTCAGAACAGCATGTGGCACCGGCTGCAACCACTGTTCCTGGTGCGGCCTCAAGTCGCGCTTGACCCAATGCCGTGGTCGTAGCTCGTTGGCTTCAATATTGGGCCGTCTTGAAGCCCTTCTAAGAGAGCGATCACATTGGAGACGTGGTTCTTGAGTGCCCACATCTTGAGGACCAGCATCTTGAAGACCAACGTCTTCTACCGTAGCTGTTTTGATTTAATTTCATTTCTTGCTCGTGGCCTCTTTGGTGCGGAAGTTGAAGGTCGGGCACAATGATCATCGGCGACAGATGCACTTGGGGTAGGATTATCATCTGCTACGTCTTCGTCTTCTTGGTGGCGATGAACTACAAGCTCAGCTGGGGCAAGCAACTGATGTCGTTTCATCCGGTCGACGTCGTTTCATCAGAGTCACGATAGGATAAAATGCCACTGCTAGGCGGATCAATGTCCACGACCAAGCCCTGAACACTCTCAACATCAAAAGACTCGAGGTAGTCAAGAATCTCATGTACAATAAGATGCCGACGAGACCTGATAAAAAAACCATACAAAAACATGAGTCATGGTATTTGCCCATGGGGTCGATAACGACCCAATGAAATATTCATGTCAATTTCAACCAATAAAACCATATCAATAAAAAAAATTGCTTTTACATAACCTGACACAATTACTTATCTTCCAATAACACCTGATAAAACAAACTCCATTTATCCACCAGATATCCACTAATAACAACAGTACTTATTATACATTTCTTTCCGCTCTGGCAGCAACTTTTCGCCAAATAAAACTGAAGTGATTTTCCACGTACGATAATTGTATGAAAAAATACATATTGGCAAAAGCGCACACGACTTCTAGATACGTTCCTTGACAATGAAAAAATGCGGGTAGTAGGAAAAAATTGTATACAGTTTGTTATTACGGAGCATTACCATCTGTGACTAGGTGATGGGTCGTTATTTACCCCCTGGGCATATATGGGTTAAACCTTTTGATACAGCTAGATATGGACATAAGGTCTCGGGTTCCTATAGGTATATCCACATTGGAAGACTCTACGAATACTACAAATTCTGCAGCACCGGAATCCTCAGGGTATCGTCTCTTATAATCTGTTACCAGATAAGGTTTGTACTTATCTGCGCTTTCGACCTCTGACTCGGACGACGACGACAAGTCTCCTTCACTTTTCTCTTCAGCTTCATTTTTTTTCCGTTTTCTCCTTGTTCGCTCCTTCCCCATGATTGGCTTTTTTTATTTGTGTATCCAGACGTCTTTTATTTCTAAAAACCCCAATTGATACACGAATAATCGATGAAATTAATAAAAACTTCGAAAATCCCGTCTGGTTATTTCAATGGTTTCCCGCGCTTTTTCTTTAAATGTTGTCTATGGATAGACTGCGGTCGTCATCTACAAAAGGGCTTGTGAAATGTCAATACTCGCACACTTTAATCTTTCATCATTGTGCATCGCGCGATAACCACACGACACAAGTCGTTTGCATAGAGCCAGGAATTCACTAGGGGACAAGTCGCGAGACGTGCCAGAACATCTACGGTGCGTGCGTGTTCTCGGAACATTTTGGCAACATGTCGCGCGACATTCTCCTTGTCTACACCAGTCAGTCGCCGCAGAGATGTCGCCCGAGGAACAGTTACTGCCTGGCCACAGGGAATTCGCCCGCGCGAAAAGTCGCGCGGCGCGAACGGCGAGGCGTCTTGCGACTGAAACAAACTCATGGAAATGTACGGAGCAAGCCACGCGGATCGGCGAACGGCGAGGCGACTGGCGAAATGTACCGAGCGGCGACTGGCGTGGCGGCGCGGCCGGCGAGTGAAACAAACACATGAACAAGTACGGCGCAAGCCACGGCGTCGAGCGGCAGTCGCGGCGACTAGTGCAGAGATCAAACGAGTTTAGTTGTTTTCGCCGCGAATAATAAATACCGAGACTGCTAATGCTGAAATACTAACAAAATGGAGTATATTTGTTACTTTGATAAAGTTATTTAATTTCATGAAACACTAATATACAGAGCAACATTTAATTGACTGACCATATTTTGGGCAGCGATATTTCTGAAAAAATGTAGTTATAAAAATATATCATTTGCGTCCATAATTTTCTTGGTGAAAGTAGGTATCATATTGATGGATAACTACTATCATTCTCCAAAATATGGTCAGCTTAATTAAATGGCACCTATGTATTAGATCAATTTTTCAGCGGCAACTCTAGCTGCATTGACTTTTTTTCCAATCCTGAAGAATATAATTCCACAATAATTCTAGTAGACTCGAAAAATGTGGAATTCTCCATAATATACCTCGATTCCTATTAAAATCTATGGAGTAGATTACGCTCTTCCAAATATTATGTATAGAACAAAAAAAAATTACTTTTTATGCAATATTGAGATAAAGACATTTCGCTCTTGACCGGCCTGCCCTACTAGTCGCGGCGGCAAACGCGCCTGCCCGTGGCCGGCAAACTTGCCGCGCGAATGGTCGCCCCGCCCGCCGCACCGCCGTTCGTACCACCGTTCCCCGTGGCTAGGCCGTTAGTGCTGCGTACATTATATTCGATTGAGTGGTTTAATAAAATTTTATAAATATTTCATGGCATCGTAGGCAAACCAAGAACTTAATATTTTAACTTCATCCCGTGCTTTACCCGTGCCTTTCGAGGAAGCAATTTTCTTTCTCTCACGCGTAAATTGTGAGTGGAGGTTGTGGATCTTTGCTTTTACATCTTTCCTAGGTATTTGAAGGCCATTGGCTAACCCCTCCTAAGCATCATTTTCCTTTATTTATTTTTATAGTCACCGTGACTATAAAAATAAATAAAGGAAATTAATGTCCCACAAACTTCCATTGCTTTCGTAAAATTCGATTAGTTTTAGCACTAACTGATTGCTCCACTCTACGGGCATGTTGAAGAACAAATCGCAGACGCGTCTACACTCGCCGACATCCGTCGCGCGACAGATGTCGCAGGAAGTTCTGGCTCACGAGCCAAAACACGGAACTTGCTCTGCGACACGTGGATGTCGCTGGAATGTCGCGTGCGACGTCGCGGAACAGAGCGCGACGTTGCGGCGACACGTAGAAACAGTGTTCCTAGACAGGTTCTGCGACAATTTGTCCCCTAGTGAATTCCTGGCCTAATGCTTTTAGATGTTGCAGTAGAGGGTAGCACGACTCGAGAGTAATCCTCTTTGTCCGAATACTAGCTAGCATCATAAGGTAGAAAATAGTTAAATTGTAGAAATAAATTAATTTGGTCTGGCAACACCAGATACAGTGCTGCCAACGAGAAAATCGAAAAGAAATGGAACTTGAAATTAATTTTCTCATGCTGGCAGTACTGACAGTATTTCTCGAGGTCACGAGTGCGGCAGACAAATTGTGGTTCAAATACCTTTGGTTTCAGTGCGAATAATACGGATTTACTTGTTCGGCTGTATTAAATAAGGTAAGAACTTCATTTCCTTTGCATATTAAGAACTTTGGATCATGTAGGTGGCGAACAAACGTGGCGTTTTAATTGAAATCAAGTGCATCGGCTTTTAGTTAGAGAAAAAAAAAAACTTGGCCCCGCGCGAAATCGTGAGATTTGCAAACAGGTTTCGTATGGGTTTTTCTTTTTATCTTTCGTTTTATGGTATAGTCAGTCCCGTGCGTGGAACAAGCTTTATTGTAAAGATTAATTGGTTTTGAGAACAAAACTTTGATTGCACAATTTTGATTTTTTTGTTACCGAAACTACCCCCAACGATAGCCAAAATATTTGAATAATTTAAACTTTACTTTTATTTAAACTGAATATCTGTTTGTTTAGGTTTAAATAAGTAGGTAGTAGTGTTTAAATCATGTCCTGCTAACAGTCTAAAAATACCCAAATACCCAAAGGTCTTCGAGGAAAACTGCACATTTAACACAAATCTAATGCCTATGCGGCTGATGGTGATCTTTATTACTCTCTACATAAGTGCGGATATTGAACAAAATGACTTAGGTACCCATTTGTTAGTATACTTCGTACGAAATCGGACTTCCGGATAAAAACGAACCGATTTTATCAAAATTAATCTAATACCTACCTACCTAAAAATAAAATAAAATAAATAATTTCATGCCCGTTATCCCCGAGGGGGTAGGCAGATGCACCAATCACTAGAACTGGGCCCACGTTATGGCGAGTTTATTAGGTCCCAAACGTGACAAGTGGCAAGCCTGTCGCCGTTATCCGGGCATAATTATTAATAATTATACCTACCTATATAAATTAAAATTATTCGCGATGAAACGAAAGCGATTTGTCAGGATCGTTGCAAGTGGCAGTCCCTGGTCTCTGCCTACCCCTCTGGGATACATGCGTGAGCTTATGTATGTATGTAAAACGCTTTTATTTAAGAACTTGAACCATTATTTTTTATTTCTCGATATTGGTACCACTAGCTATAAAAAATACTCTGCTTACATCTAAGGGAAAGGAAAGTACGTCATATTCCTAAGCTGCACTGTACACGGCGAAAGCTTTTACGACTCAAAGATAGCGATGACAAATGAAAGTTATGTCCCATTTTATCTTGTTTGTCTCAAAATGCAATAAAAATGCGCTGCGACGACCCGAGCGAGCGTCTCTTGACGTCATGGCCACCAAGCATCACATGCACAGTAAAAAAAAAAACAGACCAAGTGCGAGTCGAACTAGCGCACTTTGGGTTCCGTACCGTTATCTATATAACCTTGGACACAAAGTTCGAGAAATAAGTGGCAAGAAAATCACGTTTGTTGTATGGGAGCCCCCTTTAATTTATTTTATTTTAATGATTAATTTTTGAAGATATACAACTAAATATTCCGTGAATATTCAAGCGTCTACATGTTGCCATTAATAATATCGAGCAAAAAAACGGGGAAAAAAAACGTTTGTTGCTTGGGAGCCTCCCTTACATACCTATTTATTCTAATCTGTTTTTAGTATTTTTTGTTATAGCAGCAACAGAAATAGATACAGCCTAGTTTAATAACATACAGACAGGTAAACGGACACTGGGGTCTTAGTCATAGGGTCCCGTTTGGCACCCTTCGGGTACGGAACGCTAAAAAAGATTAATTAATTAATTCGAAACTTTTCCATTTTAACCGACTTCCAACAAGCAGGAGGTTGCTATGTTATCTATCACATAACTTCGTCAAATCTTAACCGATTTCGGAAATCTTTGTTCGATTCGATGTAGCGTAACTTTCGTTATGGTGGGATTTCTCTGATGTAGACTTTCAGAGATAGAGAACGGAAGTCTTCAATGTACACCAGAAAATAAGTTTCTTTGTTAGCTTCTTCTCTACGTAATTGTATTCATTATGAGACTAACAACTTTAACGTTCATAAAGTAATCCTTTTGTTTTTACTGTGAATAAAAATATTTGAATTTAAATATATGTTTGGCGCTTTAGTAGCGGGAGTAGGGAAGTTTATGGCAAACATAAAATCACGCCTGTATCCCAAAGCGGTAGGCACAGACCAGGGCCCCAATTCTGTTAGTGCATTATGGTACAATGTCAGGTTCACGCCCGGATCACGTGACGTGTTTTTACATACCATTGACGCCGACAAGGTTTGATTTGTCGTGCGCGTGACTTGAAGTGGCAATGAAACTAAATCGCCATGTTCATGGAGTTGTCATTGTACTACAGTGCATCAGCAGAATCTAGGCCCAGGGACTGCAACTTGCCACGATCCTGACAGATCACTTTCGCTTCATCGACATTCTCGGTCGTTGCATGCACGCACGTCGGTATCGGGTGTAATTAATTAATGTAATATGGTGATAACCAACAGACAGCTGAGCAGTCAAAGTACATTTTTGTTACGATTTTTTCCTCTTTCAAAAGATATTATGCCTGACAGGTAGCCTGAACTAAATCCCGTGTAGTCTTATGACTAATTTTAGTAATATAGTAACTCTAACTCTGGTTTTTCTGCGGATCCTTTAAATTCGAGCAGCTGTTTTCTGTCTGCAAAGGTGCAAAAACGACTGTAGTCAATCCGGATACGGATGTTGCAACAAAAACCTATACGCCTATACTCCGTACCAGAGACTATTTCTCTACTTAGATATACAAATTTTTTTCGCAGTTCGTTAAAAAACTTTAAGGTAGGGCAAAACCTAGTCTAAAGAGGGACGTCGATTCCACGTCTGAGCAACCTCTATGACAAAAAAATAAATTTTAGACGTGCACTCCGACTCTCGATATTGTTACCAGAAAAAGATAACAATCTGTGTTTAAACAATTGGCATTATAGTAACTTTATAGTTTTAAGATACTAGCTTTAGGTACTTGTTTATTTCTATGCATGGTGTGTTTATCTGTAATTAGTTGTATATCTATTTTAATACAATATCTGTTTTCAATTTAGCATGTCGCAACCATAAACCTTATAAATAAATCAAAAGAGCTTAACAAATTAGAGTAGATAAAATAACATTTCCTGTATCAAAACATCGTCACACTTCGAATTATCATTTTGAACTATCCATGACAATTTCCATAATAATGTATACAATTGTACACATGTAATAGAAATTTTATTGTCATGGATACATTAAAATGATATTTGAAGTGTATACCTACTTTTTCCAGTTTTTGTTATTTTACTCGTTACATAATCAGTTGCAAATATTTTCCCAATGTAATGTTGATTATAATTAAAATAATTAAATGTAAATAAAAATTAATTAAATAATTGAATGTAAATCGTTTACGTTTACGCAACTTACACCTGACACTTAGTATACTTAGGTCTCAAAATTCGTTCGACATTCTGCGCGGTCATTTCAAGTTGCCCTGTTACTCGAATGAATTGAATCGGATGCTCTTTTTAAGTCGTAACTGCAAGTACTTTCACCTGTTTCACTTTCGACGTTCATCACTTTAGGTTGCGGTGCAAGTAATTTTGACATGTTTTAATCTGCTCTTATATTTTTTTTTTTTTATTTATTTTATTAGGTCTACCAACACTTTTGTATCTGCGCATTCTTAACAGTACTATCTAGGCTAATTCTTGATACAAAAAATAATTGTACGTAAACACCACATGCATTACTTTTCTAAAACTTAAAATTACCGTCAAACATCAAAGATAAGATCATTTCATAGTTCTAGGGAGCTCCAATCAATGGTTGCTAAATATTTCTTTCCTTAATTTCCAAATTTTGTCATTAAATAGATCAATATTATCGCTATAATGATTTGCCAGTTTGCAGAGTCTAGGAATGGCAGAGTTTGCTCCGAGAACCGAACGTCGCAAGGGAGGGCATAGAGGGGTTATGGGATTTCGGGGGTTGTTTCGGGGTACCCGGAGGTGGAATTTTTCGAGTAAAAGAGGGCAGTCATTTTATTATTTAAGATATTATGTAGGAACTTAAGATCAAGGTAGTCTAATCTTTTAGAGATTGGCGATATGCCAAAATGCGTATATTGCGCGTACACATACATGTATAATCTTACGCCTGTATCCCAGAGGGGTAGGCCGAGACCAGGGACTGCCACCTGCCACGATCCTGACAAATCACTTCCGGTTCATCGACATTCATTAGTCGTTGCATAAGTCGAAACCTGGTCTGATTCTTCCGACAAAATGTCAAGTACTTAAGTGAGTGTATCCGGTATAAAGTTAATAATATTTTTGGAGAAAGTCTCCACCACCCTCCACCAATCCGGACCCCTCCACCAATCCGGACTTGGCCCCCTTGGTGGAGTATGGCCTATACCTTCCTCAGGGAAGAGACCCGTGCCCCTCGGTGTCGACATAATGGCTTGATGATGAATAGAAAGTATCAAAAATCTTAGTTAGTAATTTTTTCGTCCATCTCTTCTCCAAGCCATATTTTGGAAGTGACGGGAAATTATTTGGTCTACCGGATGTAGCTATTTTTATTACTTCTGGAGTACATTTAAATTTTGTTAGTGTGACAAATTTAATCACATTGCGAGCCAAATGGCATTATTGATGTCACAGTCGTAACTTTCATAGTGACTTTCATTATTTTTAAAGAGCTATAAATTGGTGCCATTTATATACCTATCTAGTGAAGGATAACGTCGTAAAGAAGCCTGAGTGCCCGAGGTGTTCAGACAACAGACTATTTGACCGATTTCAGAAAGCCATCTCATCTATCTATCTAATCTCTTTAAACGAGCAATTCTTGTATATACTCGTATATTTATATATAATCAGAATCTCGGAAACGGCTCCAACGATTTTCACGAAATTTTGTAGGCAGATGCTTTCGGGGGCGTTTAATTGATCTAACTAGGTTACATTTTTAGAAAACGTTGTTTTATCCGTGTTTTAAGGCAATTGAAATTTGCTATAATAACATACAGAGGTAAATTTAGCGTTGGTTGCAAGGTTGGGATATAGTCCAGTCATTTCATCCGAAAAAAGGCAAATAAAAGAAACTGAATTTGCGGATCTAGTTTTTTGATATGTTGTAGGCGATACCTAGAAAAGCTTAACTTGAGTTTTTCGACCAAGCTTTCCTATGATCTTTCGGAGCCATCTTGAAAAAAGGGGTAAAATTTGTTTTTCGGCAATAACTCGGCTATCCGATGAGATTCGAAAATTTTTGTAAGACACTTTTTGTAGCTTTTTTTGTGCTCTACAATAAAGTCATGAATCGTTATCGAGATATCGATAGATAAAGTCAAAAATGTAGGACACTATTTGCATTTTTTTTTGTTTTGGACATAATAAATATAAAAAATTGTAGAATTCAAACTTGTAGAGCATATGCAGACCTACAATTTTCTTCTTGGAGTTTTTTAAGTTGGACAAAAATTACGATCTCCAGCGCGCCGCAAAGTCGGTGAATCTACGCTCAGCGTCGAGCGAGCTGCTCGCTCGATTATATCTGCATGTCGAATCGAATAGGAGGTTATACCGAGGCAGTTATACGAGCACAACCGCTTACTTGTAGCTCCGTCCAATTTATTATTTATTTTGAGTCAAAAGTTGTTTTTCCAAATTTTTAAGTGCATCCAGTTGACCTTGTTCACTACTAAGAAACAAAGGTGTTACCTTAAAATACACAGTGATAAAACAACCGTTAAACATTAAACAAATTGTCTGCACAACAAAAACCGTCGAGTCCCAGAGCGTCTCACAGAAACGCGTAAGCGCCTTGATCTGCATGGCGCTTCCGACCTTATCGACTCAGCCTCAGTAGCAGCGACCATCCACGACCGGTCTCAGTGCAAAGCGAACTATCAGATTGGGCTGTGAGTATATTAGCCTAGCGGAGCGTTTAGCGGAGCGATTTTACAAAAATAAACATGAGCTACCGTATGCGTTCTCCTTCAAAGACTGCAGCAAAGCCAACTTCAATGGAAAGTACTGTGTCGCAATCGTTCCCTGATCTATCTGATACAGCCAATCTAGAAAATCCCTCACAAATCATTTTTCGAAAGAGAAAAAGCCGGGATGATGATTTTGGGAAACAACTTTCTGATTTCAAAACTGAGATGAAGGAAATGCTTTGTACTTTCACTCTAAACCAAAAAGAAAACATGCATGTGATCGGCGAAAACATTGCATCAATAAATGCACAAATTGCTGAAATAAGAAGCACAACTGACCAGCTTATGTCCGAAAATAAATTACTCAAATCAGAGATTGCCGAGCTAAAGTCTTCTAAAAACCTCACAGAAAAGAAGATGTCTTATATCCAAAACGAACTCCAACAGTTAAAATCTGGCTCAAAGCCAAATACCGCTGGTCAGCAAGAATCACACACTGTTACCACTCCTTATGATATAATCACAGAAGTACAAGAACGCCTAGTAAGAGACAAAAACATTATTATATCTGGATTAACGGAGTCTTCATCGGCAAATTTTGAAGATAAGCGTGAACACGACCGCACTGAAGTGACGAAAATAATAAAAGCAACCTATAGTGAGGATCCGATTCCAAAAATTGTCAAAATGTTTCGACTTGGCAAGTTTAATGACAAAAAGCCACGCCCTCTCAAGGTAGGCTTTGAATCTTCGAATATTACTAAGGTGATACTGAAAAACAGATCTCTAATTGAAAATGTCAAAATCTACTCAGACCAAACACCATATCAACAAAACTTTATGAGAGCTCTCAAAGAAGACCTAAGAAAGAAAACGTACTGAAAACGGAGAAAATGACCTAACGATTAAATACTTCAATGGTGTCCCAAAAATTGTCTCTCTACCAAAAAACCCAAAGCAATAACAAACATAAATAAAACTACAAATAATGTCACTTATGAAATTACAAACAACTATACTAATATAACAACCAACAAAAAATCACAGAAAATTCTGTATGCAAATGCACGAAGCCTAGTTACACCAGGAAAAATTGATGAACTAAGATGTATCATAGAAGCCTTAAACATGCATGTGTTGGTCATTGTGGAAACATGGATAAAAAGTGAAGAAGAAGCGAAGCGACTCTAACTCCAAAACTACACACACTACTACAACTTCAGGACAAACACTAATCTGAAACATGAAATGTTACAGGAACAAACTGAAAATGACAACCATTACCTGTGGGTTCACGTCTCAAAGTTGTCCTTGAATATTGGAGCCATATATAAATCTGAGAGAACAAACGACAGCGATTTCCTCGACACATATTCTTATCACTTATCAAAAAGACAAAGAGCCATTGCTATTGGAGATTTCAACTACGACTTACTGAAAAATGATAAGAACGTCAAGAATTACAAAGCTACACTGAAAGAAAACGGTTACAAAATACTGAACAAAATTACCAAGGAATATTGCACCCGTGAAACATCTACGACTAAAACACTACTAGATCATGTTTGTACCAATCTCAACGAATACTCTTTTCATATGGCACTAATAAATTCATCTCTATCGGACCATAAGCAAATATATATCGAGGTTCACAACTACAAACCAGAGCCAATAATAAGAGTATCTTATGAAGCAATTGACTATAAACAGTTATACCTTAATATCAAATAACGGGAACCTCAATTGGAAACCTCGGACTATAAGACCATTGAAAACACTATACTAGATGCGGTGACAGCAAGCAAAGTGAGCAAAACCAAAGTATTGAATCCTCCAAAAAGGGAATGGATCAATAAGGACATAATAGCAGGAATAAACAGAAGAAATATGTTGTGGCAAAAGACAAACTTAACTCCAGATAATCAGCAGGTCAAAGAAGAGTTTTTGAGAGAAAGAAATTTAGTGCCAAAAAACATTCAATGTGCTAAAAACGAATACTACTATAAATCTTTTCGAAATTGTAAGAAGAGTCCTCGAAAAATGTGGCAACTCATAAATTCTCTATCCAATAACAAAAACAAAACAGATTCCGCACCAAATACACTAGATACCTCCTCGGGCCCAATAACAGATCTTAAAAATATATGTGAATGCAACTACACATTTTTGTGTAGAACACAACTACACACATTTTTCGCCAACATAGGCTCAGTTTTAGCCAATGACATCGATGCAAGTAAATCTAACACTTTATCTCAAAATCAATCAAAAACATTGTGTACAACTATGACTACTCTTTTCACCCCAACAAATAGTACTGAAGTAGCAAAGCTAATCGACAAACTTAAACCTAACACCAGCACAGGCATCGATGGCATTGGCTCGAAAGCTATTAATCTAACACTTTATCTCAAAATCAATCAAAAACATTGTGTACAACTATGACTACTCTTTTCACCCCAACAAATAGTACTGAAGTAGCAAAGCTAATCGACAAACTTAAACCTAACACCAGCACAGGCATCGATGGCATTGGCTCGAAAGCTATTAAATGCATAAAAGACGTAATAAGCGAGCCTCTAAGCAGAAGTATCAATCTCTGTATGCTCGAGGGTTACTTCCCTGATTCTCTTAAAATAGCAAAAGTTCGACCAATCAACAAGTCTGGCAAAAAGACGGATCCCGGTGACTACCGACCTATTTCTGTGCTTCCAACTGTATCAAAAATTTTTGAAAACATTATTTATAACCGCCTTGAAAACCATATTGATTCTATAAATTTCCTTTTTAACAAACAATACGGTTTTCGTCCTAAATCTAATACACTCTCAGCTGCAGTTGACTTAATTACAACTATTAAACTTAATATAGATAAAAAAATATTGCACTGGGAATATTCATAGATCTAAAAAAGGCTTTTGACACAGTCAGTCACGACATACTTTTACTTAAGCTGGCGAACATTGGACTTGATGGCAGTGCTTTCGATATTTTCAAATCATATCTTAGTAACAGATGCCAGGTTGTCAGGATTGACAAGCATCAAAGCAATTCTCAAAATGTCACTTTCGGCGTGCCGCAGGGATCAATATTGGGTCCACTTATGTTCCTGATATACATAGATAGCATTAAAGATATAGGGTTGAGTGGTGATATAACTCTATATGCAGATGACACATGCCTATTTTACTTTGGCAATGATATTAACATCTTAGTAGCAAGGGGACAAAATGACCTAAACACTACACCAGTGGCTACAAGATAACCGCCTTACAATAAACATCTCTAAAACTAAATACATAATTTTTTCCGCTATAAACAAGCCCATTCCAGACCACAAATCATTAACCATTGCACAAGAAACAATAGAAAAAACAACAGAAGAAAAATATTTAGGACTTATTCTTGATAGCCAAATTACATGGAAGCCTCATATAGAAATGATCAAATCTAAATTACTATCTCTAACGGGAGCACTGCGCGGTATCACTCGATGTCTTCCTAGACATGTCCGATATACGATTTATAATTCTCTTGTAAAACCGCACATAGAATATCTGATAGAGTTGTGGGGATCAGCAGCAAAAACAAATCTACTCCCAATACAAATTGCACAAAATAAACTTATTAAAAAACTATTTGGTTATGACTATCTGACGAGCACGACAAAAATATATGCAGAAACAAATTTACTTAATATATCCCAAACATACAAATACAAGACTTGCATACTTATAAGAAAAATTTTAACAAAAGATACTCATACCCAAATAACTTTTACAAAAAAGATAAATTTGCAAAAACGTCTTACAAGACAATATTGTTATACAACTTTATAGAACTAAATATGGAACGAGGAGCTTAGTATCGGAGGGTGCCACTATGTACAACAAACTTCCGAAAGATATAAAAGAAACCAAATCTCTACACATTTTCAAAAAATTACATAAAAACCACATTAGAAAGGACTCTTCAATAGACAAATTAAAATAAATCGGAACAACTTTGCATACACAAAATATTAACGTAAACACAGCCTTACAAAAGAACGATGTAAACTGGAGCGTAGGCTACATTAAGAACTACCCCCTATTATTGTTTAAATTCTAACTGTCTGTCGATATTTTGAATTGTTACCTACTTAACTAATTGTTTCTCAAGTAAGTGGATTTATGTAATCTTTTTTGAGAAATAAATATCTTAAACCTAAAAAAATAAAATAGGAAATTGGTCAGAAAATTGATGGGATAAAAAAAAAGTATATAGAGCAACAAATTAAGGATCATACAAAAGTTATTGATTAAACAATAACGATAATCAAACGATATCTCGATAACGATTCATAGGTAGAGCACAAAAAAAGCTACAAAAAGTGTCTTACAAAAATTTTCGAATCTCATCGGATAGCCGAGTTATTGCCGAAAAACAAATTTTACCCCTTTTTTCAAGATGGCGGCGAAAGCTCATAGGAAAGCTTGGTCGAAAAACTCAAGTTAAGCTTTTCTAGGTATCGCCTACAACATATCAAAAAATTAGATCCGCAAATTCATTTTCTTTTTTGAATGTACGTAATGACTGGACTAATAGTTCTGATGGGAAAACGGGCGACCCGTTTCGGGCCGATTTCAAGAGACCCGGTTCGAGTCATGATATTTTTTTTTTAAGTTCTTTTTTTGTTGAGAAATGATTATTTTAATTTTATATTAAAAAAACGTACCGAGCAAAGCTCGGTCACCCAGGTACTATTGTTTATTGGTGTTAATGGAGTCCTCAGAAAGTGGTCATTTTAAATTCTTTCGTGTATTTCTTCTAAAAAAGGCAAACGAAACTTACTTTTCAAATAAGCCGCCTAAACGCTACCTTAGGCAATACGGCGTCGCTCAGGAATTATGACGTCTCCTCCCGATAAACCAACTAATGAACGTAAGAAACAATGAATGATAAAATGTCATTAGAAAATACTCGATAATCCGAATTTTCCGCCGGTAGTCGTCGACTCGGACCGACAAATTTTTTACGCTCTTTATTAATTTGATGCTAACAGCTTATTATAAAATCAACGATTATTTAGACGACGAGCTGGCATTAAATAGTAGTTTAATATTAAATTTAATCAAAGGATAAATTTGTCTAGTGTTCAACACATCCAAGAGTATATATTTTTTTAAGTTTGAAAGTTTGTAATTTAGGCTAAAACTGTTTTGAAAAGAATAAATGTGGAGTTTCTTTGTTAGTTTCTTCTCCATGTAATCTATTAATTGTGAAACTAACAACTTTGACGTTCCTAAAGTAAACATTTTTGTTTGTACTATGAATAAAATATTTTATTTTGATTTTTATGTGCATTTCGTTCGAGTCTACCATAGACCGGTAACAAAAATTAATATAGAAGATAACCTCGTTTCCTCACGATCTTTTCCTTCTTTTCCTTCACGGTAGCGAACAAAAGAATAATTCCCAGGTGAATCACAAAAAAAACGTGTCACAATGTTATTTATCCGGCCTTTGCAATATTTTAGTACCGCACCGACCGCTGAGTCATGCACACACGACGTGCTTGCTTAGAAGGATTCGATTCGCATCACTAATTTGAATGGCCAAGTTCAAGATGTCCCTAAGTCCATATGGGAATTTTATGCACTATTTTGATCACCATTTCTTTATTATTTTTAACTTTATTTGTATTTAAAAACATTCAAATTGTAACGTTTAAGTAGTACGTTTTTACCAAAATTCATGCTTCTCAGTAATCTAGTGTTGTTTCAAAAGGCAAAAAGTTACTTTACTCCGTCGTTTTGCAAATCTATGAAATTTTACTCAGGGACATCTTGAATTTGGCCATGCAAACGATCGTTAGTCCCTAAATACCTATGTAAATGAATGATCAATATTTTGAGTGAATTTGAGTGGCCTTTTGGGGCCCCAGCAATGATATGCCTGTATGTAATTGTTTACTTTTTTATGTTTATAATTATCTTAGCGCATTGTAGTCCGATGACAGTTGCACGGCCGTGTCACGTGGCGTGTTTTTTCATAGCATTGACGCCTAGAAGGTTCGTTATGCCTGCGCTAGGGTTGATGAGGATTCCTCTTCCTCTTCCTCAAAATGAGGAATTTCCTCATATTTTTGAGGTTCCTCATCCTCTTCCTCAAAATTGGTTTTAAAAAAATCCTCTTCCTCTTCCTCATCAGGAATTTAAGAGGAAGGAGAGTTATAAGTTTTGCTAAAACAAAATGTGTTTGAGAGAGAGAGAAGTCTCGCCGTATTAAAAAGTTAAAAGAAGACAGAGATGTAAAGAAGTTGAATACTAGCGTAATTTACGTAATGTTATTTTGTTCTTCGTCTTTAACATCCTCTTCCTCATCCTCTTCCTCTTAGTCTACCAGATTCCTCATCCTCATCCTCTTCCTCAAAATAGACTTTAAAAAATTCCTCTTCCTCATAACAAGTTCCTCAACAACCCTAGCTGCGCGCGTCGACTCGAAGCGGCGACGAAACTAAATCGCCACGTTCATCCAGTTGTCATTGTTCTACAACGCATTACCAGACTCTAAGTCCTGATCGTCAATGCTACTAATTACATTACAGTCCATAGATAGTCCAACGGCCACGTTTTGTCACTATCGTTGTTCAACTAAGCACAATTTTCCTACAACTGACCAACGAACGACCTAAAAGGTTCCGAAAAGTTACAATTCTCTTACACTATTCTATTTTGTCGGTACCTATATCCTCGTGAGGCCCAATGTCCTCAGGTGATCACTAAATCAATTGTTCTTTTCAAGGTCGGGCCTCACGAGGATATAGCTGTTCAAATCCGTATGCTACTCCTTATTTTGACGTTTCATCGAGCCATCAAACTGCCTAGATGGTGTCACGTTTGTCTCGTTGAACAAAAGTAGCTAATGGCGGCGGTCTCTACCTACCCTTCAAATACAGGCGTGACTTTATGTATGTAACAAAACTTTCTCACGTTGAGATATGAGATAGAGTTTGGCAACATTCGTCCGCTATCGTCCGTTGCGAAGTTATCAATCTCGAGATATCGGACGCGATCAGTTAGAGCCGGAACAGATACTAAATAGTCCAATAAAAGTGAAATACCAATGAATCACACTGTTACTCATGAGATCCCCGGAAAGGCCCAGCATATATGTATGTATTTATCATACTCCGTATCGTCCTCCGTCCGAATCGCTCGTAGCCCCGGCCGCCTGAGTGATCTTTAAACGATGACGAACGCTAAGCAACATAGGGCGCGTTCAGTTCATGCAAGGGTGACAGTCTATAACTAACACTAGTGGCATTAGTTCCGAGCGGTTCCGTGCTTCGCAAGGCACCCTAAGCAGTTGGTGCCGGCTGCCGTCGATAGATGGCAGTCGTTAAGCCAAGTCAGAGGCCTTAGGGCGGCTTGAAAACTTCTGGCAGTAAGACCAGCCACTAGCCTTGCAAGCCTTCACCAATCCGGACTTGACCCCGTGGTGGAGTATGGCCCTTACCTTCCTCAGGGAAGAGACCCGTGCCCCTCGGTAGGTACCGGGTTGATGATGATGATGGTTCCAGTCTGCCTTTACCTATCTATATACAGTGTGGCCCTGGATAAAGTGCAATCCCGAAAGGGGATGAAACTAGACCATGAATCATTGACTAGAAAAATATTAAAAAAAATTATAAAAAATTATTGTAGGATTTATTGGTATTTTAAGATTTTCATGTTTCATTAAGGACTCTATGTACAAAAGTATTGATTTCTTCCAAAATAATGGGTCTATTTCTTTGAAATAAAAAAAAACAGTATGCCTAATACCTGGCGATGACCATGAAATAATAAATAGTCCGCAAAAAAGTAACTATCTTGGGTAAAAAAATGTATTTTTATGAAAAAAATGATTTTTTTAGACGTTTCTTTTAGAAAACTTCAAATTACTAAAAAAATGTGCCCTATAACTATGTAATTTTATAGCTTACTTTTATTCTTTACCATTTTAGCTTCCAAATAAAAAAAAAAACAATGTTCTAACTAAAAAATTGGCTAGGTAGGAGTTATTTACATTTTAGTAGGTAATAAAAGTCAGACTTTAATCACAATAACTTTATTAATAAAATTATCCGTAATTTACAATTTTGCATTTTTATTTAATGCATTAAATGTTCAAAATGGCCTCCTCGATTTTGCAAGCTCATTACTGCACGAATATTAATTTGGTTAGTGGCTCTGCGAATCATTCCTGGATCATTTTTAATGTCATTTGCGCACTGAATTATTCGGTCGTGCAACTGTGCCTCGGTATTTATTGGCGTGCTGTATACTCTTTGCTTCATGACACCCCATAAAAAATAATCTAGGGGTGTCAGATCAGGTGAACGCGCTGGCCAGCCTACTGGCCCTCCTCGGCCAATCCACCGGTTCGGGTAATTTTCGTTCAAAAATCGCCGCACCTCCCGCCCATAATGTGCAGGTCATCCATCCATTTGGAGATACATACGCCCACGCCGTCTCGTAGCCAGGGGAAAATCTTCCATCAACATGGGTAAATTTTGTAGTAATTCTAAAAAACGTTCAGCATTTAGGGTTCTGGGTAAAATGACTGGACCAATTAAAATGTCGTCGATGCCCATACGTTTATTGAAAATTTTACTTGAAAAGTAGATGCCCGCTTCAATCGTGGATTTTCGTGAGACCACTGGTGCAAATTTCTGCAGTTTGTAATGCCGTCTCGGGTAAATGTCGCTTCGTCCATCCAAAAAATGCGTTTGGGAAAATTTGGGTCAGCTCTAATTTTTCTTAGAATCCACGTCGACATTACGCATCTTGGACGATTATCTACATTTTCGTGTAAATGTTGTACTCGTTGGTAATGGAAAGGATGCAATCCCTCCTTTTTCAAAATTCGCCAGACAGACGTCTTCGATATGCCATGACGCAACGCTAATCGTCTTATGCTTGTTGTAGGGTCAGCAAACAGATCGTTTAAAATGGCCTCTTCTATCGCATTGTCAATAACGACAGCTGGTTGCTCACGGCGATCTCGTGCCAAACCAAGTCCAATGTTGGAGAGCCTCCTATGAATCTCTTGACAATTTCGAGCTGAGGGTATGAGTCTGCCCGGGAAAGCATTTATGTATGCAGTCCGAGCGACTGTTGTGCGACCATGTGACATGCCATAATAATAATGCATGTCGGCTATTTCTCGAGGTGAGAACTCTGTCAATCGCGGCATTTCGTCAACACTTAACAGCAGAACAGGAACAGTCCAAACGTAACGAACAGTAGAAAACGTAACAGTCAACAATGTAACAAAAACTTAATAACAACGAGAACACAATGCGAGAACGAGAACAGTAGTAGCAGCGGCGAGAATATCGGAGCGACTGTGTAAGTCCTGTTTCGAACCCCCTGCCTCCCCTCCCCTCGCCTTCCCTCTACCTGAGTGTAGAACAAAAGGACTGCGACTGCCGAAGGGCACAGAGTAGGACGGAAACAATGGAAAAAACGGTCTCTACCTGCACGGTAACACGATTAGGCTCCACTTTAAAAGTTCGTAGATAGCGTGTTTTTTTAGTTAGAACATTGTTTTTTTTTTTATTTGGAAGCTAAAATGGTAAAAAATAAAAGTAAGCTATAAAATTACATAGTTATAGGGCACATTTTTTTAGTAATTTGAAGTTTTTTAAAATAAACGTCTAAAAAAATCATTTTTTTCATAAAAATACATTTTTTTACCCAAGATAGTTACTTTTTTGCGGACTATTTATTATTTCATGGTCATCGCCAGGTATTAGGCATACTGTTTTTTTTTATTTCAAAGAAATAGACCCATTATTATGGAAGAAATCAATACTTTCGTACATAGAGTCCTTAATGAAACATGAAAATCTTAAAATACCAATAAATCCTACAATAATTTTTTATAATTTTTTTTTATATTTTTCTAGCTAATGATTCATGGTCTAGTTTCATCCCCTTTCGGGATTGCACTTTATCCAGGGCCACACTGTATATAAAACGAGAAGCTGACTGACTGACTTAGAATCAACGCAGAGCCCAAACTACTGAACCTAGGGGGTTGAAATTTGGCATGGGAGTTCCTTAGGGAGCCTAGGGGAGCACTAATAAAGGATTTTTGAAAAATCATCCCCTAAAGGGGTAAAATGGGGGTTCAAAGTTAGTATGAAACTTTGCCGTTTTTGAAGTTATTCGAATGAAATTTGGTACGAAGGTTCTTCATTTAAAATTATGAAACACGTGTAAAATAGTTTTTTAAAAATCATCCCTTAAGGGGGAAAAAGGGGGGTGCAAACTTAGTATGAAACTTAGCCATTTTTGAAGTTATTCGAATGAAATTCAGCATGAAGGTCCTTCATTGAAAGTCATGCAACACAGGTAAAATATATTTTCAAAAATCATCCCTTAAGGGTGTAAGAGGGGGTTGCGAAGTTAGTATGAAAGCTTTTTCGCATGCGCTAAAAGTATCCCTATCTTATTTTCAAGCTCTTTACTCAACTAAAGCCCACGCGGACGTAGTCGCGGGCAACAGCTAGTATTCTAATAATAGGCACTCGCAAGACTACAGCCAACATTGATAACCTGCACACAATGGTCAACAAACCCATATAGATGTGAACAAACGCAGGAATCCAACGATGACATAGTATGCACCTATTGTATGATAAACTAATGACACTGACACCCTGTAACTTAAGGCTGGGTTCTTCGAGCGGACGGATTTCTTGGAGCGGACCCCAGATTTTGGATGTTTGTGATGTCGCTGCTTCTGTTTCCCACGACACAGGGTATCCTAGTGTGGGGCCAGAAGAAATGTTTGTGCCTGTAAGTAATTGTTTATGTAAGGGACTTATTGCGCGGCACGAGCATAGGTTGATATAACAATAATAATAACTTCCACACAATACAATCACTTGACCTGGTCCCAAACTAGGATACCCTGTGCTGTGGTAACCAGGCAAGGACATTACAAACATGGATAAACACCCATACAAGCCATTTCTACAAATGTACGGCGGCCACGAGTAAAATCGAACCCACGGTCTCTGTTTTTATTTTTTATTTTACAGTAATAATTATATAAATATAAAAAATATATAAACTCACGCCCGTTATCCCCGAGCTGGTAGGCAGAGGCACCAATCACTAGAACTGGGCCCACGTTTTGCCTAGTTTATTAGGTCCCAAAGTGACAAGTGGCAAGCCTGTCGCCGTTATCCGGGCACAATTTATCAGCGAATGGTGTTGCTGTACAAACAAACAAATGTCCGTAACCGAAAGTCATTGGTACACCCGGGATTCGAACCCAGACCATCATGATCGAGAAGCAAGGGTCAACCCCACTACGCCACTACCGCTTACTTATTACTTAGTAATAAATATAATTATATCTAATCTCTTTAAACGAGCAATTCTTGTATATATATTTATATATAATGAGAATCTCGGAAACGGCACCAACGATTTTCACGAAATTTTGTAGGCAGATGCTTTCGGGGGCGTTTCATTGATCTAACTAGGTTACATTTTTAGAAAACGTTGTTTTATCCGTGTTTTAAGCCAATTGAAATTTGCTATGATAACATACACAGGTAAATTTCGCGTCTATCTGCAAGGTTGGGATAGTTCTGACGGGAAAACGGGCGACCCGTTTCGGGCCGATTTCAACAGACCTGGTTCGAGTCATGATGTTTTTTTTCCAAGTTCTTTATTTGTTGAAAAAGGATTATTTTAATTTTATATTACAATAAAAGTACCGAGCAAAGCTCGGTCACCCAGGTACTTTTTATTAATACAAATCGTATTAAAATAATTTTGACGACCGACGTCACCAACACATTCAGCGATAGTAATTTTGGTATAGATTTTACTGTCCAAAGCTCAGTACAGGTCAAATATAAACAAATCTTGTGTTATAATTATTGATACTCATGTTAGCGATTTTTTTGTTACTATAAAGTTTTAAAAATCTCAAAAATAATAAAAAAAAAATATTTTTGTGAATAACAATATGACTAGTCTTTTCATCCGATTCCGGCTTGACATCGAGTTTTGGGACACCCTGTATATACTGTACATACGTTCAGTTTAAAAAGTCAACACAAAGCTGGTATAAATAACTCTCCACCCCTATGTTAACGACTGAACCGATTCCGACGCCATTTGCCAGTTGGTTGGGTAGCTTATTTACAGCGAGGCTTCTAAGGTTACTTATTTTAGCCTTCCCTTTCGAAAGGTGAGGAAAAACACCGCGGGAAGACCCGTTCACCATAACTTGCAGACGTACTTAGCGGTAACAAGAAGTGCAGAAACAATAGGCTATTGGTCAGTGTGGAAAAACAGTTATATTTATACGTCTTCGTATAGATTTATTTATGAGTCTTAAAATTGCTTGAAGGCATTTTAACTAAAAAAACAATTATTATTTGTAAAAAAAAACTTGTGGCGTAGTTAGATATTTCGACGGGTTACATAATGGTTTGACGTTTTGTATACAACCAATCATCAGTTACGTTGTAACTTACTATCGCCTAATCATCGTTCATGGCGTCAGTGGTGGTGAACAAAGTTAACCAATCACAGCAGAGTGATTTACTCTAAAGCACATCTTGCGCAGAATCGCTCGTAGCCTGGGCTGCCTGAGTGATCTTAAACGATCACTAACGTTCGTTCAGTCCATGGATGGGTCACTGTCTATGACTAACGCTAGTGGCATCTTTCCGAGCGGCTCCGTGCTTCGCAAGGCTCGTTAAGCAGTTGGTGCCGGTTGCCGTCGATAGATCGCAGTCGTTAAGCCAAGTCAGAGGCCTTAGGGCGGCTTGAGAACTTCTGACAGTAAGACCAGCCACTAGTCTTACAAGCCTCCACCAATCCGGACTTGGACCCCTTGGTGGAGTATGGCCTATACCTTCCTCAGGGAAGAGACCCGTGCCCATCGCTGGGGACATAATGGGTTGATGATGATGATGACATCTTGCGCTCATTTCATTGGTAAAGACTGATCCAGTGACTGGGGTCGTTTTTGAGTGTGAATTTTGTAGCGAGAAATTCTTCTACGGTTTTTGTTAGTTGTAGGAGTTTCCCATTTCTGTGCGATACCCCAGGGGCAGAGGGTGTGCAATGAGGGCTTTTCAATGTCAGCTCATTAAACAAAAACTAGATGGCGCTGCAAGAAGACTAAAATGTCATCAAGTTTTTAACAAAATATTGGAAATTTACCCAACGACTCGATTTGAATGTAAAAATCTTATTACTACTTGGATTAAGACACTAAATTATGAAGAAACGGAAGCCCTGCTAGTGGTAAAAAAATAATCGAATATACGTAAAATCACTTATAACAGTATAGTGTAACAAACCAATAAACCACAGCCATCCAATTCTTACACTTTTATTGTTCTCTAAAATATTAATCACAAAGGGACACTTATCTGTATTCACACTGCGCACGTCTGTACCGTACGACCGCCACCAGACCAGAGAGCGAGTCAGTTCCCCCGTTTGACAACCCAGTCGTTCGGTGTTGCCATATTAATCCCGTTAAAAATATCCGAAAAAGATTAAACCTAACGCTCGCCCATCCTGACCCTGTGTATGTCCTCATACACATAAGTCAGAATGAACCTAACACTCGGTCAATTGATGCGCTCTCTTTCTATGACGGACAAATTAATCTTTCTTCAAGAACAATTTAAATAACATAACATAAAAAGGTAAAAAAAAAAAAAAAGGATGAAATTTGGACAGAAACATATTATCCTGCACTAAATACTAACTTAACGGATCTCATTCATAACAAACTAAGATTACATTTTATTTAAGCGTCAAATCTAACAGATTGAGTTCTTTACAATTCTATTCAACCAATCACATGGTTGCTCTAAATTTATCACTACAAGTGAATCCAATCAGATGGACATCATCAACCAATCATATGGTTGCTCTTAATTTATCACTACAAGTGAATCCAATCAGATGGACTTCATCAACCAATCACATGGTTGCTCTTAATTTATCACTGCAAGTGAATCCAATCAGATGGACTTCATCAACCAATCACATGGTTGCTCTTAATTTATCACGACTTCATCAACCAATCACATGGTTGCTCTTAATTTATCTGTACAATGTACCCAATCAGATGGACTTCATCGATCAACCTCAAGGTTGCTCATAACCTTACAAGTAGCAGCACAACCAATCACATGGTTACTTAAACACTATCTTAAGACGGCAATAGCCTAAGGGTAAATAAAATATTCCAATAAAATTCCAACCTATTCAAATTCAACTTAATAATAACAGTAGCGAAGACATTTGTAACAGGTAAATACAATATCTTAATATTTGTTTATAATCTGAACTCATGAACCTTACATTTATACTTCCTTTTTATTTATTTATTTATTTATATATATACAAATATATAATATATACAAACTATAGTACAAAATATTCTAATCACCATTGTTATTTTCATCATCATCAGTTTCGCGATCCGATTCATTTTCGGTAATATTTAAAGCAGCAATATGTACCCAGGGCAATAAACGTTCAGCAGCGATGGTAGTTTTACGCTTATGTTTCGTGCTACTTAAGCCAGGTATTGCCGCTACTCTATACCTGTCATTTCCGAGCACCGAAATAACTCGATATGGACCTGAATACTGCGGTAGCAGTTTCTTGCTTTTCCCGTCGTTCTTGAAACTTGTATTTTTGATCTTAACAAGTTCCCCTACATTGTAAGCACGAGATGGACGCCTGTCTTTATCGTGTTGCTGTTTCTGTCTTACTTGCTCTTTATCAATCTTGTTCTTTACTTCCTTTCTTATATCTGTAACATTTTCTTTTTCCGTGTTTTGTCTAATTTCATTCATCCTTGGATCTATCTCACTATTCATACGAGTCCCAAACATAATCTCAGCAGGCGTTCTTCCAGTTGTCTTTTGGGTTGTATTATTGAGACCCCATTGAATTTTTCCAACCTTGTCATCCCAATCCTTCTCATTACAGTTTAGATTTAAAGCCGTTAGTGAGGCAAGTATAGTGCGATTGTATCGCTCGACTTGCCCATTTGAGCGTGGGTTGGCTACCGCGTTCAACACGTGTTTAATCCCTTTGTCTAAACAAAATTTCCTAAACGCGTGAGACGTGAAGCACGTGCCCCGGTCACTTATAAGTCTGTCTGGAATTCTAAACGTGTAAAATATATCTTCCAAGTTTCTGATAGCCACAATTGTTTTAGTATTTCGTACAGGACGAACAAAAGCAAACTTTGTGAAAGCGTCTACCACCACGAGGAGGTAGGAATTTCCTCTTTTTGAGCGTACAAAGGGTCCTAGGTGGTCCACATGAAGTGTGTGGAAAGGGGACTCGACCTTGATGATTGGATGCAACAAACCTTCCTGGACCGGCGTTTTCTTAGAATACGCACATTCTATGCAGGCCCCCACGTACTTTTTGACAAATCTTGCCATTTTGGGAAACCAGTATGCCTTCTTTAACCGGTCCAGGGTTTTCTCCACACCGAAGTGTCCTATATCATCGTGGTTCATTCTTAAGAGCTGCCACCTAGCACCCTTTGGCACCACCCATCTCAAATCTGATCTATCACCATTAAGACACCTGTATAGTTTATTTTCCTTAATGATGTAGTTGTCCCTGATTTGTTTCAAACCTTCCACGTCTAGATCCGAAGTCAAAGTGTCTCTGATACGACACAATTCACTGTCTCCTAATTGGAGCGTGTGGAGCCAATCATCGCCGGTTATTGTCATGACTGACGGGTAATGATTGTCCACATCGGTCGTTGGAATCGGGTCATTCACATCTTCCACTAGAGCGTTACGTGACAGAGCGTCCACGTGCGCCATTTTTAGCCCCGGCCGGTACTCAATGGAACACGAAAACTCTTGCACCAAGAGCCACCACCTCGCGATCCTCGGGATGATATCCCTCTTGGTGAACGTTGATCGCAACGCGCTACAGTCCGTCACAATTTTAAAGTTTTGACCCAGCAAGTATACTCTAAACTTTTTCAGTGCGCAAACCACAGCCAACGTCTCCAATTCATACGCGTGAAAATTGCGTTCTTCGGGAGACGTTTGTCGGCTGTAGAATACCACTGGCTTAAAAGACTCAGATTCTGAGGTTCTTTGGAGCAATATACCTCCTACACCATACTTGCTGGCGTCTGTATGTAATTGTGTTTCGGCATTGGGGTTGTAAATAGCCAGAATGGGACGGTCGATCAACTTAGACTTCAGTGCCGTGAACGACTTTTCCTGTTCATCACCCCATGTCCATTCAGAGTCCTTCTTTAACAATTTGGCGAGGGGATGCGCGATGAGTGCGAAATTCATAATGAATTTTCTAAAATACCCTACGAGCCCCAAAAACTGGCGAACCGTATGAACATTCGTGGGGCGAGGGAAGTCCAAGACACTTTGTACCTTTTTAACGCCAGGCCTTATGCCCGAAGCACTGACTTCGTACCCCAAATAGTCTATCCTGTCCTTAAGGAATTCACACTTGGAAAGATTTAACGTTAAGTTAGCGCTCTCAAGCAACTGAAAGATATGTCTCAACCGGCCCAAGCACTCTTCCACGGTTTTGCCATACACCAACACATCATCTATGTACACGGTCGCTTCTGAGTATCTAGCAGATCCGAGAACCTTATTCATCATGCGCTGGAATATGGCTGGAGCGTTTGCCAGTCCGAACGGCATACGGTTAAACTCGTACTGTCCGTCCGGAGTGACAAACGCTGTCAACGCCTTGGAAGATTCTGACATTGGCACCTGATAATACCCAGATGCCAAGTCTAAAGTCACAAAGTATGCCTGGCCGGAAAGTTTGGCAATTTCGTCTTCTATCACCGGCATTGGGAACCGTTCTTTTACGGTCACCGAATTGAGCATCCTGTAATCGATGCATATCCTCATCTGACCGTTCTTTTTCCGCACCAGGATAATTGGGCTGGCATATTCTGATGACGATTCTTTGATTATGCCAGCCTCCAGCATCTCATCTACCATGTCTCTGACCTGTTCTCGTTCCTTATGAGAGAGTCGGTACGGTCTGTAGACAATTGGACGCGCACTATTTAACTCTATATGCATCGTCGCCGCATTAGTACATCCCAGCTCTTTTAAACTTGATGCAAAACAATGTTTAAACTCGTTAAGCAATCTCATTAATTCGGCCTTTTGTTCTTCGTTTACTGTTACTCCAATGCGAACATCATGTCCAGTTATGTGTCCGATCTGATTGACGTTCTCCTTAACATTTGGGTGACACTGCTCTGGAGTACAGTTTTCCTCCACTGCGCAAGTAAGCCTATTCACCACCTGCACCTTCGTAGCCCGACTCAAAACTACTCCACGAAAGAACTGGACACTACCCGACACCGGAGTAATACACAGGACAAGGAATCCATTTTTCGTCTCGTACACACCTCCGGAACACTGTCGTGTTGGTTGACCTATAACCTTGTTTTCGATATAAATGTGTCCGTTTACTTGAGGTTCCGTGTATGCTCTTATGAAAACAGGTCCCCAAATATTCCCATCGGCTGCAGAAACAATTTTTATTGAGACTTCATTATCTATCTCCGAATGAGAAAAAGGCATATTGTTACTCCCATCGATAAACTGCAGTATCTCAGCATTCTTGTACATATGAACATGTGATTGTTCGGTGTACGGTTGTCCGACTAGTAAAGGAACTTCCTTCTCGAGAAACTCATCATCCACTACATGGCACGGAACTTGCGCGCTCACTCCATCCAATACTAAATTGACCGCAACCTTGCCTCTTGCCGTCACAATTGCATTTCCGAAACCCTTTAACGGAGTGGGTACATTGTCACACTGTAAGCCCAAACGGCTTGCTTCAGAAAATGACAGAAGACAGGCTTCACTGCCAAAATCCACCAAAGACTTGACAAGTGTCCCGTTAACAGTCGCGTCCTTGTAATATTTGCGATTAGACCCCGTTGACGTTATAGTCATAGTCTTTGGTATATTTTTATTGTCTCCCTGATCAACTTTTAAGAAGCAACTATCCTCCTTATGGCCTACTTTGTGGCAACGTGAGCATTTAACTAAAGGTTTCGGACACATTCGGTACGGATGCCCCTTTTCCCTGCAGTTAAAACAAAACGGTGCGCTATCGTTCGTCGATGAGGTCGGTTTATTATTCATCTTACTGCCTGGATTAGTAGTCGAATTTAATATATTACCCGGTCTATTCCTAACATGAAAACGATCCGTGGCATCAGTGGCGCTCTCTTTGTTGCTCATTAGAAATTGCAACAATTGTTCTGGTTCAGAACACCTCAGTGATAAAGCACTCGTTTTCAAATTTTTGTCACTTAACCCATGTATTAAGCATTCGACTGCCCGCTTACCGACTATCTCACACTGGTTTAATAAGGCAAGTTTTTCATAGTAATACACTTCAATCGGCTCGTGAAACTTGCTTCTACGTTTCAACATGTCCTCCAAGGACTGGCCATAATTTTGCTCGAACGGGAAAGCACTAGCTAATTTTTGTTGCCATTGAGGCCATGTAAATAAAATAGAATCTAAACTTTCGTACCAAGTTTTGGCCAGTCCTTGAAGCTTTTGTAAAGCGAAATGTACGGTAGTCTGATCTCCCCACCCATATACGGTAGCGCACTCATTCACCTTTTTAAGCCACACATCTATACGTTGGCCTTTCTTTGAGGGGTCAAAATCGGGAAGAATATTTTTATGATTTACGTTATGTGGATGAGTGTCACTCTCCGTTGACGGTTGGGTTTTAGCTCTAGCCGCGTTTATTAAAAGCATAACGTCTTTTACAGACATAACAGGAGTACGCGACCGTCTTGTTTTATCAGCCGGTATGTCATCGTGTGTACGTTCAAGCTCACCTTGTCTGCGACACGACCTCTCTTTTGTTTCTCGTAGTCGACTGCGTTCACGTCGAATGTCAGCTTCTGCCAAGCGCAGCCGTTCTCGTTCGCGCCTCAATTGTTCTTCGCGTTCTCTCAAGCTAGCGCTCCTCTCACGACGTCGGCTCCTGCTGCGTTGCCGGCTTTTATTTCGACTGACGCGTTGATCGTGACAGGGCGCGTGACGAATACGAGACCGGCTCCGACTTATTCGACTTCTACTGCGAACTCGCTCGCGATCGCCCCGACCACGCGTGTAGTTTTCTTCACCATGTCCGGATACGCCGTCCGGATCACGATGTCGTGGCATGGCAGATCTGCTACGCTCTGGAGGCGTATTCAAGCGCCTCTGTCGCGAGTCTGAACGTCCACTACGATCCATGCGTCTGAAATATACAAAAGTGACCTATAGAACAAACTACAAAAAAATATGTAAAAGTGCTATTATCTCGAAAACGGTGCGTCCTAGCGAAAAAATAACAAAATCTTCAACCCCTTTAATACCCCCCATGGCACATCTGACGAACACAATAGTTGGACCTCGAGTGACCTTGACCTTGATTTTTTTTTTTTTTTTTTTTTTATACCATCAATGCATTCATACTCACATAGAAATAAAAAGCTGAAACATTTGCCAAACACATTAATTTTCCATTAAAAGAAACAAAAATTAAATTATTAAGGTAGCTTACTTTTTTTTTTATGACGCACACGTGGTTTGATCTTCGAGCAAACCTTTTGTGGTTAGCTATATCCATTTGAGATGAAAAATCAGAGTGAAAAATCGCAGGTACTTACCACTTCTGATATGTAACAAACCAATAAACCACAGCAATCCAATTCTTACACTTTTATTGTTCTCTAAAATATTAATCACAAAGGGACACTTATCTGTATTCACACTGCGCACGTCTGTACCGTACGACCGCCACCAGACCAGAGAGCGAGTCAGTTCCCCCGTTTGACAACCCAGTCGTTCGGTGTTGCCATATTAATCCCGTTAAAAATATCCGAAAAAGATTAAACCTAACAATAGGTATGACTCACACTCAACCAGCCTCACCCATTCATACATTATCTCACCACTCATTACTCACCCTCTCTCCAGTTGGCTGATCCCGAACCCAAGACTGTAGTCGTAGGGGCTGGTTAGTGAACTTTCACGTAATTACACACAAACACACACACACCCACACACACACACACACACACACACACACACACACACACACACACACACACACACACACACACACACACACACACACACACACACTCACACACACACACACACCACACACACATATACAATCACACATAAAAATCCTTATTTCTTTTTCATACACTTAAGTATTTAATTTTTGCTAAAAGATAATTTCATTAACTAGATGAAAGTGAATGTTTTTAACTCGAGTATATGTATAAAAGGTAACAAATAGCTTCATTTATCTGAGGAAAAATTACATGTACCTTAAAGTCTAATTGAACAGTTTCTAACTTCACATTGTATTATAATTGTATTGCTTCGTCCACTATTTTTACAACACCATTCTAGATGTGGAGGAGCGGTGTCTGCTGCTACAGGTATTTTCATACTTACAAGTAGATACCGTCAATGTACGTAGTTTAAGATGTAGTGGATAACGAAATAAAGAATTTTGTATTTTGTATTTTTTGTATTAGGTCTGTTGTTTTAATCGTTATTAATCTGTGATAGTCTAAACATCTCTTTGTAGTCTGTGATCTAAACTAGACTTTGTTTCGAAACTGTTGAAACTTGAAAGTTATCGAAGTATTTTTACTTTGTTTATTACATACGTACATGAATTGTGTCTTTGCTTATGTCTGGCCCATGCGTTGTGCATTTTTGTAAAAACATAGGACAGGCACCACAGAGAAGGTACAGTGAGGTCATGACGTCAGCACCATCTGTCGGTAATTTGCGGTACTATTTTTTTTAATGACGCTCTGAAAAGCCCTCATTGCTTTTCTATGCATAGCGTCTCAAAACGGGACACAAGCACGGAAATTGCCACTCTCATCACTTTCTCTGCATTTGTTTACAAGTATCCGTGTAATTAATCAAATATATATCTTTTATTTTGGTAAAATAAAATAATAAATAAATAATAAACTCACGCCCCTTATCCCCGGGGGGGTAGGCAGAGGCACCAATCACTAGAACTGGGCCCAAGTTTTGCAGAGTTTATTAGGTCCCAAACGTGACAAGTGGCAAGCAAGCCTGTCGCCGTTATCCGGGCACAATTTATCAGCGAATGGTGTTGTTGTATTTAGGTAAAATAAAGTGATATATGTCTATTTGCGTCTTATAGGTCCTTGTTCTTTATGACTGTTACTCAGAGTGCGTATACTGAGTTTTGTCATTCACATTCGATAGCGAGAGCGTTTGCAATTTGCATAGGAGTGACAAAGAGACAACTATATGGCGCGCTTTGTCACTCCTATACAAATTGCAAACGCTCTCGCTATCGAAAGTGAAGGAAAAAACTCAGTATAAGCACTCTGGATGCCAGTTGAAGATCGCTTCGCGAATTTCCCAGACTGCGAGACGCACAGCTTGGGAAGCCCTGGTATATGGTCCTGGTTCGAATCCCGGCTTGTAGCAATGCCACTCGCTAACTATGAAGGAAATTATCGTGAGGAAACCTGAGGGACTGAGGAGCTCACATTCCTCGGCACTTGAAATCGCCTGTTCGCGGTAGGCACGAGTGTTAATAAAGTCAATACTCTCTTTCTCTCTCCCCCCCCTCTCTTCTTCTTCTCCCTCCTCACACCTCGTTCCCTCCTAACCCCCTATGGCCCCCTCTCTCTCTCTCCCCTCCTATCTCTTTCTCTCTCCGAGAGAAGCCCTGTGCCCTGCAATGCGAGTTGTGCGACGTATAAGCGCTGGATCATTATCATAAGAAGTTTAACATAAACATTTACATACAGGCACATACATTGCTTCTGGCCCCACACTAGGATACCCTGTGTCGTGGAACCAGAAACAGCGACGTCATAAACGGGTAAACATCTAAGACCTGGAGTTTTTTTTCTCCCCAGCGGGTTCATAGCTTTTGCGTTATTTCTCTAACAAATTGCGTAACAACCTTAGTTTTTTTTTTATCCACAAAGTACATTGACCTTTCGGCTGCCTAGTTGAGTGTTACGCAAATCGCAAGCGATGAGAAGAATATTTAGGTACTGTTACTTAAATCAGACGGATTATTATAATCCATTGTGTGATAATTTGTATAATTCGAATAAGATTACTACATACCCAAACTATCTAATCTTATGTATTAACTGAGCGCACTGTACTATTGAACTACGTATATTACAAATATAAATGCTAATTTTTGTTACTTAATCACGGCTGAAAGAATCTGTGTAGCACACACTTCAAGTTTAGTGGACTTTATATAAACAAACATAAACATTTACATACAGGCAAATACATTGCTTCTGGCCCCACACTAGGATACCCTGTGTCGTGGGAACCAGAAACAGCGACGTCACAAACATGTAAACATCCAAGACCTGGAGTTTTCAGCCGGGGATCGAACCCGGAACCTCTCTCATGGTAAGCAGATGCGCTAACCGCTACGCCACAGAGGTCGTCAAATCGTATGTGATATACAGGGTGTCTCACCTAAACTTTTAAGTGTGTGCTACACAAATTCTTTCAGCGCGTGATTAAGTAACAAAAATTAGCATTTCCTAGCAGATCCTTTCAGTTAACAGTAAATATCAGCTTTAATTAAAACTGATATATTTTTAGACTGCATTATAAGATCAAACAACGGTTTGTTTGATCTTATAATGCAGTCTAAAAATATATGCGCGGCAGCGGCAAAGCATTAACAACGATGTTGTCACAATAACAGTATGATAAATACTCTGTGTAAAAAGTGCAATAAAAAAAGTACAAAATACTTTCGTAAATGCATTTACATATATCTTGCAGTCGTCATCACAAGCTGCCTAAGTAGATTAGCCTCCCTTAGCTAAGCCGATTATAAACGTGGCTTGCACTGTTATTACAAATGACTGCCTCGTTGACGGAGCCGCTAATGCGTGGGCCGCACTCATCGCGATAAGATTCGGGCGATAAACTTCGTCTTCGGTTTACGGCGAATCCTCGCGGCCACACAATGCGCGATGTAAAGTTTATCGCGACGTGCAAGCGATGTCAAATGCAACAATCAAAATGGACGCCGCGGTTGCTCTGTATTTTATGGCAGCAAATATTTTTTTTTTACATTTATGTCGTAGTTATTATTTACTTATTTGTAGTTTACAATAAATTCTAAAATTTTATCATTACTCCAATCCATGTTACGCTTCAGCTTATGCACCTACTCTGTGAAATAACACGTTTGAGCGTACACCCACGCTGACTGAAGTGTGGCCGCTCAAGCGAAGTTCATCGCGATAAAACTCGTTGATCTGTGAAAGTTTACCGACCTGACGACTACGGACGAAGCTCTGAAGTATACGCGAATACTTGGCTACACACATCACGATAGCCCGAATCTTCGGGTTATCGCGATGAGTGCGGCCCAGGCATAAGGCGGTCAGCTACCAACCAAGAGGTTGTGGGTTCGATCCCCACAGGGGGCCGCCGTACGAATGGCCTCGGCCGGGGTGTTTTTTGATGATAGCGGTCTCCTTGACGGTTGCCATAGCACAGGGTGTTCTGGTTTGGGACCGGCTCGGTCGATTGTGCGGAAGTCATTATTTTCCCTCGTGGTTAAGTTATCGTTATTATAATTATTCGTCACACATACATTTATAAGGAAAAACATAAATAAATCTATGAGGAAGTTCAAGTTTCGGATACATCAACAAATCATTATACTAGTATGAACGGGTTAAAAAAAAAGGTATAACTTGCCTGTGCCACAAAATTAGGCTATAGATAGATAGAAGTATAGATTATACTTTATTATACACATAAATTACATTTACAAATATTTTTACTTAGGTTCTTTTTAAGAAAAATTTTGTTATCGCGTTTTTAACGAATGCCGCACCGAAGTGAAAGATAAAATGTTACTCCTACTGTCTTATATATAAAGCACGATTTCTCTGAGGCACTTTGTACAGTCGAGAACACGTCAACCTATACATTTTAGTTGCAAAGTCGCCCGTAACGCAACGGAATAGAGTGCATGGGTGTATAGGTTGATGTGATCTGGACTGTATATATAATATAGGATGTGTAGGTGGCAATATATTATACGTAGGTTTAATTATGTTTAGATTTTATTATTTAAATATTTGTTTTATTTATACAAAATGTGTTTTTGTTTTCAGACAAACAGTACTAAGTAGTATGTTCACGGCTGTAAATGAGTTTTTAGACGAGTTGCGGTAAGATTTTAGCAATATGCTCTTGCCTCACAATAACAAACTAATGCAAAACGCAACTTATTAACCTTATTACTAATAACTTATACATAATGTCACATTAACATTTGGTTTTAATCTGCAAAATATGTTAAATAATTTTCAATTATTGTTTTATTTTTATTTATTGCAAGAAAACAAACAATAGTACAATGATTTACATTTATGTATATGTAATTGTACAAACAGTAGCGTTTTCTATTTAATACCTTATCAATATGGGCCTTTGCGTCCGTTACGGACAATTCAAGGAGTTTCTAAGGCTTTCACAACCTACAACAACTGTAAGTTACACAAGTTCTGCAAGGATACTTACCTATATATACGTTCATGTTTACAATTGTGTCAGGAAACTTCACAAGAAATATATATATTGGTAAATACTTATTTACGTCGTATATCCTACTCTGGACGCAGTATAAGTAGATTGCCACTCGACCTCTAAATTCTGACTAAAACGAATTAAGTCAAAAATGTCGCCACCAACAGAATGGCACTATAACAGGAATAAGTAAAAAAAATGTTGAAAATTGGCGTGCGTACCTTGGGCCTTGGGCCGTAATACCTTCCTCATGGAAGAGACCCGTGCCCCTCGGTGGGGACATAATGGGTCGATGATGATGACTGTGTAAGTTAAGTAGTTAGCGAAATTCTCAATTCCGAAACTGGGCCCTCTAATCATCATCATCATCATCAACCCATTATGTCCCCACCGAGGGGCACGGGTCTCTTTCCTGAGAAAGGTATAGGCCATACTCCACCACGGGGGCCAAGTCCGGATTGGTGGAGGCTTGTAAGACTAGTGGCTTGTCTTACTGTCAGAAGTTTTCAAGCCGCCCTGAGGCATCTGACTTGGCTTAACGACTGCCATCTATCGACGGCAGACGTCCCTCTAATATACATTGCAAACTCGTTAAATCCACAGCTTAACATAGCAATATACATTGTCAATTGACGACCTCTGTGGTGATGGCGGGTCCCGAGTTCACGTCCCGGCTGGGGAAAAAAAAAACCCAGGTCTTGGATGGTTTTTAATGACCTTCTTAGGTAGATGGACATTCGTACCAACTTTGTATTAGATTTAAGGTGATTTGAGAAAAGATGGTCAGAGTGGAGTTTTTTTTTTTGCTCACTTTTTCTCCATTACACTCGGCCCCAAGGCAGCGGCTAACATTAGCATTATAAGTACATTGACATTCAACAAACAGAATGTCAATTCTTTACGTTGAAATAAATTTCTGATTTCTGATTTATAAGTTTGTGATGTCGCTTCTGATTCCCACGACATAGGCTATCCTAGTGTGGGGCCAGAAGCAATGTACAGTCTGTTAGCTTTTAGAATATACCTCGGCTACTATCGGATCATCATCGTCAACCCATTATGTCCCCACCGAGGGGCACGGGTCTCTTCCCTGAGGAAGGTATAGGCCATACTCCACCACGGAGGCCAAGTCCAGATAGAATCGGATATATTCCTGTAATAGAAATATCGGAACTAATTGACACTTCATTTCGAAATCTGAACTAATATGATACTTATTTTCACTTATACAGAGCAGAAAGTAGTATTACACTCGTGCTTTCGGCGAAAACCGAAGCTGTATGCGCCTGTGTATAAATGTTTGTTTATGTTCAATGTTATGAAACGCGGCTCTGCCTCTCTGCCTACCCCTCAGGTATACAGGCGTTATGCTTACAATTTCATGTTAAGCGTGTATTACACCGGGGCAACACTGTGCGGCATTGCGGCATGCCACAAGGCCGTATGCTATAAAGGTGCGGCAGAAAAAGTAGAAGAAGCTGCGACAGTTTGCCACATGACGCAAGGTGTTGCCATGCCACACGGTTCTTGCCACAATGTGCGACGTTGTAGCATGCGGCCTTGTGGCATACCGCAATGCTGCACAGTGTTGCCCCGGTGTAATACAGGCTTTACGTTTATGAGTGTGTGAACATCTCCTACCTTAAGTGACTTCACTCTAAACCGCACCGTTATGTTCATCTACGATTGTGAATCTTGCCGTCATAAAGTTTTTCTTGGATTGCCAATTAATACTATGAGTTCATTGACTCTACGCGACCTGGCGTCGTTTCCTTCTGCGTATTGAACTCAAAACACTTTGTAAACTCACGCTTGTATCGAAGAAGGGTAGGCACAGAACGGAGGCAGGGCCGCGTTTCATTAATTACATTCGTCTTGTCAAGCTGTGGATTTGTCGACTTTGCAGTGTATATAAAATTTTCATAGTACATAATGTAATTGGCCATGCTATTTTTTGTTACAATATGTTTTTGTATAATTTATTTAAAAAATATTGATCATTTTGACAAACTAATTTCGGTAGTGAATTTTACTCCGTTTCCTGGTAGTCATATTAATATGTTATATCAGTATGACAATGAGGATATGAGGATATACATGAGGATATTATTATACAGACGTGTGTGGAAAAGAATTGTAGAAAAACATAAACTTCAAATTACTCAAAATCAAAAAAATTGCACTTATCACCTTCATCCATCATCCAACATCCACTCACGACTTCAATTATTTACAAGGTAACAGTACTACAGTTTCTACCACTTGCAACGATTCTGACAAACCACCACCATCATCATCTACATTCACTAGTCATTGCATGCATTCATGCCGGTTTCAGTTACTTTTCAAGTCGGTACCACCAATAATAATTGTACCATCATCATCATCAACCCATTACGTCCCCACCGAGGGGCACGGGTCCTTCCCTGAGGAAGGTATAGGCCATACTCCACCACGGGGGCCAAGTCCGGATTGGTGGAGGCTTGTAAGACTAGTGGCTGGTCTTACTGTCAGAAGTTTTCAAGCCGCCCTAAAGCCTCTGATTTGGCTTAACGACTGCCGTCTATCGACGGCAGCCGGCACCAACTGCTTAACGTGCCTTGCGAAGCACGGAACCGCTCGGAAAAATGCCACTAGCGTTAGTCATAGATGGTGACCCATCCATGGACTGAACGCGCCGTATGTTGCTTAACCGTAGTTATCGTTTAAGATTACTCAGGCAGCCCAGGCTACGAGCGATTTCTACGCCTACAGACCTTTTTTTTTATGAAGTCAGAGTGAGAAAAAAACCGGCCAACGGCCACGGGTTCCGTGCTCGCAGTTTTTTCCGGCTTTTTCTCGAACTTCGAAGACAATTTTTGCAATGATTTAATTGACAATTTATAGTTTTCAGATTTTTTTCTTGTGTATGTAGTGTATCACAATGACACTTGTTTAATTTTATAGTTCTGGGTCAACGCCACTAGTCTTACCAGCCTCCACCAATCCGGACTTGGCCCATCATCATCGATCATCAGGGTCTGGGTTCGAACCACGCATGTACCAATGACTTTAAGTTACGTACATTTGTTTATACAGCAACACTATTCGCTGATAAAATGTGCCCGGATAACGGCGACAGGCTTGCCACTTGTCACGTTTGGGACCTAATAAACTCGGCAAAACGTGGGTCCAGTTCTAGAGACTGGTGCCTCTGCCTACCCCTTCGGGGATAACGGGCGTTAGGTTTTTTTTTGTTTATTTTAAATTTTTTTCACAGCTTCAAGGGACCGTGAAGTCTGTTTTTAGTTCAATGCAAAAAAATGAAACAGTCACGTTGACATCACAATACAATCCAATCAATGTCTGAATGTTGCTAGTACGCAAAACCAAAAAACCCCATTTTACTTCCAAGTAAAAATTGTTTGTGCTACGTAGGTGTTTTTTTAGACTTTGCTTTTATGAGGAATTAAACTTTAATGTCTTTGATGTCATAAGGATTTTGGTCACACGAGTCTTCTATTTACGGCAAAAAAAAATCTACCGAGTAAACCTATATATTTTATAACAGTAACACCACGTATTTTTTTTTGCATCGAATTAAAAAACGGACTGTAGACTTTAAGCCCGTTCCGTTTAAAAACCCTAAAATATAAGGTGACTTAAAAGCAGGATCTATCATACACGCAAAAATTTATTTGCTATTTCACAAATTCACTATTCAAGGTTGTCTGGAAGAGATCGCTTTTAGCGATAAGACCGCCAATTGTATACGACTTAGATGTAAGGTTTCAAATGTATATATATCTCTTTCTGGTGTGTACAATAAAGAGTTCTAATCTAATCTAATCTAATCTAATCTAATTCACTCACACTTATTAACTCACAAATTGACGAGTAGAAGACGCCTTTTTCAATAACATGAGGTGGATGACGAAGGCAAACAAGCCATCTCCAAAACCTTCGTAGTCGGGAAAAAAAATTAAAACTTTTTGAACTAATGGTATTATGGACTAAGAGCCGGTCCAGACGAAGCGTTTTAAGCGCGAGGGCACTCGCGCGTAGACACTTGCGCGTTCCTGAGGTACTAGAGCTACATACACCCCGTCCAGATGCCCTAGCGCGTATTCTTACTCGCGCGTAAAACGCCTGTTCCCGAGGTACTAGAGCTACATATACAATGTATACTATTATGCATTATTATACATAATATACCTCGTCCAGATGCTCGGGAACGCGCGAGTGTCTATCGCGCGTAAAACGCTTCGTCTGGACAGGCTCTAAGCCACTAACAATCAACTAACCTACTCGATACAATAGAGAAATAACAATGCCTTTCTTACAATTCATTGGAAAACAAGGCATTACCATTACTAGGTCATCAACGTAATTTCTCATGCCATAGACTTACTGAAGTGTAACATCGCGAGTCGAACGCTGTCTTTATTTGACTTTATTTTGAGATGTTACGTTTTTACTTTCCACACTACAATAATTTGTCTTGGTTTCAAACAAGGATACCCTTTGCTATTGCAACCAGTCAATGACAGCACAATCTTTTCGTTTATTAACTATTAACACAGTTTAGTGAAATTAATAATTTATTTTTCTTTGAGAACCTACAACACATAAATAGTAGTTATAAATATTTATGTATCAAGTATTAATGAGTATTGTATTATAGCTGAAATATTAATTTTAATATTTAACATGTTTAACCACACGTCGAAATCGCTCGTAGCCCTGGGCTGCCTGAGTGATCTTAACGATCACTAAGGTTAAGCAACATACGGCGCGTTCAGTCCATGGATGGGCCACCGTCTATGACTAACGCTAGTTGGCATTTTTTCGAGCAGTTCCGTGCTTCGCAGGGCACGTTAAGCAGTTGGTGCTGGCTGCCATCGATAGATTGCAGTCGTTAAGCTAAGTCAGGGGCCTTAGGACGGCTTGAAAACTTCTGACAGTAAGACCAGCCACTAGTCTTACAAGCCTCCACCAATCCGGACTTGACCCCCGTGGTGGAGTATGGCCTATACCTTCTTCAGGGAAGAAACCCGTGCCCCTCGGTGGGGACATAATGGGTTGATGCTGATGTTTAACCACTCCTTATAACCAATCTATGAGCTTTTTTTTTTAATTTCAAATGTATGGTAATCATTTAATGTTATCGTATACTTAGGCTCTGGAGTATTAAGTAAAAAAATATTTTAGAAAGTATGGTCACAGTGGAGATGAACATTCAGCTAACAGAATGTCAATTATTTTCGTTGAAATAAATGATTGATTTATTTCGTTGAAATAAATGATTTGTATCACTTTCTTTTTTGCACGCGCACCACAATTTTTTAGCCTATTCCTCCTGCGAAGTGTCTATTACCAAATGCCAACAGCATTAAGTCCACCTTTTGTACACTCGTCTGTGCAATAAATCTAATATTTAAAATTATTGTGTCACCGTGTTAGCGCATACTCCTCCGAAACGGCTTGACCAATTTTGATGAAATTTTATACGTATATTCGGTAGGGCCGAGAATAGGCTATCTATTTTTTATACCACTATCTGGCAAAACAACGTTTGCCGGGTCAGCTGGTAATAAGTTTTATTTTTTATTTTCGGAACCTTTGTCACACAAGGCGACGATGACAGTTCCATCGTACCCGTTATAAAATTATATCCTAATTAACTATATACATAACAAAAACGACTTAACTTTGGCTTAGACACATTGCAGAGCAAAAAGAAAACAAATTTAGTCTCTTAACTTAAAAAAATGATAATTTGGCTGAGTCAGGCAAAGGCTCAGCCAATATACTTTGAATGAGTCCCACGTGTAGCCTATTAAGACAGAATTTATCGTAATTAATAATAACAATATTATCAGACTGCCTGTGTTACGAGAAACCTGTGTATTGTATCGTCACGGTCCGGTTCGCAATAAGCCATCGGCGCCTGGCTCAGCCGCGCAAGGTCGTGCGTCGTGTCGTATTATACAACAGTCGAGCACGACACTCGTTTGCCTACTTCTTAGCACAGTCAGGTGCGAATTAACTTGCGCCGCTGTAGTGCCTGGACGAGCCATGAGGAGAATTTCCTATGATTAAGATACTTTTTTTTCGAAAATAAAATATTCTTTACTTTTTTATGACCTCCGTGGCGCAGTGGTTAGCGCATCTGCCAACCATGATGTTGTGAACTAATGTTGTTATTTTGAGAAATAAAAAAATCTTAAACCTTATTCAAAATTTCGTGCGTGGGTGTCCAAAAATTGCAATTTTCGGCACTCGCTGACTCATTCTCTGAAGAATCGGCATCAAAATGGTACTTCTAATTAAACTAGAAATAGGATTGTCATTTTAGACGTGCAGTGGTGATATTGCCCGATTCCTGGTTAGTGCACACCAGTTTAATTAATTAAAAATTAGAATCAAATGTAATCGAAAAGGAATTATACAAGGACTTAATCCTTGTATACTTCCTTTTCGATTTGTTGCTTAAGATTTTAACCTGCTTTTTCTACAAAACGCTAATTCTCATATCATGTATTAGATTTATGTTCCCCAAAATGTTAGATAGATAGATAACACTTAATTGCACAACGAGAAAAAATAATTACAAGATGACGATGACGATGAAATTATTTTTTATCATTATTGAGGCTCGGCTGGTATCTGCCAACCTAAATTAATTCGCACATCACGCTCGATCCATCATGTCACCGCACGTAGCCTGAAAGAGTGATAATTGGCCGTGAAAATTCCACTAGCAATCTGCTAGTTTACACGTTCCTTAAGACATAGAGTCTAGTTTCCCTTCTGTAAAAGCTATGCAAATGACGTACGATTATCTCAAAGACTGCTGAAGTCCATTGTCTTTGCCTCAGTAAACGACGCGCGTTCGAAAACGATGCCGGGAGCGGACTCCGATTGGTCAATTCAAATTTAGAATTTAAAACCGCGCGAATTTGTGTAACCGCGTTTTTTGAGAGCACTCCAATTTTGAGTTCGTTTTAGCGCGTTTTTGCGATTTGTTTCTTTTTTATGGCTAGAACTCTCGAGGAGCTGATAATCTTGAAGAGGACAGCTCTGAAATATTTGTTGGCGCGCGAGTCGAGGCTTTTGGCGCTAGGTAAAAGGCCCGTGAACAAAAAAATTGCCCAATTTGTAAAGAACCACGAAGAGACTACCATATGGTCGTCGTTTTCGGATTCTCTGGGCGAGGATTTGACCCGAAACATTAATGTATTCGAGTGGCGTCTGGAGGCGGACTCTCACGAATTGAAAAGGAGGACTTATCGACTGAATTCCGCGTGCCGCGATAGTTTGAGACGTTGCCAGATGTCTTTTTGGTAAGGTCTAATGAAAAAATAGTTGTTCTTTACAGCAATCTATACTCTATACTAATATTAAAAAGAGGAAAGATTTGTATTTTTGTGTGTATGTTTGTAATGAATAAGCTCAGAAACTACTGGGCCGATTTAAAAAAATCTTTCACTATTAGAAAGCTACATTCTTCGTGAGTAACATAGGCTATATTGGATTTTCAAAAAGTTTAGGGTTCCGTACGAAAACTCCAATAATGTAACCCTAGGTGTAAAAAAAATACTACCCGGGGATTTTCCACGGAACGTGCGAAGCCTGGGTGGATCGCTATTACTTAAATATGTTTTTGATGTCCTTGCTTGGTTACCATAGCACAGGGTATCCTAGTTTGGACCTAGGACAAGTGATTTCGTTATGAGACTGTTTTTCTTATTATCTAATAGATAGTCAACTTCATACTATTTATCGTCATACAACCGCTAAACACGTTATCAAGATATCAGGTATAATTATTCTCTCACTGGGACCTAAACCAGTTTCATAACCAATAAACAAGAATAACTTATTTAATCAAATCGATACTTTGCTAATATTTTGGCAAAGATCATGGATTATTTTTTTTTCATACAAAATCTCACCTTCACTAGCTATTCTGTCAACTTCACTAGCAGTACCCGCGACTGCGTTCGCGTGGCAAACGGATTTTAGCTTATACCAAGGAGAATTAATTCTCCCTGCTTATACCATATTATGTCCACCTTAAGGTCCATTCTAAATACCGGTGAAGGAATTTTTGAAATACAAAATGATCCTACACTTTAACAATCAAAGACTTGCATAGCGATGGGATGAGTATGTGCAAAGTTATGGCACGGTAGTCAACCCACATTGTATGGAGAGCGTAAATCAAATTAAAGCTAAAACTCAAATATCTCAAAACTCACTTTGTGTGGGTTGGAACCTTTTTGCTAAACTACGTCCATTTAATTACGTCCGTGACGTAAGTTGAAGATACCCAAATAAATAAATAAGCCGAAAACTAGCAAAGCAAATATCGCAAAGCTGAATCTCCAAAGGAGCAAGTATCTGGGATCTTATCTAGTTATACGATGTTTATCTGACGCTTTAAGATAATAAATATTTGAGCAAATACAGAAATTACCTATATTTAGTTTTATCTAGACTCCGGTCGACGCCAGGACTTTTTGTACGTGAGTTTTTGCATCGCACCTTTTTAAATGTCGCTACTTTTTTCGCAGTGCACAAAAAACGAGATAATCCGCTGAAATTCACTTTTTTTCTTAGACAATTCGTACAAAACAAGGCCCTTCAGTTCAATTCAATAGGGAATGGATGAAAATATCAGAAGTGCTTGATATTTTTTTTGGTGATAGGAATAACCTTCCTTAGCGCGAGAAAAAAATTTCAAATTTTTTGGCTTCGTAGTTAATTTTTAAATAATCTTAATATTTTTCCATTTGTAGTTCTGGGCTCAGTACGGCATATCAGACATATTCCTTGGTCCGCTACGTATGAAAAAAAAATCTGGTGTCAATGACAGCTTTTCAAGGTGGATTTTTTTTTATACGTAGCGGACTAAGGAATATTTCTGATATGCCGAAGCCCAGAACTACGAATGGAAAAATATTAAGTATATTTAAAAATTAACTACGGGGCCAAAAAAATTGAAACTTTTTTCCCGCGTTAAGGAAGGTTATTCCTATCACCAAAAAAAAAATCAAGCACTTCTGATATTTTCATCCATTCCCTATTCTGTTTTATGGACTCAGTGCACTGATTGTCCAGTACAACTTCGCCAATATCCCGTGTTAGACAAGACTATAGCCAATCACAAGCAAACGAGGCTCGGTCAGAATTTTGAGTCGATCAGGCCCTTTTCTGAAAAATCGTTTTTCTTTTTTATCTCTTGCTTCATTTTTAACCAAGGACGTTATTAGTATTACGTCCATGTTTTTAACAGACTGTGACATGTTGCGGTTTTAAGAAAAATTGTTTATACTTCGGTTTCTATCACATAGTCCTAGGTTCATGCTCAAGGTTCTCGGTCGTAAGTCCTAAATATCACTATTAGCATGATTGTACAGGTTGTTTTAGGTAGGTAGGTACGGTCTGCAAAAAAAGGTTTTTTTTCCTTTAGCCTCTTTAGTCCATGATTCACCTGTTTGATGTAATTTCATTGATAAATCAGTTGCGTTATGACCTTAACGTTAGCAGCATAAATTCGTTGTCCATTTTCGTTTTCCTACGCGAATATCGTATTCCGTTTTCTTTACGTATTCCGTGAGCCTAGCGCAGGCGTTAGTTTTTTCTGCATCCGGAAAATTTGAACAAAATTCATCCATTTTATAAAGGTTTGAAGCATTCGAGAAAACGAATGCGGAAAAAAAATACAGGCTTAAAACTTTTTGCTGCAAAACAAGCCACGAAAAAAGTGTTATCCTGTCAAAACAGCAAGATGATTGATCCGCATTGATCGTGACTCAATTCCCAAAAATAGTTTGATATTTTTACAATTACAAACGCTTATCGGTCCGGAATGTTGAACATCTATTACGCTTATACGACGATTGAATTTCTTAAGATAAGGTTCGTTATCTAAGGTTCGGTTATCTGGATCCATTCGATATTTGGAAACGCATGTTTCCACATAATGGTAGGTACTGACCAAGGAGAATTTGGTACTGACACACGTGCTCATTAGTAGCACGAAAGCATGCTTATATTGAGCAAGTGCTTTGCTCCCAATCTTTTCTGTATGTAGGCACATAGACATTCAACAAACAGAATGTAAATTCTTTGCGTTGAAATAAGTTTATGATTTCTTAAGACAGTAACACTGACAACAACAATGCAGTCCCAACTTTACCCACCAACCCAGTCTTAGGTTATCAAACCTCAAAAAAAGGAAGACGGATGGATTAAAACATCGAATACAAAAAATACAGAAAAGATTGGGAGTAAAGCACTTGCTCAATGTAAGCATGCTTTCGTGCTACTAATGAGCACGTGTGTCAGTGCCATAAGCCGCAGACGTTTTTCACGTATGTGGCTAGATCTCGAGTGATAGCGTTTGTTATCAAACTCCTCCAAAATGGTTCACCGATTTTTATAATTTTTTTGTATGTATTTAGTAGGTCTAAGAATAGGTCAATTATTAGTATGGCGAAACAACGTTTTCATAATCTGCTGATTTTTTGGTGGTAGGTGGGAGTCATAACAGTATAAAAGGAAAATAAATACTGAAATAATAAACTGCTACCTAGTTACAGTATTAAAATTCTGTATTGTTTGGTACCCTCCGTACCTTCGCAAATATGCTAGGATGTTCGCTAATGTTCGCTATATCTAAAGATACGATGCCATATCGGTATATCTGTCGTAGGATGATTTGATAAATCAAATTTTCGCAAAAATTCTAGGGCTATCGCGAAAACACGAAAGAAATGTCAAAGCCATTATCCAATAATCCGTGTTTTCGCGATACACCTAGGATTTTTGCGAAAATCCAATTTATCAAATCGTCCTACGACATATCCATCTATTCGGTCAATTCATCTGTGGTTAATCTGAAGTCAAAACGTAGTGCGAAATGTTTTAATTATTATTGTTCTAAATTTTGCCGCTTCTAAACATAATGTATAATTCTGGAATGTTCGATGTTTGTGTTACCCGCAAAATGTTTTTAATAAGTATTTCTGTGGGTATATTTATCTACCATATCTATAAGTGGAGGCTTGTAATTGGCCTTCTGTTTCCTATTTTTCTGTTAATCTGAATATTGTGCTGTTAGTCTTCTATAAAATTAAATAAATAAATAAATATGCAGGGTGCAGGCGTTCTCTTTGTATTGTCATTTTGTTCATTAATATAATAAATAATATTAGGTACGTTAAAAATTCTCCTTTTTCGAGTGTAGGCACAGGAAAAAGCTAGCTGGTTCCAATACCCGATGAGGATAAGTTCGACTTCGTCATATTTCATATGAAATGTTAATTGTGCAATTTTTATCATCAACGCCTAACATTGAGCACTAATTAATACAGTGCAGTGAACAGCTTCGAAACGTCTACTTGTTGGTTGCCTAGTCGCTCATTACCAGGGCCTTGATTTTGTTAATGCAATGTAATACAATGACAACATGGCGATTTATTTTCATTGCCGCTTCAAATCAACGCATGCTCGCGTGTTAGAATTTCTACGCGTCAGTGGTATTAACAATCATGTCACTTGACCCGACCATGTAAGTGCAATTCAACTACAATGCATTAACAGAATCGAGATCCTGTGCTGCCACCTCTCTGGGTTTTCCTGTTCGAACTACCTAGAACGGACGCTGACATTCAGAAACGAATCCTAAGTACACGCCACGTACAAATCCATTCAGAGTGCGTATACTGAGTTTTTTCATTCACTTTCGAAAGTGAGAGCGTTTGCGATTTGCATAGGAGTGACAAAGAGACAACTAGGTGGCGCGCTCTGTCACTCCTATACAAACTGCAAACGCTCTCGCTGTCGAAAGTGAATGAACAAACTCAGTATAAGCACACAGAGTTCTTATAGGTACCGAGTTTTTTCATTTCACTTTCGATAGCGAGAGCGTTTGCAATTTGTATAGGAGTGACAAAGAGACAACTAGGTGGCGCGCTTTGTCACTCCTATACAAATTGCAAACGCTCTCGCTATCGAAAGTGAATGAAAAAACTCAGTATAAGCACTCAGTAGTTTTTACGTGAAAGAGTAACAAACATCCATCCATACTTTCAAACTTTCGCGTTTATAATATTCGTAGGACCTGTCTAATTTAATTCCAGTACTGATATTTAAATTTTAAATGGACTAGTATTGTAGAGACAGTTTTTGTGCGTATGATATCACGAATTACAAAGTCTACATAGCAATGGATGAGAAAATAAAGATGACTGCAGTGCAATCTCTCTCGACTGTGTTTGCGCTAATTGTAGAGGTTGCTTACCGTCATATCTGTTTACTCTCTAAATAAATCATTTATTTTTGTGTTGGATCTATAACGTGCACTGTGACAGTGTAAAGGTAGAACCTCGGGCCTCACATGCAAGAGTTCATGGATTTAATTATAAACGTTCACACACATACAGGCAAGCACATTGTTTCTGGCCCCACACTAGGATACCCTGTGTCGTGGGAACCAGAATCAGCGACGTCACAAACATGTAAACATCCAAGACAACAACTACATCCATCATTTATTATTGTTATTTAAATTCCGGCATGAACCAAGCTCGTATCAGAATCTCTCGTAGCCCCAGCCGCCTGAGTGATCGTAAACGATCACGAAGGTTAAGCAACATAGGGCGCGTTCATTGTATGGATGAGTCACCGTCTATGACTAACGCTAGTGGCATTTTTCCCAGCGGTTCCGTGCTTCGCAAGGCACGTTAAGCAGTTGGTGCCGGCTGCCGTCGATAGATGCCAGTCGTTAAGCCAAGTCAGAGGCCTTAGACCAGCCACTAGTCTTACAAGCCTCCACCAATCCGGACTTGGCCCCCGTGGTGGAGTATGGTTTGCTTATACCTTCCACAGGGAAGAAACCCGTGCCCCTCGGTGGAGACATAATGGGTTGATGATGATGAACCAAGCACGAATTAAAAGGCTTTTTTTCCTACGTTTTCAGGGGCGGCAGAATGGCAGAGACCCCGATAGTCCGCGTGGAGCACGGCGAGCTGCAGGGCCGCGTCGTGCCCAGCCCTTCCGGGAAGTCCTACTACAGCTTCCAGGGAATACCCTACGCCCGTCCGCCGCTCGGCTCCCTTAGGTTCAAGGTGAGAGGCTAAAGGTCATAGCCCACCTACACGACTCTGCTCCCGGCAAAAATAATATCATTCAAAGATGGGCTTTAAATATTGCTGTTTAGACATATTTGTCATTGGCATCATAAATTAGCTGACAGCTGACAGCGAGCTGATATTATTTTGAATGATATTATTTTTGCCGGGTGGGAGCAGAGTCGTGTAAGTGGGCTATGACTTTTACCCACCGGGGGTATTGTCGTACGCTAACAATGTGGGAGTTTTGCAAAAAGGATCCAACTTACAACATGGTAACATTTGAGTTAAATATAGCAAAATGATCACTTTGCTCTATATTTTTAGAATCATTAACTTTCATAGCGATCCTATGAGTATACGCAAAGTTATTGCACTTGGTAGTCAACTTAAATGTATGAAGAGCGTTAGGCAGCTTAAACCTAAAAACTCAAATATCTCAAAACTCATTTTGTGTGGGTTGGATCCGTTTTGCAAAACTACGTCCTGCCTTTCAACTCGCAGCAGAGACAGATTTGTCTCCGCGCATAGGGTAACGTCAAACGCCTGAGACAGAGTTATCCCAAAAGGCAACAAACCAAAACAATGCTAAAAAGTGCATTGCATTTTCGTACTCCGAATGTAAGGAATTGCGTGTCTGAATTTTGATAAAATTGTTATTGTTTAGTAAAGTGGTTACTATGTGTTATCATCATCAACCCATTATGTCCCCACCGAGAGGCACGGGTCTCTTCCCTGAGGAAGGTATAGGCCATACTCCACCAAGTCCGGATTGGTGGAGGCTTGTAAGACTAGTGGCTGGTCTTACTGTCTGAAGTTTTCAAGCCGCCCTGAGGCCTCTGACTTGGCTTAACTACTGCCATCTATCGACGGCCGCTGGCACCAACTGCTTCACGTGTGTTAATCTACCGTTAAATTGATAAATTGTATGACTGTGTTTATGATTTCCAGTGATTGTGAAGGTTGTAGCTCAAAAATTGTATGACTTCAAGACACCCTTGCGAAACCAATTCGTCGTCAAATGCAGGGATTTTAGTTCATAACGCCTATGAAGCTATTTTTCTGACATGACTCTCCTCATCTGCTTTATTCACTGCGCTAACTACTGTAAATTTTATTGCCCAAATCGGCATGAAGTTCGAATTAAACATACGGTAAAAAAACCACTCCTCCAAAACACCAAAGAGGCTGCATCAACACTCTTTATCGCCATCGAGTGTTTGCACAGACGATAGTTTATCGCGATTCTGTTTGTTGCGATTACGTTTGCTGCTTATCGCTGCTCTCAGGTGTTGTGTAAGACGCGAGACTCTTAAATAGCGACATCTAAACGACTGTTTGACGTTCCGGATGTGACTTCAGTCGGATACCGGATGGACTTCCAGTGTACTTAAGAACCGGATATGACACATATTGCTTTCCCCGAGTTAGGCTTCGTTCAGCGCAGTGATTACAAAATATTTAAGCGTATTGTAGCTTACTACATATACTCATCATCATCATCATCAACCCATTATGCCATTATTTGGCGACATCTGTGGCGTAACGGTTAGCGCATCTGCGTAGCGCATGCGAGAGGTCCCGGGTTCGATCCCCGGCTGGGGCGAAAAAAAAAACTCCAGGCCTTGGATATTTACATGTTTGTGACGTCGCTGTTTCTGGTTCCCACGACACAGGTTATCCTAGTGTGGGGCCAGAAGCAATGTATGTGCCTGTTTGTAAATGTTTAATGTTTGTTTGTTTAATGCCCCCACCGAGGGGCATGGGTCTCTTCCCTGAGGAAGGTATAGGCCATACTCCACGGGGGCCAAGTCCGGATTGGTGGAGGCTTGTAAGACTAGTGGCTGGTCTTACTGTCAGAGGTTTTTAAGCCGCCCTAAGGCCTCTGACTTGGCTTAACGACTGCCATCTATCGACTGCCGCCGGCACCAACTGCTTAACGTGCCTTGCGAAGCACGGAACCGCTCGGAAAAACTATAATTGGGGTTATAAACATAGGGATACGATACCCTTTTTTAAATCTGCCATATTTCTGCTATTGCAAAGTTAGTTTTGTCAGATTGTACCTTTCAGCAGCGTTCCCGGTCTTACTGTCAGAAGTTTTCAAACCGCCGTTTGGTTCCGGCTGCCGTCCATAGATGGCAGTCGTTAAGCCAAGTCGGAGGCCTTACTACATGTAATGAATAAAAAATAGAAGTTGGTTCGATTACCAGTCTCTGGACGTGACTGTACAGTGATGAGTTTGCCTGGTTACCATAGCGTGAGACTTCCTCGTTTGATACCAGGACAAATAGGGAATGGATGAAAATATCAGAAGTGCTTGATATTTTTTTTGGTGATAGGAATAACCTTCCTTAACGCGGGAAAAAAGTTTCAATTTTTTTGGCCCCGTAGTTAATTTTTAAATACACTTAATATTTTTCCATTCGTAGTTCTGGGCTTAGTACGGCATATCAGACACATTCCTTGGTCCGCTACGTATGAAAAAAAAAAAACTGGTGACAATGACAGCTTTTCAAGGTGGATTTTTTTCTGATATTTTCAAGCACTTCCGATATTTTCATCCATTCTCTATTATCGTGTTGCGACAATTTATTGTTAACTCGTAATATTTCCTTATTTAACGTGTTTGCTCGATTCCATCCAGGAAATCTGACGAAGGGAGGAGCGTTAAGCTCTGGTTTCCTAGGATATACCGGTGCCGTCATCGAGCGGTCGTAATACAGCGGTGAATGACTAGAACGTTGTATGTAAACGTCAAAAATGTTGACCGTTCTCTAGGAAACCGCACCATATTGTTTACAGTGACGTCATTCACAGCTGCATTACGGCCGCTCTATGACGGCACCGCTATCCTAGGAAACCACTGAAACCAGAGCTTAAGGGGCCATCCATAAATTACGTCACACGAATTTAATGATTTTGTGGCCCCTACCCCGTCCTTGTCACAGCTGGTCACATTTGTGAGATTCCCCCCCTCCCTAGTGTGACTTCACGATGTTTTGCAATTTTACCTAAAGACATTATTGAATTAAAACAGCAGTTCCGAAATGTTATAGAGTTAGGAATAGATAGTGTTGCAAATATTTTTGAGTCTTTCGTTAATGGTAAAAACTTCGTGTTAATAGATTCGACTCGACGTCGACTATAATAAATTTATACATGTTATACATATTTATACATAAACATAAAATGTATTTTTTATATTTTTTTCCATCATTAATGTTTATTGTTAATGCGGCACCAAACAAAATTTTTGTGTTGTTGCTTACGCTGGTTGGTTGTTATTAATAAACACTTATGTAACAAGAGAGGCAAGAGGCGCTGAATGCTGAAATACAGGCTATAAACCTAGTTCAGCAGCAGATGCTATAACAATGACAATAAGACTAACTTTTTGCAAGATATTCTGTATAAGTCGAATTTTGTATTGTTTTAATTATCTAAGACTTTTATGGTTCAATAAATGTTATCTTATCTTATTTTGAAATGGGACGTCACGAAAGTTAGAACCCTCTTGTCACACAATATCACACTTCGTTGACCCCCTTACGTGTGACGTAATTTCTGGATGGCCCCTTAGATAACATGCAATGCAATACATTCCCATAACTCATGTGTGTATCCCGGAGGTACCTACAGGCAGAGTAGAGATTACCTCTTGCCACGACCCTGATAAACTTTTTCCGCTTCATCAACCGTTCTGGATAATAATCCAAGAGTTCTGTCCTTTTAGGCTCCACAACCAGTCGAGCCATGGGAGGGCGTACGCGACGCCACGGCCGAAGGAAACATCTCAGCACAAATCGACCCGATAATCCACAAACAGTACGTCGGGGACGAAAACTGCCTCTTCTTAAACGTCTACACCCCCAACTTGGACGGCTCCTTCTTACCCGTCATGGTCTTCATACACGGCGGGGGATTCCAATTTGGCTCTGGCAACACGAGCTTCTACGGAGCCGATTACCTAGTCGAAAAGGACGTCGTTGTTGTGACGATTAACTACAGGTGCGGACCTCTGGGTTTCCTTTGCCTCAACACGCCCGAGGTGCCGGGAAACGCTGGAGTGAAGGACATGGTCCAGGCCATCAGATGGGTTAAAGAGAACATTGAACATTTCGGCGGAAACTCCGGCAATGTCACCATATTTGGAGAAAGCGCTGGCGGTTCAGCCGTCTCGCTGTTGACTGCCAGTCCCTTGACGAAGAGCCTCATCAGCAAAGCGATAATACAGTCCGGAACGGCGTTGAACGGCTGGGCTTTCCAGAAGAGGCCTCTGGAAAACGCTAGGAACCTCGCCAAGACTCTCGGCTGCGAATCCGAAGACCTGGATGATATTCTAGAGTTCTTAACCACGACGCCAGTGAGAGACATAGTCGAGGCCAGCGAAAAAGTGCAGCCTATAGCTAAATTCTACGAGCCTGACGTCAATCCCTTCGCCATAGTCATCGAGAAGGAATTCCCTGGCGTCGAAAGCGTTCTGACCGAGTCTTTTGTGGACTTGTTAACGTCTGGAAGAGTAGCTGAAGTCCCCGTCATGATAGGCACAACAACTTTGGAATTCGCCTCAAGAATGCCCATTGATGACTTGCGCGTTTTCATTCCCGACGACTTCAAGCTCGCGTGGGAGTCCGAAGAGGCCGCGGCCTTGGCTGAGGAAATCAAGTCTGTATACTTCAAGGCAGCCCCTGAAGGAACGGAGACGGTGGATCCCTACTTCTCGTTGCTGTCCGACAAAATGATCGCGCTCGACACACACAGATACGTGAAATACCTCGTCAAGGTCACCAACAAACCGATTTATTACTACAAGTTTGATTACGTCGGTGAGCTGAACCTGACGAAGGAAGAACTGAAAGCTTCGGGTGTGAATCACGCGGGGCATTCGGACGAGCTAGCGTATCTCTTCAAGAATATATTTCAGAAGGACGTGGTGGCCACAGCGCAGGATGTCAAGATGCGGGAACGGATGGTCAGGCTGTGGACAAACTTTGCCAAATGCGGGTGAGTCGATAAATTTGGGTGTAATCAGTCCTGCTACTTTAATATGCGTGCCAAATACTGAATGATCCCCTTCGTGTAACTGTCAAATTCTGTACGAATTGCTATAGCAATGTCAGGATTCCCAATTGATTTCATCATCAACCCATTATGTCCCCACCGAGGGGTACGGGTCTCTTCCTGAGGATGGTATAGGTCATGCTCTACCACGGGGGCCAAGTCCGGATTGGTTGAGGATTGATTGGTTGTTAGACTTGTGGCTGGTCTTACTGTCAGAAGTTTTCAAGCCGCCCTATTAAGGCCTCTGGCTTGGCTTAACGACCGCCATCTATTGACGGCAGCCGGTTTAAAATCCCTCAGGCGGCCGGGGCTACGAGCGTTTCGATTGTAAATAAAAATCATCATCATTCAGCAACAAGAAGTCCACTGCTGGACATCCTCCATGGATTTGCAAAAAGACCGGTTGGAAGCGCCTTGCATCCAGCGTCTTCCCGCTGCTTGAATATTTGAATTTAAATATTTGGAAAATACTCGTCAAATAATTACCGTGACAATAGTTCATTCCCTTTCTTAAACCACATAATACTAATAGTACAAGTACAGAAGATTCACTCCGCAAAATCAATTAAAGAAAAATGGACTCTAGCAGCGATACAATTAGATGCAATTCAGATCGCACGGCGCTAAAAAAGCTGCGTTATCGTTGCCTCTCTTTCTACCGCGTTACTGTTACCTCTTCTGGCGCCTGAATTCCTACCTATTTGCCACTTCGGAGTGGTCGCCGCATGTACTTACGCGTTCGATACCGACACGCGTAAAGTCTGTTTTTTAGTTCAATGCAAAAAAATAAAACAGTCACGTTGACATCTCAATACAATCCAATGTCTGAATGTTTCTAGTACACAAAAACCAAATTACCCCATTTTACTGCCAAGTAAAAATTGTTTGTGCTACGTATATTCTATTTACTGAAGCGAACAACTAAAGGTAAACAAAGACACAGCGTCTCTCAAACTTACATCTCACTCAAAATAGCTCATGCACGCAGCTTTGTTTGCATCGTATATCTCGTAGGTTTGGCAGAATCAGCGTTGGGTTATTACGAAACGGAAAATATGGGTGAGCCGGGCACCCATATATTCCGTTTCGTAATAACAAACACAAGAAAACTACTACAACAACTGGACGATGGACCAAAAAACTTACCAATTTACAATGATGAACAGACTAAAGAAAATAAAATAGCCTAGAGAAGTTGCACTCACATCAACAACGTCAATCGTGAGTAAATATGGCGTCGGGGTGGCTATCTTACATTTCTTTGCCTTTAATTAAAAAAGAGGTTCGTAGTCAGCTCTCCATACTTCTTCCTACACTTCGCGTAGCGCATTAGCATAAAATAATCGATCATAATTGGCCTTTAAACAAAAGTCCATCATCTTTGCTAGTTGCGAACATATTTGGCAGCAGTAGGATCGCTTTTATTTGAGGGCCACTGAAATTTTAGGTATTTTTTGGGGCATAGATCTCTTAAGCAAATGGTATTTTCATGATAAAATAAAATATTTTGTTAAATAAACTGCGAGTGAGGGATAAATCAGGTAATAACAGTGTTATTGTGTTTATTGCTTAATGGTATTTATTAGGTATATCGTTTTATATAACTTTGCTAAATATTATGCAGTGTTATAAATGTGGCATATTGAAAAACCAAATTTTTGACATGTTGACATTTAGTCGTTCGCTTCAGTAAATACGGTGTAGGTGTTTTTTTTAGAGTTTGCTCATAAGAGGAATTAAACTTTAATGTCTTTGATGTGATAAGGATTTTGGTCACACGAGTCTTCTATTCACGGTAAAAAAAATCTACCGAGTAAACCTATATATTTTTAACGGTAACACAGCGTCATGTTTTTTTTTGCATCAAATTAAAAAACGGACTTTAGTGAAACAGACCTGCATATACTAACAGTATGATTATACCTAACTAGCTTTCGCCCGCAACTCCGTCGGCGTGGACTTTAGTTCAAATTTTTGGAACCCCGTTCACTCCCTTAAGGGTTAAATTTAGAAAAACGGTGTAACACGTGTTCATTGTTCAATCAATTTATTTTAAGTTTCAAGAAAATTAGACAACATTCTTTATACCTCCCACACAAATCTTGGCAACCCTTTTCGCCCCCTTAGGGGTTGAATTTAAAAAAATCCGGTCTTATTCCTTGCCTACATTATATAATAGACCCTCTGTTCAAAATTTCAGCTTCCTAGGTCCTAGGCTGGGCGTTGATAAGTGAGTCAGTCAGTCAGGACTTTGAATTTTATTTATAAAGATAATAATTCTTCACAGAAATCCGACTCCCGACGAGAACCACTACCTTACTGTGAGCTGGCAGCCTGTCACCAAGGATAACCTCCACTATATTATGCTCGGGGCGGAGCTCGCACTGGGGTCCAACCCTGACAAGGACAAGATGGACTTCTGGGATGACCAGTACAATCGCTACTTCAAGATCTGGGAGCATCCTAAGGTAATTGTTATTAATACGTAAATAAACGATCACTCTATCACTCCACCAATCCGGACTAGGCCCCCATGGAGTATGGCCTATACCTTCCTCCGGGAAGAGACCCGTGCCCCTCGGTGGGGACATAATGGGTTGATGATGATGATGAAATGGAGAATCTTAAATCTTAAACGATCACGAAGGTTAAGCAACATAGGGCGCGTTCAGTTCATGGGTGGGTCACCGTCTATGACTAACGCTAGTGGCATTTTTCAGAGCGGTTCCGTGTTTCGCAAGGCACGTTAAGCAGTTGGTGCCGGCTGCCGTCGATAGATGGCAGTCGTTAAGCCAAGTCAGAGGCCTTAGGGGGCGGCTCGAAAACTTCTGACAGTAAGACCAGCCACTAGTCTTGCAAGCCTCCACCAATCCGGACTTGGCCCCCGTGGTGGAGTATGGCCTATAGCTTCCTCAGGGAAGGGACCCGTGCCCCTCGGTAGGGACATGATGGGTTGATAGGTTGCCGGCCCGTTACAATGTGGACAGTCTTTAAATACTTGATGACCTTACATATCCACTATTACATTATGTCAAACTATCCTGAACTAAAACAAAACTCAACTGAAAAACTCAGGTCTTGGATGTTTACATGTTTGTGACGTCGCTGTTTCTGGTTCCCACGATACAGGGTATCCTAGTGTGGGGCCAGAAGCAATATAATGTGCCTGTATGTAAATTTTATGTGTTAAATGTTAACTCCACAGGTCAACAATGATCACGTACCTGAGAAACATACTCTCAGCCAAGAGCCGGCAGTCGTCGCATCGGAACCGGAAGTGGCGTCCCCGGAACCGGAAGTAGCATCACCGGAACCGGAAGTAGCATCCCCCGACCCAGAAGTAGCATCCCCGGAACCGGAAGTAGCGTCCCCCGAACCGGAAGTAGTCCATACGCAGTCAGAAGCAGTGACTTTTACTTCGGGAGTCCGTGTGGTCGAAACAGTGACATCGGGACAGACTGTCGTTGAAACTACAGAGGTTATAACTGAAGAGTCGAGTCCAAGAAACGGCGACGTTCAATTCCAACAGAATGGGAACGGACTGGCGGAGAAAACCGAGAATTTAAGCCTCAAACCGCGCACGTCTAACGAAATCAAGATGGCGCAGTCGAACGGGGTGGCCAAAGACGTCATCCGGGCGAACGACCCGCCAGAAGATGATTTGCCTAAGAACATTGGGGTCAATAAGTTTGTGAACTTCTTCGAATCGCTCGGAGGCAAGAAGTGATTTTGCCCTTGAGATATTTTATTTAGAGGTCGCGACGCGTGGACAGCGCCGCGGTCAAAACGTATTTACAATTCCGTGGAGTGTGTTTCGAGATGCTCGAGGCATTTCTCGTTGCATTAATGTAAATATTGCACTGAGCAGAGGCATGTTAATAGAATGATACAGCTTTGAATGGACTAAGGGCCTTTCTCCACTTCTCCGGTCCGGCAAACGTTAATTACCGGTCCGATTTAGAAACACACAAGACTAATAATCTTCTCCACTACTCCGGCATCCGGTTTTTAACGGTCCGATAATTTGCTAGATCGGAACGGTATTTTACCGGGCCGAAGTGATCGACGTACAAAAACAATACACGTTTTTGCACCGCGCGTACAACCCGAAAATGTTCCCATACTATTTACTTAGATTAATAGAATGTGTGGAAAACGTCCCCTGCCTCGAAGAGAAAAACCGAGTAATTTTAATAAAGCACTGCGTCACGTCCATTGCCGATTATAATCGGATGAAGTGGAGAAGCATAATCCGGCATCTGATATTTTTCTCATGACTGATTCCGGTTCCGACGCCGAAGCGGAGCAGTGGAGAAAGGGCCTTATACTGTCTGGGAAGGACATCGTACTCTGCTGTTGTGCACTGCGTTTTGGGGCAAGTGTGTGCTTGTGAATAAAATTACACACACGAGCACACAATAAACACTCGAGTATACCTACTCGATTCAGCGTCACGCCCAATGCTAAGTGAGATTAAAAAGGTGACACATCAAATTTGTGAATATAAATGCAGCGCGGTGCCGTTTAGCGAGCGTACCTCTTAATGACTGGTCATAAATTAGGTTTAAGCATTTAGGCTGGTGTTAATCTTAGTTTCTGCAGACTAGCGTTGAAATCGCGAATTTAATATCGGCTTTTCCAAGGCGATTCAAACTTTTCCCCACAGTAAAAGTATTGACGATAAAAACTGCCTATTTTTAAATGTATTGGGAATTTCGTAACACCCGGTGCAGTCGACGGCACGTCAACCTTCACATTTTAGTTGCAAAGTCGCCCGTAATGCAACGGAGTAGAGTGCATGGGTGGATAGGATGATGTGCTGTCGACTTTACATGTTCATCAACTGAAGAGTTGAGTACAAAGAAACTTTATATTTGTACTATAAATTTACAGACCTACTCGGCTTTTTGTACCCACTGTAAACGAGAAAGTGATACAAAAAAATACAATGCAAAACTATTTATACTTTATCTTATTTTTTTTTGAGATGTTTTAAATTTAATTCGGTATTTTTATTTCGAAACGAGTCCAATACAGATCGGTGATTCTCAGAACGGCATAATTTGTTTGGCGTATTTTTTGTTCATATTAACTCAATGAAAATTAACATTATATTGTAGTAGATGACATCAACACCTACAAATATGTTACAATACATTCTTCAGGGCCAATAAACCTACGATATAATATATGTTACTTTTTATTGAGTCAATATTAAAAAAATGCGCCAAAGAAATTATGGAATTTGAAGCACACAATTTATTATTTTATATGACCGAGAACCCGTGCCTCGGCAAATTATTTATTTAATTAAGTAGACCATTGAATGGTTTAGATTTATTTGGGAAAGTTTAGCAGAAAACTTCACGTCATCGTCGTCTTTTCTCGTTGAAATTGGAGTTGAACAAGTAGCCAATTTTTTAACAATTGTAAACAATTCTTAAGGGGAAAAACTTATTGAATTTTTTTTAAAAGTAAAAACTGTCTTATCTCACTGACTGAGTGATGATTATTTCTCCTGTAAAGTCGCCATTTTTTTTAATGGTAGGTAGGTGAATATAGTCACAAATAAGTAACGATTATTTTCGCGTGGACGCTATTGGAAACACAATTTAATTTATTCGGAATTTCTAGCATTGTAAGACATTTTAAATTATGAAAAAAAATGTTTCTAACACGACATTTCCTAATTGTATTTAATATATATATTCGAAGGTCATTCCGCCAAGCATTTAAATAGATTTGTGGTTTGATGAAGGCTTCCTTACATCCTTCAAATGTGTATTAATCTATTCATTTTGTCTCGCAATGTTTTAGTCACTTTTTGTGACATTAATTAGTTTGATGCCCACTTACTGATAGTGTCAACAATTTAAAAAACAAATTTAAATATATGTAGATATTACGCAGTGCCAATATTGATTCCTAGTGATAATTTTAATTATTTTTCTATTAACTATATACCTAATAATTACATGTTTTTTTCTTTTGTAAAGTTCTTAATTTTATAACTTCTATTGTCATTATTGTATGTACATTATTAATAAATATTTTAAGGTAAAATCGTACATAAAATGCATTTTTATTGAAACCAGGCGATATTTTAAGAAAATAAATTTTATTCCAATTTCAACTTACTATAAATCTTTAACACAATAGCATAACCCATCTTGCCACCAACAATTAGAATAAAATTAAGTATCTATGTAAACTTTTGTTTATGGTATACATGGTGTTGATTTGGACAGTTTCGTCCGACTCAGGGGTGGTTATTTACATGATACTGAAGCAAAACAATGGTGATTTTCACTAAAAAAAAAATGTTTTTTTTTTGTATTATATATTTTGTATTAATATTTTTAACTGTACAAATCAACACCCAGTGTAGTTAAATTTTTGTGCGAGTTAAGTACTTTATATTTGTGACATGAATTAGAGCTTGGGGCATTAAATAAATACTTTCAAACTCAAGATAGTAACAATTCAAATACGAGGGCTTCCAGCGGGAATCGAATCCAATACCTCTGTTTTGGTACTCAAGCGTGACAGCATAAATGCAACAGGTAAACAAAATAAAAATACTTGTTTCTGACAAACTTATTCACAGTAAGTAATTATTTCATAGTTTGTAACTAATAATAAATGCACTTTTTCGTGGAATATGAACTACTCGTAGGTAGACATTTTATATTACATAAATTACATAAATATGAACTACTCGTTGATAGACGTTTTACGTTACATGAATTACATAAATATGAACTACTCGTAAATAGACATTTTACTTTACATAAATTACATAAATATGAACTACTCGTAAGTAGACATTTTACGTTACATAAATTAAATAAATATGAACTACTCGTAGGTAGACATTTTACGTTACATAAATTACATAACTATGAACTACTGGTAGGTAGACATTTTACACTACATAAATTATATAAATATGAACTACTCGTAGGTAGACATAATTCACGCCTGAATCCCGGAGGGGTAGGCAGGGATCAGGATTTCCCACTTGCCACGATCGTATGAAAGCTTGGAAACAATTTAAAGACTTATGAAGATCACCCGAGACCCGTGCCCCTGGATGGGGACATAATGGGTGGATGATGATGAAGATTACTAAAATACTACCGGTGTTATTTACACAAACACAATTTCTTAAAACACTAATCAGAGGCAGTTTAAATAGTCTGTGTTAAAGGGAATAACGTAACCGCAGATTTAGAGGAATTGTGTCTTTGTAGATAACAACATAAAACTATTTTCAATTGGTCATTTGTCAACATATAAAAAAAACAATAACTTCATAAGAGAAACATAAATGGGCACATACATTGCTTCTGGCCCCACACTAGGAGTCTGTTAGCTTTTAGAATATACCTCGGGCTCTAGAGTAGGCTTAGGTTTTCGCCGAAAGCACACGAGTGTAATACTACGTCCTGCTCTGTGTAAAACTTTTCTTCATTTTCTTCTCTTGGTCAGAGTGGAGTTTTTTTTTTCGCTGCCTTTTTCTCCACTACAGACGGCCCCAAGGCAGCGGCTAACATTATACATAACTGTATGTACATTGACATTCAACAAGCAGAATGTAAATTCTTTACGTTGAAATAAATTTCTGATTCTGATTCACTATTTTGAAAAGTCATGTAAAGTTATGAATAACAATAAAAAATAAACCTTACCTTATTGCAATATAATCGGTTTTTGATTGCTCAGTTGAGGTATATTCTAAAACCGTGGTGGTCAAATTGCGGCCCGCGGCAAAGTAAATTGCATTAATAGTCAACTATACCTACATGTCATAATCATAAACAAAATCAATATCCGACTTTGTGTCTAGATAATACTCTGCGGCCCGGCCCTGGTACTCACATTGTCATGTGTGGCCCTTGGCTAGTAAAGTGTGACGACCGCTGTTCTAAAAGCTAACAGACTGTACCCTATGTCGTGGGAACCAGAAACGAATTAAGGAAGTTTTCTTATCTAACGAGAACCGTTACTAATAATACACCTGATTAAAAACGCAATGCCTTTCATGCTAAATTAGCTTTTGCCCTTTTAACTTCGTAACAGTAAATGTAAATAAATTAAGTAAAGTAAAGTTTATTTCTCACCATAAAAACAAAAACAACAAACAGCGTTTTACGATCACAAAATCACTTAAAGGCTATATTGGTACAGTTATCAATTCGGCTAATTGCCAAACTAGGTGGTCCTGTATTTTGGCAATTGGTGATATAATGTACTTAATGAACAGATGGATTACAGATTTCATGATTCTAATATTATTGTGCATCTCAAATTTTACAAATATTGGTGAGTATAGTAATTTAAAAGTTAATAGTAGAGAGGTGTGTTTGTGTGCATGTGTGTGTAAATGGGTAAGGCTCTCAAAAAATGTACCGTAGCACACGTGAAATTTTATTGTAACACATAGCAGGGCTGTTTCACTTTGCGTGGCGGTATCGAACGCGTAAGTACATGCGGGTACCCCGTCGACGGGGAAAATAGGAAGGAATCCAGGCGCCACAAGAGGTAAGAGTTACGCGGTAGAAAGAGAGGCAACGTGTAGGTGAATATAACGTAGCTTTTTTAGCGCCGTGCGATCTAAATTGCACCTAATTATATCGCTGCTAGAGTTCCTTTTTCTTTAATTGATTTTGCGGAGTGAATCTTCTGTACCTGTACTATTATGTATTCTGTGCACACAGTAACGTACTGCAAAATCGCAACACCCGGCTGTACCCAATCATGTTTTTCTTATGTTGAGATTGATTGATTGATGCGTGTTCAGATTTGTCCAGGACGTTGCATTCTGTAAAGCTTGCAACTGTAAAGTGACCAGATTGTTTTCTCTAAACGAACACGCGACATCCCAGAAACATAAGAAAAACATGATTGGGTATAGCAGCTGGGCGTGGCGATTTTCCAGTGTGTTACTATGTGTTGCAATTTCACGTGTGTTACGGTACATTTTTGAGAGCCTTACCCAAATGATGATTACCTTCATTTTTTCTTTCACCAACATAAAATTTTTATTTTTTTTCCCTCCATAACTTCAACTCGTCCTTGACCCCTATTTTGACACTCTTTTAACGAACGAGTGTTCACCACCAAGTGTATATTTTTGTAAATAAATAATTCTAAATTGTGATTTCAAAAAATACCCTCTTTTATAGTCAAGGAATGTTTTAACTGAAATCTCCAGGTATAGAGTTAATAGGCTATTTGACAGATTTCTGAAAACCATCTCATATTTTGGTTGGTGTTCATCGAGTCCTCAGAAAGTGATCATTTTAAATTAGGTCATTTCGTGTATTTCTTTTAAAAAAGGCAAACGAAAATTTACTTTTGAAATAAGCTGCCAAAACGCTATCCTAAGGCGTCGCACAGGAATTATGACGTCATTGGCCGTCAATTATGACGTCACCAGAAGGCTTACGACCGAGGCAAACCGGTGACGCTACGCAGTTGATGTAGTGAGCGCATACCCATACAAGTTGATATAAAGAATACTAACCGCACGAGGCGAGGCGGTGATGAGTGGGTGCCGGGTGGCTCTAATGACTTTAGACTCCTAATTTATACGAATACGTATAAATAATACTGTTTTTTTTTCACACAGTCAAATAGCCTATTTTGGTACATTTCAAAAATCCTAGTTGTAGTTATTTTTTTTCTGTTTGTGCAATTGTGTTCTCATTCATTTATTAATTTATTGCACAACCATGAACTCTCTACCTATTCTATAGTCTGTGCGTTGTCTATCATACATTAAGTCATGTTACTGTAAAGTAGAGCAAGCCTTAACAATTTCTGTTAGCTATTTATAATTATAGGATACAAAAGTAATCGAAAAAATGCCCATCTATCTTACAGTTATACTGATAAGAACACATTTTCAGTTTTACTTTTTGCATTTAACTCTCAGTCAGTTGTTACCAGTTGTTGTTGTTGTTGTCAGTTGTCAGTTACCGTGGGCACTGACTGAAAATCAGCGCTGAGGGTTCACACCCTCAGCACAAGGCTGAGTCAGTTGCGTTTTGTGGCAACCCCGACATACCACAGACTATATTTTTAGTTAATATGTTTTAATTATTTGTTTTACTGTTTGTCTGTTTTGTTACTTTAATGTGCTATTTGATTGTTTATTTTGTTTCTGTGATGTGTCGTGTTGCTGCAATAAATATGTTTCTTTCTTTCTTTCTTTCTTTCTTTATATTTATTCAATTTTTGTGATTCAAATAAACGTCGTCAGCACTCGTAGGGTTACTGAACTGTAGATAGATGAAGTGGCCACTCTAACATAGTTGTCTTAACCACTCAGGCATACACTATAGGCATTACAAACGTGCGCACTGAGCCATAAACATTTGTATCAGACCTCTCTCTCTCACATATAGGAGGCATATCAGGCATATCGGAACTCTCGCTCGCACTTTTATGACTCGGTTCGCACGTTTGTAAAGGCTCAAGTATAGAAAATTTTTCTTTCACAGCAAAATTAGTTATTCACAGAGTAATATTTGAAAACTATCACAGATTTCAAAGAACAAAACATGCTCGTACAACTGTGGTATGTATCATCTTCAAAATTCGATTCCTAGTGCAGTTGCAAGACCGACCCGCCGGCGGGTCTACGGTCTCGTAGTTCCCATTTCCCCTGGGACCTACCGGCGGGTCCTCAGGGCGTAACCAGTTTTCCAAGTGTACTTTGGAGGTCTTTGCCCAGCAGTGGGCTCGAGGCTACGTAAAAAAAAAACTTGAGAGTTTACTTCACAAAACATCACAGTTTAGACCGCTCACCACTCAGCTTTTTCCAAAGCTCAATCCGTTCTCTGAAGGGGTACTCCAGCAGCGAAGGCTCCTCTGTTATGTTCAGGGTATATCGCTTCTTCTTTGTCGTGTACGGAAGCCATTCCACCCGCTGGTTCGTCCATGTTGGTTTCCTGTAAAGTAGAAAAAAAAATAAACGCCATGAATAGTCAGAACAACGAAAGCATCGACGTGCAGTGTGTTCGCTATCATAGTGTCACTTTGATATTTACCGCCTCGGCACATGGCGGCTTTTGACAAAAGAAATTAAAGGAAGCCGACGCGGCGCAAACACGCCAGTGAATTTGGCTCGCAGCTCGTCTCATTCTACTATTATGTAGATCACGCAATTAAAGAAGTAAATCAATCAGTATTTTAGAATGGATTTATAACGAAACGATCCTGCATCACTCAGGTAGGTACCTATTCTAAATACCGGTGGAGATGAATATTCTGAGGACACTTCCAGTGATGAAGAGTAGTGTTTTATTTGGTGCTTCATTAGGTATATTGCGTATCATGTTTTTTTTTCAATTTTAAGTGTTTTGGCCGTCTAAGTTGTATTATTGAAATAAATGTTTTTTTTACTAAAACCAAGATTGCCTTAGTGTGTACCGACACAATCAAAGCGAACGGACTTTACCCACCCAGGCTTAATTGAATAGGCTATTTGACCGATTTCTGAAAGCCATCTCATATTGTTTGTTGGTGTTCATGGAGTCCACAGAAAGTGTTCATTTTAAATTCTTTCGTGTATTTCTTGTAAAAAAGGCAAACGAAAATTTACTTTTCAAATAAGCCGCCCAAACGCTGTCTTAGGCAATATGGCGTCGCACTGGAATTAGGACGTCACTTCCCGGTAAATGAACGTAAGAAAGAATGAATAGACACCATTTTTACTGATATGTCATGTCATCATAGAATCGGCCAATCCAGAACGTTTAAGTATAAGAAGAGATATATTAGAAAGAAAGTTTATTGTATCAACAAGACACATCACAGAAATAAAACACACAAAAAAAAGTAACAAAGTAATAACATAATAAATAAGTAAGGCAACAGACAAAAACAGAAATAAATTTAATCAAAAACCTTAGTCTGTGGTGTGTCTAAGTTGCCACAAAAGGCAACTAACTCAGCGTTGTGCTGAGGGTGTGAGGGTGTATTAGATTATATATATAGATAATATACATTTTATCCTATTCCGACGAGAATGAAGTCGCGGGCAATCTAGAAATAACATTTTATTACTAGTTTGTTATTTGGAAATGTGTATATTGTGCGTTGTGGCGAATATCAGAGGGCGCTGTCGGAGCGGATGTAAGCGACATAAGTGAGAAGCAACATTTTCTGGCCCGGAAACGGAAGTGTGTAGGACAATTTATCTACCCCGGATATCAGCAAAATTTGTTACACCGGAAACGGAAGACACGGAAGTGAGTGTAACATTTACTTTCATTTTTTGGCGCTATTCATAACAAAAAAAAATTTGTTATAGGTTATGCCGTCATCACTTTAGAATTTTCAAATTTTCGTTGCAAAAGTCGCCCGTAACGCAACGGAAGAGAGTGCAAGCTTGTATGTACGTCCTATCGAAATGTACTAGCAAACAAAATACAACTCACCCATTTCTCGCAAAATTGCACCAAGCTTCGCTCAGAAACTCCACAACTTTTCTATCGTTCTCAGTTCCCGCGTCGTGCTTGACCTTCCTATAGAATTGATACTGCAAAATGTCCCCGTGGCACGCACCTTCAATGCCTATACTCCTCATAATCCTAGTACTCATAGCCCCCGCGTAAGGAAACCTGTAGAAATATAATTCGTTCTGGTACTTTGCTAGGATGTCAGCTAGAATGAAAATATCTCTATTGAAGTACGAGTCAGAAACCAAGTCTAAATATTCCCTTTTCGTGCCTTCTCCAATCTCTTTATCGCCGAAGTAGAATTGCTTTAAGCTCGCGGCGTATTTCTCAGCTCTAAGACTGTTCTTCGGTATGAAAAGGTACCGGGGGATGTAGAATCGTAGGTCTTCGTTAAACACCACATTCCCTTGAGCATCTCTGGGGAGGAAGAAGGCGCCTTCGTGGGAACAGAGGCCGAGTAAAATCGGCACTCTTACGTGCCTGTACTGGTTGAAAGTTTGTAATGGGTACTCAGTCATGAAAGGCTCGACTTTGGGGAACTTTTTCTCCACTACCGGCAAAAAATAGGCGTTGATCTCCTCTTTGCTTATCTCGGCCACGCACACGGCGTTCAGCAAGTCTTCTATGGAGGCGTTTTGTAGAAAATCGTACAGCTTTTCTACATCATCCGTTTGAAATCCCAACTGTTCGCCAATGAACTTCGCTTTTGCAATCTTGTCCTCGTGAACCATGAACAGATCCGAAAGAGAAGCCGAGGACTCGACTATCATTTTACTAAACAGTCCGTGCGCCATTTTGCTGGTCAAAAAACAGGAGACAGTGGCTCCGCCCGAACTCTCACCAAAGGCTGTTATATTGCTGACATCACCGTTAAAAGCGCCTATATTTCTATTCACCCATCTTAAAGCAAACACTGCATCTTTCAGCCCCGCATTCCCAGGCACTTCTTTCGTATTCAAACACAGAAATCCCAGCACGTGGAGCCTGTAATTCGTAGTAACTATAACCACGTCGTGCTGAAGAAAGTAGTCCGGTTTATAATAGTCAGCGTAGCCTAAGATGTATCGGCCTCCGTGGATGAAGAAAAGGACTGGCAACTTGGCGATTTCTTCTTGAGGCAGGTTTGGAGTGTATACGTTGAGGTAAAGACAGTCTTCTGAGCCCTCCCATTTTGTTGGGATGAGTGGGTTCATCTGGGCACAGCGGTTGCCGGGCTTTGTCGCGTCCCGGACCCCTTCCCATGGCTCTGGGGGCTGTGGGTCCTGGAAGTTGAGAAACTGGGCTTGAGAAACGACTTCTCCACAGCACAATCACTTGTCATAGTCTTAAACTAGGATGCCCTATACTGTGGTAATAAGGCAAGGACATCAAGCATTTCCGATGCAGGAAATGCCACTTAATCATCAACATCATCAACCCATTATGTCCCCACTGAGCGGCACGGGTCTCTTCCCTGAGGAAGGTATTGGCCATACTCCACCACGGGGGCCAAGTCCGGATTGATGGAGGCTTGTAAGACTAGTGGCTGGTCTTACTGTTAGAAGTTTTCAAGCCACCCTAAGGCCTCTGACTTGGCTTAACGACTGCCATCTATCGACGCCAGCCGGCACCAACTGCTTACCGTGCCTTGCGAAGCACGGAACCGCTCGGAAAAAATGCCACTAGCGTTAGTCATAGAATGGCCAGTATGGTACGGTATTATATCGACGCTGGAAAGGAAAAATTATCCAAGCGACATTTTTGGCCAAATTGAGTTATATACATTGTTAGAATCGCCTGATTTTTTTGCGTCGTTTGGTCTTACTCACGTCCTTCTACGACGACTTTTGATGTCGCTTCGACATTTTGGAGTTAGCGGGATTTCACTTTTTTTTCCTTACTAACCGACAAAATTTTCGACCATTTTTGAAAATTTGGTGGTTGTCGTAAATGTGAAATGCTAAATTGGGTATTTGACAGGATGTCAAATGAGTTACTTTTAAAACGGAATTTTGTATGAAAATACCGGTTTATGACGTCATATTTCAGAGCACTCTTATTATGTTTCATCTATTTAAAAATTGTAATAACTAGTAATTGACTAAAAGAGATACATTTTCCGAAATATTTTGTAATTTTTGTTTTAATCGAGCATCTCAAATAATTTATTGTGGATAGTGTCAAGTACCGTATTGGCATTTGGTCAAGTTTGACATTTCTGTTCGTACGGTAATTACTCCACTTAGTTAATTTTTCCAGTATCTGGCAATATAGTATTAGCGCATGTAATTTATGTCAAATTACGAAAAAAAATTATATTCAATTAATATTTAGTTTCCCCATGTTCTTTATTTTGTTAAGGCAACTTTTACTCTGATGAAATTCTAAAAAAAGATATTTATTACATTTTTACCGTACCTTCCTTAATCAAAGCTTGTCGGTTAGTCAATTTTTCCCATCTCTAGTTTAATGTTAAATTTTACTAAGCGACACTAACTTTAAAACTAAGCATTATTTTTAATAGTTACGTATACTACAATGTAGATTAAAAAGATTATAAATAAATTTATAAGAATTAGGCTTTTTGGACCATTAGAAGAATTTACACGATTTTTTTTCCGAAAATTCAATCTTTAAACAGCTCTACTGTAAAGTTAGTCTGATGTCGCTTGGATAATTTTTCCTTTCCACCGTCGATATGTTTACATAATATTCAGAAAAAGAATGCAGCCCGTCTGTTTAGATGAGAGATAAGCTCGCCAGCTGAGTGTAACTTACTCTGAATCTGAGTTTCCCCACTGGGGGCTTGGCAAAGGGTATGCCCTCGAAGCTGTGATACTTTTTTCCGTTGAATGTGACACAAGCCTTGCCTTGCAGCACGCCCTGTTCCACCTTGACTTGGCTGGCCATGGTGGCACTCACTGTGGGGTTGAAAAGAAGAAAAAAACATTTCTATGATGACGTCACATGTCAGTAAAATGGCGTCTGTCATTCATTCGTTCTTTTGTTCATTGGCCTCTTACTGGCAAGTGACGTCATAATGCCTGTGCGACGCGACGCCATATTGCCTCGGATAGCGGCTTGTTTCAAAAGTAAATTTTCGTTTGCCTTTTTTAGAGGAAATACATGAAAGAATTTAAAATTACCACTTTCTGAGGACTCCATGAACACCAACAAAACATATGAGATGGTTTTCAGAAATCTGTCAAATAGCAGGCATTGGAAGTGAGTATTTGGTGCCCTAGAAGTTGAACTTGTGGAACAGAGTATATTTAATTCAAAATTAAAACAAGTCCTCAGTTGGTGCGACAAGGTCAAAAGTTCAAATTAGGGCTCCAGTCCGATCTCATGTTAAATTCCACTGACAATTATTTACATTCTATTTATTATTAATTTAATTGGGATTCTACAGCAACTTCACCAGCAGACTAGTTACTAATGAAGCAATTGTTGGGAGTATTGAAATACGAACCCTAAAGGTTATGGAAGTGTTTGAATGAGTTGCTTTTCTCATGACTTTGAAAAGAATAATTAAAACCCATTGTTATGGTCGGCCCATCCAGGCCACTCAAAATTCTACAGGTTAATTATCAATACCCAAGAAACAATTTACATGTTTTGAATTACGTATTTAAAAATATCATTATTTTAAAAACCTACTTAATGAAGGTATTACCCCCTCAAGCCCCGAGGACCCACCAGCGGGTCTGATTTAAGCTGGGGCGCATTAATTAGGCGTTAGGTTCCAAAGACTGGCCGGCGGGTCGGTCTTGCAAAGGCACGTTGAATCTAATTTTGAAGACGATATAGACCACAGTTGTGCATGATTAGTTAAAAACTGTGATAAGTTTCAAATATTACTCTATGAATAACTAACTTAGCTGTGAATGAAAAAGTGTTCTAGGCCTGATGGGCTAATGAAGACTGTATATTGCTAAAACCACTAAAAAATTACTTACGGTAATAATTTTTTGTAGAAACTGCATATAAAACCTCAGTATTCCTGTTGTATCATTTATAGTAGCAATACCACTCGCTAACATGAAGAAAAACATCTTGAGGGCATCCTAGTGTCTGAGGTATTTACATATCTTAGCTATTGCTGTGTACAATTTTTGTTATCACTGTATAGATATAGAGTACCAGTAAGGGCAAGTGCTTACAAATGTCACGCAGAAAGTGTAAAACTAAGAACATGGTAAGGAAAACTAGTCTCACCTGTAAGAATGTCTTCGTAAATCTGAAGAGGTTAGGACGTCCTTTTCTGATCACAGCTTCGGTTGCGTAAGCACATAACGAGCATTTAGCGGACCGTAATCACTACTTAATTTATTCATAAAAACTAAATTTAAAAGATAAGCAATCAATTTTAATCAATTCTACGATTACAATCATCAACAAAAAAAATCGTAACATGTTTTTTTTATAATAGACTTTATCGTACGTCAATACGGTTTAAATTCTTTAATTTATTTTTGACAGCCAATCGGATGCGTTCAAAATAAATTGTGCATACGACGGATGCCCGTGTAGCGCCATCTAGTGTCAAGTAGTGGGTTTATGATGTCAAAGGGTTCAATTTCGTTCATTCATTCCGTTCATTCACTTTGCAGCTGACTTTCAGTTCGCTCGTTCACTTCCTTTCTCCACGCATGTCAGCGCTTTGCTCTCATTCATGTCAAAATAATTTGAAAATTCGTGTCAGGACTACCGCAATAATTTCTTATTGGCGTTGTTCTTTATAGTACAGCCGTGGTTTCTTAATTTAATGACACATGGTGTTGTTTAATTTAGTGATTTGTTTTATTTTCCTGTGTGTTTCGGAGTCCTGTGCCTGAAAAACCTAAAAGAAAGTCAAGTCATCAGCCTCTTCGTTTCGAGCTTTTTGTAAGTAACTTTTTCAGTTATTTCGTGTATAGTGAGTTTATTATGTGAAAGGAACAAAGCAGTGACCTTTCTGCCCATCTAAAATGAATGTTCAATGTAAATTCAAGCTCCAAAACCGCTTTCTTTAGTTTGAAAGTTATTTATAGAATTTCTGGCGAAGTGTCGACAAAATCATGCTATAATTTTGTATTGTGCAATACAAAATTGTAAACCAGTTCTATAGAAACACGAAATTACCGGTTTCACCCTTTAACGAAGTCTGTCTTAAAAAGTAGAACTGCATTTTTATTTTAAAGAATGACTTTATACGAGTTTCATGTTTAGTCATTGAGGAAGACAAAAGAGAGTGAAGTGATTGAAGAATGAAGGAACTTTTCAATATAAGTTACAAGCTGTGCCAGCCACTTTGTTTGCTTGGGAATCAGAAAGATTTACAATAATAACATAACATTTACATACAGGCACATACATTGCTTCTGGCCCCACACTAGGATACCCTGTGTCGTGGGAACCAGAAACAGCGACGTCACAAACATGTAAACATCCAAGACCTGGGTTTCTTTTTTTTGTCCCCAGCCGGGATTCGAACCCGGGACCTCTCGCATGGTAGTCAGATGCGCTAACCGCTGCGCCACAGAGGTCGTCATAATGTAAGAGAAATTTCTTTTTGTTCTTATTAACCCTAGAAAGCTAACGTTCGTCAAATGACGAGCATGCAAAAGATATTTCGCTCTCCTTTTTTTATTGTTTTACGAACACTTTTTTGCGATTTCGCGTCAACTCCGTGTCCGCCGGTCTGGATCCTGTGGTGGTTGCGTTCAATCGGTAAGTAATTTAACTGTTGAGATTTTTCGTACATGTTCGTCATTTTGACGAATGGTTAGCTTTTGTGTAGTATTAGGTGTTTCTGTGTTGAGTTTAGTTTTGTATTTTTTTCATGTTCTGCGTTATTTTTGCAATCATTTGTTTTAATTATTATTATAAAATAGTGAAGATGGCTATAAAATCACTCATCACGGATGACGACATCGTTCAAATCTTAGGACACGAGGATGATAAGGTTGCTTCTGATAGTGAAAATTAAAAAGTTTTGTTAACAGATCCCGTAGAAAGCCATTTTCAAGATGAGCCCTTGGATAATGAAGAAGCTCAATGAAGCCCATGTTTAACCTCTGAAGAGGACCAAGAGAGAACAGCTCCTAGAATTTCTCCTTGCTGTGAGTCACATGAAAACCTTTCATCAACGTCCAGTCTTATTGTCAATCTGACCAAAACTTACATCATCTATTGCCACAATGTCCTTACAGCTGGAGGAAAGTCAATGTCACGCAGAAGCTGAAGAAATTGCATGAACAGCTTGTATGAACCAAATATCTTGAAATGCCAACAATGTCTTGAAGAATGAAGGACGGAATAAGAGATGTGTTAGCTTTAGATGCGAGCCAGTAGAAAAGTGTTGAAGGTGACAGTCAGGTCGGTGCTCTAACTGGTTCTGGAGGTCCTTCAGACTCTTCAGATAGGAAAAGAAAGAGCTGCGGCCTGTGTATCTAAACAAAAAGGCGAATGGCAAAGGAGCAATGCCACTGTTGCAAAGTCCCCATTTGCGGGGACCATACAGTTGATTTTTGCCTGACTTGTGCCAAGAAACTCTAACAACTAAGTATGTTATAAGTGATGTTAGTCCTTACTTTTATATAATTTAAACAAAAAAAGCTATATTTTAAACAAAAAGTGCCTATTTCAGAAGATTTAAATGAACACGTCTAATTGTTCTCAAAAAACGTGTGCCATATAAGATTTTATAATAACGATAAGAAAGTAAAGTCAAAATTTTGTTTTATTCATAATTTTGTTTAATTTAAATCCTATTAATCCTACACATTAAGTTAAATAAGTAAAGTAACGTAAATAAAGTATTTAAAGTCACATTTTATATGTTCGTCAAAAAGTCGAATGGTTAGCTTCTAAAGGTAGTTCAGGAACGTTAGCTATCTAGGGTTAAGTATATCATTCAATACTTCATATTATGTGTAGGTACTTAACAAAAGGTAAACAATCTTGATACGCCTATTTATTGAAATGTACACTTATTAAACCAAAATCTTTACACATTACCAATTCAATGTGAAATTAAATGTAATTTCATAAAAACACATTAATTTATAAAATTTTTGATTTAAAATGTGTATATTTCAATAAAAAGACTTATCCAGATTATTTATCTTTAGTTAAGTACCTAAACATATGAAGTATAGTCCTCATAACCCTAAACTCACACCAAATAGAATGTCTATTTCACTGGCTTCCTCCACACAGGATGTCCTAGCTAGGGGGCCGGGGTAACTCTACTCATGTTATGGGTTGAACTCGGTAAGTTTGTTTTTAAAAACCCAAGAACATCACAATCATTGTGACAAATGAAATGTTTATTCTACAACGGTTTTTATTGCAAAACGGTAAACACCTGTTATTTTTAGGCTAACACTGTAACCTATTTATTTGAAAGGCAAATAATAGGTAATACCAAATTAAAACTAAACATTTACATACAGGCACATACATTGCTTCTGGCCCCACACTAGGATACCCAGTGTCTTGGAAACCAGAAACAGCAACGTCACAAACATGTAAACATCCAAAATACAGGTTTTTCTTGTCCCCACCCGGGATTCGAACCCGGAACCTCGCATGGTAGGCAGATACGCTAGCCGCTGCGCCACAGAGGTCGTCAAAAAATGAGTTCAGATGCTCTCTTAACGCACTCTGAAATCCATTATTAAATAATCTTTTATGGTATTTTTACATTGTTCTGAAAAAGTGAATATAGAGGGTACGAAAGATACGTTACTTTCATGTTTGACGCCTTTGTGTAATTTTGTTTGTATCTAAATGTTGGTTATCATCTGTGAACTGTCTGCGTTTTGTATTATAATTTACATCTACATATTTGTGAGGACTTCTAACTGGCTCAGTGTGTCCTAATTTTTCTGTATATTATAACTTGTAATAGCTGTAGTCTTCCTAGAATCTAAAATAAAATAAAATATTCTTTGTTCTATAATAATATTGCAATGTTTAATCAGTTGTGTTATGAGTGTGAAAAGAACAATTTAAAAACCATCGTCAGTCTGGGTGTTTGTCAATGTTTGTTATGTCCTTGCCTTACACAGGGTAACCTTGTTTCTTACCAAGTCGATTGTTTAAAAAAAAAAGGTTTTTGTAAGCTGATTCTCCCACTAAAACTTCTTACTTCAGTAATTAGATTTTTTCATGTTTACATATTATGCATCTAACGCTGGTTTATGCCTACGTTACCTAACCTCATCATCAACCCATTATGTTCCCACCGAGGGGCATGGGTCTCTTCCCTGAAGAAGGTATAGACCATATTCCGGCCCGGATTCTTCTTCTTCAGCCTGTCGATATCCACTGCTGGACTAGGGTCTCTCCATGCAAGCGCCAGTCGTTTTTGTTTTGCGCTGTTCTTCTCCAGGTCTTCCCTACTGCCTTGTCGATGTTCGTCGCGATCCGGCTGGGGGTCGGCCTACACTTCTACGTCTGGTCCTCGGTTGCCACTCCAGTAGTTTGCGACTCCATCTTTCGTCCTCAAACATGACCTGCCCACCTCCATTTTAGTGTAGCGACCCTTCTTGAAATGTCGGTCACTTTCGTCCGGATTAGTTACCTACTTTATTACATTTACCATTAATTACAATAATAGTAAAAATAAGTGCCACCAGGTGGCTGGGTGCCATATGCACTACTGTATGGAACCTGGCTACTTTCTATTTTATATGCCTCACACTACATTAACGTTGCCTTAAAAAATATTATACGTTCCTTTTCTTGAGATGTGATAGTTGTCACGATAAATGCAAATTCTTAATTTCTTAATTTAATAAATTTCAATCTGAACTGGTGCAAATGTGATGCACTTCACATTTGCACCAGTTCAGATTGAAATTTATTTATTTATTTAACATAATAACTTATCATTACAGGAAATTGAAACATTACCTAAATCAATTGAGAACATGAACATGTTATAAAATTTAAGTTATATTATGTATTTTTTTATTGTGCAATAAAGTGTAACAACAACACTTGAATTTCAAAACGCAATTTCCCAAAACTATTTACATAAGTGCTACCTATTTAAACTATTTACAATTTATTTGTTTTTTTTTCCTATGTGCCTTAATTGCATAATATTATAATATTTTTAATATTTCATATATTTCATAATATTTTCTTCATTATATTTCATAATATTTTTTTCCCTATGTGCCTTAATTGGAAATATTATTTTATTGTATCAGTATTCTCGACGAGACATTTGGTGGATTTTGTGCATGTTTATAGTTTTTAGGAATATGTAATTGTATTGAATTGAATTGAATAATGTTACAATGTCTCTCCGATAAGAAGTTCCACAAATATTTACAAATTCTTCCAATTCCTCTCATTTTTTCATTTTATTTTTGTAAATTTATGATAAATATATTAGCATAGATTAAAAAAAAAATACAAAATCTATTTACATAGCAGCCACGTCGTACTGATTCCTGTGATATATTAAATCACAGTTTACAGGATTTCCAGTGCGTCATTCCACTGGGCGCTTATCTCAGTGTAATGGTTTACATTACGATTATGAATCTCTGGGATGTCGCGTGTTCGTTTAGAGAAAACAATCTGGTCACTTTACAGTTGCAAGCTTTACAGAATGCAACGTCCTGGACAAATCTGAACACGCATCAATCAATCAATCTCAACATGCCAGAAACATAAAAAAAACATGATTGGGTACAGCCGGTTGTTGCGATTTTCCAGTACGTTACTATGTGCACAGAATACATAATAGTACAGGTACAGAAGATTCACTCCGCAAAATCAATTAAAGAAAAAGGAACTCTAGCAGCGATACAATTAGGTGCAATTTAGATCGCACGGCGCTAAAAAAGCTACGTTATATTCACCTACACGTTGCCTCTCTTTCTACCGCGCAACTCCTACCTCTTCTGGCGCTAAAAAGTAGGAACAAACGTTCATTCAGCTCGGTTAGTATTTTATTAGCCTAGTTTGCTCTGAATCTCGCTCACGGCTGATTATCAGAACTGCCTAATAGGCTATTTGACAGTGTAAAAAAAACAGTATTATTTAATTTATGTATTCGTATGAATTGTAAGTCTTAACCGATTTAAGCCATTTTAACTACAAAAACAATTATGATTTGTAAAAAAACAAGATAAAATTTGATAATTATGTACCTGCCGCCATTGTATCGAAAACGGCCTGGATTGGCCGATTCTATGATGACGACACATGGCATGGCAGTAAAAATGGCGTATTTCATTGATTCTTTCTTACGTTCATTGGTTGGTTTGATTGATTGATTGAAGACGTTTATTCAAATAAATATACAGTAAAATACAGAAGTTGGTTTCTGACAAACTGCATAACAGTTTGTTGGCAGATGCTCTTGGTTTTACAATTTTAAATACTCTTAAATGCTAGGTAGGTAAATACAAAAAAAGATATTTCGGTTGATAAAAAAAGATATTGGGTTCGGTCAATCACATGACATCATGGACGTAATAATGACATTGCTACAAACAAGAGGTTAGTGTGCCGGGCAGAATCAAAACAAGCTAACTACATACGGTATAGTTTGATTTAGGTAACTCGGCAACTACAATTTACTCAACAGAAATTCTGTAACTTTTTTCTTATTGTAACTTTACAGACATTCTCATGTCTTAAAGTAACAGGAACATTATTTAATATTTTCGGAATGAGATATTTTCTCATACGCATGCCATAATAATTCAGAACTCTAGGTATGACCAGTTTTCTATTAGATACATTTTCTTGTCAAGATTGTACATGTTATTGGTTTTTTATACAAATCAATGCTATATGGTTCTACGGTTGGTTTTCTGGGATGTGACGTCACAACGCCTGTGCGACGCCATATTGCCCAAAATAGCGTTTTGGCGGCTTATTTGAATTTTTGTTTGCCTTTTTTAGAAGAAATACACGAAAGGATTAAAATGACCACTTTCTGAGGACTCCATGAACACCAACAAACAATATGAGATGGCTTTCAGAAATCAGTCAAATATCCTATTTCTTTGGCGCATTTTCTTTTCATATTAACTCAATAAATACTAACATTCATTGTCGTAGATGCCACCTAAACCTACAAATATGTTACAATACCTACAATTTTCAGGGCCAATAAACCTGCAATATATGTTATTTTTTATTGAGTTAATATGAAAAAACATGCGCCAATGAAATTCCCTCTCAGGATGGGGGCCCTGGGCAGAGGCCCCGTGTGCCTTTATGGTAAAGACGGTAGTGCTACTGGGTATTCATTGTACTGTAACTGAAGCCTCCCCACCACCCCTTCTTGACCTCCCTATCTTCATACTCCCCCCTCACGTAATAAATGGACGCTCCCCCATTGCGTGTCACTTATATTGTGATGGATCCATCGATCACATGAGAGTGCCATGACAGTTTACCGTTTTCAATTAATTTCTGTCCGAGCCAGCGAAACTTCCGACCTATGGTTTTTGGTGACAATATATTTTTGTCATCCCACAAGGTCGTTCCTGTATTTAGAGAACTGAATGGCGTGACTGATTTGTTGAGGCTCCACCTTGCAATCGACCACAGCTCAATTGTAGTTGCAAAGTCGCCCGTAATTTAACTGAGTAGAGTGCACTGCCGCAAAGTGGATTTATTTTCACCTATACAGGGTGGAATTTTGTAATGCCACCTGAAGGGGAAGTACTCTTAATACTGTAGATAGAAAATTTTACTCAAAGGAAACATTCCTTTATTTTTGAAAAGAAAGAAAACTGCATTCAAAGATTTTCAAAAATTTGCTTGCTGCACCCGGTAATCGAACCTACTAAAATCTGTGAAAGTTGCACCGTGTACTTTTATTGCATCGATTGTTAGGGTCAATTATAAGGATGAAATCTCTCTAAGAAACTTCATAAATTAAATGAAAGGAAAACAATTAAATCTTAAATTATTAATTCTATGGGTCAAGTTAAAGCACTTTTACTCAAATATCCGTTTCTTTATGTTTACTTATGTTATTAATTAATAATTATCATTGACGTCTTTGATCCATTAAAATGACGAATTACTATTTAGATAAGACGATTGCAATTTGCACGATCACCAGATCTCATCCCCTTAGATTTTTTTTTGTGGGGATATGTAAAAAATCGAATTTACATTAAATCTTATGAGAATGTAAACGAGTTGAGAGTTGAGGTTCAGAATACGATTTATAACATTCACCACAACACGTTATTAAAGGTTACTAGAAATGAATTCGTTAGAAGAATAAATTTGTGTATCCAAGAAAAAGGAGCCCATTTCGAGCAATTAATTAGTTTACCATTTTCTGAAAACAATTAAAACAATTTAAGATTTCATTGTTTTCCTTTCATTTAATTTATGAAGTTTGTTAGAGAGATTTCATCCTTATAATTGACTCTAACGATCGATGCAATAAAAGTACAGGGTGCAACTTTCACAGATTTTAGTAGGTTCGATTACCGGGTGCGGCAAGCGAATTTTTGAAAATCTTTGAATGCAGTTTTCTTTCTTTTCAAAAATAAAGGAATGTTTCCTCTGAGTAAAATTTTCTATCTACAGTATTAAGAGTACTTCCCCTTCAGGTGGCATTACAAAATTCCACCCTGTATACAAAGAAGTCGGTCAATCAATCAACCGGTATTCGTCCACTGTTGGAAATAGGCCTATAAATCTGGCATTCGGGAAAGTTGGAAAAGTCTTTTCCTCCAATATACCTCAATCATTCAAAACAAAATTATACAACCAGAGTGTGTTACCGGTGATGACTTATGGCATTGAAACGTGGTCTTTCACTATGGGCCTCATAAGAAAGCTCAAGGTCACGCAACGATCTATGGAAAGGGCTATGCTCGGAATTTCTCTACGAGACCGAATCAGAAATGATGAGGTCCGTAGACAAACGAAAGTCGCCGACATAGCCTACCGGATAAGTTGAAGTGGCAGTGGGCGGGGCACATAGCACGCAGACAGAACTGATAGTCGCGGGGGCTGAAAAGTTCTTGAATGGAGACCACACATCTGCAAGCGCAGCGTAGGACAACCAGCCACAAGATGGACTGAGAATCTCATCCAAATGGCAGGAAGTCGCTGGATGCAAGCCGCTTCCAACCGGTCTTTTTAGAAATCCATGGAGGAGGCCTATGCCCAGCAGTGGACTTCTTGTGGCTGAATGATGAAATAGTGGCAATATCACTCGCTAAACGTGGGAAAACCTGAGTGTCTGTGCTATTCAATACCTCGGGTTATTCACCAACTGGACACACATGACTGGACACACCTGTGTCGAGTTGGTTAAACTCAAATTAGCATCATTTATTCTTTCGTCATCTGGACACACAAAGATTTTTATGTGTGTCCAAATGGTGAAACGTATTCAAATCGTTTTAATGTTTTCGTCAACTGGACATTCAAATTTTACCCGAATTTATGATAAAGTACAGTCATGCGCAGAATGTTTTCTGTCACAATCATCATCCTCCATCAAACGTTCCACCGCTGGAAACGGGTAATTTAACAATACTTTTACAATAATTTTACAGTAAATCGTACAAAAGTACTAGGGTAGCAGAAGTATGTAAGAGATTGCGGCTAAAATAAAATCTCATGAAAAACATGCGGCTTAGTTCATGGTGTTGCTTAATATTGCGCAGTATTAAACAGGGTTGTTTACTACTACTACCTACTAACTTTTGTTACCCTAGTACTTTTAACAGCTCTGGACTATACCATAAGTGCGACGGGGCGTACTGGAAAGCACTGTGAACAAGGAGCGAAGTACTGGGAATTTAAGTAAGGGAATAAATTTTTACAACTGTTATTTAAACAATAGAGAAGTTATTATGATCAGTTGAAAAATTTAATGGGCAGTAATTTAATTTTTCGGTGGTTAGTAAATTAGTGAGTCAGTAAAACATAAGCAGTAAGTAAAAAAATATTGGTCTGTTATTTCATCATTCAATGTCAGTGCAAAAATTACTCAAGTAGTTTAATAAATTAGTGAGCAGTAAAACAGTTGGAATGGGCAGTTCGAAGTGAGCGTTAGCATCCGGACGTCACTTTGATTGAAAAGAGAGGTAAACTTTCGTTAAAAGGGGCGGAGTTTAAAGCGTTTGTATTTTTCGTGTTTGCATATTTAAAGTTTTTGTATCCTAATTTTAACATGTATCCTAATGCCAAATTATAAATACTTACAGATTGTAAGCCAAACCTGCTCTTAGTATGCAATAAGTTTCTGTCGCTGATTCATTTGACTATTAACGTGTACCTTAGTTTTTGTATCCTAATTTTAACATGTATCCTAATGCCAAATTATAAATACTTACAGATTGTCGTAATGTAGTTTTACTCTCCGATCATGTAAAACATAAGGTAATGTGTTCAATGTTCATGTTCAGCATTTAATGTGAAGAAGGAAAAAATATATGATGCATGGTTCATATGGTTATGCTTCATATTTTTTCCTTTCTTGACATTCAATGCTGAAATACACAAGGAATAGATTTTACCGCCTCATCGTTTATAGAACTGCTTAAATAAAATTTATTACTATCCAATTACGATTTGTTAACTGTACGCGCCTAACCGCCCAGTTCAACTATTCCACTGCTCAGTATTTATTGAACTGCCCGTTAAAATTATTTTATGACTCATTTTTATTTAGTTGACTGCTCATGTTTTACTGCTAAACTAGTTTGCAAACATGCGTTTTTTATTTTTTTACCTACCATAACTCAAATATTGAACTGCCGCTTTAATTCTATGCCTTTAATTCTATGACATTATGGGAATCGATATTTAGGGAATAAAAGTTATGATGAATGTCCTATAGCAAGAAAAAAAATTAAATTATCAACATGAACACTATGATCGCGACCATTGTTAGTGGTCAATAATTCCATGAGCGAGACGATTGTTCACGTGACTGTAGCCTTTTCTGCAAAAAAACAGTGTGTCCAGTTGGTGAAAACATAAAAAATATTATTTTAGCTTTCACCATCTGGACACACATAAAAATCTTAGTGTGTCCAGATGACGAAAGAATAAATAATACTAATTTGAGTTTAACCAACTCGACATAGGTGTGTCCAGTCATGTGTGTCCAGTTGGTGAATAACCCAATACCTCAGCGCTTGAAATCGCCAATCCGCGGTGAGCACACGTGGTGATTAAAGCCCATACCACAGAATACAATAATAGTACAGGTACAGAAGATTCACTCCGCAAAATCAATTAAAGAAAAAGGGACTCTAGTAGCGATACAATTAGGTGCAATTCAGATCGCACGCCGCTAAAAAAGCTACGTTATATTCACCTACATATTGCCTCTCTTGCTACCGCGAATCTCTTACCTCTTCTGGCGCCTGAATACCTATTTGCCACTCCGGAGTCGTCGCCGCATTTACTTACGCGTTCTGTTATACACTTCATTTATCTATACTTGACTTTTTTTCCAAACTTTAAACGACACTAAATCAAAAACCTTTAGCGGTAGAAAACTCGAAACAGTCTACAAATTTAGTGCTAGCTAGTACTAAATTTGCAAACTCTTCTACCGCTAAAGGTTCTTGATTCAGTGTCGTTTAAAGTTTGGAAAAAAAGTCGTAGGTATAGATAAATGGATTGTAGCAGTGGTGGATTTACCAATAGGCTGAGTAGGCTGGAGCCTAGGGCGGCAGATTTTAGGGGGCGGCAAAATTGCCCCAAAAAAATATTTTTTTGTCTTACAGAATTAAAAAATAAAATATACCTGAATGTTATTCGATTTCACAATTTAACTTAACCTGAAAAGTGGGAAATTAGAAGTTTGCCAATCTGATAATTTTTTAAATTATATAATATTTGCGTAGTTAGATTTAGGGGGCGGCAAATTTGCCCCCCCCCCCCCCTGAATCGCTCGTAGCCTGGGCTGCCTGAGTGATCTTAAACGATCACTAAGGTTAAGCAACATACGGCGCGTTCAGTCCATGGATGGGTCACCGTCTATGACTAACGCTAGTGGCATTTTTCCGAGCGATTCCGTGCTTCGCAAGGCACGTTAGCAGTTGGTGCCGGCTGCCGTCGATAGATGGCAGTCGTTAAGCCAAGTCAGAGGCCCTAGGGCGGCTTGAAAACTTCTGACAGTAAGACCAGCCACTAGTCTTACAAGCCTCCACCAATCCGGACTTGGCCCCCGTGGTGGAGTATGGCCTATACCTTCCTCAGGGAAGAGACCCGTGCCCCTCGGTGGGGACATAATGGGTTGATTATGATATGATGAAATTTGCCCCAAAAAGTTTTTTTTTTGTCTTAAAGAAATTTAAAAAATAAAATTCCTGAATGTTATTAGATTTCGCCATTAACTTAACCTGAAATGTGGAAAATTTGACGTTTGCCAATCAGTCTGCTAATAGATACTTTTTTATCTATATATCTATATAAAAGGAGAAGCTGACTGACTGACTGACTGACTGACTGAATGACTGACTGACTGACTGACTGACATATCAACGCAGAGCCCAAACTATAAGGGTTAGAAACTTGAAATTTTGCACAGGAGTTCCTTTTATAACGTAGGGTAGCACTAAGAAAGGATTTTTCAAAATTCACCCCCTAAAGGGGTAAAATGGGGGTGCAAAGTTAGTATGAAACTCTGCCGTTATTGAAGTTACTCAAATGAAACTCAGTATGAAGTGTCTTCGTTTAAAATCATGAAACACGTGTAAAATAGTTTTTCAAAAATCATCCCTTAAGGGGGAAAAAGGGGGGGTGCAAAGTTAGTATGAAACTTTGCCGTTTTTGAAGTTATTCAAATGATATTTAGTACGAAGGTTCTTCATTTAAAATCATGAAACATGTGTAAATTAGTTTGTCAAAAATCATCCCTTAAGGGGGAAAAAAGAGGGCGCAGAGTTAGTATGAAACTTTGCCGTTATCCAAGTTATTCGAATGAGATTCTATATGAAGGTCCTTCAATAAAAGTCATGAAACATGTGTAAAATAGTTTTTCGAAAATCATCCCTTAAGGGGGAAAAAGGGGAGTGCAAATTTAGTATGAAACTTTGCCGTTTTTGAAGTTATTCAAATGGGATTCAATATAAAGGTCCTTCATTTAAAATCATGAAACACGTGTAAAAGTATTTCTAAACTCATCCCTTAAGGGGGAAAAACGGGGGTTGCAAAGTTAGTATGAAACTTTGCCGTTTTTGAAGTTATTCAAATGATATTTAGTACGAAGGTCCTTCATTTAAAATCATGAAACATGTGTAAAATAGTTTTAAAAAAATCATCCCTTAAGGGGGAAAAAGGAGGGTGCAACGTTAGTATGAAACTTTGCCGTTATCCAAGTTATTCGAATGAGATTCTATATGAAGGTCCTTCATTAAAAGTTATGAAACATGTGTAAAATAGTTTTTCGAAAATCATCCCTTAAGGGGGAAAAAGGGGGGTGCAAATTTAGTATGAAACTTTGCCGTTTTTGAAGTTATTCAAATGGGATTCAATATGGAGGTCCTTCATTTAAAATCATGAAACACGTGTAAAATAGTATTTCAAAAATCATCCCTTAAGGGGGAAAAAGGGGGTGCAAAGTTAGTATGAAACTTTGCCGTTATCCAAGTTATTCGAATGAGATTCTATATGAAAGTCCTTCATTAAAAGTCATGAAACATGTGTAAAATAGGTTTTCGGAAATCATCCCTTAAGGGGGTAAAAGGGGGGTGCAAATTTAGTATGAAACTTTGCCGTTTTTGAAGTAATTCAAATGAAATTCATTACGAAGATCCGTCGCTAAAAGTCACGAAATACATGTAAAATAGGCTTTCAAAAATCATCCCTTAAGTGGGTAAAAACGGGGTGCAATGTTAGTATGAATGAAACCCTGCCGTTTTTGAAGTTATTCGAATGAAATTCAGAATAAAGGTCCTTCATTGAAAGTCTTGAAACACATGTAAAATAGTTTTTCGAAAATCATGTCTTAAGGGGGAAAAAAAGGGGGTGCAAATTTAGTATGAAACTTTGCCGTTTTTGAAGTTATTCGAATGAAATTCAATATGAAGGTTTGTCATTAAAAGTCATGAAATACATGTAAAATAGTTTTTCGAAAATCATTCCTTTCAGGGGGTAAAAGGGTGGTGCAAAGTTAGTATGAAACTCTGCCATTTTTGAAATTATTCGAATGAAATGCAGTATGTAGGTCCTTCATTGAAAGTCATGAAACATTGTGTGAAGTAGTTTTTAGAAAATCATCCCAAGGGGGGTGCAAAGCTCTCTGATATTCAAAGTTATTTCAATAAAATGTTGTATTTGGGTTATAAGTTCCTGATAAAGTTATTGATTATTGCCGACAGCCCTTTTTGTGAATTCAATACTTATGGGGGTTGCAAATTTAGAAGGTATAAAAGTTCTTCGTATTTACTTCGTATCGTCGCTTCGATTATTACACATTTCGCTGCGATTTTTGAATTGAATTTCTTTGTTCTTCCATGTGTTTAAATACCACCTTAAATACTTGCTTACTTTCTTATTTTTTTTCATATTTGTCGTTCTAACTCTTGAATAAATTTTCTCAATTCTTCTTATTATTTCTCCGTTCATGTGTTCATAAATATTTCTCAGTTCTTTAAAATACAACCCATAGTAAACAGCCTATACGAGTATATGTCCCACTGCAGGGGATAGGTCTTCTCTCAGAGAGAGTAGTATGGTTTTATTTATTTCGCATGCGCTAAAAGTATCCCAATCTTAATTGCAATTGCAAACACTTTACTCAACTAAAGCCCACGCGGACGAAGTCGCGGGCAACGGCTAGTATTACATATTTGCGTAGGTAGTTTCAGGGGGCGGCAAATTTGTCCTAACATTTTTTTTGTCTAACAGAAATATTAAAAAAAACCTGAATGTTATTAGATTTCACCATGAACCATTTCAATCTTCAATACATAGGTACTCGTACTTTTTTATACTACATTTGCGTAGACAGTTATTTTGATGGCGGCGGTGCGGAAACAAATGGCATGGTCATTCGCTAAAAGTATTGGCCGGAATGAAAACTGCGACATCAGTTTATCCAAACTTGAATAAATTTGGCTAATTTTTTTGTTAACTTAAGCATTCAAGCTTTTTGAGTATGTACTAATTATTCACAAAAAAAAATTAAAACGTGATCACCAATAAACACTTAATCTGGATCAACTTACGGGTGTTATTTTATCGGAGGAGTCCGACCTGGTCCGACCTGGTCGAACTCCTCCGATAAAACAACACCCGTAAGTTGATGTTTAAAATGTGTTGTGCTTACGAATGTTTTAGTTCAAAAATGATCTCCAATAGTTTGACTTAGAGCGGTTTTATTAATTGAGATTGAAACAGTATTTATGAAAATAGAGAGATTTATTTTGTAGTTTTTACAATTTTAATATTTGCACTAGCACTAATAAAATTCTCTTTACACATAAGCCCTCGTTGGTTGAAATAAAAGCATTTAGTTGTTTAGTTCCTGGAACTGTGATGGCGGACGCGAAACGGACTCGTAGAAAATCTCGCTCTTATTGAATATTTTCTTTCAAGCATTAGTAAAGAAGTCTCAGTCAATGATGACTTGGCCCATTCATCTAGACTCGCGACAGCGAGTCCAGCCAAGTTCGAGAAAAAAAGGACTGGCGACGCAGCAGCCGTGTGTAATATTACAGGAATCACTTCCAGCTACTTTTGACCCCTTCACAACTCTACAACTATTTAACCTACGTATATGAAATTTGGCACATTTATTGAAGTCCATTAGCTTGCCTAGAATCCAAAGTTTCATCAATGTTGCTCAGACAGTTATTGATATATTAACGTTTAAAAACCGGCATTTTTATGACTGACTGACTGACTCACTTATAGATTAAAAACCTAACCCACTTCTAGATGACCTAGAAACTTGATATTTGGCATCAAGGTAGACTATTAGGCATATATAAAGGAAAAAATCTAAAAACTGAAAATTATTGATATTAATATCCGCATAGTATTTAGTTCCAAATTCTGTCAATAGATGGCGCTTTTTAATTCTATATCGCGGTATGGTTTTGTCTCAACCGATTCTATATAATATCTGTAAACGACTTCCTTTACGCGTTGCTCTGAATCGAAAATGAGTTTTTGTACTCAAGTCGTATGTTCGTAGCCGATTTATAACCCATCGGTTATCGGTTCTTTGGCAATTACGATGTATTTATTATTAATTAATGATCAATACCAACAATCTCTGTACAAAAAGTAGTGATATCCCATCACAACATAAATGTGAATGAAAGCCAAGTTCAATATTAAGAACAGACGTCTGTATCGACCTCGCCGACAAAAGAATTGAGATCTATATGGGTGCTGCCAAGTTCTCTGTAGAAAATCATGAAATTTTAGTTACAAGATCACTATAGATGTAAATTGTTATTCAAGCTTAAGATTTGACTTGGCTAGTTGTCACGTACAGGCTAAATAATACTTATTTAATGAACTCTACTTCGTTAAGTCATACGGAGGTTAGTACTTTCTGTTTGTATTGTACTTATGCTGTTAGGTTGATATAATACCTAGGTGACTTTTCTGAAATTTGGTTTGTTGGTAAAAACTAGCAGTCAAATCTTGAGCTTGAATTACAATTTACATCTCTAGTGGTCTTGTAACTAAAAATTCATGATTTTCTACAGAGAACTTGGCAGCACCCATATAGATCTCAATTCTTTTGTCGGCGAAGTCGATACAGACGTCTGTTCTTAATATTGAACTTGGCTTTCATTCACATTTATGTTTTGATGGGTATAATGTTACAGGTGTAGTGATAGCGTTATTCGTAGACTGTAAACTTGCACGGGTTGCCAAACGTTTCAGGTTTCCGCAAGACCATGGACCTTATCCACGACCGGTGGCATGGAAGTGTAACAGTGCGTCTTTCCTAAAATCTTGTGTGTAGTAAAATAGGTTCACGGAACCTATTCTTAAAATGTTCGGGAGCCCCGTCTGTGATGTATTTCATGACAAAAAGCGCAATTCTATGCTCATCAAGGTGATGGTGCAGTATTTTTTTAAAATCGTAGAATGATACTAGCTACCATCATGCTTTAATTAATCATTTGAAACCATGATGATGCTACCATCTTTATAATAATAACTTATCCTCGTGAGGCCCAATGTCTTCAAGTGATCATAAAATCAATTGTTATTTTCAAGGTGGGGCCTTACGAGGCTATACCAATAAAATAATCGGGCAGCACGACAAAACTACTAAACTCTTTTACGATAAAGCTATAATTTCTTATTTTCTTTTATTCTATTTTCTGCATGCTTTTCTTAAAAAAAACCCTTACTGGAAACTCAACATTAAAGTAAATTTACAAACTAATCATCTTTTTTTGATGAGAATACCAATTATTATTATTTAAAAACTGTACAGTTATTTATGTAATCCCATGGTGTTACATATCAGTATCTTGCTTACTAGAAATTCGTATGCTGCTGGTACTTACGTATTTATTAATTTCATGGATAACAATTTAGAAGCTCAGGAAATTTACTAAACTGGTTTGCAATGAATATTATTAGTTTATAAAATTTAATAATAATGAATATAAGTTATCAGTTCTTAATTTTTCGTAAGGTATTAGATTATTTTAAAGACAATAAATATTTTTTTGTCTTTTAATTCTAAATTTTTTTTTTCACCTTTTGTCGAAATGCAGAGGTCAGAAGGGGCGGCAAAATTTGAATAGCCTACTGGCGGCAAATGTGTTAGTCCGCCACTGGATTGTAGATAAGCTATGCACCCTTTCTTGCACGCTGCTCGCTCCCTTTTGCAGACTCATCACCTTTCATCCATAACCCGTGATCCCTCGCATTGAGTCACCAGTCTCATTCCTACATCCAAGCTAGACGGCTGCCTCTCCTCCTATTCAATTAACTTTTCTTTTTTTTAAAAACCAAATCCTTCGAGACTCATAGCAGTTCGATACCGACACGCGTAGTGAAACAGGCCTGCCCATACTCTGAATTTGTATACTCTGTAAAATATAGCTTGAGCTCCGCGACAGCTGTCACACTGACAGGGCGAGGTTACGATATTGCCTCAGAATAAGGACGATATTGCTTAGACATCGAATAGTGTGCAGTAAGTACGGAGTTTTCACAGTACAAATATTCTGTGAAAAAATTCAAAACTTCATGGACGCAATTTAGATGACAGCTGTCGCGGAGCTCAAGCTATATTTTACAGACTATAGTTGGGATTGTTTATGAAAAGTCTTGCCACATACCAATAGAGTGGCCAATAGAGTTCTCATAACAAGCCCGTGTTTTGCTGTAACGGGGAATCGATTGCCTGTCTGTCCGTAATGTCCGTCTGTCCAAACATTGACTGCAAAATGTATTTCTGGCACCGCAACAAATTTTAAATACAGAATAAAATATTGTCCAGCATACCTATACATCGTCAACCCATTATGTCCCCACCGAGGGGCACGGGTCTCTTCCCTGAGGAAGGTATAGGCCATACTCCACCACGGGGGCCAAGTCCGGATTGGTGGAGGCTTGTAAGACTAGTGGCTGGTCTTACTGTCAAAAGTTTTAAAGCCACCCTAAGGCCTCTGACTTGGCTTAAAGATTGCCATCTATCAATGGCAGCCGTCACCAACAGCTTAACGTGCCTTGCGAAGCACGGAACCGCTCGGACAAATGCCACTTTTGGAATCGAATGGCACTACAAATTCCAACGTTAAACAGTTGGTGCCGGATGCCGTCGATAGATGTCAGTCGTTAAGCCAAGTCTTAGGGTGGCTTGAAAACTTCTGACAGTAAGACCAGCCACTAGTCTAACAAGCCTCCGCCAATCCGGACGTAGCCCCCGTGGTGGAGTATGGCCTACGCCTTCCTCAGGGGAGAGAACCGTGCCCATCGGTGGGGATATAATGGGTTGATGATGATCCGGGCTGTATCAAGCAGCACCGCCTTCTGCATGATAGCCGGAAGCATGCCCACCCACACGGAGTTCCAACCGGCTCAGATGGTTAGGGAGACCGGTTGGAACTAACCCATTCGCGGACAGGACTATAGGAACGATTTCGGCAGACACCACCCCCTCGATAACGTCGTGCGCCTATTTTATTATTGTTATAAATGAATGGTGCTCAACTTCGTACAGTCGACAGCACGTCAATCTTCACATTTTAGTTGCAAAGTCGCCCGTAACGCAACGGAGTAGAGTGCATGGGTGTATACCATGATGTGCTGGCGACTGTACGTTATTGTGAACTAGCGACCGGCCCCGGCTTCGCATGGGTGGCAAAAACGTTTCCGTGGAAATAGCTATATTAGTTCCGTGGAAATTTCTCCGGGTAGAAAGTAGCTTATAGCCTTCTGAAGAGTATTTTATATTTCCATACCAAAATTGATTTATTTTTCCCAAGGGAATTTCCTGTACAGTCCGTTTTTTAATTCTATGCAAAAAAAAAATGACTCGGTGTTACCGCTACAAAAGCTATAGGTTAACTCGGTAGTTTTTTTTTACCGTGAATAGAAGACTCATGTGACCAAAATCCTTAACACAAGAAAGACATTAAAATTGAATTACTCGTAAGAGCAAAGTCTAAAAAAAAACACCTGCGTAGCATACACAATTTAACTTGGAAGTAAAATGGGGTTATTTGGTTTTTACGTACTAGCAACATTCAGACATTGACAGCCTAAGAATTGTATGGAGATGTCAACGTGACAATTTTTTTTTTTGCATTGAATGAAAAAACAGACTGTAGTAGGTAAAAGCAGTTTGTTGACCTATTAACCTAAAGAAGGTTATTTTACTTTTCGCAGCGTGTAAAGCGCGATGTAAGGAATTTTATGACTAATTTTTTTACACCTTGGATTACATTATTCGAGACTTCGTACGGAACCCTAAACTTTTTGAAAATCCAATATGTATAGCCTATGTTACTCACGAAGAATGGAGCTTTCTAATGGTGAAAGACTTTTTAAAATCGGCCTAGAAGTTTCTGAGCCTATTCATTACAAACTTACAAATATTTCCTGTTTATAATATTAGTAATAGACAAGAAAGAAATATTACAAAAAATATGAGCGTAACATAGGCGACTACTTCAGTTAGTTAATTTCAAAAGGTACTTTTAGCCGTCATCGCATCCTTTTTTCTCCAGTTTGAGTGATTAACATAAGTGAATGGGTTTTGTACATGACAATTTCAGCGTCTTTCAGCATTGTCTACACTATAGACTGCCTAATTACTGTATTATCTTTATTTCTGCCTGGGTTTCGATTCTGTTTATGTATTGTAGTAAGTTTACAGTCTGTTAGCTTTTAGAATATACCTCGGGCTCTAGAGTAGGCTTCGGTTTTCGCCGAAAGCACACGAGTGTAATACTACTTCCTGCTCTGTGTAAGTGAAATTAAGTGTCATATAATTAGGTCCGATTTCAAAATTAAGTGCCATATATTAGTTCCGATGTTTCTATTACACGAATATTCCGATAGTAGTCGAGGTAGGTATATTCTAAAAGCTAACAGACTGTACCTTACATTTTGGTCTCAGAATAAGGAATTTTGGTCCTTCAATAATTCTAATCGGCGGCGGCAGAGTTGATTTCACAATGTCAATATAAATAAATGTATATTTGTGTTAGTCTGCTGTAAATATTATAATAAGCTTTTCCCACTCCTATTACAGATAACCTAACCTCGTGCAATATTTGAACAATCATTTTATGTTTATAACCTATTACAGTTATAAGATTCTGTACAAATACTTTAATCTTGGACTACTACGAGTATTACTACGCTATTGAAGGTGTTGTACATAATAAGAACATACAAGGAGTGCCATGAAGAATATTTGATTACTAGCTGACCCCGCAGACGATTTTTTGAGTTCCGTACCCAAAGGGTAAGACGGAGTTCTTATACTGAGTTTTTTCATTCACTTTCGATAGCGAGACAACTAGGTTGCGCGCTTTGTCACTCCTATTACAAATTGCAAACGCTCTCGCTATCGAAAGTGAATGACAAAACTCAGTATAAGCACTTGAGTGCGTAGGAGTATAGTGAGTGCATAGGTGTGACAAAGCGCGCCATCTAGTTGCCTCTTTGTCACTCCTATGCAAATCGCAAACGCTCTCACTATCGAGAGTGAATGAAAAAACTCAGTATACGCCACAGAACACACCTACTAAAGAAGAATGAAAACTACATACAAATAAAATCATATGTCTCACTAGCGCCACCTAAAGTTTGCCCACAGCAACTATTGTATGGCGGCAATATATGAATTTTGGACTGACAAACAGATTTCATAGCATACTCAAAAGAAACATTCTGAATGAACAGGCGATTCCACTTGTGAACTCACCATTTTTGAGTCTACAAGTTAAATTTACCTCTTCATTCAAAATGTTTCTTCTGAGTACTGAATGCAGTTGATATTTAAGATTTGGGAGGACTATAATATGGTGAAAATTAATAAACAATTTTCCTATATGAATACATTCTAATTGTGTTTCAGATTTAATACAGTATAACAAAACACTATACCGAAATAGCTGTACGTCGTCTGCTTCTCTAGATTTACCGTACTTGCTACACTTTCGTAGTTTTTCCCTACGATTTTCGTTGTTAACAGACATGTTTACTGTGATAGTCACTATTTCGTTTGAACCCCGTGAAACACTAGAGTCACTATCTTATTACACTTTAACACACAAACGATGGAGTAAAAACTCAACTCAACGCCAAAAGAACGCAAATAATTAGAAAAACAAAGCAAACGTGCCTTTGACTTGTTTACAAAATGAAAATTCGTCGCCATTTTGATAGTAGATAGTTTTTTGGTGTTGCCGTGATTTACACCTTTACTTTCTACTGGTAGTTTATTTTTAAAATCTTAATGTGGCCATAATATAAATAGTTTAAATGAAATTTAATGTTACTTTACTTTTTTTAGTTTTTTTCCGTTAAAAAATAAACACTTTTTTTCAAAATCATTAGGAATTAGCGTCTCTTAAATTCTACCAATCTACAAAGGGTATAGTTTTTAGAAAGTGGCAGGCAAAACATTGCCCACAGTAGGCATTTTGGCTAGCCCATACAAAGTTAACACCCCCTGGTATACGCACTCAGACCCTATTACTGAGACTTCGCTGTCCGTCCGTCCGTCGTCACCTGGCTGTATCTCATGAACCGTGATAGTTAGACAGTTGAAATTTTTACAGATGATGTATTTTTGTTGCCGCTATAACCACAAATACTAAAAAACGGAATATAATAAATATTTAGGGGGGCTCCCATGCACCAAACGTAATTTTTTTGCTCGATTTTGATAACGGCCACAGGTAGACGCTTGAATTATTCACAGAATATTTAGTTGTAAATAAATAGTGAATTTAAAATAAAATAAATATTTAAGAGGGGCTTCCCTACAACAAACGTGTTTTTTTTTCTAATATTGTTATAGTACGAAGGGTCGCTCGTCCGACTCGCACTTTGCCGGATTTGTCCTTGGCTATTTTGGCTAACCTCATCCAACCAATCTAACCAATCGCTCGTAGCCTGGGCTGCCTGAGTGATCTTAAACGATGACTAAGGCGTGTTCAGTCCATGGATGGGTCACCGTCTATGACTAACGCTAGTGGCATTTTTCCGAGCGATTCCGTGCTTCGCAAGGCGCGTTAAGCAGTTGGTGCCGGCTGCCGTTGATAGATGGCAGTTGTTAACCCAAGTCAGAGGCCTTAGGGCGGCTTGAAAACTTCTGACAGTAAGACCAGCCACTAGTCTTACAAGCCTCCACCAATCCGGACTTGGCCCCCGTGGTGGAGTATGGCCTATACCTTCCTCAGGGCAGAGACCCGTGCCCCTCGGTGGGGACATGATGGGTTGATGATCATCTAACCAATGGCGGCAATCTGCCTCAGGCCCAAGCCCAGCATTCCTTCAAAACCATGTCGAGAATTCTTTACGTGGTATTATATTTGCCGTTAGCATTTTCCTCCTATCAAATGTAGGTGACGCGATTACACTGAGATACATGCGTATGCGTCTTTTACAAGGAAGAACTTATCTCGTACGTAATAGGCGCTATATTTATAGTATCGTGCAACAAGGATTTAGCCGATGTTACCTGTTAGCAGTTGTACCATGGCACGGTTTACGCTTTATACCGTTTAGCGTTTGGGAAATACCCGTGCGTTTTAGGCGTTGCAAACAGCAAATTAAGCCTTACCTAAACAAGGATTTAGCACAATCATGCTAGTGTTTTTTATGTAACCGATAGGGCACACATCAAATCAAATCCTCGTCATCATCTACCCATTATGTCCCCACCGAGGGCTACGGGTCTCTTCCCTGAGGAAGGTATAGGCCGTACTCCACCACGGAGGCCAAGTCCAGATTGGTGGAGGTTTGTAAGACTAGTGGCTGGTCTTACTGTCAGAAGTTTTCAAGCCGCCCTAAGGCCTTTGACTTGGCTTAAGGCTGTATCAAGGGCGAATGACTGAGCATTTGACCTCTGAGTTATACAGGGTGGCCGGGGGAATGACGTCAAAAAATTAGGTCCCTCGTGTCATGGGGTATCCGAATCACCCCCATGTATGTTCCGCGATTTTTCATAGTTTCGGAGTTATGATTTTTTTTCTGAATTTTTATGAATTTTCGCCTTATCAATTTTGAAAATTTCTAAAAAAAAAACTAGAAACTTTTTTCAATTACTTTTTTTTGTAACTGAATCTTCACAAGTTGTTCTTCTATGCATAAAATAATCAGCTTCGTAACGTTATTAAAGTGTTGGTCTAAAGTCAAAAATTTACTAAATTAAGACTTGAATTTTCAAAAATAAATTAAAAATCCAAACAGATGTTTTAATGGTTTCTTAGTTAGCCTCAGAAATGCGCAAGACTCTCAGATTTCATAATCATTAAAAAAAAGTACTGCTTAACGAGCTACTTTGTGTACATTCGGCCTTCGAAGACAGTGACGTGAAGAATTATTAAAATTAACATTTTTTTTCTGCCATTTCGTCTTTTCTTAGGTTATTAATGAACGAGTCGTCATCATCATGATGAATAAAAGTGGTTTTGTCAATAAAACACAGATTAAAAAATTTGGAGGCATTTTCCGTTTTACAGTAATTAATTTTGCGCGGTCCGTTCTCGTGGGTCATGGGTTGTAAATGCAGACGCAACTTTTTACCTGTAATAACAATAGTCTTTGAGGATAGGAGGCCGCCGAACTATTGCTATCTCTCTCACTCTCAGCGGTAAGTGAGAGGGGCAGCGCAGCAGAAGCGAACACAAAACAAGTTTGTACCTCAGTCGTTCTCACTTTGTGTTTACTGCTACACGTGTCTTCATTTTGTTTTACTTTGTTAATTTTTGTTAATTGGACTGTGTCTTGCATATTGATTTGGACTTTGTTTACTTGGAAGTGTAAAAGATGAGTTACACGTTAAGTGAATACGCAGAAATGCACTATTTTTATGGAGTTGCACAAGGAAACGGCCTTGAAGCAGCGCGACTGTATCGCGAACAACTTCAACGTCGTGGTGGGCCGCAACCTGAGCATTATCCCGACCATCGCGTTTTTATTAACACGCACAATACATTAATGGCAGGCCGCATTCCTGGCCAACGAGGCGATAGGGAAGGAATCCCTAGAGTTGACCCGGATCGCAGAGAAGTTGTGCTCGAAGAAGTTCAACGAAATCCTTCCACGAGTACCAGAGCTATGGCTCGTACTCTGAACATCCCAAGAACTTCTATCCAAGACATACTTCACGATGAAGGATATCATGCGTTCCATATCCGACGAGTCCAAGCTTTACTGCCTACAGACTACCAATTGCGCATTGATTTCTGCCAAACAATGCTACAAAAAGAACAACAAGATCCTGGATTTTTCAATAAAGTTTTATGGTCAGATGAGTCACGTTTTGAGCGCACTGGAATTTTCAATATTCATAATTACCACACGTGGGCGGTTGAAAATCCACACGAAATGAGAGCGTCGACGTTTCAACATCGTTTCAGCGTTAACTTGTGGTCTGGTATTCTCAATGGCGAACTGATTGGTCCATTTGAATTGCCGTCCAGATTAAATGGAAGATACCGACACTTTCTGGAACATGAACTTCCATTGTTGCTAGAAGACGTGAATATTGAACTAAGACGAACCATGGTTCTTCAAAATGACGGCGCTCTATTTTACTACGCAACGCAAGTCCGAAATTATTTAAATGAGGCGTACCCCAATAGATGGATCGGACGCGGCGGACCAATATCGTGGCCTCCACGCTCACCTGACCTCAATCCCATGGATTTTTTATTTGGGGCTATTTTAAGGAAATATCATACGCCAGAGAAAGTGGGAGTGAACAAGAGCTGAGGCAGAAATTAACAGAAGCCGAACGTGTTGTAAAGGAAAACAGAGCAGCTTTTAGACGATTAAAGGTAATTTCCTACGTAGGTGTAGAATGTGTATTGCTGCTGGAGGTGGCAACTTTGAAAACCTATTATAATAAACATTTTTTTTTACATTTTAATCTGTGTTTTATTGACAAAACCACTTTTATTCATCATGATGATGACGACTCGTTCATTAATAAACTAAAAAAAGACGAAATGGCAGAAAAAAAATTGTTAATTTTAATAATTCTTCACCTCGCTGTCTTCGAAGGCCGAATGTACACAAAGTAGCTCGTTAAGCAGTACTTTTTTTTAATGATTATGAAATCTGAGAGTCTTGCGCATTTCTGAGGCTAACTAAGAAACCATTAAAACATCTGTTTGGATTTTTAATTTATTTTTGAAAATTCAAGTCATAATTTACCGAACGTAAATTTTTGACTTTAGACCAACACTTTAATAACTTTTATCAAAGTTACGAAGCTGATTATTTTATGCATAGAAGAACAACTTGTAAAGATTCAGTTACAAAAAAAAGTAATTGAAAAAAGTTTCTAGTTTTTTTTTTAGAAATTTTCAAAATTGATAAGGCGAAAATTCATGAAAATTCAGAAAAAAAATCATAACTCCGAAACTATGAAAAATCGCGAAACATACATGGGGGTGATTCGGATACCCCATGACAAGAGGGACCTAATTTTTTTTTTTACGTCAATCCCCTGGCCACCCTGTAGAATAATAAACTAGCGCAATCTCTTGAATGTTTGTTGTACTTCTTCGGCGAATACTATAAAGTCTAATCCATAATCCAAAGATTACACAGATAAGAGATGTGGAGAATGTTCGATGGCGATTGTTCCCTGCGCTAATCAAAATTGTACGATTTTAAGAAATCGTACAATTTTGTACTAATCACGCTTAATATGAACATTAAAAAATATATGAGCAGATAGGATTGCAGATATTGATGTGGCCGATATTTGCATGAAAAATTTAAATGAAAAGCTACTATCGTTTACCAGCGAAATTATTTATTAAATTAGATTCTATGAAAAATAAAGCTTTTGGAAAAAAAATATTTTTTGCCATCTAGACAGGTTAAATGCAATTTTTTTTCCGTACGAATTAGTCACTGATATATCCTTTAGTACGAAAGTTTTTATCAGAATTTTTAGTGCGTACTTTTGCCTAACATTTCAGTTAAAGCTAGCCAATTTTGCAACATTTACCCTTGTTACACCCTTAACGTGCCTTGCGAAGCGCGGAACCGCTCGGGAAAATGCCACTAGCGTTAGTCGTAGAACGGTCACCCACCCATGCACTCAGCGCGTCCTATGTTGCTTAACCATCGTGATCGTTTAAGATCACTCAGGCGGCCGGGGCTACGAGCGATTCCATTGTTAGTATATCATCATCATCATCATCATCATTCAGCCACAAGAAGTCCACGGGAAGACGCTGGATGCAAGCCGCTTCCGACCGGTCTTTTTGGAAGCAGTGGACTTCTTGTTAGTATATGAAAGTAAGAAAAAATGTTTTCACTACTTCTGTCGTTCCGTCGGCGAAGGGTCCAAGGGGGAAAATGCCCAGCAGTGGGCAACCGTGGGCTGATGATGATGATGATATTTCTGTTCTGAAATCATCTTTCTCTCCAAAATGAATTATCGTTATCGCACATCATATCGCTACCATCGATAAACAAATCCATAGTTGCTCCGTAACATAAACATTTAGCAATGTATAACATCCTCTTTTATTTATTTAACCTTATCGGTAAGATTAAGGGAAGCCAATGACAATAATAATTTTAAAACATTATTGATACCTGCCAATCGCTAACCGTGAAGTAAAACATAGTGAGGAAACCCGAGACTGACCCCCGGTTTCGTAACAAGATGTTGATGATGATGTAACATGACGATGTTGATGATAATGTAACAGTCTACTGTTAAGAGCTGTCAGTTGCTCAAAGTGCATACGAAAAAAACCTTTGACAGCTGTTAACAGCAGAATAACAGATTGTTGGCGTACCAGAAACCGTGGGTGAGGTGTTCACATACCTTACCGCACATTCTCCTCATTGACTATAATATTTATTATTACATTTTTACAATTTTTTTTTCTGCAAAGCAGTCAGCAACAACAGTTTAAGTGGAGAAAAATAATTCTAGCTGTGTTTGTTTCTATAAGGAGAATCATCTTTAAATCATCGATTAAATGTCACGGTATATCAAACTTATTTCATTAGTAAATTACACCAAGTTGAGTTGAGTTCGAAAAGTAAGCGTATTCAGATAATGCAGATTTAAGTGTAAAATGTGTCAAAATGAAAAGGCAACAGCCCAACTATAGATTGTAATCATCACAAATCGATCCGAGTGGCCACTTTGCGTTTGCTCGACCTCGAACCTAAGAAACCTTTAATATAGTCGACAATCCCGTACACCTTATTCTGCGCACATTAGGTGACTCGATCAGGCACACTCTACTGTCGCAAGAATGATGAGGAGCAAGCATTCAAAAGCGGACTTGGCCACTTAGTAATTTTTTACAGGAGTGGCGAAAAACTGATTGAAGGCGACCGAAACGAGTATGCTTTTGATCGAAATCGCTGTTTTTAGAGCTCATTTCCTATAGGATAGGACCGGATTTGAATGAAAATATTTCGTCACATCATAGAACGAACCTCAAAAAATCCGAATCTGCAAAAAAAAAACGATATGCATGGACAAGTCCGCTTTTGAATGCTTGCTGTTGTACTTTATTGTGCACAAAACATTTAATAGGACATTCCATAAAAAATAATATGCATAATTTTTTGTCTGTGTTTTGACTTTTCGTGACTTCATAGTTTCATAGAGTGGCTTGTAAAATTAAAGTTCCACTACCGTAATAAATAACCGAAGGTTTTTGAAACTAATATAAACGTAACATAAACTTTTACATACAGACACATACATAGCTTCTGGCCCCACACTAGGATAACCTGTGTCATGGGAATCAGAAACTGAGACCAGCCCTTATATAATGTAACTTTCCACTCTATCGGGTTAAGCATTTAGACAACTCTGAAGAGTCAAACTGAGAATGTATACGACAGTTCGGAGTAGAAGTATGAGATACCTACTGGGAAAAAAAGTCCCAGAATGTAACAGTGTGACATAGGGTGGTGTGACATACCGGGCACAAAAGGGCTAAATCAGACAACTCCATACAGAGGAGTACTTGTAGTTTTCCTTTTATTTTAGTGGCCAGCAGGGGTTTCGATCCCTAGACCTCTTGCATGGTAAGAAAATGCGCTAACCGCTGCCAAAGATAATATTATCAAAGGTGGTTGGATATTGCGCGCCAACGTTAGTAAAAAACGTTAGGAACCTAATCTGTCCTCGTGACGAGAAACACAGTAAGGTCCTTTCTCCACTGCTCCGGTCCGGCAAACGTTAATTACCGATCCGTTTTAGAAACACACAAGAATACTAATAAGCTTCTCCACTACTCCGGCATCCGGTTTTTAACGGCCCGATAATTTGCTAGATCGGAACGGTATTTTACCGGTCGAAAGTGATCGACGTACAAAAACAATACACGTTTTTGCACCGCGCATACAACCCAAAAATGTTGGCCATACCAAGCCATACTATATAATTAGATTAATATAATGTGTGGAAAACGTCCCCTGCCTCGAATAGAAAAACCCGGGAATTTTAATTAAGCACTGCGTCACGTCCATTGCCGATTATAGTCGGATGAAGTGGAGAAGCATAATCCGGCATCCGATATTTTTCTCGTGACTGATTCCGGTTCCGACGCCGGACCGGAGCAGTGGAGAAAGGGCCAAAAGTCATTACTGCGTGTCGGCTGGTGGCTGTAGATTTACAGCCACCATTATTTTTTTACTTATAGATATGCCACCGAGTAGCTTACGAGGGCTGCTACTTATGTATGCGGAATAGAAAAAATAAACAAATGTATATGGCTAAATATGCTTTTATTGTTTTTCAAAGTATTCTCCACTATGATCGATGCACTTTTGCATTCGATGAAACCAATTTGTAAAACACTTTTTCCACTCTGATTGAGGTATCTCCAAAACGTGCTGTTTGAACGCATCTACGGCATCTTCACGGGTCGAAAATCGTTGACCACGTAATTTATTCTTTACATTTGGGAATAGATAGAAATCATTGGGAGCCAAATCAGGGCTGTACGGTCGATGACACATCAATTCTATTTTTTGACCATCCAAAAATGTAGTTGTTTCCTGAGATGTATGAGAGCTGGCATTGTCATGGTGAAGTATGATTCTGCGTCGCTGGTTGTTTTGGCGTATTTCTTCAAATACTTGCGGCAAACAAATGGTCGTGTACCACTCCGAATTAACCGTTCTGCGATTCTCCAGTAGTATTGTAGCCACATGGCCATTAATTTAAACTTTTTTAAGGTTTTCTTGCACCATTCGACGCGAGCATCTTTTTGATCCTGAGTTAAGTTGTGCGGGATCCAACGCGAACAAATTTTTTTTACAGACAAATGTTCATGTAATATCCTATGAATGCTCGTCATACATATGCCTAAAATAGTCTCTATCTCGCGATACGTAACATGGCGGTCTTGCATTATTAGTTTTCGCACAGCTTCAATATTTTGTGGCACAACCACCGATTTCGGGCGACCTTCTTTAACTTCGTCCGTGAGCTTACTGCGCCCGCGATTAAACTCACTAAACCAGTGATACACAGTCGTTTTTGATGGAGCTTCACCACCAAAAGTCGAAGTTAATTGATCTACGCACTGTTGTTGCGTTAAACCATGTCGAAAATCGTAATAAATCATAGCACGAATATTTTCACGAGTGAGTTCCATTTTTTCAGCGATATGACATTTTAAACCCAACAAAAACAAAACACTAACGTATATAAGAGAAAAATATTAGCGGCCAGTAATTAAAAAAAGAACGAATTTGACCATGGAGGTCAGACATTGCGTTTAAAATTATTGGAATCCCAGATTCCGCATACATAAGTAGCAGCCTATGTATCTTTGCATCCAAAGTAAAAACGCAGTAATGGCTATAATGGGCCTTTTACACGAGGCCAATAGCTGAGACAATCCAGTAAGCCAGTCCAATATTGTCTTCGTGTGAATAGAGCCAGGACAATGCACTGGATTGGCCCAAGCCAATGGATGAAGCCGATCCAATGAAATATTGGATTGGCTTACTGTCCTGGCTTACTGGATTGTCTCAGCTATTGGCCTCGTGTAAAAGGCCCATTACTGTTTCTTGTGACGAGGGCAGTAATAACGGCACTTGCTAGGTTGTAAAGTTGTCAATACAATACAATACAATATCTTTATTTGTTAAATCAATGGAATTTGTCAATCGGAAATGCAAACAAAACTCATGCAGTTTGGACCTTGGCAGAAACGCCCCTTAAGCATAAGCTACCAATACAATAAAACAACAATAGAAACGGTAAGCTCACATTGTCTTCTAGGCATAACAATAGACAGCAATTTAAACTGGAAGATGCACATAAGAAAGGTATCAGGTAAATTATCTAGCTTCGTTTACGCTCTGTCTGAATAAAAAAAAACAACAGATTTACAAACTGCTACATGTGCATACTATGCCTACGCTCAAGCCTGGCTTCGATACGGGATAATACTCTGGGGAAACAGAACGGACGCAAAACAACTCTTTACTCTTCAAAAAAAGTGTATTAGAGTCCTGGCCAACATTGACTCAAGGACAAGTTGCCGAAACCACTTTATTGAATATGAAATTCTTACAGTTACATCTATTTATATCGCAGAGTTATGCATTTTTGTAAAAAATAATATGACCCAATTTCCTCAACATACCCGTCATGAAAACCTGAGACCCCAAAAACGTTTAGCCACATTCACGTCAAAATTAGAATTAGTTAATAAAGGACCACACGCAATGGCAGCCAAAATATATAATCTACTACCAGTCTCGATCAAAAACTTAGATAAAATAAAACCCTTCAAAACTACTTTAAATAAATACCTCGCAAATAAATGTTACTATTCACTACAAGAATTTTACGATGATAGATAGGCAGTACTAGAGCTCCAAGAAGGTGTTATGCAAGTGTGTATAAAAAAAATGTATGTGTGTAATGAATAATGTGAAAAATGTATGTAATGAATAATGTAATTTACCAGGAATAATGAGGATTAATGAGGTATATATAAAAATGTATTGTAATGAATAATGTAATTTACCAGAACTAATGAGGAATTTAATGATTATTTTTAATTTTATGAATTTAATGATTTTATTTTATTTTAGATTAATATTGATAACAACAGTTCTCAGCACCTATTTAAGTGAAAGCTAATATATTTATGTTAATTTACGTTTAATATTTTAGAATTTTAATGTCAACATCTTTTTAAGTGAGTTGAATGTTGTATACATAGTATAATAGTATTGTAGTGCCCTTACAGGGTGTCATGTACCTTATCAAATTATATTTACCAGCTGTAATATTCACATGACATAACAATAAATGATTGATTGATTGATTGATTGATTTGCAATTTTTTTTTAGCTAAAATGGCTTAAAATGGAAAAAACTTTCTCCCCAACCTAATATTTTCAACGTTGTTTTTTGTGTAGGCACTTGTCTACGTTTCTGTGTCAATTTTAATGACTGTCTTTTTTTCTTTTCTTTATTTTATTAGGCTATCGTGTCAAAAAAAAGTATTATTTACACGTATTCTTATAAATTGTGTGTCTTAAAACCGCTTTACCATTTTAACTAAAAAAACAATTATTATTTGTAAAAAAACACAAGATAAAATTTGATAATTTGGATCTGCCGCCATTGTATCGAAAACGGCCTGGATTGGCCGATTCTATGTTGACGTCACATGGCAGTAAAAATGGCGTCTGTCATTCATTCTTTCTTACGTTCATTGCTTGGTTTACCGGGAAGTGAAGTCATAATTCCTGTGCGACGCTATATTGCAGATAGCGTTTTGGTGGCTTATTTGAAAAGTAAATTTTCGTTTGCCTTCTTAGAAGAAATACACGACAGAATTTAAAATTACTACGTTCTGAGGACTCCATGAACACCAACAAATATGAGACGGCTTTCAGAAATCGGTCAAATAGCCTATTGTCCAGCCGAGATCAGAGTATACCTCGATACTGGGTCAATGACATATCGGCTATCATCTCAGTTATGCGAGGCTCGTTGATAACCTACTGCGATAATGAACACCTGCCTTGTAGTGATGTGAGCCGATGACAATACGCTATTTGACCGATTTCTGAAAGCTGTCTCATATTGTTTGTTGGTGTTCATGGAGTCCTCAGAAAGTGGTCATTTTACATTCTTTCGTGTATTTCTTCTAAAAAAAGTAAACGAAAATTTTCTTTTCAAATAAGCCGCCAAAACGCTATCTTGGCCAATCGTCGCACGGGAATTATGACGTCACTTCCCGGTAAACCAACCAATAAACGTAAGAAAGAATTAATGACAGACGCCATTTTTACTGCCATGTGACGTCATCATAGAATCGGCCAATCCAGGCCGTTTTCGATACAATGGCGGCATATACAAATGATCAAATTTTGTCTTGTATTTTTTTACAAATCGTAATTGTTTTTTTTTTAGTTAAAATGCCTTCAAGCGGTTTTAAGACACATAATTTATACGAATAGGTATAAATAATACTGTTGTCAAATAGCCTATTCTTAGCACCGGTTTTTTATAAATAATTTAGAACAAAAAACGGTTTCTACAATACTACTCTGTAATTCTACAATAGTGTAGTTTCAGACAATAATTTCGATAGAAGCTGATATCTATATTACAGTCTGAGTCTGACTTAGGCCCAGAACACACGGTGAAACGCAAAAGCAACGGAACCCTTTTGAAATTATTGATTTGAAACCAGTTTCAACTATTTTCCACACACGCTGCAACCACAATCATCTCGGTTTCCTTTGAGAAAAGACGTCTGCATAATGAGTTCTTCAAGTGACGAAGAAAAATGAATGAAACGCAACGCGAGTTTCCTGCACGCCAGTTTCAATGCGACTGATTTGCAACGCGTTTCAAACCGGTTTCAAACTGGGTCGCGTCATGTGTCTCTCAAAGGAATCTATGGCAGAAACTTAAGGGTGTAACAAGGGTAAATGTTGCAAAATTGGCTAGCTTTAACTGAAATGTTAGGCAAAAGTACGCACTAAAAAATTCTGAATAAAATCTTTGGTAATAAAGGATATATCAGTGACTAATTCGTACGGAAAAAAAGTTGCATTTAACCTGTCTAGATGCCAAAAAAAATTTTTTTTCCAAAAGCTTTATTTTCCACAGAATCTAATTTCGCTGGTAAACGATAGTAGCTTTTCATTTAAATCTTTCATGCAAATATCGGCCACATCAATATCTGCAATCCTATCTGATCATATATTTTCAAATGTTAATATTAAGCGTGATTAGTACAAAATTGTACGATTTCTTAATTAGCGCAGGGAACAATCGCCATCGAACATCCGCCACATCTCTTATCTGTGTAATATTTGGATTATGGATTAGCCTCTAAAGTATTCGCCGAAGAAGTACAACAAACATTCAAGAGATTGCGCTAGTTTATTATTTTATAACTCAGAGGTCAAATGCTCAAAGTCATTCGCCCTTGTTACAGCCTTAAATGCAACTCAAAAGTTACTAGTAAGTAGTTGCAGTTTCGTTGCATTCGCGTTACACCGTGTGTTCTGGGCCTTAGATAACAGCCGTAACTCTAGGTGCTACTGAAACCTAAACTACATGACAACACTTATGTATCTTATCTTATGTCTTAAGATTTAAGTACTTATTGTACCAAACATATTTTAATACCTATCTTATAGATTTATTTATAAGATATTAAAATATGTTTGCTACATACATGTTTCTCCTTGCCAAATAAAAGCCAATGCAACCTACTGGCATGTTTTACTTTTTTCCTTTCGCCAGAAATGAAACCTAGGTTATATGTTACAGGACAGTACGAGAAAGCAATAACAGAAAGAACTAGATCGATATACCGTAACCGAACGAAGATAAAGAGAGAAGTATTTGCTAGAATCTTTTTCGCAGGCGTTATTTTTTTATATTTTTAAATAAATGAAAATACAATCGTACGTGATATTTTGAAGTTTCCATTGATAAAATGAATAAATTGGTTGTTACTGTTATATTTTTTCTCACTGGCCGCTTTTAAAATTAAAGTTAAAACATACCTAGTTACCTACATCTGATAAACGGGTCGAATGAATTAGTGGTCGTAGGATAAGTCTTCTGGGTTACGGTTTTAAATGTATGTAGTATGGACAATTGTTTTACAAAATAGAAATGATACAACCATAGAAACCAAAACCATTTATTTTTCAAAGCATTCTTTGTATTATGTAGGTACAATATTACATAAATGTACTCCGTTTTCCGCAGCCGAGAAATTGTTGTTTTGAAAATGGAATTCATGTTGTCCACGCCGTCAGAATGTTGGATGGAAAAATAGAACACTGTAAACAAGTTGTATTTGAATTGCGATAATAATAATATAGCCTTTGATACTCAGGGATCCGATAATGAAGCTTTCTATAAATACATCATTTTTTAAATCTATTCAGCAATTTTATTTTTTACTTTATCTACAAAACATACAAAAATTACTAAAAACCCAATAATTTTCTCATCATCATCATCATCATCAGTCAATATTAGTCCACTGCTGGAAGTGTCTCCCATAGTACGCCACAGCGTTATATCATAGGCGATCCTGAACCATCCACCACCAGCGATTTGCAATTGTGATCATTTTGCAAAAACTTAGGTAATGAAAAAAGTTGTTTGCATAAATAAGTAAAATTGCCCTTGCCCCTCTTCTGTGTGGGATGCGTCCCGTCCCTTCAATTTAACTTTGTACGAAAGTGAGTTGGTAAGATTAGGGGGTTTTCTCCGCGCTCGCTCGACGTCCTTTCTGTGAGTCAAACTGCCATGTATCCGGTATCCCTCACTGATATTATAGATATTGTTAGCGTCAATTTCTGACGCAGAATGTATGACCAAGCCATGTTAGGTTGCACAAGCAAGTAAAAAAATTAATCTACTCTACCTACCCAATTATGGGTCAGTGAAAAAACTGTCGAAACGCAGTACTCACTCGTAAAACTCACGCAACTTTAATAAAACTTTGATTTTAAATTTTGAATATAAAAAGTAAATACCTATACTGCTTGCTACGAAAAATAAAAGCAACGAGCAGCAGAGCCTTTTGATAAGTAAACACAAGCTACAAGATAATAACTTTTTGCTCTTAGAGTTATAACAGGCGCTGGTGGCTTTCAGTACCTACGCTATAACTGACTTATACGATATTTTTATTTCCTTGATAGCTACACGACCTTAGTTTACAAATTGTTAAGTAAGCAATTCGTAAGCAATTTATGAGCTACAAAAGAATCCGTAATTCCACACAGTTATTATGCTACGGCTTTATGACCGGCCATCCTGGTATCAGGATGGCCGGTCAACCATAAATGACTGAATTCTTCTAAAATACGCAGTAAGCAAATCTCTCATGGCGGTAAGCAAATATAAGCAATTAGTAAGCAATTCTTGGAACATATTTCAAAGTAAAATACGACACTTGACCGGCCATTCTGACGATCACCTTCTGCCGCCAACGCGATTCGCCAATTCACCATTGTAGGCAGCACAAGTTGCTTTACGTCACAAGTTCACAAAGTCCCATAAACACAGCCAAGTCACGATTTAAAACAGAAACGGAATCCAAAAAACAAGATTTGGGGCAAAATTACTAATGTCAGTAGACAGAAACAACGCACAATCCGAAGGTAGAAAGGTGAGAGATGTGCAGTGCAGCGCGCAGCGCGAAGCGATTTCTACGAAGCGCCTATCGAAAAACAAAGCTCCGTAAGGAGTATCATACTTTCATCATCAATCATCATCAACCCATCATGTCCCCACCTAGGGGCACGGGTCTCTTCCCTGAGGAAGGTATAGGCCATAATAGGCCATACTCAACCACGGGGCCCAAGTCCGGATTGGTGAAGGCTTGTAAGACTAGTGGCTGGTCTTACTGTTAGAAGTTTTCAAGCCGCCCTAAGGCCTCTGACTTGGCTTAACGACTGCCATCTATCGACGGCAGCCGGCACCAACTGCTTAACGTGCCTTGCGAAGCACGGAACCGCTCGAAAAAATGCCACTAGCGTTAGTCATTGACGGTGACCCATCCATGGACTGAACGCGCCGTATGTTGCTTAACCTTAGTGATCGCTTAAGATCACTCAGGCAGCCCAGGCTACGAGCGATTCATACTTTCGCGGCTCTTAAAATAAATGTAAAACTGATTTTTTTATCAGACACAAGTATTTTTACTACTTTAAGTACTAATAAATAACCACTTGAAAGGAAAAATATAACATAATAGCCTACTTTTAACAAAGGAACACCTAAAATATCACACAAGAATGTGTGGCGAGCACATGTCAACTCTGCGCGCGCACTATAAACTCCAACATTCCTGCATCGCGCAATCAAAGTTTACCCATTGACATACCATAAATACAACGTCCAACGGATTACAGTTGCACCGGCCGTCCCCAGGCATACGATCTGCCTGGCGGGAAATTTCCCTTTATAGTGGAAGAGCACGATCACCCGCTCTTCCCTATAAATGTATTCGAAGACGATCTCTGTGGCGTAACAGTTGCATCTGCTTAACCATGCGAGAGGTTCCGGGTTCGATCCCTGGCTGGGGAGAAAAAAAAACTCCAGGTCTTGGATGTTTACATGTTTGTGACGTCGCTGTTTCTGGTTCCCACGACACAGGGTATCTTAGTGTGGGTCCAGAAGCAATGTATGTGCCTGTATGTAAATGTTTATGTGTTTGTTTGTTTATTTTTATTTATTAACATAACTCCTGCTAAAAAAATAGCAATTTACTAAACCCTCTATATAATGGTTTAGTTACGGTTGGTAGACCTGGTTCTTTTTGCTATTGGTTTCTCTTAAAGTCCTCTAACGTATGTTGTAGGTTTCACTTTTGGCGAAAAGAAAAAAAAAACATGCCAGCCATGTACGACTAAGTTGAATAGGCTTTTCATTTCAATTTAATTTCGTTTAAAATGAATAAGTTGTTAAAGTTAGGCCGACTTGCACCGCCGACTAAAATCCATTTAGCGTTAAATTAACCCTCAATTCACTACCTGCCAAATAGTAACATAATTCACTAGTAGGACCCATATTTTACTTTTTTATTTAATCATAAAAACAACCTTTTATTACTAATACTTTTATATGTATATTAAGGACAACTATGAAACGAAAATATCTATAGCAAAGAAATAACAAAAATAGCATTATTTTACTTACTAATTGAGTATCTGCAAAGACAAAGCAAAATCAGCATTTTTAGCAATGCCTTACAATAATAATCACAATTTAACATTGTGGAACATGTCTGAGGTGATTTTTTAAATTGCAAATAAACATTTATCAAAAAGAAACGCAAAAAAACATCAGTCAGCATACAAAAAAATAAAACGTGCAGGGGTGCAAGTCAGTATTGCACTTCTTGTTTATTCTCAGAGTCACTACCTTCTCTTAGTCATTGATTCAAAACATTCGAAGCTTCATCATCATACAAATTTCGTAGCTCGGTCCAGGTCTGTTCCTATCCATTTTGCCTATTCATACAACAAAAACACGTTACCCATAACCACATACATAAAGGCTGCTTAACGTGCCTTGTGAAGCACGGAACCGCTCGGAAAAATCCCAAGTCATAGAGGGTGACCCATCCATGGACTGAACTGACTGACTGAAATAAATAATAACCAGTAACTGCATTATGTGTCGTGTGGTCGTCTATTGACTAAGAATATACACGTCGTTTATGAGTTGTAAATTTCTAATTGAAATGACCTCGCAATACAGGCGGGCCGCAACCCATTGTTATATTGTGTCAGTAGCAAAGAGCTCATAAAATAATAATTAAATAAGTTTATAGCCATGGTCGACTTCCACCACATTGTTATCATCAACCCATTATGCCCCCACCGAGAGGCTTTCCCTGAGGAAGGTATAGGCCATACTCCACCACGGGGGCCTAGTCCGGATTGGTGGAGGCTTGTAAGACTAATGGCTGTTTTTACTGTCAGAAGTCATGGATGGGTGACCGTTCTATGACTAATGGTATTTTTCCGAGCGGTTCCGTGCTTCGCAAGGCACGTTAAGCAGTTGTTGCCGGGTGCTGTCGATAGATGGCATGGCAGCCGTTAGGCCAAGTCAAAGGCTTTAGGGCGGCTTGAAAACTTCTGTCAGTAAGACCAGCCACATTGTTAAATGCGAGTTAAATAGCAGCAGAATACAAGAGTCGATTTAAATGGTCACGTAAGGGCCCTTGCACACAACGTTTTTTTCAGCGCCGACTACGCGCGTTTCTGATAAGCGCGTCCTGTGCGGGTTACCAACGCGCTTAAGCAGATTTTATACGTTTAATCGATGCAAACGCAACGAGGGCTTTTCAGAGCGTCATTAAAAAAAATAGTACAGCAAATTACCGATAGATGGTGCTGACGTCATGACATCACTTATCTGTGGTTCTTGTCATAAGTTTTAACAAAAATGCTCAGTGCATGGGCTAGTCATGAGCAAAGACACAATCCGCTACTTGACTCTTTTTTCAAGTATGTCTTAAATGCTAAATATCTCTTCCATTAGGCCAAAAAATATTTTAGTATATTTTTTGAGGACCTAAAAGCAACAAAAACATTATTTTAAAACGTTGCTTTGCTAAACAGCCAAAAACAAAGTAAAAATACTTCGATAACTTTGAAGTTTCAACAGTTTCGAAACAAAGTCTAGCTTAGATCACAGACTACAAAGAGATGTTTAGACTATCACAGATTAATAACGATTAAAACCACAGACCTAAAAACATGATGACATTTTGGTCTTCTTGCAGCGCCATCTAGTTTTCTTTTAATGAACTCAACTGACAGCTGTCACTGAAAAGCCCTCATTGTAACGAGTGTTATACAAACCCAAATGAAACGTCGGCTTGTATCGCTGTTTTCTTTTTGTTCGTCGTTTTAAAACTAGCACGAAGGCAGAGTTAACTCGAGCGACGACGCCATTGTAATGCTAAATATACCTAATTACCTATACCATACTCGTATTCATTTGGGTCTTAGACAAAATGTAAACAACATTTCAGTACTCTTTATACTATTTTCATTGTCAAAAAATGTTATTTCTGTTTTTACACTAAGAAATAATTAAAATTTTAAAAATTTAAAATTAGCGACATCGCGGTACGTTTTTTTTTCTACAAATATTTACAGAAGAGTTGAATTTATTTTTTAATTTGGCGAACGTGTAGATTCTAATTATAGTCTCTTTCTTGTTTCAGGCTGGCGATTCACAAAATGGATGCCGCGACATTGCAAAATAAATAAAAAAAAAACAAAACACTAGTACTCACAAGCAAACTACTCACTCCAGAAGCCGTGCCAAGGGAAACTACCTCCTGTAGCTGATATATTTAGTGTTCATTATCGTGTAAGCTGTAAGCATGGATCCAGGATACTTCGACACGGAGCGCCAACAAAATCCGCGGGAAAAGGCCAATCCCCTATCGAAGGTTACGTTTTGGTGAGTGTAATATTTTCTTTTAAGCTTATTGTGGCTTAAAATAAACGATACGATAAAAAAAGAAATGAAAAATAGAGATTAGAAGTAGATTAATATTAAGATATTCCAACAATTGTGTCTAGTGTTCAACTAATTCGAGAGCATAACTTAAGCAACATAGAGCGCGTTCAGTCCATGGATGGGTGACCGTCTATGACTAACGCTAATGGCATTTTTCCGAGCAGTTCCAGCAGGTTAAGCCGTTGGTGCCGGCTGCCGCCGATAGATGGCAGTCGTTAAGCCAAGTCAGAGGCCTTAGGGCGGCTTGAAAACTTCTGACAGTAAGACCAGCCACTAGTCTTACAAGCCTCCACCAATCAGGACTTGGCCCCCGTGGTGGAGTATGGCCTATACCTTCCTCAGGGAAGAGACCCGCGTCCATCGTTGGGGACATAATGGGTTGATGATGAATGTAACTCAATATTCTGTGAATATTTCCATCGTCTACCTCAAGCAAACAAAAATCACGTTTGTTGTATGGTAGCCCCACTTAAATATTTGTTTTATTTTAATTTAATTAATAGAAATATGTACCTACATCATCTGTGAAAATTTCAACTGTCTAACTATCACGGTTCATGAGATACAGCCTGGTGACAGACGAACGGACGGACAGAGGAGTCTCAGTGATAGGGTCCGTTTTACCCTTTGGGTACGGAGCCCTAAAAATAGGTCACGTAACTCGACCGATTATCTGCCACTCAACTATACTTCCTTTTTTTACCATTAGAAATTTTGTAAACAAAGAAGCAGGGCGAGTCGACCTAAAAATCGGCTGCCTAAGCTTCTTTCTTATTTTTACATACTTTTTACTTCTTTTTACATATAAATATGTATATTTAAAAAAAAGTTATAATTTAGGCAGCCGATTTTTAGGTTTTTTCTAAAGGAGCCGGGGATCTCTGGGCCCAATTGTAATAAGATGAAATATGGTTTAAAAAAAGCGGTATTTTTTCTGTTTCACAATATAAAAAATCTGCTCAATTCACAATCTGGGAGACGAGAAATCTTAAAAACAAGTTTATTGCACTAATGAAATAGAGTTTCGATTACTATAATCGATTACTGTGAATGATTTCAAGAATTATTATTGAATTTTCATTACTCATCGAATGATGGATTCAATCAAAGTGAACAAAATCTACGGAATAAATTATTATATTGTCAATAGTTTACAATAAAACAGAATATTAAGTTTAAAATCGATTCTCGTAGATTCTCGTTTACAGATCGATTTATTGCTTTTTATGTTTGTCAAATGTATTTAATCTGTGCTGACAGTGACAGCTCCCGGATTTTCAGTCTATCATCATGATGGGTCACTATATTGCACGGACTGAGAATTTACGGCACGAGAATGTACAACCCGGGAAGTCGTGCTCAAATGACCATCTATAACTAACGCTAGTGGGATTTTTACGAGCGGTTCCGTGCTTCGCACTCAAGGCAAGTTAAGCAGTTGGTGCCGGCTGCCGTCAATAGATGGAAGTCGTGAAGCCAAGTCAGAGGCCTTAGGGCAGCTTGAAAACTTCCGACAGTAAGACCAGCCACTAGTCTTACAAGGCTCCACCTATCCGGACTAGGCCCCTGTGGTGGAGTATGCCCTATAGGTATAGGACCGAGGGGCACGGGCTTTTCACTGAGAAAGGTTCCTCAGGGAAAAGCCCCGTGCCCCTCAGTGGGTTTATAATGGGTTGATGTATCGCTCCTCTACATCTAAACTCTGATCATTTGGATTGACTTGTCTAGTGTAAGATCCAGCCAGATCAGGACGTCAATCTATTGCGACTCATAGCCTCGATAATGTCACGCACTAGATCGAGCGTGTAATGGCTGCGAAGTGAATGATTTACGCTTCATGGAAACGAGGCACCACTCTGTCGTGTCTATGGCTGTACACGGACGGAATCCGTGTACATGTGCACGGATTCCGTGGCTGTACATTACCGGGGCGTACGTTCTCAGGATGTGCATTCGCATATTTTCCCACTCAATACAATAAGAACTACAATTAATTACTGTCTATCATATGATCATAGTAAATCAGCTGTTAAGTACCTATAGGTTATTGTCAATTTGTTGCATAGCCTCACTTTTACTAAATCTCTTTCAACTTTGCTCTCAGATTGCTAAAATCCGCAAAATTTTCAAAGATGGTTTGACAATATATAAGCTGTTTATTGACACCACTCTCGTCTTTTTACATCTGGGCCCAAGAATGTATGGAAGCTTTTCCGTCTCCTTTCTAATGCTAAAAAAACGACGTATATACTGCACTAACTGTATTGAGGCCAAGAACGATGACCCGCGGACCCGCGGCGCTCACGCACCTACTGGCTGGCTACTAGTAGTTCAAAAAGGGTTTTTTAAACAACAAAATAAAATATGTGACGTCATACTAGTCTCACAAATTTGACCAGCTAAGATAAGTGGTCAAAAAAATCTACTAATTTTTTATACATGTTTTTAATAAGTTATTCTGAAAATATCGACCTTTTTAAGAAACTAATTTCGGTATTTTTGATTTTTATTCATTATGTCTATTTTTAATATTTTTCTAAAGTTTTGGTGTTTGAGACGTCATCAGAGGACGATTAAGGTCTTTGCCTACATACAAAAAAAAAGTCATTAACGTCAGTTGATTTGGTCTGTTTTTTTTCTGTTAGTAAGGCAAAGGATTAATACTCGTACTGTCTATGTTGACGTCGTAGAAAAGTAATTTAGGGTCATAGCTTTTTACTGAATATCTTAAAAAATATAGACTTATTTACAAATCTGATAAATAGAAATTGTTCAGAAAGCATAATTCTCTAAATGGTTTTGAGATTTCCGAGAAATTAAATTTTTGAACATGATCGGAAATCCCAAAACCATCTCTTGCTCTCAAACTCAAAATTTTATTCAAAATTCAAACAAAATAATTACTTTATGAACGTAAAAGTTGTTAGTTTCACAATAGAGTACGTGGAGAATGTGTACAGTGTGCTGTGGTAACGAGGCAAGGCCATCACAGCAGATTACAAATGTACGCCGGCCCCACATGTAACCTCATAACCTCCCAATCCCCTGCAGGTACACGAAGCCAGTATTCATGAAGGGGCGAGCTGGTCAGCTCAGCATATCGGACATGTACCGGTGTACGCCGTCGCATCGCGCCGCGCCGCGCGGCGACGTCTTGGCGGACAAGTGGCGGCAAGAATTGGCGCTGAGCGGTAGGTCGTGGACTGTTTACAAGAGTATTAAGATAGTAACAAATAAGGCCTGCTGTTAGCATTTATTGCATCGCCGGAATTGGCGTTGAACTGTCTGTTTATAGTGCGTTTATTACTGGGTGATTTAAAGCAGCAATATGACGGGAAATTTAGGGCGCGGCGACGTCTTGGCGGACAAGTGGCGGCAAGAATTGGCACTGAGCGGTAAGTCGTGGACTGTTTTTAGAGCATTATGACCGCAACAGGTACGGCGCGCTGCTGGCTGGATTTTATTGTAACTGAATTTCAATTCGCCTTAGTCCCATAATGCCTGAAATCTCAAATGATTTCATTTCAATTTGTCCTAATTTCAATTCGCCTTAATCCCAAAATGCCTGAAATCCAAAATGGGATCCAAAATGTTTCCAATTTATTTGTTTCCACTTTATTTGCCCTACCCCGCACTCTCTTTTTAGCATTAAAAAATCCAAGCTGGCTGGAAAAAAATAAATAAATAAATAAATAATAAACTCACGCCCGTTATCCCCGAAGGGGTAGGCAGAGGCACCAGTCTCTAGAACTGGACCCACGTTTTGCCGAGGTTATTAGGTCCCAAACGTGACAAGTGGCAAGCCTGTCGCCGTTATCCGGGCACAATTTATCAGCGAATGGTGTTGCTGTACAAACAAATGTACATAACTAAAAGTCATTGGTACATGCGTGGTTCGAACCCAGACCCTCATGATCGAGAAGCAAGGGTTAACCCCACTACCCCACTACGAAACCAACTACCACTAAAAATAAATAATCTTTTTAAATAAACCGCCTTTGCACGTAGGTTATTTAAGTTTTATTTTTGTTAAGCTTCTTATTGTTCAATATTGTTCGAACAAAATAACTAAATAACAAAAGTCCCGAAACTCTTGGCAGTGTCATGATGATTTGATGATACAAACATTGAGTCATACGGGTTCACTCATTTCAATTAAGCCCCGCTCCCGCTTTGCAGCTGGGATACTCGATTCCAGATACGTTTTCCAGTTAGGCGTTTTTGTGCGTAGTTACTTCCTTTCTTTGGACTTCAACAAATCACACTGACTTTGGGTGCAAAGACATTTATTTCTCATAAAGAACTTACAGTGCACTTAATTAATGAGAAAATAAATCTTAAAATTACATTAAATTATGCCATTAAATTGGTGGAGGCTTGTAAGACTAGTGGCTGGTCTTACTGTCAGAAGTTTTTAAGCCGCCCTAAGGCCTCATCCGTATTCATAGTTTACGGATATTATAGTTACTGATAATATAGTTGACGGATATTAAGTAATTCTGTCTCTTTGTGTTAAGTTTTTGTCCGATTTTTGTCATAGTTTTTATTAGTATTTGTGACCTCTGCAATTTTCTTAAAGTTTTCCTCAAAATAACACTGAAACTTTCACTAAATGTTTTCGTGGAGTGGATGAAGGAAGAAAGACTGACGAAACAATTATGCTTAGGCAGCGTTCATACCTCGACCAAATACGGGATGCACTGGCAAAGGGCAAGATGAAAAGAACCCGAAATCGGAAAAACGGAGAAACGAAACACAGATTGAATAACTGCTTCTGAGAATAGGGTAGTTTCCAGGGTCAAAATAATGAAATTCTATTTAGTCCGTATTTTAGATTATAAAAAAATATTGGACACGTATTTTTTCTTTTTTCAACTAAACAAAAAATAACAAAGATATAGCCCATTGAAGTTACGTGTGACGTCACTCCGTGCTAAAAAATGCAGCACGGCGTGACGCCACATGTAACTTTAATGTGCTATATCTTTGACATTTTTTGTTTAATTGAAAAAAAGAAAAATACGTGTCCAATATTTTTTATTGCATTGTTAGCATTGCATCGCCGGAATTGGCGTTGAACTGTCTGTTTATAGTGCGTTTATTACTGGGTGATTTAAAGCAGCAATATGACGGGAAATTTAGGGCGCGGCGACGTCTTGGCGGACAAGTGGCGGCAACAATTGGCGCTGAGCGGTACTTACTTTTAAAACGGAATTTCGTATGAAAATATTTGCTTGTGACGTCACATTTCAAAGCACTCTTTTTATGATTCATCTATTAAAAAATTGTAATAACCGGTAAATGATTAAAATAAATACATTTTCCGAATAATTATGTAATTTTTGTTTTAATCGAGCATCTCAAATAATTTATTGTTGATAGTATCAAATACCGTATTCGCAGAGATTAATCATGGGGAGCAGAGACGGAGCTCGCGTCGGTTGCTCAGCTCGTCTCTGATAACGGGCGAGCGCGCGGCGCGTTATAGTTTGTTTTCATTCTAGGAAATCGCGTCTGGATGCCGTATGACAACTACTTGATCAATCTAACCGTACGAGGCTCTTCAATTATTATCGACTAGCTTTCGCCCGCGACTCCGTCCGCGTGGACTTTAGTTCAAAATTTTGCAACCCCGTTCACTCCCTTAAGGGTTAAATTTCGAAAAACGGTGAAACACGTGTTCAATCAATTGTGTTGAAGAGTATTTATTTCAAGTTTCAAGAAAATCAGACAACATTTTTTATACCTCCCATACTAATTTTGGCAACCCTTTTCGCCCTCTTAGGGCCCTCGCCCACGGCGGCTTTTTGTAGCGCTACGGCCGCGCGACGGTGGCGCGTTCGCCGCGCTACAGCCGCGATGCGGTCGCTAGCTGTGTGCCCTAGCCCACGTACCACGCTTCTGTCGCGATGCGAACGCGCCACCGTCGCGCGGCCGTAGCGCTTCGAACGCGCCACCGTCGCGCGGCCGTAGCGCTTCTGTCGCGATGCAAACGGCTGCCTGAGTAATCCTAAGGGCCCTCGCCCACGGCGGATTTTTGTAGCGCTACGGCTGCGCGACGGTGGCGCGTTAGCAGCGCTACAGCCGCGCTACGGTCGCGCGTTGCAAAAGCGACCTACGCGCGTTAGTAGCGATGCCGTCGCGCGTTTACGAAACGCGCGACGGCAGCGCTACAGAAAGCCGCCGTGGGCGAGGGCCCTTAGGGGTTGAATTTCAAAAAATCCGTTCTTATTCCTTGCCTACATTTATAGATCCTCTGTGCAAAATTTCAGCTTCCTAGGTCAAACAGCTTGGGCTGGGCGTTGATAAGTGAGTCAGTCAGTCAGGACTTTGAATTTTATATATATAGATATATAATATAGATTTGTGATCTCTGGCGCCATAAACAGGCTATGTGTAATTCTATATGATGTACTCGATGAACTAAACGTAGCTGCTATTACAAGATATTCTGTATGATAAGTGAGATGTGTTTATTTGTATAGCTTGGAGAACGGATGCCGTTGGGACTGAACAGGGCCTCAATTCTGTTAGTGCATTACAGTACGATGACATATTATATACTCGGTCTGGTCACGTGACGTGTTTTTTCATACCATTGACGCCTACAATTATTGATTGACTAGCTTTCGCCCGCGACTCCGTCCGCGTGGACTTTAGTTCAAAATGTTGCAACCCCGTTCACTCCCGTTAAGGGTTAAATTTAGAAAAACCGTGAAACACGTGTTCAATCAATTGTGTTGAAGAGTATTTATTTCAAGTTTCAAGAAAATCTGACAACATTTTTTTATACCTCCATACAAACTTTAACACCGCCATTTACCCCTTTAGAGGGTGAGTTTCAAAAAATCCTTTCTTAGTGCTCCCCTAGGCTCCCTAAGGAACTCCCATGCCAAATTTCAACCCCCTAGGTTCAGTAGTTTGGGCTCTGCGTTGATTCTAAGTCAGTCAGTCAGCTTCTCCTTTTATATATATAGATACACGTGCTCGCTTTGACTTGAAGCGGCAATGAAACTAAATCGCCATGATCATGCAGTTTTCATCTATGCATTAGTAGAATCAGGCTCTGTAGTTCTAACCTGGGACCGGACGACGCCGCGTGGGAGGCACTCCAAGAGATTCTCTGACCTGACCTGCACCTAGATCCTGATAATGCATTAGTACAGTGACAAAACGTTACCATGGCAATTTAGTTTCATTGCCACTTCGAGTCTACGCGCGTACACAAACATGTCAAGCTATCTTCATCATCACCAACTCATTATGTCCCCACCGAGGGGCACGGATCTCTTCCCTGAGGAAGGTATAGGCCATACTCCACCACGGGGGCCAAATCCGGATTGGTGGAGGCTTGTAAGACTGGTGGCTGGTCTTACCTACTGCCAGAAGTTTTCAAGCCGCCCTACGGCCTCTGGCTTGACTGACGGCAGCCGGCACCAACTGCTTAACGTGCCCTGCGAAGCACGGAACCGCTCGGTAAAATGCCACTAACGTTAGTCATAGGTGGTCACCCATCCATGCACTGAACGCGCCCTATGTTGCTAAACCTTCGTGATCGTACCTAGGCGTTTATAGTATGAAATAACACGTCACGTGACCCGACCGTGTATCTGTCATTGTACTATAATGCACTAACAGAATCGAGACCCCTCTTTTTTAATTCTCCATTGTTGCCGACAATAAACATAAACATTTACATACAGGCACATACATTGCTTCTGGCCCCACACTAGGATACCCTGTGTCGTGAGAACCAGAAACAGCGACGTCACAAACATGTAAACATCCAAGACCTAGGGTTTTTTTTCTCCCCAGCCGGGTTTCGAACCCGGGACCTCTCGCATGATAAGCAGATGCACTGACCTCTACGCTACATAGTTCGACAATGGAGAAGAAAATTTTGACACACGACAGATTATGATATTTTTTTTCTTTTACAGAAAAAGGCAAGAAACCGTCTCTCCTGCGGGCCTTGATCAAGATACACGGAATTAGATTTATTATATTTAACGTGATATTCGCCATTGTGGATTGCTCCTTACGGTATGTTGATAGGTTAAGCTTGGATTATGTTGTTAGCAGAATAGCGTTATTTTCTTAGTAATACCCTACTTCCCACTAGGGCAAAAAATAACTGGGCTAAGAGCAGTTATTTTCTTAGTAATACTCTACTTGCCCTAGTGTCGGTTATGTTCTTAGTAATACCAGAAAATAACTGTTCTCAGCCCGAATCTTAGGCTAATAGGGTCATCGTCAACCCATTATGTCCCCACCGAGGGGCACGGGTCTCTTCCCTGAGGAAGGTATTGGCCATACTCCACCACGGGGGCCAAGTCCGGATTGGTGGAGGCTTGTAAGACTAGTGGCTGGTCTTACTGTCAGAAGTTTTCAAGCCGCCCGAAGGCCTCTGACTTGGCTTAACGACTGCCATCTACGACGGCAGCCGGCACCAACTGCTTAACGTGCCTTGCGAAGCACGGAATTGCTCGGAAAAATGCCACTAGCGTTAGTCATAGACGGTGACCCATCCATGGACTGAACGCGCCGTATGTTGCTTAACCTTAGTGAAACTAACTTTTTTTTTCGATTAAGAAAGTAAAACACTAAAAATGAGAGTACAGCTTTAATTTAATAATTAATTTAATTTAAATTAAATTACATTTAGATTAATTTAAGTTTAGAGTTTCTCTGTTAGTTTCTTCTCCAAGTAATCTATTAATTGTGAAACTAACAACTTTGACGTTCATAAAGTAAATATTCTATTTGTATTATGAATAAAAATATTTGACTCGACTTTACTTGACTTAAAGACACGCGTTTAATAATAAAATCAGAAGAATTCAATAAAATTTAAGAGAAAAATACAAAATAAGCAATAAGTATTAAATCTTAGTTAGGCAAACTGAATTGCCATGGCTAAAAAAGCGCCAACTTGTCCGCTAGGCGCTGAAATTCTCAGATGCGCGCCAAAGATGCAAAAAATCGCTAGATCTAGCGCCGGAAGCGCTAAAATGACAGCACTGCCGGACGTGCACCCGTTTAAGTGTCTAAACACACTAGGCCGAAAATACGCGGCCGAACTTCGGCATGATTACGCCTGCAATGTATTTTAAATTACTGATGATGATGACACACCATGCCGAAATTACGTCGCGTTATAAAAAAAAAAAAATCATTTATTTCTGGTATCGATGACCCATATTAATAATATACAATTAACAAATTTAGAATTTAAAAATTAAATTAATATTAAATTAAATAAAACAAAATCCGAACTAAATTAAAATTCACCCAAATACAGCCGAACGTCGGTCGGGCGTAAGTTCAGCAGCGATTCGAGGGCAACGTTTTGTATAGGAACACCTTAAGCCGGGTCCGCTGCGCCATGTTACGCGTGTTACAAAAAACGTAACACGTAAATATAATAAAAATGGGGCGTGGTATAACACGTTACGTGTTACATAACGTTACGTTACGTGTTAAGTAACACGTAAAAAATTAATACCACTCCCCATTTTTGTTTTAATAACGTTTTACATTTTTTGTAACACGCGTAACATGGCGCAGCACCCGGCTTTATACGCGACCGCGTAATTTCGGCTCTTATCGTGTGTCATATCAGCCGAATGCGCTGAAGCTGAATGGAACGTAAAATCGGCCACGGAACTTCGGTCGCGTATTTTCGACCTAGTGTGATCAGACACTAATATACTCTCCTAGCGTGTAGCTGTGTGCGGGCAGCCGTATAAGCGTATTAGGACATCAATGTGTTGTAAACAACATTTTGCATGCTCAATTGAACATTGACTCATTAGTAGATGTGTAGGTCATTTGAGTTACGTACGGATTTTTTTTACTCACATCTCAGCATACGTTCAAAATACAAGCGTTTCATGATTAATTAATAAATCAGTTTTTATTTTATGCGTCAACACAACAAGTAGGATAAGTCCATCATAGCAATTGCGTAACTCAAGTGATCATTCTACTAATGGGTCAATGTTTCACTAATATTGCCTGCGATTTACATACAGACACATACATTGCTTCTGGCCCTGTGGGGCCTATTTGGATAGGCACACTAGGGTGTGCTAGGATACACTGTATCGTGGCGTGGGAACCAGAAACGGCGACATCACAAACATGTAAACATCTGGGGGATTGTATGATTGGATTGCTGAAGTGGCGTTCCAGTCTATGCATACGTGCTACGCTGACTTTTTTGCTCATCACCAGCCTTTGCACGCCGATATGCCTAGAAGGTCTGATCCACTACTTCTCGCCTTCGGAGACGGTGGTGAGCTCCACGGAAGCATACCTGTATGCCGCAGGAGTGGTCGGCTGCATGGCCTTAAACGCTACCATCATCCATCCAATGCTGCTTTGGCTGCTCGACCTGGCTATGAAGGCGAGGGTTGGGTGCTGCTCGCTCATTTATAGGAAAGTAAGTATATTCGTATTGCACTTCTCGCAATATTTTACATAATATTGTAATACTTGCATGTTTACTATATATAAAACTCAACCAATAAGAACGCTGTATCTACCTGTAGGTAATTGGGATGTACATAAAAGTGATAGCATGTAAGCAAAATTATATAAGGTCCTAACAAATCACGCGCAAATATTTTAAGGGCCGATAGAGTAAAAGATAAATAAATATTTATAATGTTCAATACATCAATTAAACAATTATTATTAGGAATAATAGGTCGAATAAAAAATCGATCATCCGTACTAAATAAACACCTTTTAAACAATACACGCACACGTAAGTGCCGCCGCACTACGTACACATGTCATAAATGTCACATGTCATTAAAACTCGCCTTGTTTACCGCCAGATACTTTAATCGTGTGTGTGTGTGTGTGTGTGTGTGTGTGTGTGTGTGTGTGTGTGTGTGTGTGTGTGTGTGTGTGTGTGTGTGTGTGTGTGTGCGTGCGTGCGTGCGTGCGTGCGTGCGTGCGTGCGTGCGTGCGTGCGTGCGTGCGTGCGTGCGTGCGCGCGTGCTCGCGCGCGTGCGCGCGTGCGTGCGTGCGTGCGTGCGTGCGTGCGTGCGTGCGTGCGTGCGTGCGTGCGTGCGTGCGTGCGTGCGTGTGTAAGGGTTAGAAACTACAAATTTTGCACAGAGGTTTTTTTTGTAACGTAGGGGAGCACTAAGAAAGGATTTTTGAAAATTCATCCCCTAAGGGGGTAAAATGGGGGTTGAAAGTTAGTATGAAACTTTGCCGTTGTTGAAGTTATTCGAATGAAATTTGGTACGAAAGTTATTCATTTAAAATTATGGAACACGTGTAAAATTGTTTTTTAAAAATCATCCCTTAAAGGGGGAAAAGGGGGGTGCAAACTTAGTATGAAACTTTGCCGTTTTTTAAGTTATTCGAATGAGATTTAATATGAAGGTCCTTCATTAAAAGTTATAAAATATTATGTAAAGTAGTTTTTCGAAAATCAGTTAGTATGAAACTTTGCCGTTTTTGAAGTTATTCGAACGAAATTCAGAATAAAGATTCTTCATTAAATGTCTTGAAACACATGTAAAATAGTTTTTCGAAAATCATCTCTTAAGGGGATAAAAGGGGGGTGCAAAGTTAGTATGAAACATTGCCATTTTTGAAGTTATTCGAATGAAATTCAGTATGAAGGTCCTTCATTGAAAGTCATGAAAGACGTGTAAAGTAGTCTTTCGAAAATCATCCCTTAAGGGGGTAAGAGGGGGTTGCGAAGTTAGTATGAAAGCTCTTTCGCATCAGCTAAAAGTATCCTTATCTTATTTGCAAACACTTTACTCAACTAAAGCCCACGCGGACGTAGTCGCGGGCAACAGCTAGTGATCTTATATTTTTTTTGCTCAAAGGTATTATTACACTATATATGACTACCCCTTAAAATATTTGCGCTTGATTGGTTAGGACCTTATATAATGTGTATGTACTATCTTTTTGGTGGATCTAATAAAATAAAATAAAAATAGATTCGCTCGTAGCCCCGGCCGCCTGAGTGATCTTAAACGATCACGAAAGTGAACCAACACAGGGCGCGTTCAGTGCATGGGGCTGACCGTTCTATGACTAACGCTAGTGGCATTTTTCCGAGCGGTTCCGACCTTCGCGAGGCACGTTAAGCAGTTGGTGCCGGCTGCCGTCGATAGATGGCAGTCGTTAAGCCAAGTCAGAGGCCTTAGGGAGGCTTGAAAACTTCTGACAGTAAGACCAGCCAGTTAGTGTTACAAGCCTCCACCAATCCGGACTTGGCCCCCGTGGTGGACTATGGCCTATACCTTCCTCAGGGAAGAGACCCGTGCCCCTCGGTGGGGACATAATGGGTGGATGATGGATGATGATAATAGATAAAATATTTGAATTTGAATTTTGGTTTTTTATTCTTTCCAGCTCCTCCGTCTAGATTTGAAAGCCGGGGGCAAAGCCTCTGAAGGCCTAGCCGGTCACGTGATCAACCTACTGACGACAGACGCACAGCGGTTCGACATGGCGTCCCTCTTCCTGGTGGACCTCGTTCGAACCCCAGTGGAGAGCCTGCTCATCATCTATTTGATGTACCGACAGATCGGCGTGGCTACGCTAATTGGAGTGGCGTTTCTTCTGTGCTTCATACCTTTGCAAGGTTAGTTGATAGGCTATTCGACCGATATCTGAAAGCCATCTCATATTGTTTGTTCGTGTTCATGGAGTCCTCAGAAAGTGGTCATTTTAAATTATTTCGTGTATTTCTTCTAAAAAAGGCAAACGAAAATTGACTTTTCAAATAAGCCGCCAAAACGCTGTCTTAGGCAATATAGCGTCGCACAGGAATTATGACGTCACTTCCCGGTAAACCAACCAATGAACGTAAGAAAGAATGAATGACAGACGCCATTTTTACTAGCATGTGACGTCATCATAGAGTCGGCCAACCCAGGTCGTTTCCGATACAATGGCGGCAGATACAAACAAATTATCGAATTTTATCTTGTGTTTTTTTACAAACCATAATTGTTTTTTTTACTCAAAATGCCTTGAAGCGGTTTTTAGTCACATAATTTATACGAATACTTATAAATAATACTGTTTTTTTACACTGTGAAATAGACTATTGAATAGACGAGGGCCTAAAGCAGAGGTTCTCAAATATTTTTTTTCTCCTTTTCAAAGTTTCAGATACTATTTTCGGTAGACCCGGTAGAAAAAAATATCACCCGAAAATTGGGGTTGTTAAGATGATAAAAAAGCAGCACACTTTCTTGTGTCCTATTTATTAAAATAATACTTGTAATTATTCAAAATTATAAACATTTATTATTACAAACAATCAACAATTGACGTTGATACAGTGTTGCCAGTGGCAGATAGTCAAATATAACACGAGGCAGATCAAAAAGTATCATTTTCTCGAAAAAAGTAACATAGGTAACCTTTTTTTATTGTAGAAACCGACACAATACTTTTTTAATGGCAGTTTATTACACAAAAAGTAAAATAAGTTTCTTGTCCCATTCGAAAAAATCTTAATAATTTATTGATCGAAAGACTGGCGATGTCGAAAAAGAAAAAACATACAATCAATGATGTTTGTCTAGTAGCAACCAATTTAAGAATGTCTTTCAATACCATAACCTGCTTTGTCAACAATTAATATGGAAAAATCTTTTCTCTTTGTTCACAATAGGCGAAATTTAATAAATCAAATGATACACGTACATTACTAACCGTAGTATGGACCCGACTGAAAATCAGCGTTGCAACTGATCTCTCGGTTGCAACATTATGCTGAGTCGGGCCCATTTTGGGGACTCAACATATAATACTAGGACTAGGCGGCGGGAGGTACCTAACTGGAGTTTCTTCGATAGCTCGGCTCTGCAGTTGGACGCGGAGGCCGGTCCGGACCTTTCCTCTTCTTATTCTAGTTACCAAGTTAAATTGTCTTTGGATGCACAGCACTTGGTTTGATAAGCACAGCACTGACAGCACTGTCAGGTTTGGCGCGTCCAGCGAGAGTTTTAGAGGATTTAACGAGATTAATTAGAGAGACTTTCTTGGCGTGGCGAGCGGCGCGGGCGCTGATTTTGGACTGACAGCGGAAGGAAGAGAGTGGGGAATGAGTTGAAGGAAAGGATTAGGTAATGAGTGAGTGAGTTGAAAGCGTGAATGAACGAATGAGTGGTATATGTGGCGATATAAAATAAATAAAGAGAGCGGCGTCGACAATGCTTAATTCTTCCCGATATTGTGTTACATATTTTTTGTAGGCTTGTCATTGTGTTACTTGTATTTCTACTGTCACCCATTTGTGTATTCTGTTGAATGTTATATTATGTTGCGTGATTTTGTGTTTTTGAGTATTGGGCTATATTTAACCGGGGCAACACTGTGCGGCATTGTGGTATGCCACAAGGCCGCATGCTACAACGTCGCACATTGTGGCAAGAACCGTGTGGCATGGCAACACCTTGCGTCATGTGGCAAACTGTCGCAGCTTTTTCTTCTTCTTCTGCCGCACCTTTGTAGCATGCGGCCTTCTGGCATGCCGCAATGCCGCACAGTGTTGCCCCGGTGTAATACAGGCTTTAAGATCACTCAGGCGGCCGCGGCTACGAGCGATTCTCTGAACTACTCTCCTTTACTAAGAAGAAACAATCAATCTATCTATTTTCCGTTCGTCTCCAGGTTACCTCGGCAAAATATCGAGCAAACTTCGGCGGCAGACCGCTGTGAGAACTGATAACAGGATCCGCCTCATGAATGAGGTTATACAGAGCATAGAAGCTGTCAAGATGTACGCTTGGGAGAACGCTTTCGCCAGGATCATTGGGCACGCAAGGAAGTAAGTACTAAGTAGATTTCATCATCATCATTCAGTGAAAAGAGGTCTCATAGGCCTCCTTCATGGATTGCCAAAAAGACCGCTTGCATCCAGCGGTAAAGATTTATTTTATAAAAATCATAGATACACAGATAGGTACAGTAACATAATTATGTATAGCCGGATTCCGTAGAATTCTCACAGTTATGTCGCTGACATGAATTATTAAGAGAGCTAACAGTGGCATACTTTATTTTTTTTAAAAGATTACTTACCTGAATAGGCAGTGAAAGTGTGAAAAATTATTTATAAAAAAAATCAGGATAAAATTTGATAATTATGTATCCGCAGCCATTCTATCGAAAACGGTTTAGACTGGCCGAATCTGTAGTGACGTCACAGCTCAGTACAAATGGCGTCTGTCATTAATGTCGTTCTTACGTTGATTGGTTTTGTTTAATCACCTGTGACGTCATGAAGCCATTGCCCAAGATGGCGTTTTGGCGGCTTGTTTTAAAAGAGAATTTGTTATTTACTTTTTTTGAAAATGAAAAAAACTTTATTTAAACGGTTACGGAAAACGGTTACAAAAAATGCTTACTGGCTCCGAAACTAGGATTCCGTGTGCTATGGGTAGCCGAGAAGAAATACACGATAGAATTTAAAATTACCACTATGATCACTCAATGAACACTAACAAAGAAACTGAGATGGTTTTCCGAAACCTGTCAAATATTGTGCGGTGCCTATTGTATGGAATCCTCGGTGCGCTAGTCCGCGCTAGTCCGACTCACTTGTTCGATTTTTTTACCTTGTCTTATCTCTTTTGCAGAAAAGAAATGAACGTCGTCAAGAAAATGTCATGGCTTCGCGCCGTCATGATATCGTGCGTCAAACTGAACACCAAAGTGGCCATATTCCTCTCCATAATCTCCTTCATATCGTTCGGAAACGAACTGACCGCGGCCAAAGTCTTCGTTATATTCGCCTACTACGAGATACTAAAGTATACCCTAGTGGACTTCCTGCCCTTGGCGATAACGTTTACACTGGAAGCGTACGTGTCTGTGAAGCGGATGCAGGAGTTTTTGCTGCTACCGGAAGTTGAAAACCAAGATGGCGTCGATTTGATGACCATAGACGAGGAAAAGGCGGCCGTCAAAACGCGGGTTTTCGAGAAGATTGGCAACGGGTAAGGATGCATTTTTAATTGATTTCCATTGTTATCGCTTGGTTAATTCAAGAAGTAGAACGTAGAAGTATACCTTAGTAGACTTCCTGCCCTTGGCGATAACGTTTACGCTGGAAGCGTACGTGTCTGTTAAGCGGATGCAAGAGTTTTTGCTCTAGCCAATAAACGTTTAAAAAAAAAAAGAGTTTTTGCTGCTACCGGAAGTTGACAACGAAGATGGCGTCGATTTGATGAGCATAGACCAATGAGGAAGGAAACCTATGGAGAGGCCCTATTCGTCTATATGCATACCATTGCCGGGTGCCATAATCGCCATGTTTTGCGACAAGTTTTCTCTAGTAATCTGTGAGTTTCCTGGTATGTTAGCTGTCAAATTGCTTTGTTGTCGAGAGTTATTTGCAATTTGTGAAGTCAATACTACTAATTGGCAGTTATTTATGATGTGGGATTGTTGCGGCATTAATAAATAATATGTATGTATCTTCTATTGTGCAGTGTAATTCGCGAAAGAACAAAAATCGACCGGAGTTGACTCTTCATAGGTTAGTACCTGGTTTTTACAGAAATGTCGTACAATCTGGTCTTTTAGGGCCCTCAAGTCTCAACTTAAACCTCTAAGACAAATTTTAGTTTCTTACTGCTCATTAACCTGATATTTTCGTAGGTAAAGCCATATTTCATTTGTTATGATTTGTTATCAAACCGTAGTGCGGGGACAAAGTCATTGCGTGGAACATAAAACGTCGATAATAGTTATAACAGTAGAGCTAAAATAAATCAGTTACTAAATAACCTTATTATTACCATTTTCTAGGTTTCCCAGTAGTGAAGCCTTAAGATCCTTAAATTCACGACACAAGCAATAATATGTCTGCTCGCTGCACTTTAACGCGGACAGCTTCAACAGAACACTTGATGTGGTGAGATTGCGTGATAATGCTGTTCCCTTCATTTTCTTGTGGTGAGTCTCGTTACGTGATCTGCTTCACATAGTGAGAGCATAAAAACATAATGTTTCAAATAAGTGTTTCTGTTTAATATTATATTATATGTACTTATTGCCTAAAACTTAAATTTTAAAACGGAAATAATCGAGACAACTCAGCTCTGCAGTGACAATTGCAGGGGCAATTTTAATTCCATAAGGGAATTTGCAGGAATCACTTAGCTCTGCCGTGCCCTATCACAGTCAATCGATTTGAACCCTGACAACCCCAGTGAAGAGGTATTTTTAACGTATTTTATAAAGACTTATTTTTGTTTTATTGTCAGCGCTATCTTTATTTGATTTAGATCAATATTCACATTAATTTCTCTCATTCCAGATGCGCCGTAATGAAGAAAAAAATAAGCGACTAACTCAAAGTGCAAGAAGCAGCCCTGACAACCCCAGTGAAGAGGTATTTTTAACGTATTTTATAAAGACTTATTTTTGTTTTATTGTCAGCGCTATCTTAGATCAATATTCACATTAATTTCTCTCATTCCAGATGCGCCGTAATGAAGAAAAAAATAAGCGACTAACTCAGCGTGCAAGAAGCAGCGCAACAAAATCAAACGTTTCAATGATAAAGTGTGCAAAAGAAATAGGAAGTTTGCACTTTTACATGATATAATGAAGATTAAAAGAAAGGAAATAAAATCTGTTCTGGCACCGTTTTTTTATTTGACTTTGACTCTTGAAGTGATTTTGTAGTGTTTTGTGTGGAGTACCTGCATATAATTAATAAGTCCTTCTGGTAATCGAAATCTTTACTTCCCAATGATAAAAATAAATATTCAGAATAATTAAATGCAAATGATTTGTATGTGTTTTTCCTGGTACAATAAAGAATATTCTCTTATAATGTGTGTGCCGGTATGTAAATGTAAATGTTAATTTACAAAGTATAAAGCGCCTTTCTTATTTAAATTATTTCTTCAATCCATGGACGTACTTTTTGTTAAATATAGAAGTATCTGTGAGCTTCAACGGTGTTTGTTCGACTGCGACGATCTACTTTACGAATTATCACCTTTGACAAAACCACAAAATAGTCATTCTTACAACCCGAATTTACTTCAAAGCCGCGGTCTTGTATATAACACCAACACCACAATTGTATATTTCGTGGCTAATAATCGGTAAACATTAATTCCCTACTCGTGACAGTGCTGCTTGAGCACTGCTGATGATGCAGGCGCTAATATCGATATCGATATTTTCGATAGCGCCGGCGCGGCACTAGAAGGCGGTCATTTATTGCGACAACTTTTTGGCACCCTTTTTCTGTAGGTACAACGGGTCCATATATTTAGTAGGTCTGTGGCATAGACGAGGAGAAGGCGGCTGTCAAAGGGAGGGTATTCGAGAAGATTGGCAACGGGTAAGGGTGAATTTATAATTGGGTCGCATTGTTATCGCTTGGTTGATTGAAGAAGTAGAACGTAGAAGGGATACCTTAGTAGACTGCCTGCCCTTGGCGATAACGTTTACGCTGGAAGCGTACGTGTCTGTGAAGCGGATGCAGGAGTTTTGATTGTTACCGGAAGTTGTTAACCAAGATGGCGTCGATTTGATGAGCATTGGAGGTGACCGTCTGTGACTAACGCTAGTGGCATTTTTCCGAGCGGTTCCGTGCTCCGCAAGGCACGTTAAGCAGTTGGTGCCGGCTGCCGTCGATAGATGGCAGTCGTTAAGCCAAGTCAGAGGCCTTAGAGCGGCTTGAAAACTTCTGACAGTAAGACCAGCCACTAGTCTTACAAGCCTCCACCAATCCGGACTTGGTTCCCGTGGTGCAGTATGGCCTATACCTTCCTCAGGGAAGAGACCCGTGCCCCTCGGTGGGGACATAATGGGTTTGAAGTCGGTTTTTTATGTACTTGTCTACGTTGTGTTTCTGTGTCAATTTTAATAACCGTCTTCTTGTCTTTCTTTTGATTTCCCTTTCCCCTGCAGGCAACAAGCCTTCATCAAGTCGGAAACGAACCTGGAACAGCTGCCTGGCAAACCCCAGTACCTGATCTCGCTGCAAAACTTCACGGCTCACTGGAAGAGCGCTGAGGACCAGAGTCTGCATACAAAACTGCCCGCGCTCAATGATATCAACTTGAATGTAAGTCTAAGTTCTATTGGAAAGGAATGGGGCTTCTCTCTCAGAGAGAGAAAGAGAGTATGTTACCTAAAATTTTAACCAAATTCCAAACCAAACCTAACCAAAACCAACCTATTTTAACCATATATATTTTCTGTTGTTGTAATTAATTTATCCTTAAAAGTATTGTTTGTTTCTTCGTATTGTCGCACGATAGGTTAGGTAGGGTGCGATCCGTAAAGTGAAAGAGGGTATCCAGGGGCACGGTAGAATTTCGGTTTATTTATAAGGTAAAGAAAAGGCACCTGGGAACAATGCAAATAAAAAATCTTAACAAAGGTCTAAAAATAAATATAAAAATACACTAGGAGTAGGAAAGAAGGCAGGAACACTTACATTATGTGCCTTTAAAATATTTTATGTTTGTTTGATCATAGTAATACGGTGAATAGGATAATCCGGGTCGTGATAAAAACAGAAAATAGCCATTGCGTTCCGGAATATGGTGCTGATCGGATCTCCCGGCCAAAGTTCCTATTATAAGTAAACCCATCTGCAAATAAACCCCCCAGGTTTAAGCAGCTTGGTATTTTTGTAACCCTCTCTGTACAAAATGATGTCATAAATAAATAATAAAAAAAAAACGCTATTTTAGAATGGATTTGTAACGTGACGATGCACGAGCATTACTTAGGTAGGTACCTATTCCAAATACTGGTGGAGATGAATAATCTGAGGACACTTCGAGTGATGAAGAGTAGTGTTTTATTTTGTGTTGAAGCAGGTATATTTAGGTATATTGCGTACCATGTTTTTTTTTCTATTTAAAGTGTTTTTGCCGTCCAAGTTGTATTATTGAAATAAAGTTTTTTTTTACTAAAACCAAGACTGCCTTCGTGTGTACCGACACTATCTAAACGAACGGACTTTTCAAAATGATATTTACGAGCTTGTACCTTTCCAGGTAAAACCGGAGTCCCTGACTGTAGTGGTGGGTCAAGTGGGCTCGGGCAAGTCGAGTCTGCTGCAGGCTCTGCTTCGTGAGCTGTCACCCTCAGAAGGCATCCTGAGGGTCGAAGGCCGTATCGCCTACGCCGCACAGGACCCTTGGCTTTTTGATGCTGATGTGAGTTCATTTGTGGTCCATATTTATTGGTTACATTGTAAATTTAGTACGGCCTTGGAAGTCTGTCACTGAGGATCTTTCCTAGTATCCTCATCAACGCATTATGTCCCCACCGAGGGGCGCGGGTCTCATCCCTGAGGAAGGTATAGGCCATACTCCACCAAGGGGGCCAAGTCCGGATTGGTGAAGGCTTGTAATAGCCCACTTGCACGACTCTGCTACCACCCGGCAAAAATAATATCATTCAAATGTGGGCTTCGCTCGCTGTCAACTGTCAGCTAATTTATGATGCCAATGTAAAATATATCTAAACAGCAATATTGAAAGCCCATATTTGAATGATATTATTTTTGCCGGGTGGGAGCAGAGTCGTGTAAGTGGGCTATGACTTTTAAGGCTGGTCTTACTGTCAGAAGTTTTCAAGCCGCCCTAAATTCCGCCTAAATCCCACAATCACCCTGCGGTAAGTTAACGCACCGCCCTCCCTCCCACTTTTTCAAGCAGAAGCAAGACACGAACGAACCACCACCGACACCAATACTTGTGTGAGAAAATGCGACGCGTTTCGCCTCTAACACGAGGCATCCTAAGAGAAAACGTTATCTTCTATACTATAATATTATAAAGAGGAATGATTTGTATTTTTGTGTGCGAGTATGGTTGTAATGAATAGGCTCAGAAACTACTGGGCCGATTTTAAAAATTCTTTCATCATTAGAAAGCTACTTGTTAGTCACATGTAGCTATGTTTGTGACGTCGCTGTTTCTGTTCCCACGACACAGGGTATCCTACTGTGGGCCAGAAGCAATGTATGTATGTGCCTGTATGTAAATGTTATGTTATGTTACATTCTTCGTGAGCAACATAGGCTATATTGGTTTTTCAAAAAGTTTAGGGTCTTTTTATGTATTTTTTATGTTTTACCTACAAAAAGGTTAATCTAAATATTTACTTACTCAAGTGACCTAATACAAAAATAACAAATATTTCAATATCACGAACAAGATATCGAATTAACTTTAATTACTTTATTTTATTCTTTAGCTGGCATCACTGTTTACTTATTCAAGGTTTCGTAAACCTTTTTAGAAAAGTGAAGTATGCCGGTGTTAGTTCTCTTAATAATTCATGTCAGCGATGATGAGGATGATGAAGATAGTGATATTAGATGATATTAGTATTAATGATGATTAGATATTTTAATAAAAATATGTTTTCTTTACTTGTACTTTTTCACTGTTTGTGTAATGAAAAGGTACACAATTGTCACTTGCCTTACATTATCTTTTAATTTGGAGCTCCACACTTTATAAAATCGATACATTCACTAACAAATTAAATGTGTAGACTCAGATGTTCACACTCGTATTGAAATTGAAAAATGTGTCCGGCCAAAAAAGGTTGCTAATCTCTGACATGTCAAAAAATTATTACTGTCAGAATTCTACGGAATTAAAAATCAGACTTTAAAACGTCTCAAATGGGCTAGTTGCCCTAAAAAATGTAATAAGTCCGTCTTTTAGATTATTCAAAAATAAGGGACACGTATTTTGTTATTTTTAAACTAGACCAAAAATTACAAAGATATAGCCCATTAAAGTTACGTGTGACGTCACGCCGTGCTGCATTTTTTAGCACGGAGTGACGTCACACGTAACTTTAATGCGCTATATCTTTGTTATTTTTTGTTTAATCGAAAAAAGAAAAAATACGTGTCCAATATTTTTTTATAATCTGAAATACGGACTAAATAGAATTTAATTATTTTGACCCTGGAAACTACCCTATTGTCCGCAGGTCCGGCGAAACATCCTGTTCGGGCAAGAGTTGGATCTGCGTCGCTACAAGCAGGTTGTGAAGTGCTGTCAGCTCAAGAGTGACCTCGAAATCTTGCCTAATGGAGACCGGACGGTGGTGGGCGAGAGAGGTGGGCATTTATAGGGCATTTATACCACGGGGGTTAGAGTGGCAGTGCCCCATAAAGAAAGTATTAACTTTTGCAAGTCTAAACCGTGGAAATGACAATTTATGTTTATTTCTAGTATTAACGTTATGATGGCTACCAAGAGTTTCGAGGCCGTCTACAGGTCAAGTAGGTATTTAGACTCGTCTACAGGTCAAGTATTTAGACTCGTATTTGTTCCAGGCTCCTCCTTATCCGGAGGTCAGCGCGCCAGGATATCGCTCGCTCGCTGCGTCTACCAATACGCTGACGTTTACTTACTAGACGACACGTTAGCTGCTGTGGACGCTAAGGTAAGAGGTGTGAAGTTATGGAATATGATACTGAATAGTTGTATTATGTAAGTGTGTCTGATTTCGAAACTATTAGATATGTAGAAACATTTAGTTTTTAAGATGATCTCATCATCATCAACCCATTATATCCTTACCGAGGGGCACGGGTCTCTTCCCCGAGGAAGGTATAGGCCATACTCCACCACAGGGGCCAAGTCCGGATTGGTGGAGATTTTAAGATGATCTCCTGCAGTTAAGGATTATAATTTTAAAATTTTATCTGAAATGGCCCCCGTGGTGGAGTATGGCCTATACCTTCCTCATGGAAGAAACCCGTGCCCCTCGGTGGGGACATAATGGGTTGATGATGATGATGATGATTAGTATTTTGATTTGTTACTGTCCCCATCATACATTTAAATAATTTTATTAGAAGGATGGACGAATGTGAGTACACCCGTAATGTTAAAGTAAGATTTGGTGATACTATTTTTTTATAGCAACTGTTACTGCTATTTTTATAAACCATGTCTAAGCCCACAATAAACATTCTTGATTCGTGAAGGCTTTTTGTCTTTTTATTTAGCCTATACACTGCAAGGCATTGGTCTTCCATTAATTGTTAACATTGTTCCGGATATACTTACTTGACATTTTGGCGGAAGAGTCCGACCAAGTTTCGCTCTGATTCGCAGAGCTCAATCATGATGAGCAGAGACAGAGCTCGCGTCGTCGGTTGCTCGGCCTTCTCTCAGAGACAGAGAGAGGCCCACTCTCTCGCATTCATCACATGTGCCCACCGTATTTTAGAGCTTGGATATGTGGACATGACAGAACAATGCCTCCTTAAACAAAACTCATATTAAGATGAGAGATATTAAGAAAAGTTACAATTTAAAAAAGTAATAGCCGGCCTCAAGTTAAGTCAATTTAAGTTTTGTTTTCTTAATTAATGTAATCTGTGGCATCTGTAGGTTAACGGTGCTGGTGGTACAATTATTATTAATTAATAGTTTTAATTATTAAGTTATTATTTTGCTACTGTGCCTGTATGTAAATGTTTATGTTTATGTTTTTTTTTCTCTCATTACTAGTGGACTAATATAGCCTGATGAAGATGATTTTTTTTTTAACTGTTAGTTTTTCTTAATTACAGTAATAAAAAGACACTGACTTCATAAAAAGTAAACGACTAATGATTGTCTATGAAGCGACAGTAATCTGTCAGGATCGTGACAAGTAGCAGTCCTAAGTTTCTACCTACCCCTCTAGGATGCAGGGGTGAGCTTATGCATGTGTAGGTACCGACTTCATCTGAACACGACTGAACTGTCAACAGCGGCTTGCTCGCATTTTTAGTCTTACATTCATTGCGCCTCTCATCATTCGCGGTGTTTTTACGTTTACATTCCTTACATGTCTTCTCCAAAGGTGGCGCAGGCTATATACGAGGAGTGCATCCGTGGCTTCTTGCGCGATAAAGCCGTAGTGCTGGTCACCCATCACGTGCAGTACGCTCGACAGGCTGACAGGGTCTGCGTCATGAGGGCCGGGAAGGTAAGCTTTATCAATACAAAATATAATTTGTTTATTTACTTTACAAAAAGCTTTGTCAAACGGCGACCTATTTGGTTAATAAAAGCCTTCCCTGTAAAATCTTCCCAGCAAAGATAATTGACATAGTGGGTTGACATAGCTCAGGTTACCATATTTCAAAATAAGAGTAATTCTATTAGTAGTGTGGCCAAAAAATATCACATTTTATTACTTGACCACTTGCGATTAAGCGTTATGCGCCCGAAGGCTTTTTTATGCTTTTTTATTCGCTATGAACTTTGATTATGGTATATCGATGCAATTATAGGGTGGGCAAATGGGAATCCACGCACCTTGAGAAATCCGGTAACTCCTCTTCCTCTTCTCTTCAGTCTTCGGCCCTTGGCTGCGCGGATCGACCAACCAATCGCTCCAAAAAGTGCACAATGGGCTAGTTGCCCTAAAAAATGTAATTAGTCCGTCTTTTAGATTATTCAAAAATAAGGAACACGTGTTTTTTTATTTGTAAATTAGACCAAAAATGACAAAGATATAGCCCATTAATGTTACGTGTGACGTCACGCCGTGCTGCATTTTTAGCACGGAGTGACGTCAGACGTAACTTTCGTGGGGTATATCTTTGTTATTTTTTGTTTAATCGAAAAAAGGAAAAATACGTGTCCAATATTTTCTTATAATCTAAAATACGGACTAAATAGAATTTAATTATTTTGACCCTGGAAACTATCCTATTCAATTGTCTGAAAGTTCACGACACTAGTATTTAGTAGTTTTTATAACATATTTTTCACGCACTCGCGGATATCACCGGTGGAAAATATCTCGCATCGGTGCGTACAGCCATATATCAAATTTGCGACTGGCTTTTGAAGGGCACCGATGACACGTTGCGTAGGTGCATTGTGGAAGGACTAAGGAGTTATGTGGGGGTGAAAGAGATAGGAAATCGCTCAATTAGCGTCCAATACCATGTGAAAGAAAAGGGCAACTAAATGAACTAGAAAATGCATTCAAATCTGTTGAATACGCGTTATGGCGGTAACAATAAAATTTGTACAATTAGTTTTTCTGTGGCCCCACACTAAGCAAGCTTGTGTCGTGGGTACCGAAGATGGATTTACAGTTTAATTATTTTACTGGTAAGGCAGACTTATTAACACTTTATAACATTAGATTACATTACAACTAATAATAAAGCAAACAAGCTTTTGAATATATATCCATTGCTGTCACATAACGCTAAAAACCTGATCTATGCTTGGTTGAGCCAACTTGATTACGAATCCTTTGACAATTAACACACATACGCACGCACCCACTCACACACACGCACACACGCAAACACACACACACACACACACACACACACACACACACACACACTCACACACACACACACACACACACACACAATTTTGTACATCTAAAATGTTTCATTTTTATAAAATACCTAACTTCAATTTGTTTTAATCATGTGTTTTAAACTGTAACTTCTGCTTACTGAATAAAGATTTTATTTTTATTTTTAACTCTTTATTGTACACACCAGAAAAACAAACAAACACATTAGGAACCATACATATCTAAGTTTTGTCGTATACAATATTAGCATAGGTTGGTATAGTTTGAGGGCGATTCAATCAGGTATCTCTCTTTGTTTAATCTGTAAGGGAATAACGTGACGTGTTTTCCAGATAGTGGCCCAAGGCACGTACCGGGAATTGAAGAACGGCGTTAAAGACTTCGACACTCTCATAGAAATGGGCGAGAAGACTGACGAGAAAAAGACGGCCGCATACGAGAACCAGGAGAGCGTGGTGAGTCTATCACTCAGTCAGTGAGACAATCAGTCAGTTTGTCACTCAGTGTATCAAATAATCACCCACGACTTCTCGAGCGCTCAAACTATTGTTGACAGTTGTTTTTTTTTGTATACACTTTTGTCACCTGACATTTTGTCATTTTGCCGGCAAGCGAAGCGTAGGACGACCAGCCACAAGATGGAGAGACGATCTCATCCAAGTGGCGGGAGACGCTGGATGCAAGCCGCTTCCAACCGGCCTTTTTGGAAATCCATGGAGGAGGCCTATGTCCAGCAGTGACTTCTTGTGGCTGAATGATGATGATGATTATTTTGTCAACAATACCTAGTGTGAGAACTCGATCGCTAACCCAAGATTCAGTAACGTGTGTTTGTTTGTGTGTGTGTGTATGTGTGTGTGTGTGTGTATTTCATAACTACAGATAGATTATCATCGTACTATTTATCTATATTAAAGATTATTTATACTTTAAGTTCTAAACACGTCCACAGGTTAAAAATGCCTGAATGCCTAATCGTCAATACTTTGTAGAATCAAGCAGGAAGCCAATTTATTAATTATATTTCTCTAAAAGGTATTCAACGTGACAGTCAAGCAAGAAGCTTTCATGACGGACGTTATACGAAGCGTTAGTCACTTACTTACATACTTATCTTACATACTTAACTTATTACTACAATAGAATATTGTCTCTCATCAGGGACATAGGGCCTTTATAAAGTGACGACCTTTGTGGCGCATCTGCCTACCATGTGAAAGTTCCCGGGTTCGCATCCCGGCTGGGGACAAAAAAAAAGAAACCCAGGTCTTGGATGTTTACATGTTTGTGACGTCGCTGTTTCTGGTTCCCAAGACACGGTATCCTAGTGTGGGGCCAGAAGCAATGTATGTGCCTGTATGTAAATGTTGTTGTTGTAAAAAGATATATTCACCTGCTGCGGTCTTGAGGGGCGACTTCGAGGCTCGCGACCCTACTGTCTTCTTCTGTGACGTAACTGATCAGCGCCAGGTTTTTAAGGATGAAAAATAACAATAAAGATTACCAATTGTATACGGCAAAACTTAGATATATGTATAAGTCTTACAATGTATTTGTTGGTTTTTCTGGTGTGTACAATAAAGAGTTCTAATCTAATCTAATCTAATCTAAAGAGGTTTATAGAAAAAGGTTTATATAAAAAAGTAGATGACCGTGTCTTCCACTGTAAAGGGAAATTCCCCGCCAGGCAGATCGTATGCTGTGGATGTTGTATTAACGGTTCATTTGTGACACTTTAATTGCGCGATGCTGGAGTGTAGGAGCTTATAATACGTGCACTGAAAGCGGCAACAGAAATACCTACATCATATTGTGTGAAAATTTCAACTGTCTAACTATCACGGTTCATGAGATGCAATAGGTAGGAAGGTAGGAGGCAATAAGTAGACACTTGAAATATTGGTCTCTGCCTACTCGTCTGGGTTACAGGCGTGAGTTTGTGTCATGTCGATTCACAAGAAAACTTTGCCAATCAGAACTGCCCCTTATGCATGGTATTAAAGATCTACAATAGGCTAGTTGCCCTAAAGAATGTAATTAGTCCGTCTTTTAGATTATTTAATAATAAGGGACACGTATTTTTTTATTTGTAAATTAGACCAAAAATGACAAAGATGTAGCCCATTAAAGTTACGCGTGACGTCACGCCGTGCTGCATTTTTTAGCACGGAGTGACGTCACACGTAACTTTAATGGGCTATATCTTTGTTATTTTTTGTTTAATCGAAAAAAGAAAAAATACGTGTCCAATAATTTTTTATAATCTAAAATACGGACTAAATACCCTATTGTCTGCACAGGACCACAGCCAAAGGCTTCGGTCCCAGCGCTCCATGTCGGAGGCCTCGCAACTGTCATTCAATATGGATTTGGACAACAATCTTAGCCCTGTCTATGAAGGTGAGTAAAAGTTTAAAAAAGTAGAATGGAATATAATTGAAAAAGCTTTACAGTACTGACACACGTGTTCATTAGTAGCACGAAACCATGCTTATATTGAGCAAGTGCAGTATATACCTTCCTCAGGGAAGAGACCCGTGCCCCTCGGTGGGGATATGATGGGTTGCCCGAGTCGCTGTTTCCGGTTCCCACGACACAGGGTATCCTAGTGTGGGGCCAGAAGCAACGTATGTGCCTGTTTGTAAATGTTTATGTTACGTTTTAATTATTTTTAACGTGAATAAAATCCAGTAGGACCAGCCACTAGTCTTACAAGCCTCCACCAATCCGGACTAGGCCCCCGTGGTGGAGTATGGCCTATACCTTCCTCAGGGAAGAGGCCCGTGCCCCTCGGTGGGGACAAAATGGGTTGATGATGATGTTAATAATGTATTTGAATTTGATGATGATGGAATGGAAAAAAATAACCTCAGGGTGTCTTTTCGTACAGGTGAAACGCAGCAGAAAGGCTCAGTGGATAACTCCGTTTACATTTCGTACATAAAAAGCGGAGGCGGCAAGCTGTCAATGCTTATACTGTTCACCCTGTTCATTTCGGCGCAGATATTCTACTCCAGCACCGATATTTGGATGAAGGCGTGGTAAGTGTTTTGAAATTCACCGAATTTCACTTTGCGGAAATCCATAATAGCATTAAAATGAAAAAAATACTTTGCTAAAGTCCCCCAAAACCCCACAAGTTAATGCAACGGCCACTTTTTCAAGCAGAATACAAATACAAATAAAAATACAAATACAAAATATTTATTCGTTAACTTCATTTTTTTCGTACATACAGTATAGTAAATGGAGTCACCTTTTAAGCATGCAATGACTGTACTAGATGCTCCGCTCTTCCATATCATAAATCATATTAAGTTTATAACGTTATTATTATAAGAGAAAAATAAAAATAAACTTAGCCAATTATGTTTGTGTGTGTGTGTGTGTGTGTGTGTGTGTGTGTGTGTGTGTGTGTATGAGTGTGTGTGTATTCGTGTTCGTGTGTATATTATGTATGCGTGTCGGTGTATCCGTATTTATTGACACGTGTATTAACATTATTTTATTCATTCTAGTAGTTTTTCCGTCTCATTATAATTCAAGCTATACAACCATTCTATAATACACTTTTTACATTCAAAGTAAGTTTTATCGTAAATTTTAAATTCTTATTTATCTTATTGTATGTGAAAGATGACTGTGCACTGAACTGCATCCTAGCAAATTTAGTTCGTATCACAGGTGTTTTTACTACGATATCCTTATTTCTTTTATTTTGTATTTTAGGGTCATATGGAGTGTTTTTGTGCTTATTTAAAACAATTTGTAATACATATAATTTTCTAATAGAACGTAAATTACTTTCTTGATATAATCTTCGTGTCATAGCAGAAGCATGCCACGAACACACCAACATCTCGTGTTATCCTTAGGATGTCTCGTGTTAGAGGCGAAAGGCGTAGCATTTTCTCACACAAGTATTGGTGTAGGTGGCGGTGGGTTCGTGTCTCCTGAAAAACTCCATTTTTTTGTTCAAAAACCTTTCTTTGCATTTTTAGAAAGTAAATTTCTGGCCGCCTCTTATAGCAAACTAGCTTTCGCCCGCGACTCCGTCCGCGTGGACTTTGGTTCAAAATTTTGCAACCCCTAAGTTCACTCCCTTAATTGTTAAATTTAGAAAAACGGCGAAACACGTGTTCAATCAATTGTGTTGTAGAGTATTTATTTTAAGTTTCAACAAAATTTGACAACATTCTTTATAGCTCCCATACAAATTTTGGCAACCCTTTTCGCCCCCTTAGGGGTTTTTTTTTATTATTAAAAACTGACCAACGATTGACCCCGATCTCACCTGATGGTAAGTGAAGATGGAGCCGACGATGTTCCTCGTTGGTTCAGTAAGAGCCTATTCACTCTAGCCTTAAAGGCACCCAAATTGTACCTTTCCGGAAAAACAGAGGAAGGGAGCGAATTCCATTCCTTAGCGGTGCTCATTAGAAACGACGAGGCGAAACGCTTCGTGCGCACAAAAGGTGTCTGTACCACATAAGGATGAAGTCGCTCCCCTCTATTGAGTTGGGGTTGAATTAAAAAAAATATTATTCCTTGCCTACATACAGACCCTCTGTGCAAAATTTCAGCTTCCTAGGTCAAACGGCTTGGGCTGGGCGTTGATGAGTGAATGAATCAGTCGGTCAGGACTTTGAATTTTATTTGTGTATGTAGATCTCTTAAATTTTGAAAAAAAAGCATTTAAGAGGTTTGCGACTTCAGCCGATGTCTTGCTTCTGCTTCAAAAAGTGGGAGGGATTGCGGTTGTACTCCTCCGAAATGGCTCCGCCGATGATAATAATAGGACTAGATGGAAACCCGGCTTCGCTCGGCTAAAATAGCCTCATTAGGCTCCAATTATAATAATATGCGTCCGCGCGACCGAGCGGCCTGGCCGCTACACTACGAAATTACAAGCAATTGTGTGTAACGATTTATTTAATAGCGGCGCGGTAGGGTCGCGCCTTCGAGCGGTGTAGGGGATTCAAATGCGGCCTGGGTCTCAGAGATTGGATGATGAAATAAAAGAGAGGTTTGCGGAGGATATCATCATCATCGACCTACGGTTGTCCACTGCTGGACATAGGCCTCTCCCATTACACTTCACTGAGCATGGTCCTCGGCTACTCTCATCCAGCTCTTGCCAGCCGCCCTGCGAAGATCATCGCTCCACCTAGTCTGAGGACGTCCTACACTACGTTTACCGATCCGCGGTCTCCACTCAAGAACTCTTCTACCCCATCGGTTATCAGTTCTTCGGGTGATATGGCCGGCCCACTGCCACTTCAGCATGCTAATTCGGTGGGCTATGTCGGTGACTTTGGTTCTCTGTCGGATGACTTCGTTTCGAATTCGATGTTTCAGAGAATATACGGAGGATATACGTGGCGGTAATGTCGCACAGCGCGCGCGGGTCACTCGTTGGAGGCCAAATTGAGACTAAAAAGGCAAGGCGGGCGACCAGCGTATCTGCTTTGCTACGTTACCCTCATTCGCATCATATTTATTAAAACGGTCAAGAACGAGCTAAACTTAACCTAACACAAATACAGACATTCAATATAATAAATTCAAAAAATTATTTCAACGTAAAGAATTTACATTCTGCTTGTTGAATGTCAATGTACATACAGTTATGTATAATGTTAGCCGCTGCCTTGGGGCCGTCTGTAGTGGAGAAAAATGCAGCGAAAAAAAACTCCACTCTGACCATCTTTTCTCAAATCACCTTAAAGCTAATACAAATCAAACCTACAAAATAATATCTTGGATGTGTTGAACACTAGACACATTTATCCTCTGATTAAATTTAATATTAAAATACTATTTAATGCCATACGTCCTTGTCTTCTAAATAATCGTTGATTTTATAATAATACCTAATATCTAATGTTAAGTTAGTGTGTACGCGTGGCCTACAAGCGGCGTGGTCGCGCGGCCCGGACGCTCGGACGAGTTTCAACGTGTTCACTTGTATCGGTGCATTTGAAACGGACGGGACGCTCTTTTGTTGTTTGTGAGAATAGGGAATGGATGAAAATATCAGAAGTGCTTGATATTTTTTTTGGTGATAGGAATAACCTTCCTTAACGCGGGAAAAAAGTTTCAATTTTTTTGGCCCCGTAGTTAATGTTTAAATATACCTAATATTTTTCCATTCGTAGTTCTGGGCTTAGTACGGCATCTCAGACATATTCCTTAGTCCGCTACGTATAAAAAAAAATCCACCTTGAAAAGCTGTCATTGTCACCAGTTTTTTTTTTCATACGTAGCGGACCAAGGAATATGTCTGATATGCCGTACTGAGCCCAGAACTACGAATGGAAAAATATTAAGATTATTTAAAAATTAACTACGGGGCCAAAAAAATTGAAACTTTTTTCTCGCGCTAAGGAAGGTTATTCCTATCACCAAAAAAAATATCAAGCACTTCTGACATTTTCATCCATTCCCTATTGTGGAGAGCGATTGCTCGGGCCGCTTCATAAAAAAAAAAAAAAAGCGACTTGGCCGCGGCCGCTGGAATCTGCGGCGAAACCGCTCGGCCGCGCGGACGCATATAATTAGAGCCTTATGTAATTTCATATCTTTGTTCAGCATTGAATTTTTGCTATTTTTCATATCCATTTGCTTTTTCATTTCAACAAATTAAACTTATTTATTTACTATGAACACATGTGACACGCGACGACGTGGTACCAACGCACAATTTATGACATTGACATGTTTCGCCTATGCCCCTATGGGCTAGTCCTAAAAAATTGGCGATTCTGACGAATTTTAACAGAATTAAAGATAGAAAAAGTGTCACAGAAATACAATAATAATTAATAATAATAATTAGAAACTTTAAGGGGTACATGCAGCGACTACTGAATATTGATGATGCGAAAGTGATTTATCAGGATCGTGGCAGGTGGCAGTCCCTGGCTTTGCCAACCCTTCCGGCATGCTGGCGTAATGTTATGTAATTAAAAATACTAATTACTTGCAGGGTCAACTTGGAAGAAGCCAGTAGCACAACCAAGCCTCCGGTTACAGGTAAAACATTCAAGATTCTTGTAATTATTATGTTTAACATAATCTACTATCAGAGTCTAGTACTGTTATTATTGACATTAGCCAGTGGGAATTAAGCCTTAGTGTATCCGGATACACTAAGGCTCAATTCTCACTGGCGCAGAGTCGAAGTGTCGCGTCGCGAAGCGAAGCGTCACGTTTTTCAACTGAATCGGTAGTTTCAGAAAGAACATTAGTCCAAATTTTGTGTGATTGACTTGTTGTGTCTATATCCTTGAGGGTAGATCTACTGATCCCTATAGAAAGAACATTAGTCCAATGAATATCAATTGAACTACGTGGCACTGAAAATCTCAGTAGACACAGAAACAACATTAGTCCCACTATAAAATCAGTTTTTTATGTCGACTGAAAAGTAAGCAGATTATGACCATAAATTAATCTCTATTTCTCTATCAAAATACGGCGACGCGCGTTTTCGCCTGCTAGGGTCGCTGAGCGTTTTCAAATTTTCGCAACACAAATTCGAACCGTATTGATAGAGAAATAGAGATGAATTTAGAACAGTTGAAAAACGTGACTCTTCGCTTCGACTCTGCGCCAGTGGGAATTGAGCCTTACTTGATTTGGTAATTTTTAATATAATAATTTACATAATTTGGTAGCGGGTACTCGGAAGCGAAATTAAATTCATTAACCGTCGTTCTAAAGTCCGTTGTGTCAAGGCCACTCGTCATTTGCAGAGTTGAGCCAAAGGGTTAATCAGAGCTTGCGTCGTCAAGACAAGTTTTTTGTGCCACGAAAAATGCGCGATGCTTGAAATAAGTCGGTACCCCAATTTCAATTGAGACGCAATGCTTGGGTATAATATATGGGTCTTACAACCGCTTTTAACTAAAACTAAACTAATTTTAAGGCATTTCAAGTAAAAAAAATACATCTCTATCCAAGAAAACAGGATCAAAATAGATAATTTTGTATCTGTAGCCATTTTGGATTGGCCGAATCTATGATGCCGTCACAGCTCAGTAAATATGGCGTCTGTCATTGTCGTTCTTACGTTTATTTGTGTTTGATTACTGACTATTGCTGTGCGCAAACGTCACTAATTGCTGTGCGACGCCATATTGCCCAAGAAAGCCTTTTGGCGGCATAATATTAAAAAGGATTTTTTTATTTGCTATTTTTAGAAAAAATCGAAAGAATTAAAAATTACCACTTCTGAGCACAGAATGAACACCAACAAAAAATCTGAGATGGTTTTCAGAAACTTATCAAATTGCCTATTACGCGAACAATGACGGCAACAATTTTGGCTGCATTCCGATAGATTATATACCCGGTTATATAATCTATGACTAGGGGGCGAGCCCCCTGCGCGCTTACGCGCGCCAACCCCCAGCCGCTGCGAGCTTCGCTCTCCGCGGCGCTCGGCCTAGGGCCTCGCTAGACACTATTGGTTGGGATTCGACGCGTGGGAACACTTGTGGTCTCGGCCTACGGCCTCGGCCTGAACGGAGCTCGGCCTTCGGCCTCGCCGCAACGGGGTCTCTCGTGCCCGCTTCGCGGAGCTCGGCCTTCGGCCTCGCAAGTTTGTCCACTTTGGCTTTCGGGTTGTTAGTTTTCCGCCGGAACACGGAACGTCTCGGCCTTCGGCCTCGGCCTGGACGGAACTCGGCCTTCGGCCTCGCCGCGGGGGGTCTCTCGTGCCCGCTTCGCGGAGCTCGGCCGGAAGTGTGGGTCGTATACCGGAGTGAGTATACCGGATTGCAGCTTTATATATTAGTAATGAGGTCCGTAGACAAACGAAAGTCGTCGACATAGCCCACCGGATGAGAAAGTTGAAGTGGCAGTGGGCAGGGCACATAGCACGCAGAACTGATGGCCGATGGGGCTGAAAGGTTCTTGAATGGAGACCACACATCGGCAAGCGCAGCGTAGGACGACCAGCCACAAGATGGACAGACGATCTCATCCAAGTGGCGGGAAGACGCTGGATGCAAGCCGCTTCCAACCGGGCTATTTGGAAATCCATGGAGGAGGCCTATGTCCAGCAGTGGACTTCTTGTGGCTGAATGATGATGATAATCCATTAAGGGATGCAGACGTAAGTAAATTTAATGTTTTTGTATGACAGCGTTCGAAGACCTTCCCGCGAACCGCTGGCACCTCACTCGAGCGCAGTGCCAGTATCTCTACGGAGCGCTGATAGCCACCTGTGCGCTTTTCACCTGGAATAAGCTGGTTCTTTTCTACAACACCTGCATCAGAGCTTCCATACGTCTGCACGACACTATGTTCAGGTGAGTATTCCTATTTGGAGTCCTGATAGCCACCTGCACACTTGACCTGGAAAATGCGGTTCTGTTCTACAATGCCTGTATTACGGCTTCCATACGTCTGCACGACGCTATGTTCATGTGAGAGATCCGATTTAGAGCCTTGATGGACATCTGCGCACCGTTTGACCTGGAAAAGCTGGTTCTGTTCTACAATACCTGTTTTACGGTTACCATGCGTATCCATGACACTATGTTCCGGTTAGAGTTTTGATGTAGAACCCATATAGCCACCTGTGCGCTTTTCACCTGGAACAAGCAGATTATTTTCTACAATACCTGTATTACGGCTTCCATACGTCTGCATAACACTATGTGCTGGTGAAAGTTGTGATTTAGAGCCTTGATAGACATCTGCGCACGTTTGACCTGGAACAAGCTGGTTCTTTGATACGACATCTGTATCAGAGCTTCCATACGTCTGCATGACACTATGTTCAGGTGACATATTCATAAACGCAATGTATGTCATTGCAACTTTTAAAATTTGAAAAAACATTTTTCCATCAACCATTTTGATCTGAGTAACGTTTTCTCCCAACAGAGGCGTCACCCACGCTCCGATGTGGTTTTTCAACCACAACCCCTCTGGCCGCATCCTCAACCGGTTCTCCAAAGACATCGGACAGGTGGACACCCTACTCCCTGTGGCGCTCGTGGATTGTTTAGGGGTGAGTTCGTCCCACAGTTCTGGGCCGAAACTGTCTTAATATTTTTTTTGCCATCGACACCCTATGTATAGTATACACCAGATTAAAATTTACATCAAAACCTTTAACTCATCTTATTATTTATTTATTTACTTAATATTGGGAAGACTAAAATGGGAGCACATGATAAATAGTAACAGGACATTTAAACATACAGAAGGCACGCTAAGCAGTTGGTGCCGGCTGCCGTCGATAGATGGCAGTCGTTAAGCCAAGTCAGAGGCCTTTGGGCGGCTTGTAAACTTCTGACAGTAAGACCAGCCACTAGTCTTACAAACCTCCACCAATCCGGACTTGGCCCCCGTGGTGGAGTATGGCCTATACCTTCTTCAGGGAAGAGACCCGTGCCCCTCGGTGGGGACATAATGGGTCGATGTTGAAACCCTCACATTCGGAGTACGAAAATGTAACGCACTTCTTAGCATTTCTTTGGTCTGTTGCTTTTTGGGACAACTCTGGTTCTGTTGGTCGTTTGACGTTAAAGTCTGCTCGCTATCATAGTGTCACTTTGATATTTACGGCCTCGGCACGTGACGGCTTTTCACAAAAGAAATTAAAGGAAGCCGACGCGGCCGCAAACACGCCAGTGAATTTGGCTCGCAGCTCGTCTCATTATACTATTATGTAGATCACGCAATTAAAGAAGTAAATCAATTAGTTTTTTAGAACGGATTTATAACGAGATGATCCTACATCACTTCGGTAGGTGCCTATTATAAATACCGGTGGAGACGAATATTCTGAGGACACTTCGAGTGATGAAGAGTAGTGTTTTATTTTGTGCTTCGGTAGGTATATTGCGTACCATGTTTTTTTTCTATTTAAAGTATTTTTACCGTTTAAGTTGTATAATTGAAACTAGGGGGCGAGCCCCCTGCGTGCTTCGCGCGCCAACCCCCAGCCGCTACGAGCTTCGCTCTCCGCGGCGCTCGGCCTAGGGCCTCGCTAGACACTATTGGTTGTTATTTGCCGCGTGGGAACACGTGTGGTCTCGGCCTTCGGCCTCGGCCTGAACGGAGCTCGGCCTTCGGCCTCGCCGCGGCGGGGTTCCTCGTGCCCGCTTCGCGGAGCTCGGCCACCGGCCTCGCAAGTTTGTCCATTTTGGCTTTTGCGTTGTTATATTTCCGCCGGAGCACGGAACGTCTCGGCCTTCGGCCTCGGCCTGGATGGAGCTCGGCCTTCGGCCTCGCCGCGGGGGGTCTCTCGTGCCCGCTTCGCGGAGCTCGGCCTTCGGCCTCGCAACATTCTCCCATCAGGCTTTTGCGTTGTCACTTTGACGCCGGAACACGCAACGTCTCGGCCTCGGCCTGGACTGAGCTCGGCCTGGACCGAGCTCGGCCTTCGGCCTCGCCGCAGCAGGGTCTCTCGTGCCCGCTTCGCGGAGCTCGGCCTTCGGCCTCGCAAGTTTGTCCCATTTTTTGTACTGAAAGTGGATTTTCAGTGAAAAATCTCCATAGAAAATTTAACAACTTTGATCATTAATATCTCAGCCGCCATTTTGAAATCTCAAGATGTCAGATTTTTCTATATATATAATATATATAGAAACATTTATTATATATATATATATATATATATATAATATATAATAAATGTTTTTTTTACTAAAACCATGATTGCCTTCGTGTGTAGCGACACTATCTAAGCGAGCGGACTTTACATTGTCATCGTTTTATCTATGCCCACAGTTCTTCCTGGAAGTGATCGCGATCCTGGTGGTGGTGTGTCTGGTGAACTGGTGGCTGCTGCTGCCGACTGCCGTGGTGGCGTTTCTGCTGTTCCTCCTAAGGGACCTCTTCCTTAACACCAGCCGGGAGCTGAAGAGAGTCGAGGCTATCGGTGAGAACTATGTACAATAGCTATCCTCCTAAGGGACCTCTTCCTTAACACCAGCCGGGAGCTGAAGAGAGTCGAGGCTATCGGTGAGAACTATGTACAATAGCTATCCTTTGTGACCTTGTAAGTTTAGTGAGGGTCCAGACCCTGTGTGATCTCCAGAGATCTGTCACACAGGATCTTTCCTGTAGTCTATTTATTTTTCTAAAATGACATTACCTGGGTTGCCTGTTTATTGCAATTTAAAAATAGTGATGTGCTACCACTATCGATGTTAACGATAAATTAAAGGAGTACAGATTACAAAGTAAACAATACAAAATTTAATTATCGAAATATTCAGAGGTTGAAGCCTGTTGCCAACAATATTTTTGAAGGGGTCGTACGTATAGCAGACTAGAAAAAATCGTACTGCGCTCGGAATTCTAGAAAACAAATATTTTAGCACTAAAAAAAAACAAAAAACAAAACAAAAACAAACAAACAAAAAGACGACCTCTGTGGCGTAGTGGTTAGCGCATCCGCTTACCATGCGAGAGGTCCCGGGTTCGATCCCCGGCTGGGGAGAAAAAAAAAACTCCAGGTCTTGGATTTTTACATGTGTGTGACGTCGCTGTTTCTGGTTCCCACGTCACAGGGTATCCTAGTGTGGGGCCAGAAGCAATGTATGTGCCTGTATGTAAATGTTATGTTATGTTAAATCAAACTCTGTACCTACACAACCAAACCTCATTGCTCCTTTGCTTTGTGTGGTAGAGAAAAACCTCTTTGTTGTGTTCTGTAATGGAACGTGAAGGGATAGTTTTTAGTACACCACTAAACAATAAAAGCTGGTATCATTATTCGGCGACTTGACATTTGTAGGGCTAAAGGGAAAAATTGGCTAAGTCCATTATTTGTTTATTAGTCATTAGCCATTATTTAATGAACTTATTCTATATACATGTAACATACACAATTGCCTTCTTAAATCAATTGCTCCCCCTTAAATATCGCGAAGAACCGACAACCGCTGGGGTAAACGTGTTCTTGAGTGGAGACCGCGACTCGGCAAACGTAGTGTAGGACGCCCTCTAACCAGGTGGGATGACGATCTGCGAAAAACTGCAGGCAGATGCTGGATGCGGCAAGCTGAAGACAGGGCGCTATTTCGCTCATTAGGGGAGGGATATGTCCAGCAGCCTGGAATCGCTCGTAGCCTGGGCTGCCTGAGTGATCTTAAACGATCACTAAGGTTAAGCAACATACGGCGCGTTCAGTCCATGGATGGGTCACCGTCTATGACTAACGCTAGTGGCATTTTTTCCGAGCGATTCCGTGCTTCGCAAGGCACGTTAAGCAGTTGGTGCCGGCTGCCGTCGATAGATGGCAGTCGTTAAGCCAAGTCAGAGGCCTTTAGGGGCGGCTTGAAAACTTCTGACAGTAAGACCAGCCACTAGTCTTACAAGCCTCCACCAATCCGGACTTGGCCCCCGTGGTGGAATATGGCCTATACCTTCCTCAGGGAAGAGACCCGTGCCCCTCGGTGGGGACATAATGGGTTGATGATGATGATGTCCAGCAGTGGACTAGTATGCCTGATGATGATGGTGATGCATGTATTGTATACCTATGTTTGACAAATAAAGTATCTGATTCTGATTTCCACCGACAGCTCGCAGCCAATCGCTGAACCACGCGGCGGCTACGGTTTCCGGCCTGACCACCATCCGCTCTACGCGGGAGCAGCAGCGGACCATCGCGCAGGAGTTTGATAAGTTGCAGGTAACATACAGGGTGTTGATTTGACGCAGGGGTGGTTATTTACACGATACTGAAGCAAAAAAAATATTAAAAAAAAATTTTTTTAGTGAAAATTTCCTTGTAACATTTATTGCTACTGATTGCCTTGTAACATTTATTTGCAGTTTCTGTGTTACTTTGAATACAAATTTGGTTTTGACTCGACAGCTCATTTTATTTATTTAGTTATTTTATTTATTTTATATTAATATTTATTAATTTAAAATGTATTTTAATGATTTAACATTAAATACGGCCCTACCAAAGATTGTATTTTGTGAAATAAAGAATTTACTATTTTAATAAAAATAATTGAAATTAAGAAGGCCTGTGCCATACAGTGGGACGTATATAGGCTGCTTAGGTAGATACATATATTATATGATAGATAGATAGATAAAACATTTATTTGGGCTTAAAGACACACACACATAAAGCGTTACATAGCATATAAAATATTACAATAGTCTTGGCACAGGAACTTACAAACTAACTTATGTGTACAAACATATAGTTATATGCATTATAATAATCATTTTCCTGAGGCGGTTCCACAGCTCTTCGTGTGTAAAAAGTGTCTTATTGAATTTGCGTTGTGTCAGTGCCTTTGCCATGTGGTCCTTTGTAAAAGATGTCAAAATGAATTTGCTTCCCCAATGTGCTTTCAGGACCTGCACAGTTCATCCTGGTCTCTGGTCCTGACCACGAACAGGGCGTTCGGTTTCTGGATGGACATGGTGTGCTGTCTCTACTTAGGCCTCGTCACCTTCAGTTTCTTTCTATTCGCTGGTCAAGGTTTGTACTGAATTCTTAAAAGTTTTTTTTTTAAATTTATTTCCATAACCTTACAACTATCTTTACAGGTGACCCTATTGCGATAGCTAATTACATTATTATATATCAATATAAATAACAAAAAAAAAATTAAATCATAATTAAATCAAAGATGTGAAGCAAAATTAAAAATGGATAAAATTACATTCAATTCCAATAAAATTTAACTTAAATCATAATCAATTTTAGGTCAACACAAATTAAAATAGAACATTCAATACAAATTAGTTAAACAGAATTCAAAGGTATTTAAAAAATATGTCAATAAAAATACTCTAAATAATAATACACTAAATTCATTGTGATGCCTAAGTTTACCTGACTGCCAGAGCAATGAAGGATGATGTTGCGCGTATACTAGTCTGTTTATTTATGACCATGCAGTGGTGAAACGGTTGGACTTATTTTGATAATTAGATAAGATAAGAATATTCTTTATACTACACCTGCTTGGAAAGTACCTTGATACTTTATCAAATTTACGGTAGAAAGTACGTCATTGCATATCGAACAAATATGCGGGGAGAAAACGCATCTGAGCGGGAGAGAAAAGTGTATGAAAATCCGTTTCTTACGTGGTTTTTCTTTTTTAATTTTGGGTAAGACTATGCGCCGGTAACCTAAATATCAAAAGCCAAAAAGTTTTTACAGTGAGTTTTTATCTCCAAGTTCGCAAAATGACACTGGCCACTAGCAACAATTTCAATATAAATTTCAATTAGTAAAGATTTCGTTTTTTATTTTCCTTGTAGTATAAAGCACTATGTATCACTCGAGAGAAACTGCGATTCCCGATCTCAGGTGTTTTAAAGCCCTCGCCTACGGCTCGGGCTTCAAACGACACCCTCGACGGTAATCGGTCACTTTCTCCTCTCGGTGAACAATGTACTATTATTGTACACAAGCAAAAAACAAACGTAAAATATTATTATAGATAGATAGAATATTCTTTATTGTAGTCATAAATAACATTTACAGATTTTTAAAAATCTAAGTACAATTGTAAAATTTATAAGCAATTTCTTCCAGGCAACCATAGACGGAAACAAGAAAGAAATTAGAGACGGGGTCGTGCAACTGAGAAATTAAGGAATATTTTTATAGTTATATAAACTTACTTACTTATGTGGTGGTTTATGGCCTATACCTTCCTCAGGGAAGAGACCTGTGCCCCTCGGTGGGGACAAAATGGGTTGACGATGATGATGAAATCAGAAATTTATTTCAACGTAAAGAATTTACATTCTGCTTGTTGAATGTCAATGTACATAAAATGATAATGTTAGCCGCTGCCTTAGGGCCGATGAAAATATTTACATGGTACGAGTACATTAACAACAGTACTGTCAGCGGCATCGTTGCTAATAGCAATAAGCAAATAAATAAATAAATACATACATACATACGTAAACTCATGCCTGTATCTCAGAGGGGTAGGCAGAGACGAAGGGACTGCCACCTGCTACGACTCCGACAGATCGCTTTCCTAATTCAGATAATTTTCAAACATGTGGTGTCTAAATTAAAAATATAAAGGATGTAATTTACGAAAAAAAAAAACCAAAATGGCCTACCCCAGCTGTCGCTAGTGAAGGTATAAAATACATACTAAAATATTAAGGTGGCGTAATTTAATCTGAATTAAAAATATTGAGGTTGTGATTTACGAAAAAAAAAACAAAAACAAAATGGCTAATTTTAGTCTGTATTTTATACCTTAGTATTTACTAAGGTAACGTAATTTAATCTAAATTAAAAATATTGAGGATGTGATTCACGAAAAAAAAACCAAAAACAAAATGGCCGACTTCAGCTGTCTTTAGTAAAGGCATAAAATACAGACTAAAGGCCGATTTCTGATTTGAGAATTTCCCTAAGTAATTAGGTACTTAACTATAGTGCTGTCTCAACAAATTTCTTTAGAAAAGAGCGTGACAGAACGTTACTTAAGTGTTTCATCATCAACCCATTATGTCCCCACCGAGGGGCACGGGTCTCTTCGCTGAGGAAGGTATAGGCCATACTCCACCACGGGGGCCAAGTCCGGATTGGTGGCGGCTCGTAAGACTAGTGGCTGGTCTTACTGTCAGAATTTTTCAAGCCGCCCTAAGGCCTCTAACTTGGCTTAACGACTGCCATCTATCGAGTGTTTACTTAGCGTAAATTCTCAACTCAGAAATCGGTCCTAAAGTACTAAGGTGACGTAATTTACGGATGACCCCTTGTCAACAGCGTCTCTAGGGGCGGACGTGGGGTTGGCCATAACCCAGGTCATCGGCCTGGTCGGGATGTGCCAATACGGCATGCGGCAAACGGCTGAGGTCGAGAACCAGATGACGTCTGTGAGTGTTTTTTTTTTTAATCAAATAATTTATTTTGTTTAACATAGGTGACATTCATGTAGGTGTTAGGCTATACAGGTTTCTCTATGTTATACTCATTGGGTGTACAAATATTAAGCTTAACATTTACACATGCAAAAATGGAAAAAATAATGGTATTAATTAAAATCTTCAACTTGAGAGAGGCTCATTAAAAAAAAAAAAAGATACATACAAACATTTCTATTTCTTATTCATTCTTATTTATTTCTTATTCGTGTTCTGTCATTTATTTATTTTCTGTTAAAGTCTGTTCGCTATCTGTCCAAGATATGGACTTTAAATAAAAGATGACTTGCTTTTAAAAATATAATGAACGAAGCAGGTAATTACAGAAAAAAATAATAAAAAAAATAAAAATAAATAAACTCACGCCCGTTATCCCCGAAGGGGTAGGCAGAGGCACCAGTCTCTAGAACTGGACCCACGTTTTGCCGAGTTTATTAGGTTTTTAAAAAAAAAGCGGTGGTGGCGTGGTGGGGTTGACCCTTGCTTCTCGATCATGAGGGTCTGGGATCGAACCACGCATGTACCAATGACTTTTAGTTACGTACATTTGTTTGTTTGTAATTACAGAAAATAGAAAAATGCGTCCGTTCGTAATCCAAGATAGGTGCAAGTGTTGGGCGCTGCGCGGGAAGGGGTCCGCTGGGCTTGTCCCCCTCTCCCTTCTCCTTCCCCGCGGTCGTCTGCGCGTATACGAAGCATAGAAACTATCATAGTGTCACTTTGATATTTACCGCCTCGGCACATGGCGGCTTTTGACAAAAGAAATTAAAGGAAGCCGACGCGGCGCAAACACGCCAGTGAATTTGGCTCCCAGCTCGTCTCATTCTACTATTATGTAGATCACGCAATTAAAGAATTAAATCAATCAGTATTTTAGAATGGATTTATAACGAAACGATCCTGCATCACTTAGGTAGATACCTATTCTAAATTCCGGTGGAGATGAATATTCTGAGGACACTTCGAGTGATGAAGAGTAGTGTTTTATTTGGTGCTTCATTAGGTATATTGTGTACCATGTTTTTTTTCTATTTAAAGTGTTTAGGCCGTCTAACGAATCGCTCGTAGCCTGGGCTGCCTGAGTGATCTTAAACGATCACTAAGGTTAAGCAACATACGGCGCGTTCAGTCCATGGATGGGTCACCGTCTATGAGTAACGCTAGTGGCATTTTTCCGAGCGATTCCGTGCTTCGCAAGGCACTTTAAGCAGTTGGTGCCGGCTACCGTCGATAGATGGCAGTCGTTAAGCCAAGTCAGAGGCATTAGGGCGGCTTGAAAACTTCTGACAGTAAGACCAGCCACTAGTCTTACAAGCCTCCACCAATCCGGACTTGGCCCCCGTGGTGGAGTATGGCCTATACCTTCCTCAGGGAAGAGAACCGTGCCCGGTGGGGACATAATGGGTTGATGATTATTCGATTAAGTTAAGTTACAGAGCGAGCCTAAAGATGAACCTAAGCACAGCTGTTATGATCATCAGGTGGAGAGAATCCTAGAGTACACCAATCTGCCGCCAGAAAAACCCACGGAGATTGACGAGAACGCCATCAGAACTAACCATCCGCAGTTGGATTTCTCCAAGTGGCCGGCTAAGGGTAAGACTCGGTTTCTCGAGTACAGTCGACAGCACATCATGGTATACACCCATGCACTCTACTCCGTTGCATTACGGGCGACTTTGCAACTAAAATGTGAAGATTGACGTGCTGTCGACTGTACTACCATTTAACGGGCAGAGCTAGTATAAATTTTTCATTGGTTTTGGACTTTATTTCAAAGTGATGAGGTTCAATTTATGGTGGGAACTGTTTTCCCACTGCCTTGTAAAGGGTTAAAAGAGAAACCGCCGTTTTCTCAAACGCTAACAGTATGTTAATCTATTGTTCAAAATGTTAGACTGCAGCTAGTATTACATGTCAGCAATTTTTTTTAATAAACTCCCTCTAATAATAAAAAGATAATAAAAATGTAATATGTACATTTATCTACTCTGATACTATAATACAGAGATTATAAAACTGAAAACAAAACTCTTATGACAAACATTACGCATCTAGGTAGGCCAAAAATAAAACAGGTCTTGTATAATATAATATATAATATAATAATTCAAAATTCAAAAATTTATTTCAACGTAAAGAATTTACATTCTGCTTGTTGAATGTCAATGTAAATACAGTTATGTATAATGTTAGTTAAATAATAATAATAACATATAATAATAATAATATCATATTTACATACAGGCACATACATGGCTTCTAGCCCCACACTAGGATACCCTGTGTCGTGGGAACCAGAAACAGCGACGTCACAAACATGTAAACATCCAAGACCTGGAGTTTTTTTTTCCCCCAGCCGGGGATCGAACCCGGGACCTCTCGCATGGTAAGCAGATGCGCTAACCACTACGCCACAGAGGTCGTCATGGATGGACACCTGTATCATAATATAACTTTTTAATTATAACGATATATATTTTTTTTTTTTTTTTTATTAAAAACTGACCAACGATTGACCCCGATCTCACCTGATGGTAAGTGAAGATGGAGCCGACGATGTTCCTCGTTGGTTCAGTAAGAGCCTATTCACTCTAGCCTTAAAGGCACCCAAATTGTACCTTTCCGGAAAAACAGAGGAAGGGAGCGAATTCCATTCCTTAGCGGTGCTCATTAGAAACGACGAGGCGAAACGCTTCGTGCGCACAAAAGGTGTCTGTACCACATAAGGATGAAGTCGCTCCCCTCTCCTCTTTATTACTATACAACCTCCTGCTGGACCAAGAAGGTTGAACGTCTACTTAAAAAAAAAGATTTCAATAAACGAGTCCGCAGCGACGCAACACGCATGCGCAATCGATGTTTGCGCCTTGGCGCCAACATTTTACATTTAAAAAAAAAAACTTTTCAATATAACCAAAGTTTGGTTCTGTTCGTAAAATAAATTAGTTTTTGTGTAAAAACATGTCTGAAAGCGACGATAGTGGTAATTGTACACCACCAGAGATTCTGGAAGCTGCGTCAAACATTACTATCATAGTCATGATGGTTCATGATGAACCTGTTACCGGCGAATTCTAGGAGTATGGAAAAATAAATTTGTTGATATTCAGCGTTTTATTTGCAATATTATTTTATGTATTATAGTATGGAAGTAGATACTGTATGATACTGTACATAACTTGGTCTTCTAACACTCGTGTGATACTATAAAAATATTATGCAACAGTATCATAAACTACTATTATAATTAGGCTAAAATCATCATTCATCATCAACCCATTGTGTCCCCACCGAGGGTTACGGGTCTATTCCTTGGGGAAGGTATAGGCCATAATCCACAACGTGGGCCAAGTCCGGATTGGCGGACGCTTGTAAGACTGGTGGCTGGTCTTACTGTCAGAAGTTTTCAAGCCGCCCCTAAAGGCCTCTGACTTGGCTTAACGACTGCCATCTATGGACGGCAGCCGGCAACAACTACTCAACGGCCCTTGCAAAGCACGGAACCGCTCAGGAAAATATAAAAAATAATATGAAAATATGAATATATGTATTTACAAGCAGGTCATACGCCTTCAGAGAGGGCGAATACGAGTGCAGATGCAGAGTAATTATCTGTATGCCATGCCAAATTTCATCCATAGCAGCTCAGCAATGTTGTATTCTTGATCCACAAACATCGAAACTTTTTCATTTATTATACGTACGATTACCTGCATCAATCATTCTCCGACAGGCGAAATAGTCTTCGAAGACGTGTCCCTCGAATACGAGAAGCCACCAAAGGACACGCCCATACCGGTGCCGCCCTTCGCCAAGGACGAGCAGGCGATGAAACCCGTCGTGGAGGAGCCCGCACAAGCCATCAAGCGCGTCAGCTTCACGATACAGCCGGCCGAGAAGGTATAAACAATAAACATTTACATACAGGCACATACATCGCTTCTGGCCCCACATTAGGATACCCTGTGTCGTGGGAACCGGAAACAGCGACGTCACAAACATGTAAACATCCATGACCTGAGGCTTTTTTTTCGTTCCCATCCGGGGTTCCAACACGGGGCCTTTCGCGCGCGCGCACACACACACACACACACACACACACACACACACACACACACGCACACACACACGCACGCGCACGCGCACGCACGCACACACACACACACACACAATCTGTTAGCTTTTAGAATATACTTCGGGTTCGAGTAGGCTTCGGTTTTCGCCGAAAGCACACGAGTGTAATACTACTTCCTGCTCTGTCTAAAACTTTTCTTCGCTATTTTGAAAACTTATGTAAAGTTATAAATAACAATAAAAAATAAATCTTACCTTATTGCAATACTGGGTGACATTTTCACGGGTACAATAAATTTTACCATATCATTGGTATCGATAATAGATTACATTTATCGAATAAAATTACCATATTTTTTTTTCGTATTCATTAATTTATCCTTCATCCAATTTGTAACTCATGGACACCCATTACAAGGTGTCATCGCGGTGCGAGGCAGAGGGCGGCGGGCTGGCCGGCGCACGATTTGGCCGGTCAGTCCGCGCGCATTGACCTAGGTGAGTGCACAAACCGCGAGTGTTACGAAATGGTTCGTAGTTACTTTCTCAGTGGGGAAAATACAGTGCAGCTCGGCGGGGGATACCGCCGTTTAGCCAAAGTATTTTTCGCCAAATTTTACTTCCCAATAAACTTATGGCATCAGTTTCATTTCCCAAATGAAACTTTAGCAAGTTTTCATTTCGCATTTTATTCATTTGGTCAAATTATCATTTCGCATAATTTTACTGCGTCAAGTTTTATTAAGACAAACGTTTATTATGCTAACGTTTTATTTTGGCAAGTGTTATTTTCAAATAATGGAACGGGAGGTCGGCGATGTAAAGAATACGTGACAACAGAAATATAGGTGCGACGACGCGCGTAGCGAAGCGGAGCGCGTCGGAGCGTTAGGTTCTCTATGTAAGATCGAAAACAGACTCGACTTTGATGCGTTCTTACCTTGCCTCTTGTTGCCTCTTTGGTAAAATGAATTTTGACCAAGTATTTATTTGGTAAACAATAACTTGCCATAATAACTTTTGCTAACTGTTTATTTGCTTTAAGTTGTTTTGAGAAATGTTTTTTTGCCAAGTGATAATTTGCGGAAAATAGTTTGGGAAGTAATACTTTGGGAAACGATTTTTGGCAATACATTAGTAAACCGCTCGGCGGGTATACGCTGAAGAAAGTTTGCCCCGCCTGATAAATGCCGGTTGTATTGAACCTCAAATACTCAACACCAGGACACTCGTGGGTGACGCAGCATTTGCTAGACTACGGACAGTTCAGTGCACCAGCGCACGTTCAAGGCCGAGGAGGGAGACCTCCCTTGGCCGTGGAGATCGAGGAACAGATATTCGCGTTCTTCGAGGAAGACCCCAGAAGGAGCACCAACGATACGCACGGCGCACTTCGGCGTTAGCCAGTACGTGGTGTGGAAATTCATACCACTACCAACCAGTGCAAGCATTCCACGCCGGTGACGGTCCTAAGCCCGTGCAAGTATGAAGGACGAATGGACAGTATTCCTATGGTCACGAATCAAGAAAGTTTCTTCTAGGATATCGATATGAGCGGTCACTAGTTAAGAATATATTTTTTGTTTATTTTAGGTGCTGTAGTTTTCGAGAAAATAATTTCTTTATTTAATTTCGCTCAGTGATACAGATCATTACGCCATCACAGATTAGTACAAAGTCAGAAAGTATCATTCATTCGAATCTGTCCAAAGTAATTAGTCTGTTGCCTTTAAAAAATAAATACTGAAGTAGGTACAGCGCCACCAAATTATATGTTCAAGTGGGCAAAATTGTAACTAACTAATTAATTGTAAATTCTGTACCCCATTTCTTGTTTTATTTATTCACTTACTAAGATTTATAGATATATGTTCACTAAAATTTAAAGACGGATTAAAATATTCTCATTTTCCTAGGTAAATTTCTTAAATGTTACTGCTAAATTCTCCTCTAGCGCCGCTATCAACTGAACAGATAAGATGGTGGCACTGTACCTACATAAACAGATCAGTGACAATTTTTTTTAATGCTTCAACGTTGGATAGCGTGGATACACGACTATGATTCCGTTCGGTTTTGCTTATACGCCCTTTTAGAATGAGAAGGTTTTCAAAACCAAAATCATGAATGAAAATCTTATCTGAGGTAAAAACAAATAACGTTTATCCAGTTTAGCTTCCTTTTCATATACAGCAAAGGAAAAAAATCCCGAATTATTGTCCATTGAAATCAAGTAAGATTTTTTTTGCTACGTCATACGTAAGTCATACCTACTGGCTGCGCCGCCGCCGCCGCTTCTTTTCCTTCCCGTAACCGCGCGCAGTTGCCAGTTCGTGCATTTAGTTGTGCTCATGCGTAATGAGTCCATATTTCTCTAAGATTTGCGGATAAGTTCAGACATTGGTATTTTTGTTTTTTTGTACCAACGGGGTAGTAACAAAAAATGTTGGTATTTGTATTTTGGACTTACTATTACGTATGTTGATTTATTGTACCGGTGAAAATGTCACCCTGTATAATCGGTTTAATCGATAGTAGCCGCGGTATATTCTAAAAGCTAACGGACTATTGCCTTCTGTTGTAGGTGGCGGTCGTTGGTAGAACGGGTGCTGGGAAGAGCTCCCTTATTGCTGCGCTATTCAGGTGAGTCTCAAATTCAAATAGTTTTATACACAATAAAAACTTTGTCTACTTTATGTTTTAATTTATATGTTTGTGTGAACCTCAAAGATGTGTCACAATTAATAGATTATGTGGACAAAAGGCTAAGAAAGTAACTCCACATTTATTGTTTTCAAAACAGTTTTAGTTTAATGAACAACCTTTCAAACTTAAATATTGTTACTTATGGATGTGTTGAACACTAAAGTCTGTTTTTTAAAATAAGAAATGAAATGAAATGAAAAAAACTTTATTGTAAAACGGTTACAGAAAATCTTTACAGGCTCCCAAACTAGGATTCCCTGTGCTATGGATAATATAAAAAAATAAAAAAATTGCCTAGAATGTGGTACATTTTGATGACATGTTATTGAGATTATGATCTCATATTCTGTTAGCTATATTCTAACATGCAAATATTTAGTTTGAATTTAGTAATTAAAATGTCAAAATACCATTGTTAATACAAATGTCACTTCTCTTATGTGCTAAATCTACAATATTTAGTTCAATGGAAAAAAATAAAACAGTGACGTTGACATCTCAATACAATCCAATTTCTGAATGTTGCTAGTACGCAAACACCAAATTACCCCATTTTACTTCCAAGTAAAAATTGTTTGTGCTACGTAGGTGTTTTTTTAGACTTTGCTCTTAGGAGGAATTAAACTTTAATGTATTTTATGTCATGAGGATTTTGGTCACACGAGTATTCTATTCACGGTAAAAAAAATCTACTGAGTAAACCTATATATTTTATAACGGTAACACCGCGTCATTTTTTTTGCATAGAATTAAAAAAGGGACTATAGACATAATTTTCCTCTTAATACATTTAATATTACACTACTGTTTAACACCAGACATCTTTGTCTTCTAAATAATCGTTGATTTTATACGCTTAGCACATTTCTTTAAACGCGTCGGAGGTGCAAGGTGTCCCTATACTCAACGTCAAGCCGGAACCGGGTGAAAAGGCTAGTCATACTGGTGATCAGAAAAATAAAAAAAAGAAATAGGCTATTTGACAGTGTGAAAAAAACAGTATTATTTATACGTATTCGTATAAATGATGTGTCTAAGAACCGCTTTAAGGCATTTTAACTAAAAAAAAATTATGATTTGTAAAAAAACACAAGGTAAAATTTGATAATTTGTATCTGCCGCCATTATATCGAAAATGGCCTGGATTGGCCGTATATGATGTATATGATGACGTCACAATTCAATAAAAATGGCGTCGGTCATTCATTCTTTCTTACGTTCATTGGTTGGTTTATTGGGAAGTGACGTCATAATACCAGTGCGGCGCCATATTGCCCAAGATAGCGTTTTGGCGGGTTATTGAGAAAGTAAATTTTCGTTTGCATTTTGTAGAAGAAACACATGAAAGAATTTAAAATGACCACTTTCTGAGAACTCCATGAACACCAACAAACCATATGAGGTGGCTTTCAGAAATCGGTCAAATAGCATAATAACCAATAATAATAAATTATTAGCATTAAAAAAAATGTGTTGTTGTTTTGTAACTTTGAGTAATGCTTCTTTAAACTGTTAAATAACTTAAAAAATTGCCCATTTTTAATTTTAGTTTTCATTATGTTTGTGAAACTTGAATAAATAATAATAATAAAAAAAATTGTACTGAAAATGAAAAAAATCGATTTTTTTATATTTTTCTGCTAACCAGTATGACTTCCCTTTTCACCCGGTGCGGGCTTGACGTTGAGTTTTGGGACACCCTGTATGTTATGGAATCTTGTTATAGAACCTTATACAGTGCCCCATAAAAGAAGTATTTGCAAATCTAAATCGTGGAAATGACAATTTATGTTTGATTCTATTATGAACATTATGAAGGATAGTCTTTAATATTTTTTCGAATGTATTTTCATAAAGGTATTGGCTTGCAACACAAGATAAAGTTTGATAATTTTATTGTGTATCTGCCGTCATTTTATCGAAAACTGCTTGGATTGGCCGATTCTATGATGAAGTCACATGTCAGTAAAAATGGCGTCTGTCATTCATTCGCTCTTACGTACATTTGTTGGTTTACTGTAAAATGCCGTCATAATTCCTGTGCGACGCCATATCGCCCAAGATAGCGGTTTGGCGGCTTATTTCAAAAATTTTCGTTTGCCTTTTTTAGAAAAAATACACGAAAGAATTTACAATGACCACTTTCTGAAGACTCCATGAAGACCAACAAAAAATATGCGATGGTTTTCAGACATCTGTCAAATAGGCTATTAACCTTCCGACAACTAAGGCTGCGTCCCCAGTTGGCAAACTGTTTGCAGCCGGCTGAGTTAGCGGCGTATACTTACTTACTACATATACTTTAAATGGAGTGTTTACAGTCTGCTAGATTTGCGCTCAATCTACGCAATTTGCAGCGTAAAGCCTCGTACTCATGGTAAACATTTGCTTAGCAACAAAGTTGAATCAACGTGTTGCGGAGTTGCTGTCAACAGGTTGCTGGCCACACTGCGTCTTGCAGAGTTGACAACGTAATAAGTATCATAAGTTCTCGCCCGACGAGCGACAACATCTGTTTATCAACAATACGCTACTTGCCTCGTATCAAATTTGACGCGATAAATGGATATTTCCTGTAGTATCTAACGAAAGAAACCGAAATATATTGACTTTGCTAAGTAAATATGCAGGATCGAATAATGCAATAATGATAATTGATATATTTTGCATGTAAACTCGATGAAATCACGAATGCGTTGTTATTATTTCACTATGCTCACAGATCACCAACAGATTTTAGGACTAGGTAAAGCTCGTTTCACCAAACAAGTCCCACGCTAAAATCCTTAAGGCCATAACAATAAAAGCCAAAATTCATTAACTCATACTTCTTTCGTGGCACGAACTCTACCTATGTTGAATGTCAAACTTTGTTTACAAATATTTAGGACTTCAAACCATAGACAAAAATGGCGGACCGCGCTTTTGGCTGTTTAGCAAATCAACGTTTTAAAATAATGTTTTTGTTGCTTTTAGGTCCTCAAAAAATATAGGTACTAAAATATTTTTTGGTCTAATGGAAGAGATATTTAGCATTTAAGACATACTTGAAAAAAGAGTCAAGTATCGGATTTTTGACGTGTGTGGACGTGTTTGCGACGGTTTATAAACATTGCAGTAGTGTGGAGTAGTGATAAAATAAAGCAATTAGTAGAACTATTTCAATCAAAAGCTTTACCGGATTCTTTAATCAAATAATACTTACGAGGATAGAAACAAAAAGAACGATGCATATGAAGAAATTTCTCAAGTCTTAAATAAACCCAAAAAGGACGTGGAAACTACTGTACTGTGTATTATTACATACTGGGCAACATTTTAACGCAGACTGGCGTGTGGACAATCTATGTATATTGATTTAAACAAAGTTTCCAGCAACATTTTCGCCGCTCATCAACAATGTTGATCAACTGTTGCTAAACAAATGTTTCCCATGAATATGAGGCTTTACGCGCGCCGACTACCTCAGTGGGCGGCTGACTCACAGAAAGGCCTGTTCCACTCGGCTGCGAAATAGTTTTAGTTCGCTTTGAGTATGCCGCTAACAAATATGTGGCTCACTCACGCGGCGGCAGACTGTTAGCCAACTGGGGACGCAGCCTAAATAGTACAATTGGGCATTTGTCAGGATGTTCAGAGCACTCTTTTTATGTTTCATCTATTTGAAAATTGTAATAACTAGTAAATGATTAAAAGAAATACCTTTTCCGAATTATTTTGTAATTTTCGTTTTAATCGAGCATCTCAAATAAATTTATTGTTGATAGTGTCAAATACCGTATTCCCAAACAGGCTTAGCAAAGTGACCGGAAAGATCACCGTAGACGGTGTGTCGTCACAAGAGGCGGGGCTTCGCGCTTGGCGCTCGAGACTGGTGGCTCTCCCTCAAAGGCCTGCACTCTTCGCGTCATCCATGCGGGATAACCTGGACCCGGACTGCCGCCATACCGACGCCGCCATCTGGGATGCTTTGGAGCAGGTTTGTATCTTATGTTTAGGTTTAGCGCCTCAAACGCTGAAATCTATATATATAAAAGGAGAAGCTGACTGACTGACTGACTGACTGACTGACTGACTGACTGACATATCAACGCAGGGCCTAAACTATAAGGGTTAGAAACTTGAAATTTTGCACAGGGGTTCCTTTTGTAACGTAGGGGAGCACTACGAAAGGATTTTGGAAAATTCATCCCCTAAGGGAGTAAAATGGGGGTTCAAAGTTAGTATGAAACTTTGCCGTTATTGAAGTTATTCAAATGAAATTTGGTAGGAAGGTCCTTCATTAAAAGTCATGAAACACATGTAAAATAGTTTTTCAAAAATCATCCCTTAAGGGGGTAAGAGGGGGGTGCAAAGTTAGTATGAAAGTTCTTTCGCATGCGCTGAAAGTATCCCTATCTTATGCTGAAGCCCACGCGAAGGTAGTCGCGGGCAACAGCTAGTATTATCATATTGATAGAAAGACTCTTAGAGATAGAATACTGTTTATTGTACAAATCATCATCAACCCATTATGTCCCCACCGAGGGGCACGGGTCTCTTCCCTGAGGAAGGTGTAGGCCATACTCCACCACGGGGGCCAAGTCCTGATTGGTAGAGGCTTGTAAGACTAGTGGCTGGTCTTACTGTCAGAAGCTTTCAAGCCGCCCTAAGGCCTCCGACTTGGCTTAACCACTGCCATCTCTTGACGGCAGCCGGCACCAACAGTTTAACGTGCCTTGTGAAGCACGGTACCGCTCGGAAAAATGTCACTAGCGTTAGTCTTAGAACGGTCACCCATCCATGCACTGAACGCGCCCTATGTTGCTTAACATTCGTGATCGTTTAAGATCACTCAGTTATTCGTTACGATATTAGCTTAAAATCACTGAAAAGGGTACGAAATAATAGAGGTGTGCTGTCTCGACATTAAATCGTAAAGTACGTCTATGTACGCGTGTGTGTCTTATGGAAATAAACCTTTTATTTATCTACTAGCTTTCGCCTGCGACTCCGTCCGCGTGGACTAAAGTTCAAAATTCGGTAGTTGACACGATCAACAGTAAATTATTTGATATGCTCGATTAAAACAAAAATTACAAAATATTTCAGAAAATGTATCTCTTTTAGCCAATTACTAGTTAATAAAAATTTTAAATAGATAAAACATAAAAAGAGTGCTCTGAAATATGACGTCATAAACCGGTATTTTCATACAAAATTCCGTTTTAAAAGTAACTTATTTGACATTTTGTCAACTACCGTATTGTGCAACCCCGTTCACTCCCTTAAGGGTTAAATTTAGAAAAACGGCGAAACACGGTGTTGAAGAGTATTTATTCTAAGTTTCAAGAAAATTGGACACCATTTTTTATACCTCCCATGCAAATCTTGGCAACCCTTTTCGCCCCCTTAGGGGTTGAATTGCAAAAAATCCGGTCTTATTCCTTGCCTACATTATATACAGACCCTCTGTGCAAAATTTCAGCTTCCTAGGTCAAACGGCTTGGGCTGGGCGTTGATGAGTGAATGAATCAGTCGGTCAGGACTTTGAATTTTATTTTAAACTTACATTATTGTTGGCCACAGGTGGAACTCCGCGACACCGTGGCCAACCTACCAGGTGGACTAAGCAGCAAGGTAGGCGACGGTGGCGGAAACTTGTCCAGTGGACAACGACAGCTGGTGTGCCTAGCACGAGCCGCGCTCGCCTCCAGCAAGATTTTGGTGCTGGACGAGGCCACGGCTAATGTCGACACTGAGTGAGTACAGGTTGACCATAAAGTCTAGAAAACGGAAGTGAAGTGTAACCAGTGGCGGCTGTACCATAAGTGAATGAGCCGTTTTCAGAAGAACTAAAAAAAAAAAAATATTACGGCTGTCAAAAGAATGGAATTTTGGACCTCAGCCCAATAGCCATGTGTGATACATCATCGAATAGGTCTCAGCGAGCTGAACAAAAGTTACTATGACGCCAACAGCCAAATGTTTGTCCTTTCGGAGTTATATTGTATTAAAAAAAAACTTAAATTTTCAATCACACTAATATTATAAACGTGAAAGTTTGTGTGTGTGTTTATATGTTTGTCAGTCTTTAGCGCTGAAACGGCTGGACGGATTTTAATTAAATTTGGTATGGAGTTAGCCGATACCCTGGATTAAAACATAGGCTACGTTTTACCGCGGGGAAATATCTTATTCCTACGGGAAAATCGATGAACCGCGGGTAACACCGCGGGGCACAGCTAGTAAAATATAACTCCGAAACGACAAACATTTGGCTGTTGGCGTCATAGTAACTTTTGTTCAGCTCGCTGAGACCTATTTTATGATGTATCACACATGGCTATTGGGCTGAGGTCCAAAATTGCATTACTTTGACAGCCGTAATATTTTTTTTTTATAGCTTCTGAAAACGGCTCATTGGTAGTTTCAGAAAGAACATTAGTCCAAATTTTGTGTGATTGACTTATTGTTGTCTATGGTATCCTTGAGGGTAGATCTACAGATCCATATAGGAAGAACATTAGTCCATTGAATATCAATTGAACTACGTGCCACTGAAAATCTCAGCAGACGCAGAAACCACATTAGTCCCACTATGAAGTCAGTTTTTTATGTCTACTGAAAAGTAAGCTGATTATGACTAATGTTTGAACTAAAACTTTCGTAAGCACAACACATTGTAAACTTTTTGTCCGGATCTGGTCGGACTCTTCCGATATAACAACACCCGTAAGTAAATCCGGACAAAAAGTTTACAATGACTAATGTTCTTTCTGAAACTACCGATTTATTTTTATTTTTTATTTTATTTATTAGGCACACAAAACAGATATTAGCCAGTACATTATCAAGGTAACATTATTATATATGTAAGATCCAGACTAATCTCCAAAACATGTGTACACAGCATGATCACAATTTTCGAAATTGAACTTAGACGAGTTACTTAGACTAACATTATAAGTTTTTTATATAGTTTTACATTCAATCAAGGTTTGATCAAACTCAATCAAGCCAGGGAGCGAACAAACAAAATAATCATTAAAAAGAATATGGTGTGAAGATAAGAACTCGTGCGCTGAACCACCAATTCAAAAGATTTAAAAATTACAAAATATTACCTACTTCATCTTTGTTCTAAAAATAAACAACCATAAAAATAAATTACCTTATTAATATAATTTTCTTTCAACACACAAACATACAACAATCACAAAAACAACAATCGCTCGTAGCCTGGGCTGCCTGAGTGATCTTAAACGATCACTAAGGTTAAGCAACATACGGCGCGTTCAGTCCATCGATGGGTCACCATCTATGGCTAACGCTAGTGGCATTTTCCGAGCGGTTCCGTGCTTCGCAAGGCACGTTAAGCAGTTGGTGCCGGCTGCCGTCGATAGATGGCAGTCGTTAAGCCAAGTCAGAGGCCTTTAGGGGCGGCTTGAAAACTTCTGACAGTAAGACCAGCCACTAGTCTTACAAGCCTCCACCAATCCGGACTTGGCCCCCGTGGTGGAGTACGGCCTATACCTTCCTCAGGGAAGAGACCCGTGCCCCTTGGTGGGGACATAATGGGTTGATGATGACACAAACATATGCCAAACAAAATTTCCATTGACGAAACAATTTAAGCGCTTTGGTAAACTACTAAGACACATTTCCCTGTAAAAAATAAATTCTCGTGCGCTTCTCGACTGCTAATATAACTTCTATGAGTTGAAAGCTAATGTACCTGACGCGTGAAACAAAAGATAGTTCATAGAAATGTACCGAGAATGAGTCTGCACTCGTGCGCCGCACGGACAAACCGAAGATTACCGAGAGCGCCCGATGTTTGACGAAATTCGGCGGCCATCTCATAATCCCATCCATTATCTCTCGTCGTCAGTATAGTTTCGATGTATCATCATCATCATCATCAACCCATTATGACCCCACCGAGAGGCACGGGTCTCTTCCCTGAGGAAGGTATAGGCCATACTCCGCCACGGGGGCCAAGTCCGGATTGGTGGAGGCTTGTAAGACTAGTGGCTGGTCTTACTGTCAGAAGTTTTCAAGCCGCCCCTAAAGGCCTCTGACTTGGCTTAACGACTGCCATCTATCGACGGCAGCCGGCACCAACTGCTTAACGTACCTTGCGAAGCACGGAATCGCTCGGAAAAAATGCCACTAGCGTTAGTCATAGACGGTGATCCATCCATAGACTGAACGCGCCGTATGTTGCTTAACATTAGTGATCGTTCAAGATCACTCAGGCAGCCCAGGCTACGAGCGATTCTGTCGATTCGATGTATCTGTGACGCGTTAATTGGGTATTTGAAAGGATGTCAAATGAGTTACTTTTAAAACGGAATTTAGTATGAAAATACTTGCTTGTGACGTCACATTTCAGAGCACTTTTTTTATGTTTCATCTATTTAAAAATTTTAATTACTTGTAAATGATTAGAAGAAATACTTTTTCCGAATCATTATGTAATTTTTGTTTTAATCAAGCATCTCGAATAATTTATTGTTGATAGTGTCAAATACCGTATTGTTGTTTGTTTATATTCAGTCATTGTTTTTTTTTGCTTATATTCTATACTGTATGCTGTGTACAGTGAGTAATGTGAGTAAAATGAGCATAAACATTGATTATCTAAAGTACACCACCAGTTCGATAACCCACCAGCCGCCACTGAGTGTAACTAAATATTGTACGAACTTTTCAGGCCATCTTCTAATCTAATATATAAGCACAATAGGCTAGTTTCCCAAAAAAATGTAATTAGTCCGTCTTTTAGATTATTCAAAAATAAGGGACACGTATTTTTTTATTTGTAAATTAGACCAAAAATGACAAAGATATAGCCCATTAAAGTTACGTGCGACGTCACGCCGTGCTGCATTTTGTAGCACTGAGTGACGTCACACGTAACTTCAATGGGCTATAACTTTGTTATTTTTTGTTTAATCGAAAAAAAAAAATACGTATCCAATATTTGTATATAATCTAAAATACGGACTAAATAGAATTAAATTATTTTGACCCTGGAAACTACCCTATTATTGTAACTGAGACCAAGGTTAATCCCGCTTGCTGAGACTATGTCTTTTAGTACTAAAAGTTTAGGTATGGAAAATAAGAGCATTAGCAAAATCGCACTCTTTCATTTCTACTCTTTCTGGTCAAACTATACGATTAGTTGATCGTGAAACATGAGCCGGTCATTCGCGCGGGGAACACGTTAATTTAAACCGCGGTTTAATCAGATTGGTTGAATTTAAACCAATCGCTTCTGGTTTAATTTGAAGCAATGCCTTCTGGTCCCACACTAGGATATCCTGTGTCCTTATTTTTTTTTTATTTATTAAGGAATACAAACAGTGCATAGTACATTTTTTTTTAAATCTATTACATGTAGGTATTATTCTAGTACAGTCACCAGCATAAATATATGACGGTGGGCAGTAGTGCAAAAATATCTGATTCACCATTGAGATCGTAAGAATATGATGACACTTTGCCGGTAAAAATATGTGATGCTTTGTGGGCGGTATAAATATCGTATTTCACTACTTGCATAAGTATCGGGCCAGGTCGCTTAAAAATATTTGATCACTGCTAAAATCAAAATAATGTGTCTGCTCTTGCTGGAATATATATTTATTCACTGTGAAGGAATAAATATCGAATGATGGCAGGCATAATAAATATGTGTAACTTAAACACAAGCAAAAATATGTGACTTTGTCACAAAAACGAGCTACCCGGCTGGTTTCTGTCTTGTCTTGGAAAATATACCTATCAGAATTCTTGCTCAAACCAAATCACGTCTCTATTTAAAACCTTGACTCCCAATAATACCTATTTTCTTCTGGATAAGAAAATATGACTAACCAAAAAGTTGGTCAGTTTCTCTCCTGCAATATATTACAATTGTATTGTAATTAAACTCTGCAGATACTGTGTAATTATATTTTTTATAAAATATTACGAAACAAAATACAAAATATTGAATGTTATTAAATATTGAATTTTCCTATTGTATAATGGTACGGAACCCTCGGTATGAGACCTAGACATGTGTTCAAAACATGACTGTTCTAATTATCATCTTACTGACTCGAATTATGAAATGGTGTAGGTATAAAATATTATGTTTGTTTTATTGCGACAGACTTGACGGATAAAATGTTTTTTTACGATGTCAGTAAAGTTTTGCGTGCAAGGAGGTTAACATAAATATCATCTCAGTAATTAACCCCGATTAAAAAAAAAGATCGGTACCTACACGGACACTGAACTACACGCACTAATATGAAATGACAATCGATAGAATATTTTTGCTTGTGTTTTAAGTTACACATATTTATGACGCCAGCCATTATTCGATATTTATTCCTTCCTAATGAATAGATAAATATTCCAGCAAGAGCAGTCACATCATTTTGATTTTAGCAGTGATTACATATTTTTAAGCGACATGGTCCGATATTTATGCAATTAATGAGATACGATATTTATACCGCCCACAAAGCATCACATATTTTTACCGGCAAAGTGTCATCATATTATTATGATCTCAATGGTGAATCAGATATTTTGGCACTACTGCCCACCGTCATATATTTATGCTGGTGACTGTACATGCACCTATTATATGCATTCTCATCATTCACTGCAACCATTTATCTTGTTATTAAATCTCCTTGCAGAACGGACAAGCACATCCAAACTACGATAAGAACGAAATTCGCTGACTCTACGGTCCTCACCATAGCGCATCGGCTCAACACCGTCATGGATTACGACAGAGTCATCGTGATGGACAAGTAAGTTCGCAATATTGTGATGCGATGCAATCATCATCAACCCATTATGTCCCCACTGAGGGGCACGGGTCTCTTCCCTGAGGAAGGTATAGGCCACGAGGGCCAAGTCCGGATTGGTGGCTATTGTCGATCGATAATAACAGTACATTACTGCAGCGGCCAGCAAAAAAGACATTGATGGACGAACGTGGAACGTGAGTCCATCAGTGCCTAGTTGTGGCCAAGGCTTGTATAAGATTATTCTCAAATCATCATCATCATCAACCCATTTTGTCCCCACCAAGGGGCACGGGTCTCTTCCCTGAGGAAGGTATAGGCCATACTCCACCACGGGGGCCAAGTCCGGATTGGTGGAGTATTTTCAAATAATGCCCGGAAATTAAAACTACGTAGTACTAAGGCAGAACTTTTTATTTGAAATAATTTTTGCCGAGTTAAAGTGTTCTTTTTTTTTTCAATAGGTATATCCAGCTTTCTATCGCAAGACAGTTCGAAATTTAATTAAAACCTCTGATAAGTTACCTCCTTGGTTGTCATTGTTCTGAGTAAAAGATCGTTCCATTTTCAAATTACACGATAGATTTAGTACATTATGACATGACGATGTGTACATGACGACCTCTGTGGCGCAGCGGTTACCGCATCTGACTACCAGGCGAGAGGTCCCGGGTTCGAATCCCGGCTGTGGACAAAAAAAAAGAAACCCAGGTCTTGGATGTTTACATGTTTGTTACGTCGCTGTTTCTTGTTCCCACGACACAGGGTATCCTAGTGTGAGGCCAGAAGCAACGTATGTGTCTGTGTGTAAATGTTATGTTAATGTTATGTTATTATGTGATTTATTTGGCCGCAAAACACGACAGTTATGAATTTTCATAGAACTTTTTCCGGACGCTGCTCGCGTGTAATTGGCCAGTACAGCAATGTCGATTTATCTCGAAGAAGGTTGTCGAAATAATGGTCAAATTTCCAAGCATGTTTGAGAAAATTAATTTTATACTACACCTGCTTGGAAAGTACCTTGATACTTTATCAAATTTACGGTAGAAAGTTCGTCATTGCATATCGAACAAATATGCGGGGAGAAAACGCATCTGAGCGGGAGAGAAAAGTGTATGAAAATCCGTTTCTTACGTGGTTTTTCTTTTTTAATTTTGGGTAAGACTATGCGCCGGTAACCTAAATATCAAAAGCCAAAAAGTTTTTACAGTGAGTTTTTATCTCCAAGTTCGCAAAATGACACTGGCCACTAGCAACAATTTCAATATAAATTTCAATTAGTAAAGATTTCGTTTTTTATTTTCCTTGTAGGTGTAGTATAAAGCACTATGTAAAGGCTTCAAACGACACCGAAACGGTCACTTTCTCCTCTCGGTGAACAATGTACTATTATTTCCGTTGTTTCCAGAGGCCGCGTCGTGGAGACAGGCCACCCTTACGAGTTGCTAACAATGGCGGCGGGTGCGGCGAGCCAGCCTCGCTACTCTCTACTCTCCAAGAGTCAGGTCGGCAACATTTTATAAATAAAATAAATAAACTCACGCCCGTTATCCCCGAGGGGCTAGGCAGAGGCACCAATCACTAGAACTGGGCACACGTTTTGCCGAGTTTATTAGGTGTCCCAAGCGTGAAGAGTGGCAAGCCTGTCGGAACATTTTATTTTATCAGAAAAATACGGTATTAACTAGCAGTGCATGAAAAGGGAAGAGAAGTTCAGGTTGCCCTACCTTAGAGGGCAGGGAGTTACACGAGTCAGAAATACAATACGATAGGCTATCTGACAGTGTGAAAAAAAAAACCAGTATAATTTATACGTATTCGTGTTAATTATAAGTCTTAAAACCGCTTTAACCTCGTGAGGCCCGACCTTGAAAAGAACAATTGATTTTGTGATCACCTGAGGACATTGGGCCTCACGAGGTTAAGCCATTTAAACTAAAAAAACAATTATGATTTGTAAAAAAACACAAGATAAAATTTGATAATTTGTATCGAAAACGGCCTGGATTGGCCGATTTTATGATGACGTCATATGCTAGTAAAAATGGCGTCTGTCATTCATTCTTTCTCACGTTCATTGGTTGGTTTACCGGGAAGTGACGTCATAATTCCTGTGCGACGCCATATTGCCTGAGATAGCGTTTTGGCAGCTTATTTGAAAAGTAAATTTTCGTTTGCCTTTTTTAGAAGAAATACACGAAAGAATTTAAAATGACCACTTTCTGAGAACTCCATGAACACAAACAAACAATATGAGATGGCTTTTAGAAATCGGTCAATAGTAGGCTTCGGTTTTCGGGCTTCGGCACACGAGTGTAATACTCTTCCTGCTCTGTATTAAACTTTTCTTCACTATTTTGAAAAGTTATGTAATAACAATACAAAATAAACCTTACGATATTGCAATATAATCGGTTTTTGATTGCTATCCGATAGTAGCCGAGGTATATTCTAAAAGCTAACAGACTGTATCGAATTTCAATTCGAAAATATATAAGTACTTAAACTAAACAATTTTATTTTATTTATTTTATTTTATTAGGGACATCAACAGCGAAACAGTGTGTGTGTGTGTGTGTGTGTGTGTATGTGGGTGTGTATGTGAAAAGGGTAGGGGGGGTTTCTTCAAGAAATTACGAATAATCATCGAGTATAGTTAAAATACTGTGCTTAAAAGAAGCCTTGGAACCCAGAAATGGGTCGGCCGAACAAAAACTTTTGTTGTAAAGGCGAGCTAGACGTATCAGGGTCGAGTCGAAATAATAAACCTACATATGAATAACATTGAAAATGTTACACAGACTATTAATTACATGAATACCATAATATAAGCGTTCATCCTCAGGGAAGAGACCCTTGCCCCTCGGTGGGGACATGATGGGTTGATGATGATGATGATGAAGCGTTCATCAGTCTGACGATGCGATTTGTTGTAGGCACCCCTAGCCATCCCCGAAAACTTCACAGTTCCCGTGGAATCGGCCGCCGAGGCCAATGAGACAGTTGTGATGGGACAGAACCGGATCCGAACTTACTCCACCAGGTATTATACAAATCATCATTTAAAATCGAATGACATTTTAATACGGTATTTGACACTATCAACAATAAATTATTTGAGATGCTCGATTAAAACAAAAATTTACAAAATGATTCGGAAAATGTATTTGTTTTAATCATTTTCTAGTTATTACAATTTTTAGATAGATGAAACATAAAAAGAGTGCTCTGAAATGTGACGTCACAAGCAAGTATTTTCATACAAAATTCCGTTTTAAAAGTAACTCATTTGACATCCTGTCAAATACCCAATTCATGACTTGTGCTTGTATGAAATGAAATTTTAATTATTTATATTAGTTATAGAACTGGTTATGATGATTCGTCATTCATGATGATGTAATGGGCATTGTTCACCCATATTTTTTATTCTAGAAATCGAAAATATAGACTAATATAAGAACCTAATTTAAATATTTTCTTCATTTTCGATCCCATTAATTTTTTATTAATTATTTAAAATTTCTAATAGCTTAGTAAATATGACGTCACCACTGGCATAATTGACATCTTTTCAAAATTGTATGGAGCTCTAATTCGAAAACCATTTCGAGATTTGTAAAGCATGTAAAAATTACTTTCAGTATTTTCTATGGTTGCATTTCCGAGAAAATAGTAAAAACACAAAAATACGCTGAAGACGTCACACCGAGGCTTGCAGTGAACACGCCTTTGCCACGATAAAGAAAAAAAAAGTTACGTCATACACAATACAATCTGACAATCACAATATCAGGGCTACCATACTCACCATATCAGCAAGCTTGAAAAAGTAGCTACGAGGGCTGCTACTTATGTATGCGGAATAGAAAAAATAAACAAATGTATATGGCTAAATATGCTTTTATTGTTCGATCAAAGTATTCTCCACTATGATCGATGCACTTATGAAACCAATTTGTAAAACACTTTTCCTCTCTGATTGAGGTATCTCCAAAACGTGCCGTTTGAACGCATCTACGGCGTCTTCACGGGTCGAAAATCGTTGACCACGTAATTTATTCTTTACATTTGGGAATAAATGGAGATCATTGGGAGCCAAATCAGGGCTGTACGGTGGATGACCCATCAATTCTTGTTTTTGACCATCCAAAAATGTAGTTGTTTCCTGAGATGTGTGACAGCTGGCATTGTCATGGTTAAGTATGATTCTGCGTCGCTGGTTGTTTTGGCGTATTTCTTCAAATACTTCCGGCAAACAAATGGTCGTGTACCACTCCGAATTAACCGTTCTGCGATTCTCCAGTGATATTGTAGCCACATGGCCATTAATAGCAAAAAAGCAGGCCACCATTTGCTTTACAGTGCTTTTTGCACGAGCCACTTTCGTAGGGTTCGGCTCATTTTGAAACACCCAAACTGTTGATTATTGTTTAGTTTCGGGATCATACGCGTAGATCCAGGATTCGTCACCTGTGTAGATGTTATAAACAGATTTTGAGTCGCCTCCGTTGAATTTTTTCTTGCACCATTCGACGCGAGCATCTTTTTGATCCTGAGTTAAGTTGTGCGGGATCCAACGCGAACAAATTTTTTTTACAGACGAATGTTCATGTAATATCCTATGAATGCTCGTTATACATATACCCAGAATAGCCTCTACCTCGCGATACGTAACATGGCGGTCTTGCATTATTAGTTTTCGCACAGCTTCAATATTTTGTGGCACAACCACCGATTTCGGGCGACCTTCTTTAACTTCGTCCGTGAGCTTACTGCGTCCGCGATAAAACTCACTAAACCAGTGATACACAGTCGTTTTTGATGGAGCTTCACCACCAAAAGTCGAAGTTAATTGATCTACGCACTGTTGTTGCGTTAAACCACGTCGAAAATCGTAATAAATCATAGCACGAATATTTTCACGAGTGAGTTCCATTTTTTCAGCGATATGACATTTTAAACCCAACAAAAACAAAACACTAACGTATATAAGAGAAAAATATTAGCGGCCAGTATTTAAAAAAAGAACGAATTTGACCATGGAGGTCAGACATTGCGTTTAAAATTATTGGAATCCCAGATTCCGCATACATAAGTAGCAGCCTATGTACAATTCTGTGGCAAAAATGACAATATGGTAGCAAAAACCTTCGAACGCAGATAAAGATGTTATAAACACAAAATGCATTTAAAAAACCAACAACTATATACGTAAGGGATGATGATGATTTAATTTAATAAACGAAAAACATATTTGCAGATGTTAAAAAAATTCAGAAACTGTTAACTTTAACACGGTCCTGGCAATACTAAAATGACATTTTGTAACTATGTTTTTTTTAGGATGCGGGAAGGAAAACGTATTGTGAGCCGCTTTGTTTCGTCACTTCCGGTACAAATATTTTATTTAAACTTTAAAATTAAAAATATATAAGAAAACGTGCGTATTTCAGAAAATAAAAAATACGTGTCTCCTATCTTTGTGATATCTTTTAAAAATCAAAGTAACATCAATACATATTTGTGATGAAAAGATGTCAATTATGTACGTTCCTTTCCCTTTTTCATGCTTTTTTTAAATGTGACACATTTGACAGGTGTTGTACGGACGAATGTATTTTCTAGATGTGGAGGCAATGGAACTAAAGTCTGATTTTTAATTCCGTAGAATTCTGACAGTTATCATTTTTTGACATGTCAGAGATTAGAAACCTTTTTTGGCCGGGCACATTTTTCAATTTCAATACGAGTGTGAACATCTGAGTCTACACATTTAATTTGTTAGTGAATGTATCGATTTTTTAAAGTGTGGAGCTCCAAATTAAAAGAAAATTTAAGGCAAGTGACAATTGTGTCCCTTTTCATCACACAAACATTAAAAAAGTACAAGTAAAGAAAACATATATTTTTTCAAATATCTAATGATCACTAATACTAATATCATCTAATATCACTATCTTCATCAACGTCATCATCGCTGATATGAATTATTAAGAGAGCTAACAGCGGCATACTTCACTTTTCCAAAAAGGTTTACGAAACCTTGAATTAGTAGGCAGTGATGCCAGCTAAAGAATAAAATAAAGTAATTAAAGTTAATTCGATATATTGTCCGTGATATTGAAATATTTCTTATTTTCGTATTAGGTCACTGGAGTAAGTAAATATTTAGATTAACCTTTTTGTAGTTAAAACATAAAAAATACGTAGCATTTTATTTTTTATTGCCCTCAAATGGGTCAAATTTGTCCCTTTTTCGGTGGAGAACTTTTTCAGTAGCAACACTTATGAAATGTCAGAATTCTACGGATTAAGAAATCAGACTTTACTGCGTTAGTGCCAACGATGACGCATTTGAAGGACAAATTAAGTTTATACATTTTTTGCGATAAATATTAATAATACGTCTTTATTTCACATATTTAAAACCCCTAATAGTAATCAGTATCCCTATTCCTCGAAATGGTTTTAATTTTACGACAGTTGATGCCTCCTTGAGCAACGCCCATTCGTATATTCAACATCATCATTTATGATGGTTACGATGAATTTACGATGAGCAAGTTAGGTTAGGTTGTTTGTTGAAGAGAGTTTGATTCAAACTAGCAGTAAGCTCATGTTACTACAAGTTTGTGTCAGAGCATCTTCGACAAACTAGCAGTAAGTTTATAAATTTAATCAAAATGTAACCAAATTCTCGATACAGATCGGAGGCGAGCGAGCCGAGCGGCGAGGGCGGGATCTTCCGCGCCCTGGTGGAGCAAACTGGCCGAGAACAGGCCGCCTTACTGATGGACATGGCCGAACAGGTGCGTAGTTTAGTTACTGCGGTTGGACAGGTTTGTAGTTTAGTTGTTACGGCTGAACAGATTTTTAGTGTAGTTACAAACGTTGAGCAGGTGTCTAGTTTAGAGCGCGACAAGTGAGTCGTGGCACAAGCCTTTGGCGGGAAATTTAAAAATCTTTTAGTTGGTAACCCTGCATATAGTCTGAATAAACAATCTTGATACTTTTGCTTAACTTGATTATTTGTTTAATTAGTTTTGTCCAAACATAAATAAATATTAACAAAACGAAAACATTAACTACATCAAAACCGACATTTCCACTCCACCAAAAACAGGGATAATAAAGATGCACCAAATAAACTTATAAACATTTTATTAATGCTGAACCAAAATAAAAATCTGATTCATATCTTTTTTCTCAACATCTTTGAGTTCTTTGATTAAGTCTTCGATCTGAGGTTTAACATTTTCATCATCCGACAGACCTTACAACAAGAAATAATTCATGTTTGCTTTAAAACATTATTACTCGTATGTACATACTAAAACATAGGTTGTTAGAACAAACAATTATGTTGAATAGAAACAAAAGTTTTTTTCTTGTTTAAATCTAGGACGAGTATCAAACTGTTTGGGCTATAGTACTTGCAGCTGAAATACCTAAGTTTGACAGTCAGCAGTGTGGCCATATGAAGAATTCGAAATAAATCTCGTCTCAGGACTCGGTTGTCAGACTCTAGTTGCTTAGGCTGAACAGGTGTGTAGTTTAGTTATTACGGCTGAACAGGTTTTTACTGTAGTTACAAATATTGAACAAGTGTTTAGTTTAGTTACTGTGTCTGACGAGGTGTGAAGTTTGGTCACTATGGCTGAAAAGTTGAGTAGTTTACTATGGCTAACGGTCTGAACTCAAGTAAAGTTAATGGTGCTTGACATGACTCTTACGTTTGTTTCAGAGCTACATCAAAATGCAGGAAAAGAAGAAAACCGTCTAAATATTCTCAACGTTTCTTTTATTTTTATAAAATTTGGCTATGCGAAAATATAATCTTGGACATTCCTATGAACAAGGCTGCGGAATTATTTTTACATATATTACACAATCAGTATTAGAAATGAGATAATTAGTAATTCAATCGAATATTCCTTGTACTGTTATTGTTTTGTGGACAAAGAAATTGCTACTTTAATATGAAAAAGGGTTAAGTAGCAAATTCTTTGACAAAACCTAAAATATTTTATTTTTTTATCTTTTAATATTTGTCTATAAGTTTTGCTACGTGTGATATTGTCAATTCAACGATGCCTTACAATGTAAATACTTGTATTTTTATGTATTTTATGTGATATGCACATAGGCTTTCTACTTAACAGAAGTTACAAAAAGCTTGTAACTTAGGTGGCTATGAGGTTCATTCGCGTCCACAAATGGAAAAAAATACTTATTTCCTTTCACAGATAATAAATAAAATACATTTTTTTTATTGCCTTTGCATTGTCCCAGTTTCATGTTTTTTTTTAGTTTTGAATATTTTTGTTTTGAGAACTATGATAGCTGATAATAATATTCACATTTTAGGTTTCAAGCTAGCTAGCACAAAATGATTTTTACAGATGCGTCGGCCTAAGAAATTATTAACATAAAAAAAATGTTTGGTCTGATTTTCTATAATAATAATTTGATTTGATATAATAGTTAATTGTACTAGAGACAATGTTCTTGTGCTTAAAACATGCACAATTATACAGTCTGTTAGCTGTTAGAATATACGAGTACCTCGGCTACGCAATCAAAAACCGATTATATTGCAATGAGGTAAAGTTTATTTTGTATTGTTATTTATAACTTTAAATAACTTTTCAAAATAGTGAAGAAAAGTTTTATACAGAGCAGGAAGTAGTATTACACTCGTGTGCTTTCGGTGAAAACCGAAGCCTACTCTAGAGCCCGAGGTATACATATTCTAAAAGCTAACAGACTATACTAAATATTACAAGTCAATTCGTTGGGTGTCTGGAATAACTTTGAACAAAGTAATTTTCTTTGTACGATCAATTTAGTGATAACTATAAATAATAGTGCCTCTATCATACCCTTAAAGGAGCTAAGATTGATGTTGTGAAATTCCAGTGTGGATTGTTGTTTCTATTTGGTGCTGCCATTTTAACTATGGTGCTTTTAAAATGTACTTAGCCGTTGTGGAAGTGAGACAATTTCCATGGTAGCCATTTTATTTTTTCTAGATTACCAGTGTTTCAGGATATTCTTGCCCGGAGTACTTAAGATTCGGATTTTGTGTTGTATTAACAGCGCTTTGACACATAATGACCAATCCACAAAATAACAAGCGTTCTCAAAATCACCGATTCGCAAGACGTGTATTTCTCAAAATGATCAATTCCCGAAACGTTTGTTTTACAAATAACCAATTCGCAAAATGTTTATTTCTCAAAATGATCAATTCCCAAAACATTTGTTTTACAAATGACCAATTCGCAAAATGTTCATTTCTCAAAATGATCAATTCGTAAAACGTTCATTTCTCAAAATGATCAATTCGCGAAACGTTAATTTCTCAAAATGATCAATTCGCGAAACCTTTATTTCTCAAAATTATCTATTCGCAAACCTTTATTTTTCAAAATTATCAATTTGAAAAACGCTACAAGTCCACGTAATTAATATTGTTTTTCTATACTATTCACTCTTGGCACTATTGGCTCTTAACAAAAGTCTTGATTCCTTGCAATTTGGACCATATACGAATTTAGCATTTTCCGAATTGGTTATTTTGAGAAGTATATTTCATATTTTTTGTACTTAACTAAAGGTAAACAATCTGGTAAGTCTTTTTAATGAAATACTTTTTAAATCAAAATTTTTACAAATTAAATGTGTTTTTATGAAATTACGTTTAATTTCACATTGAATTGGTAATGTGAAAAGATTTTAGTTTAAGTGTACATTTCAATAAAAAGGCGTATCAAGATTGTTTACCTTTAGCAAGGTTTAGTTAAGTACCTAAACCTATGAAGTATAGACACTTTGAGAAGGCTCGGCATTTTGCGTATCCGACATTATGCGCCGAAACTCCACCCCATATCCTAATCAGCCAATCAGAACGCAACATGAATAAAATGATTGTTCAGTTAATCAATCAGAATTGTACTATTATAACTTCTGCGTCGATAAAAATGTATCCGGGAGGGGTAGGGAGAGACCAGAACTTCGATTCTGTTAGTGCATTATAGTTCGATGACAGATATACGGTCGGGTCACATGACGCGTTTTTTCATGCCATTGACACCTACATAGATTGCTTGATATCCGTGCATGCGTAGACTTGAAACTACATCGCCATGTTCATGCAGTTGTCATTGGACTACAATGCATACCTCGATTCTGTTAGTGCATTATAGTTCGATGACACATTCACGGTCGGGACACGACGAGTTGACACCTAGTATATTGGTGCACTTGCTCGGATTAACTTGAAGAATCGCAATGAAACTGAATCGCTATGCTCATGAAGTTTGTCATTACAAGGAGAATTAAAGACAATGCATTAGCAGAATCTAGACCCAGGATTTTCGTGAAATTGATGAAATGTTAAATCGAATTTACTACATGTATAAGTTACTTCCAAACTTACTTAATAGAAAACTATAGGTACTTAAATTTACTTAAATTATTACAGAGATTCTGCCATAACTACAGTTACCCGAGTTATATTTTAATTTACTTTTTATTGTATTTTTATTGTAGATAAATTTTATTTTTTATTGTAAAATAAATACTATCTTTATCTACAGTTGTTATTGGTTTTCTTTTATTACTTTAGTCTAAATACTACTATAAATGTCAGGGCTTGTGAAGATAGACAAAGATCTGAATTGGAGTCAGGATACTTGATATCCCGATATGAATCGCTCGTAGCCTGGGATGCCTGAGTGATCTTAAACGATCACTTAGGTTAAGCAACAAACGGCGCGTTCAGTCCATGGATGGGTCACTGTTTATGACTAATGCTACTGGCAAATTTCCGAGCGGTTCCGTGCTTCGCAAGGCACGTTAAGCAGTTGACTGCCGTCAATAGATGGCAGTCGTTAGGCCAAGTCAGAGGCCTTAGGGCGGCTTGAATACTTCTGACAGTAAGACCAGCCACTAGTCTTACAAGCCTCCACCAATCCGGACCTGGCCCCCGTATGGCCTATACCTTCCTCAGGGAAGAGACCCGTTCCCCTCGGTGGGGACATAATGGGTTGATGATGATGATGAAGTCTGTATGTATGGCCTATACCTTCCTCAGGGAAGAGACCCGTGCCCCTTGGTGGGGACATAATGGGTTGATGATGATGATGACATATTCTTGATGTCCTTCCCTAGTTACCATGGGGTATCCTACTTTGGGGCCAGGACGAGTGATTGTATACAATACAACCTAAAATTACAACTAGTTTATGAATCAACATTATTATAAATTAGCTTCCGTTGCTGTGCTAGGCTTGACGCCTGTATTACAGCAAGCAGTGCCAATTCCCCAGTGTGATGGGTCAGTTTCTAGTTACGGAAGTAATCATAGCTGTACTTTATTGCTTAGAGAATAGGTTTACCAAAAGAAAAAACAAAATCAAAACAAGACTTAGAAGTAAAGTTATTTGTTCCTCTCTTTCGTGTGTGTGTGTGTGTGTGTGTGTGTGTGTGTGTGTGTGTGTGTGTGTGTGTGTGTGTGTGTGTGTGTGTGTGTGTGTGTGTGTGTGTGTGTGTGTGTGTGTGTGTGTGTGTGTGTGTGTGTGTGTGTGTGTGTGTGTGTGTGTGTGTGTGTGTGTGTGTGTGCGTGGGTGTGTGCGTGCGTGCGTGCGTGCGTGCGTGCGTGCGTGCGTGCGTGCGTGCGTGTGTAATTGTATGCATGTGTAGAGAGGGTGTGTTGTTTGTATTAGTTTGCATTATAAAGTGATTATTTACTTAATCGATCTGGAGTAGGTATTATTTTCCCTTTTAACCAACTGATAGAAATTATTAGGTATGTATGTATGTGGTGTGGATGTTATTTTCATATTCACCCAGCAAAGCTATTTCCTCTTGCCGCTACACAGATTAGTTTTTAGATTACACACAGTAGGTACGTAAGTGTAAAGACACATGAGAACTTTCATAATGATGATGGCACACAGTTGGAACTGTATACACATAAAGGGTGTTGTCAGGATTATAATGGGCTAGTTGCACTAAAAAATGTAATTAGTCCGTCTTTTAGATTATTCAAAAATAAGGGACACGTATTTTTTTATTTGTAAATTAGACCAAAAATGACAAAAATATAGCCCATTAAAGTTACGTGTGACGTCACGCCGTGCTGGATTTTTTTAGCACGGAGTGACGTCACACGTAACTTTAATGGGCTATATCTTTGTTATTTTTTGTTTAATCGAAAAAAGAAAAAATACGTGTCCAATACTTTTTATAATCTAAATACGGACTAAATAGAATTTAATTATTTTGACCCTGGAAACTACCCTATTTCCATCCATTTAAGTTTTTTCGAAAGAAAATTGAGGTCTTATTCGAAAAAAAATTATACGATCTCCATGAATCTCTCATAGCCCCGGCCGCTAGGTCACGAAGGTTAAGCAACTTAGGGCGCGTTCAATTCATAGAAGGGTGACCGTTCTATGACTAACGCTAGTGGCATTACTCCTAGCGGTTTTGTGCTTCGCATCACAAGGCACGGTAAGCTGTTAGTGCCGGCTGCCGTCGATAGATGGCAGTCGATAAGCCAAGTCAGAGGCCTTAAGGGCGGCTTGAAAACTTCTGACAGTAAGACCAGCCACTAGTCTTACAAGCCTCCACCAATCCGGACTTGGCCCCCGTGGTGGAGTATGGCCTATACCTTCCTCAGGGAAGAGACCAGTGCCCCTCGGTGGGGACATAATTAATGGATTGATGATATCGCTCTAGATACATTATGGGATGATACTCATCAGATCACTAGGAAGGTCTTGGATTCTTAAAATACAGAGCATGATCATTTTGGTATATTTAACTCATAACTGACCACGTTGTGGGATGGAACCTATTTGCTAAACTAAACAGACTGTAGCAGTAATAGGAAATACTGGGTAGGGGAAGATCGTTACCCTTCGTACGCGGGGCACATTCATACAGTCAAAATAAAATTTGAACGAAACAACGTACGGTCTTGCTTTTGTATGTGTGCGTGAGTCTAGGTACCAACTTTACGTCAACGTAGTATTGCGCACTTCGCACCGGTGAGAGTGAAGTGACAGGCAGAAAGGTGTTTTCTCGCTCGGTAAGTAATTTTTTGATCGATGTTTTGGTCTATTGTTACCGTAGATAAAATGAGTTTTCGTGTAGAGTAATCTATCAGTAACTAGCAAAATACACTTACGATACGTTTTCAATACTTAATTTATGACGTTTTCCTATTGATATTGAAAGAGGTTATATTTTGTTAATATTTAGTTAGTGAGGTACTTTCGGACGGAACCAAATGGGGCACGTTTGAACGCGTACGAATGTGCCCCCCAACTGGTAGGTAGATACAATTTACTGTGTTAGTGTGTCATTGCTAATTTTTGCATTAACTTTGTCCTGTGTTTTTCCATCGTCGATACACGTATATATATTTTAATTTTAATATATATATTCACAGAAACATGGTGCGGACTTATAAACCAAAAAATACAAGTCGCTTTCCCTAATGTTGAAGATATTCATACTGTTTAGGTATCTGATGTTGAAATGATACTTCCTGAACCAAAGCCTCCAAAAGTTTGTACTTCTAGAACATCAAAACTTTTCACTTTTTCAGTAAATTTTTCTAATTTTACTGTTCAATAGTTTTTATTATCTTGTTAATTAACAACTTTTAGCAGTGCTAATCCGTAAAAAGGTTAAAAAATGTGATTATAAATTTAAGATAACTAATTTACGTAGACGATGAAGAAATTTCATAGCTTATTATTACAGAAAAGTAATTTAATTTTCATTAATTCTATGAAAAGTCATTTAAGTTTTGTTTTACATAAGAATATTTGTATGTAATTTTTGTGGAATATAAGAAAAGTATTTTATTTTTGTTTAATTGAAGTTAATTCTTTATTTTTGTGTTTAATAAAAGAATTTTGATTTATATGTGTCGTTTTAATCGCACGTACGGAACTACTCCACAGCGTATGAAGGTACCCCCAACACTGTACATAGGTGCCCCGTTGTTGGGGCAGATTCGTACGTATTCCAGATTTAGTTTAAATCATAATTATGGTTGAAACATCAGATGAAATTATCTGTTATTTTTTTATATGAACCGCGGATAGTTAGACAATAAATTTAAGCTGTCAGGTGATTGATTCATGAAAAAATATAAAAGAAAAAAATCTAAATGTGAAAACCGTACGAAGGGGCCCCACCTTCCCCTACTATCAATCGTTGACACATGCTAAATCTCACACCTCGTCAACTATAACAAAGACGATACCGTAGCGAGGGGTTTGATAAATGACTGTCTTTGTTAAACCTTTTAGCGACCTACTGTATTTGTCATTTAACTTACGTTGATTACAGACGACATTTAGTTGTTAAATGTTAAATACAACATACATACATAAGCTCACGCCCGAATCCCAGAGGGGTAGGCAGAGACCAGGGATTTTCTGCCACGATCCTAACTATTTCTTAATAACTTTAGCAAAATAACAAAAAAAAAACGCGTACTGCACGACACAGTAGTACGTTTCAAGTACGATGATTTTTTTAATACAACCTCAATTTTATTCATCATATCAATCCATTATGTCTACACCGAGGGGCACGGGTCTCTTCCCTGAGGAAGGTATAGGCCATACTGCACCACGAGGGCCAAGTCCGGATTGGTGGTGGCTTGTAAGACTAGCGCCTAGTTTTACTGTCAGTAGTTTTCAAGCCACACTAAGGCCTCTGACTTGGCTTAACGACTGGCATCTATCGACGGCAGCCGGCACCAACTGCTTAACGTGCCTTGCGGACGAACGGAACCGCTCGGCAAAATGTCACTAGCGTTAGTCATAGAACGGTCACCCATCCATGCACTGAACGCGCCCTATGTTGCTTAACCCTAGATCACTCATGCAGCTGCGCTACGAGCGACTAGGTACCTACTACATTTATTCTATTTCTCATTCTATTTTCGTAATTCAAATTCAAATCTTCATCCGCATTCGTAGGGTGACTGAACTATACTTTGCCTTCATCACAAAAATACAAGGTCGTCACGAGCCAAAATCGCGGATTTCCTCACGAGAGTTTCTCTTCACAATTCGTCACTCAGAACAACGCTCACCCCCGGTTTTTCGTGCGGTTCTACTGTACACTGCTGTTAGTTGTTTTTTTATGAACTTAGGCCATGTATAACAGCTCAGCAGCTGTAAACAGTAGGTAGGTAAACTTATTTTGACTCTGACGCCCTTAGGAGTTTGGGAAACCCTGTATTAGTGGACGAGAAACAGGGGGTTACTTCCAGACAGTAGGCGCAAAGGATAAGTAGGCAAAGCAACGCTGTTGTTATTTCTGTCCTTGTTACACTTACCGCGTCGTACACGGGTTAGATAGAGAGGTGACGTGTACTGAAGCAAGGTCATGTCGTTTAGTATGATAATGACTCAAAGATTAGTGGTGACAGAAGTGTCACTGCTGCAGAGTTTTTACTTATTTCACAAATATTAAATTTATTTAAAATTAATTAATCTACAATACCGGTGATTTCAATGTATGCAAGTAGAAAATTACTAAAGGTATCTTGGGAACTCTCCCCAACGGCAGCGGTTTAGATACCATTTTTTATATTTAGGTAGTTTTTAGTTTAATATTTAGTTTATTATTTCATATTTAGTTTAGAAATTAATTATCTACTTGTGTACATTATATTTTAAAGGTATTAAATGTAATATAATTCTAATCTTTTATTTAAAACGCTGCAAATTATGGCTATTCACCATAGTCGTGACTTCACTCAATTTCTAAAGATTCGAATCGCCTTGGTTACTCTCCAACTTACGTTTTTTGCAAACTATAAACCGATGTCGTGACCATGAACCTTTAGTATAACTGCAATAAGAAATAAAAAACGAGCAGAGTGAGAGGCTCCCATGAGGCTCCAAAGTAGTAGTGCGTTTCTTCCGAATAGAGTGTCAAACTGTCAAGCAGTAGAGCAGGCGAGTTCTTGCCGGGTCACAGTGAATTAACCTCTGGCCTATCCTGTGGCCCGGTAGAGTAGCGGGAGGAACAAGTGGGTAGTCCAGCACTGAGCAGGAGGCTCGATAGGGCTGGGAGTCCCACACGAAGCCGTTTCGTTGTCCCCCGACTGCAGGGCGGTGAAGTACGTAAATGCATTGCCCGCGTCAACAAAAAAAAAACCTACCTGTTTGTTTAAAGTACATAATATTTTGTTTCTGTGATTAGCCTTATTCTGATGTCCTTGAAAGTTCGTTCTGTTGTCCTAGCCGTGTCGTTTCTATGTCATCATCATCAGGCTATATTAGTCCACTGCTGGACATTAGCCCTCCCCTAATGAGCGCCATAGCGCCCTGTCTTCAGCGTCGTTTCTATGTGACTCAAGTCAAAGCAAGCCATTTATCGGGTACAGGCCTTCTGGAAATGTTTTTGTTCTATGCCTCGTGTCCGTATTTGTTTGTGGGTAAATATAGAAATACAGTGCAATCTCATTCGCTGTTTCCAGTCCGATGATACGCACAGCCGGCTGCGCGCGCGCTGTTGCGTAAACCTTACCTTTGTTTATAAGCGCAAAAAAATCAGTGGCAACTTTGAGGATTGTTTATTTATTTCAGTTTTCAATAGTTTTGCAGTTTGCTGCGGTTGTACTAAAATATTGGGGATGGGCGATTGATTTGCTTGGATAGTTGGAGTTTATATTTTTATTGGAGGGTAAGTGGCGGTGCAGTTATGTTTATTGCAATAACTGATTAAGCCTATGCTTACCTGACCTACTGGTAGCAGGGACCTAATTATCTAAGCACGTGTGTTTTATTAAAATTACTAAATTTTTCCCTTATTACGTATAGCCTATCCATAAAGTCTAGAAAACGGAAGTGAAGTGTAACTAAATATTGTACGAACTTTTCAGGCCATCTTCTAAAATTCTAATATAAGCACAATTGAATCGGTGATTTCTAAAACCCCACATGTTACATTTTTTCCGAAATTGAGTTAGGACCGGATTCATAATCTATGGATGAATACCTATCGATCCATGCAAAAAACACACTTGTGACATTGGTTTTTGGTATGAAAAAGCCCTTGGAACGCTCATTCTTGAAGCGTTTCGAAGTCTCGGTCATTTCGAAAACATCACTTTTGCAGTAATACGTGGTGTTTCTGAAGGTATTAAGGAGGGCTATGTACCTATCAATATAAATAAGGTGAATGACCTGAAAAAACTTTTCACTTATGTCCCAGAAGAATACAAAAACTTCTATATACACAAATTTTTGCTCGACCAACATGTGATGGATGTTGAAATTCCCGAAAATTTGACTATGGTTGCTTTTGATTGTAAGATTAACCACTTTTTATTTAGATAAAAATAAAAGACAAAAATTATTTATTCACTTTAAAGTTTTAACAGATTTTTGAACTAATAATCGTTTTAACAGATTATTGTGAAGTCCCTGATCTCTGAACTGTGTAATAAACCTGTGTTACAAAGATCCTGTTCCATTTTAGATGATTCATGGTAACATAAATTTGAGATACATTATAAAAGTAAAGAAATTTAAATTTAAAAATCACATTGTTTCACTTAAACAAAGATGTAGTTGCGAGAGTGTATGTAAATGGGTATATTGTTCATGTATATATTTTTTGTCAAAAAATATATACATGTGCGTAATTTCCTACAAACTTGTAAATTTCTTTACCAAAACCGTAGTTTTTGCGAAAACCCCACATGTGACGCAATTTTATCTTGTATTCATACGTTATAACTAGGAATATTTTAAAATACGAAATGTACCTTCATATACTTGGTTAGGCTATATAATTTTACATAGGTACATACAAACTGAAAAAATGACTAAATAACCACCACACAAATTAATAATCAGTTTTTATTGTCCCCTGAAAAGTTAAGTCTGTGTCACATGTGGGGTTTTAGAAATCACCTAGTCATTTATTGTAACTGCAACGAAGGTTAATTTTCCTTGCTGAGACTATGTCTGTACTAAAAGTTTGGGTATGAAAAATAAGAGTATTAAATCAGCAAAAGCGCACTCTTTATTTTCTAGACTTTATGGTCAGTCTGTAACTACCTAGCTACCTTAATCTCACATCTTCGAATCGGTATTGAAGATAAGTATTTTATTTGGCACGGTTTCTTGGTTTTAGATTTGATTTGCTAATACAACTGTGACTCAAACTGAATGGCAGGACGATACTCGATCTTATGCCTCATCTCTTAAGGTCGCCCGTCGGATAACCGAGTACGGTTCCGTAGAAATTCAATGAACTGTGTACGATGACAAATCGTTGTACATTACGTACGTATAGTAAAATATACGTATAGTGCCACCATATTATCTGTTCAGTTTTCAACATTTAAGAAATTTACCTAGAAAAATGAGAAAATTTTAACCCGTCTTTCAATTTTAATGAAAATTATATTTATTAATCTTAGTAAGTGAATAAATAAAACAAAAAATGGGGAACCGGATTTACAATTAATTAGATATTACAATTTTGCCCACCTGAACATATAACTTGGTGGCGCTGTAAATATAGCTTGAGCTCCGCGACAGCTGTCATGGACATTTGCGTCCATGAAGTTTTGAATTTTTTAACAGAATATTTGCACTGTGAAAACTCCGTACTTACCACAGACCTTTCCTTCCTCATTGGTACTTACTGCACACTATTCGATGTCTAAGCAATATCGTAACCTAGCCCTGTCAGTGTGACAGCTGTCGTGGAGCTCAAGCTATGTTTTACAGACTGTAGTCGATCAAGTCGACCCACAGGATTAACAATTAGGAAGACACCTACGCGATGTAAGATAAGGATATTCTTTATTCACACGAGAAACAAGAGACATAAATAAAAGTGATAAGTTAGGGGCCAGTACCTATCTGATTATTTCAGAATTTCGCTAGGTAACTATTAACTGTAGTGCTGTCTCATCAATTTTTTAAGAAAAAAGCGTGACAGAACGTTACTTAAGTATTTACTTAGCGAAATTCTCAATTCAGAAACTTGCCCTTAGAGCCGGTAGGTAGGTACCTACTTAATGTAATGCTTTCTCGTAAAATGTCCCAGTAAAGAGCGTGACAGAACGTTAAGTATTTCATCATTATCGACGACCTCTGTGGCGCAGCGGTTAGCGCATCCGACCACCATGCGAGCGGTCCCGGTTTCGAATCCCGGCTGGGGACAAAAAAAAAAGAAACCCAGGTCTTGGATGTTTACATGTTTGTGACGTCGCTGTTTCCAGTTCCCACGACACAGGCGGCCTTACTAATAATAAGCTAAACAATCTGAATAACTATTTGACGTATATTAATATAAACTGGTTTAATCGCATTTAGCGTACAAATAACCAGTTTGTCAGACCTCGCATAACGGCTGTATACACAGCTCATAACCTTTATTAGTAAGGCCGAGGGTGTCCTAGTGTGGGGCTGGCCCCACACTAGGACACCAGGCGTAGGTACACATTGCTTCTGGAAGCAATGTGTACCTACGCTCTGTATGTAAATATCATCATCAACCCATTATGTCCCCACCGAGGGGCACGGGTAGTGACCCGCGAGATACAAAGTACTTACTTACTTCTGCAGGGACTCTCCCCTAGGTACCTACTTTAGTGTTTACTTAGACCTGGTTTACATTTGCTTTATTTTCATGCTTTTTAGCATGCTTTCCATAGAGCTAGAATAGAATAGAGAAGACAATTCCTTTTCTAAGACACAAAGCAAATAATATACCAGCAATGGTTGCTTGTATAGGTACTATTTATTTAGGATTTTTTAGAAAGTAGTTAGGTACTTTTTTATAATATTATGGTGCGTAATAAAAGCTTGAATCGGCATACGTTTATGCCGTCTCTTTTTTATTGTTTCTCTATGGAAAGCATGCTAAAAAAGCATAAAAATAAAGCAAATGTAAACCAGGCCTTAGTGTAAATTATCAATTCAGAATCGGCCCTAAGTTAGACTTCACACACGGCAGCTATAATATACATTACATCCCAGGATGTATAGCTTAGAGACCGCTCAGTACCTTTAAGATACGAAGATGTAAAGATGTATATTATAGCTGTCGTGTGTGGTGACGATTTCTATGGAAAGATGTAATGAGATATATCCTCGTAAGGCCCGACCTTGAAAAGAACAATTGATTTTGTGATCACCTGAAGACATCGGGCCTCACGAGGATATAGTGCTATAATATACATCTTTACCTTATAGCCGCCGTGTGTGGAGTCCCTTAGTGGCATCCAGGCGTAGGCCTTGGCCCTCGAGTGCGAGGGCGCGGAAGACGCGATGTGTATAGACCAGCGGTTCCCGAATGGCGTTCCGCGGAATCCCAGGGTTCCGTAAAAGGCTCTCAGGGGCTCCGCGAACATTTAACATTTCGATGCTTTTCTTTTTTCTTTTTCTCCTTTGATAACTTTAGGTATGGTAATCTTCTGGTAATTTTCAATGAGCCGTTTTCAGAAGAACTAAAAAAAAAATATTATACGGCTGTCAAAGGAATGCAATTTCGGACCTCAGCCCAATAGCCATGTATGATACATCATAAAATACGTCTCAGCGAGCTGAACAAAAGTTACTATGACGCCAACAGCCAAATGTTTGTCCTTTCGGAGTTATATTGTATTGAAAAACATTAACATTTTCAATAAAATATAACTCCGAAACGACAAACCTTTGGCTTTTTTTTTTAGTTCTTCTGAAAACGGCTCATTGTCTTATTTTTAAATGTTATTCCAAAATTCCGTTTAGTTATCATAACGCATTCGTGCAATCAGTACGTATTTAGTCATTAAGGTCCGGTTTCTGAGTTGAGAATTTCTATCTAAGTAAATCATCATCATCATCAACCCATATGTCCCCACCGAGGGGCACGGGTCTCTTCCATGAGGAAGGTATAGGCCATACTCCACCACGGGGGCCAAGTCCGGATTGGTGGAGGCTTCTAAGACTAGTGGCTGGTCTTACTGTCAGAAGTTTTCAAGCCGCCCTAAGGCCTCTGACTTGGCTTAACGACTGCCATCTATCGACGGCAGCCGGAACTAACTAAATAAACTAATATAAAGAACAACACGACACACTTCACAAATCTCACTGTATTATCACGAACAACACAATTCACTTAGAAATCTCATATCACTGTATAATCACTTCACAATTTAACTGTTAATATAAATTATAAATATAAATTCTGAAATCGGGTAGAGCTTCCGCCTGATCACAGCGCCAGAACAAGACTCTTAAATCGGGCAGATCTTCCGCCCGATCACAACTCTAGAACAAGACTGACGGTTTATCATCGAGCCCTCCCTTTTATAGACTAAAGGCGAGCGCACGGAACTCGGCGCCATTTTCTGACAAATCCGTTAAAATGTAATTCTATTCAAATTGGCCACTTTTAAAATAATGAACTGTTAAAAATGATATTAAATTCTTCTTATAAATTACCAGTTGTTCTAAAATAATGTTTTAATGTTAAATTAAATAGAACCTTTGCCGCAAATTTATCAAAATCATGACATTCGGCCATCCGATATCGTGCAAACCTCCGGTGCACGTAGGTAATAACAATTTTATTACACTTGGCAGATTATTACCTTAATTAATTAATCAATATTAATTTCACATATTATAAAAACACCCTATTTTGTAATCAAGCAATTCATCATAATCATGACATTTGGCCTTTGGCTTGTAAAATAGCACGGAAAATGGCGAAATCTTACATTATTTAATAATTCCTAAATTATCACTGCATTATTCTGCATGCATTAATCTAGAGGCAATACCGTGTAGTTATCAGGGTGCTATACTGAGTTTTTTCATTCACTCTCGATAGTGAGAGCGTTTGCGATTTGCATAGGAGTGACAGAGAGACAACTAGATGGCGCGCTTTGTCACTCCTATGCAAAACGCAAACGCTCTCGCTATCGAAAGAGAATTACAAAACTCAGTATACGCACTCAGGGCCGGTCAGACTGTGACGGTCCACACTGCCTCCGCAACTCGACCACCACTTACTGCGCTGGCTCAACGACCCGAAGTGGGTGTTGGCCTCCGACACAAGAATGAAATATTTTATAGTATTATGAAAAACTGTAATATCTATCTTATTATATATATATATATAAAAGGAGAAGCTGACTGACTGACTGACTTAGAATCAACGCAGGGCCCAAACTATAAGGGTTAGAAACTTGAAATTTTGCACAGAGGTTCTTTTTGTAACATAGGGGAGCACTAAGAAAGGATTTTTGAAAATTCATCCCCTAAGGGGGTAAAATGGGGGTTCAAAGTTAGTATGAAACTTTGCCGTTTTTGAAGTTATTCAAATGAAATTTGGTACGTATGTTCTTCATTTAAAATTATGAAACACGTGTAAAATAGTTTTTTGAAAATCATCCCTTAAGAGGGTAAAAGGGGGGTGCAAAGTTAGTATGAAACTTAGCCATTTTTGAAAGTTATTCGAATGAAATTCAGTATGAAGGTCCTTCATCGAAAGTCATGAAAGACGTTTAAAGAAGTCTTTCGAAAATTGTCCCTTAAGTGGTTAAGAGGGGGTTGCGAAGTTAGTATGAAAGCTCTTTCGCATGCGCTAAAAGTATCCCTTTCTTATTTGCAAACACTTTACTGAACTAAAGCCCACGCGGACGTAGTCGCGGGCAACAGCTAGTTCTTTAATATTGTTATTGAGCATAATAATAGAGTTCTAATCAGTAATTTGTAAGGTCGATTTGAAATTATCCAAATTGGTCTGTTTAAATATTCTCTTTTTTTTAACGGTAGGATCTTTCACATTTAACATATAAGGAACGACAGACCGGTAAAATCCATGCTGAAAGCATCTCCAATTCTCCTTCCAACTCCCGCTGCAGAACCCTATACCCCACAAGGGAGGTATTACTTCTGCAAGTGAAGAAATTACAATTAATGTTTATTTCCAGCATCAACGCTACGATGGCTACCAAAAGTTTCGAAGTCAGACACTTTTCGAAAGCTGCAGCGATAATTATTATTTTGCCATTGCATAAAGTAAAGTGTGTCTCTGCTCTTTTGGACACCTGACGTTGCTCATTCGTTATATCCACTTTATTGTCATTGCTTTTTAGCCAACTTTTAATAAATACGTGAATACTGACTGGAGTTTTAATAAATTTCTTTAGACATCGGAATGGTAACAGCACAATACTAATAGGCTATGGAACACCTACGTAGTTCGGTACTCGGCAGGCTATGTAATCATAAAAGTAAAACTTTGAACACACCTACATGACTCTGCACAATTTAGCACACCTATATGGCCAATTGTCTATTTAAATATCTTTTTTTGCACTTTTTATTGAAACACACCTACAGGTTTTTAAATAATTTACCACACCCACATGTCTAGACTGTACTTTCGTAGTAATAGTCACTTTGTGTTGGAATACACCTACATTATTCCACATAAGTAACACGGAACACACATACATGGTTCCGAACAATTCAGCACACCTACGTGGCTGATTGTTTATTAGTACGTTATTAGATCACACCTACAAGGATCTAAATCTACAATCTAGCACACCTACATGCCTCCATTAAATCAAGCCTTTCCAGCCATGTGAGTGGAATAAAACTTGGCCATCCGAAAATTTCTAAGTTTCATATTCAGACGTTAATTTCAAAACTTCAGATACTATTGCTATACTTAATGCTTCGACTTCTACGCTCGAGATCAATACGTTCAATGCGTTTCGAAAAATTACTTAGGTATTCCCAGATAACACGTGTTCCAGCAACATTTTTCTGAAAGTTTCAGCCTTTCAAAATTAATTAAAAATTAGACAGCCTACATAAAGAAATAAAACGGACTCACGTTTCATCGGCAAGAAGTTGCATCCCCACTTCTGATATATAAAGAAACACGATTCACTTCACAAATCTCACTTTTACCTCACTGTATTATCACGAACAACACAATTCACTTACAAATCTCACATTACTGTATAATCACTTCACAATTTAACTTTTAATATAAATTATAAATATAAATTCTGAAATCGGGCAGAGCTTCCGCCCGATCACAACTCTAGAACAAGACTGACGGTTTATCATCGAGCCCTCCCTTTTAGAGACTAAAGGCGAGCGCATGGAACTCGGCGCCATTTTCTGACAAATCCGTTAAAATGTAATTCTATTCAAATTGGCCACTTTCAAAATAATGAACTGTTAAAAATGATATTAAATACTTCTTATAAATTACCAGTTGTTCTAAAATAATGTTTTAATGTTAAATTAAATAGAACCTTTGCCGCAAATTTATCAAAATCATGACACTAAGTAAATACTAACTGAATAAAAAAGAATCGCTCGTAGCCTGGGCTGCCTGAGTGATCTTAAGCGATTACTAAGGTTAAGCAACATACGGCGCGTTCAGTCCATGGATGGGTTACCGTCTATGACTAACGATAGTGGCATTTTTTCGAGCGGTTCCGTGCTTCGCAAGGCACGTTAAGCAGTTGGTGGGGCTGCCGTCGATAGATGGCAGTCGTTAAGCCAAGTCAGAGGCCTTTGGGCGGCTTGAAAACTTTTGACAGTAAGACAGTTGCTTAACATTCGTGATCGTTTAAGATCACTCAGGCAGCCAGGCTACGAGCGATTCGGACGAAACTGATCAGAATCATCTAGTCAGTACTGGTATTATTGTCTATTTACATCGATTTTACATTCGATGCCATCCACAGAAACGCCTCACTATGCCCCAGTCGAAAGACGTCCAGCGTCGCAGCAGTCAGCACTCGCTGGTGTCCGGAAGTGACGTCACTCCGGCCACCCTGCAAGTCTGGAGCGCGCTTCCGGTACACGTCAGGTTCGATCCCGTGTTCGGGCCCTTCTGCAGGGTGTACGAGGATTGTGGTGAGTATAGTTTAATATGACCCGTGAGCAGTCACGAGCAATAATATATACCTAGATAGATAGAGAACACTTTATTGTACATAAAAAAGTAAATTACACAGGTATTTCTTAATCTAAGAGTACAGACATACTAATCTATACTAATATAATCTAAATATATACTAATATAATCTAATCTAACGCCAAGATGTATGTCATAAGACTAACTGTATTGCAGTGCCCTTACAGGGTATCATTAAACTACATACCCATACCATACCACCTGTACTTATAACAGCTACATGATTTCACAATAAAGAATATGAATAATATGAAAATATACACACTGTCATTTTGTACGACGTATACATTTTGATCTGTACTGTACATGTGTACGAGAATTTGTCCTATATTATCTAACCATTGGTTACATAATTTTTAATTTATAATAAATTGTAAACACTTCTTTCTAGATGGTTTTAAGTTAAGATTTTTAGAAAATGTGACAGTGTGTATATGTTATTGCCAGTGGCGGATTTGCAGTCTTGGCCGCTCTAGGCCCCAGGCCATGTGCCGCCCCTTTCTCAGCACAGCACGCAGCACCTATCATATAGACTAGGTACATAATGAATTTACGCTAGACTAGGTACATAATGAATTTAGTGTCGCATACCTATAAAAATTGCTATTCGTTGCAGTGCAGTGAGGCCCGACATGATTATGCAGAGCCTTTTAAATATAGGTACTTTGAATTTGAGTTATTTCTTGCTATCATCAGTGATTTTTTTGTCACGATTTGCCGCCCCTAATATCTGCCGCTCTAGGCTCAGGCCTACTGGTCCTTAGGGTAAATCCGCCACTGGTTATTGCTCGTGACTGTACAAGCTCGATAATGTCATTCCGGACCCAAGACACCCTCAGAAGACACCCCTGGCGGTGCCACGGGAACCTTGATTCGGACCCGTAAAATGAAATGAATGAATGAATAAATGACCAATGAAAAATACTTAACTGTAGTGCTGTCTCGTCAAATCTTTCAGAAAAGAGCGTGACAGAACGTTAATTAAGTATTTTATCTACTCTGATACTATAATACAAAGATTATAAAACTGAAAACAAAACTCTTCTGACAAACATTACGCATAGGCAAAAAAAAAAGTTTTATTACGATACAGGTCTTGTATGGACACCTGTATTAAAATATAACTTTTTAATCATAACGAACGATACACCATACAACCTCCAGCTGGACCAAAAAGGTTGAACCTCTACTTTAAAAAAAAAAGGTTTCAATGAACGGGTTCGCGAAAACACTCATGCGCAATCGATGTTTGTGCCTTGGCGCCGTAGATCCCTCCACGCTTGGCGCCAACATTTTACATTTAAAAAAAACTTTTCAATATAAACAAAGTTTGGTTCTGTTTGTAAAATAAATTAGTTTTTGTGCAAAAACATGTCTGTAAGCGAGGATAGCGGTAATAGGCTAGTTGCCCTAAAAATGTAATTAGTCCGTCTTTTAGACGTATTTTTTTATTTTGTTTTAAATTAGACCAAAAATGACAAAGATATAGCCCATTAAAGTTACGTGTGACGTCACGCCGTGCTGCATTTTTTAGCACGAAGTGACGTCACACGTAACTTTAATGGGCTATATCTTTCTTATTTTTTGTTTAATCGAAAAAGAAAAAATACGTGTCCAATATTTTTTATAATCTTAAATACAGACTAAATAGAATTTAATTATTTTGACCCTGGAAACTACCCTATTGTACACCACCAGACATTTTGGAAACTGCGTCAAACATGACTATGAACCTGTTACCGGCGAAATCTAGGAGCAACTTATACCTAGTTTATTATAATAAAATATGTTACCACGAGTTCATGGAATGGAAAAATAAATTTGTTGATATTCAGCGTTTTATTTGCAATATTATTGTATGTATTATAGTATGAGAGTAAATAAAGTAGTGTATGACACTGTACATAACTTGGTCTTATAACACTCGTGTGATACTATAAAAAAACTCGCTTACGGCTCGTTTTTTTAAAATACACTCGTGTTCTATGAACCCTTATTATGCAACAGTGTCATAAACTACTAGATACTTCGTGAAAATTTTCAACTCAGAAGCCGGCCCTATACCTTGATTTTTAATTAGGTGGACTAAACTGACAAATCAAACAGCTCTTATTTTTTTTTAATGTTGCCAGAGCAAGATCGTAGTGATGTGACTTGATGTGTTCATTGAATGTGCGATTTCATTCAATCATTCACTCTTCAATTTCATTTCCTTTATTTGGGGAAAATAAATTAACTTAATCCTAATCATTAAATACCTACCAATTAAACAAACAAACCTACATATGAAAAACCCACAAACTTTAGGAAATATTTCGTTTAAGTAACGAGATGACAAACCGACTAGACATATAATATCCACTTTTTTTTCATAAGGATAACTCTGATGATAACTCTGTAGTTAACCGTTTTCAACAAATAATACTTTGGCTAGTGATAGATTCGTATACCATATTGTGTCGTGTCTACTATGTACAGTATCTTCTTTATATAGTAGATATTTATTGGTCACATTGTAACACCTCAGCCTTTAACGCTTGAATAATTGCCTTCAAAACGTACTTCTTTTTCATTATATCTTGAAGGATCAATACAATAGTATCATGGCTGGGTTCCTCATCACAAATTAAAAACAATAAATAAATTTATAAACCTAATAGCCAGTGACTCTAACGACATAATATGCGACTTAGACAATAATCCACATGTGCCATCTAGGAAAAAGGAGAAAGCTGTTTTCTCAATGTAGAATTACAGCTTTCATTATTGTATCGACCACATGTTTTTGTTCAGTAATTAATTTTTTTGTTTTTTTTTTCATATTATCTATTTGATTTTCCATTTCAATAAATTTATTAGCTAAGCAAAACGAAGCTTGCACCAAAATCTTTAAACGTGTTTAGTAGCTAATTTTATTTTAATGTGAAGTCTTTGTATAGTTTGACAATACAAAGCGCTAACGCATTTTAAAATCGAGGTGCAATTCGTCCTAAGACTTTAAAAGTGATTAAAATTTTAAATCTAGTTTTTATTTCATTTTTTCCTATTCCAAAACAGAAAGGAATGAATATGGTATGTCTGTCATGTTGTTAAGTTATAAATGTATAATTTATCACGAAATCCTCTGACCTAAGTATCATTTAATTTTACAGTTTATTCTATCTAATCAGCCCGTAAATAGAGCCCACTGTTGGGCATAGGACTCTTCTCTTTCACGCCAACCCATCCGGTCCAGTGTCTCCCAGCCGCTTTCACAATGTCGTCGGCCCATCGGGCTGGTGGTCTGCCCACCGACCGTCGACCCGTTCTTGACCACCACTCAGTGGCTTCCTTAGTCCACCGCCGTCTTCCCGCCTAACGAAATGTCCCGCTTGTCTCCATTTCAGCTTAGTAATTCGTGTGCGTACGTAGAGTTTATAATGTAATTTAATTTGTTTATTGGAGTGTAAAACAGGTAACAAATAATCAATATGACATACAGAGAGAGATAAGATAAGATATAAGAATATTAAGAGAGCTAGAGTAGATCTAGAATGTCACCCAAAGCATACACACACGTGAGATCAGGAAAATGTAAACAGGCTTACATAACCAGACGACGTTTTAAACTTATCTAGCCTCAGATTTAACAAATTTTTTTAAACATTTTTAACAAATTTGAACAAATTTAAAAGTTTAGGAATATGGTTAAAGAATTACCAAAACTAAATCTTAAATCACTCATGGCCGGGCGAGCGAGTTACATTAGATACACCAGTCTGCAATTGAATGAACGAATGATGAAAATATATATTATTCGATCACTCTGAGCACAACACTATTTTTTATTTTCCCTAACGTGGCAACCCACCAACTGTTTTAGTCCACCTAATTAAAAATCATGTGATAAGTAAATAGGTACTTAAGTAACATTCTGTTACGCTCTTTCATGAGAAATTTGACGAGACAGCACTACAGTTACGTATTTACTTACTGAAAATTCTCTACTCAGAAACCTGCCCGAAGAGCCGGTTTCTGAATTGAGAATTTCACATAAGTAAAGTCACTCTTTTCTGAGAAATTTGACGAGACACCACTGAGTTAAGTAGCTACTTAGTAAAGCGAATTACTCAATTCAGAAATCTATATAAATAAAATTCAAAGTCCTGACTGACTGATTCATTCACTCATCAACGCCCAGCCCAAGCCGTTGGACCTAGGAAGCTGAAATTTTGCACAGAGGGTCTGTATATAATGTAGGCAAGGAATAAGACCGGATTTTTTTAAATTCAATCCCTAAGGGGGCGAAAAGGATTGCCAAAATTTGTATGGGATGTATAATGTTGTATAATTTTCTTGAAACTTAAAATAAATTCTCTTCAAGACAATTGATTGAACACGTGTTTCATCGTTTTTCTATATTTAACCAGGCATGTTCCACTAAGCGTGTAGGTATCGAAAACGTAAGTACATGCGGCCGCCCATCCAGTTAGAATAATAGGTAGGGACTCACGAGCGAGCAGTAACGCGCGCGCGAGTTTTGTTTGTAGCCGATCCGACCGATCCTTTAAAAATGGGGAAACATAAAAGAGGCAAAAAATACTTTGCAGTGTTGAGCTGCTTAAACACGGATTGCGAGTGGTTATTATGAAATTTTCATTCGTGATACTTAGGTTAAAAAATACGAGTTTATTAGAATTAAAGGAATTTTTCAGGTTTGAAATTGACGATCTGTTTCGTTATAAGTACCTATATCCACTTAGGTACCAAAAGATACAACACAGTTGTGGGATCGAAACAAACTAATTTATTTGTCATAGAGAATCAACACTACCCTCAACCATTTTCAATCAATACATAATATACCTTTCCATCACAATCATTAGGAACAAATCAAATTAAATCATTTCTCACAGAATGGATTACTAATGGTTGACCAAAAAATTATTGACAAATGGTCATTCGACAAACAACGTTTAACCAAATGTTCATTTGGCAAACGAGACATTTGACAAAAGTATCATCTTACAAAAACTCACTTAGCAAATGATCCATTAGCAAACACTACATTTGTTAAATGTTTTGAATATTAAAATGTCAATTGACCTTTTTTAATTTCACCAAATAATATGTTTCGCAAATGAAGCATTTGTCCAAATGTCATTTAACAAAATGTTGAACGCATCAAAGTCGAGTCTGTTTTCGATCTTACATAGAGAACCTAACGCTCCGACGCGCTCCGCTTCGCTACGCGCGTCGTCGCACCTATATTTCTGTTGTCACGTATTCTTTACATCGCCGACCCCCCGTTCGTAAGATTTATTAATAAACGAAACATTTGTCAAATAATACATTTTATCAAACGTTTTTAGACCAATAGTAGTTTTGTCTGATAACTCAGTTGTTAAATGTTCATTAAGTAAAATAATTATTTGTAAAATGTAAATTTAAGTGTTGATCATTTGGATAAGTGAGTCATTTGTAAAATGATTAGTAGTAAAATGATCAATTGGCGAAAGCATTTTTTGTCAAACATTGTTTGTCAAGTGTAATTTTGTCAAATGACTTTTGGTCAAACAGCAGGACCCCCTCATAGAATAGTTACAAAAGAGATCATAATTGAAAATCACGAATCCATACAATATAACATTATTACAGACAACATTATAAGTCTTTTCACAAGTAGGTTAGACAGTCTTTGGGATGCCAATAATATCAGGCCACATATCAGGGGGTGGTATCACAATAAGTAGTTCAGACGAGGAGTCAGACCTGGGAGTACGCTCATATGTTCTGACTGGTAGCAGTGCGTCATTGCGTGGTGCGCTCACAGTTGGTGCCAACAGCTGGTCAGCGTGACGCCGATTATGTAACTCGTCATCTTCCGTCCTCACCATAATTATACTAGCTAGGTCCTTTCATTATCTCCACCACGGCTGATGACTCTGTTGCTCCACAATAAACATTCTTTATCGTGTGAAAGAGCCTCTGCGAGTCCAAAATGGCTGTATAGCGGGGCCAGCTGGCCAGCTGTGAAGAACATGAAACTGTACTTTCTGCAGTATTGGATCTTTTTTTAGTTTCTGCTGCTATTCTTGATGCCATCATCACAGGTCTCTCTGACCCGCCATCCATCCCTGCGAGTGCCGACGACATCACTCTCTGGGATATTCCAGGCGCCGCATTCACACCAAAGGTTAATTGGTTCATTCTCATCAAGCCCAATGGCGTATTTAGTGTTAAAAGCATGGCCGTATCCTCATCAACTTTCAGCTGCATGTACGCGAGCTTGAGGTCCAACTTGCTGAAGACTCTTGCTCCACTGAGCTCTGCGAAGGCTTGTACTGCCGCAGAAGTGGATAGGTATCCACATCGATCGCTGTGTTTACCGTCGATCGGTAATCGCCGCACACACGTAGCGATCCGTCTTCTCTTTTCACAATTCTCAGTGGTGTGGCCCACTTGGAATACCTTACAGGGGTCAGTACACCAGCCTCGACCATTCGGGTCAGTTCTTTCTCGACTTGTTTCGTTGCATTTGCTCTAACATGCAAGTTAACGGCTGGGCCTTTATACTCGCCAAGCTCCCCTTGAAACAAGTCCGGAAATTCATTGCTCACTAAGTTCTTTACCCTGTCATCAGTCCAGCAGACACCAGACACTTCCAATCCTAGGGACTGGAACCAGTTCCTTCCAAGTAAACTGGGGCCTTTACCAGACACTACCACTAGTTCACATTGTGCTTCTTTATTGCCGAGCACCACTAGCACATCAGTTACACCCATAACTTTCAAAGGGTCCCGAGTCCATGTCACAAGTTTTACATCAGTAGACCGCAGAGGTGGTGGAGACAGCCACAGTCGTTGGTAGGTAGCTTCAGAGATGATCGAGCGCGATGCGCCCGAGTCCACTTCCATAGACAGCCTGGCGCCATCCATTGTCAGGTCCGCTGTTATCGGCGAACGGAAGTTTTTCGTGCACAAATAAACACCCATCATCATGTCCGCCTCCGAGTTAGCTCCAGAACTGCTTTCCTCGCCGCTCACCACCTAATAATGCACCTTGACAGGTTTCTTCGAACAAGCAGAATGCCCGAATTTCTTTCAGTAAAAGCATCTCGCCTTCACAAAGGGACAACGTTCATTCTCCTTGTGCTGTCGTGCACAATGTCGACACTCAATCGACATGATTCTACCAATGTCCATACGTTCATGTACGTTGAAATCGGACGGAGTTTGTTTTGGCCCGCTAGCATCGGGGTAGGTACATATCCTGGAACGTCGCCTGGTAGTTGAGACATAACTGTAAGGCCATCTCATACGTGAGATTCTTAGTTTTCAACAAATCACGACGCAGGCGCTCGTCACACACGCCCAACACTAGTCTGTCCCGCAACTGGCGTTTTAGATCCGTAAAGTTACATTTAGCAGCCAGTAGAATCTGCACAAAATTACACCAATTTGCGTACGCTCTTTACAGACTATCCAAAAAAGTGAACCAAACTGCTGTACTCACAGCATACTACGCATACGTTGAGTCCACATTACGATACGGAATAATTTTTTGGGGAAACTCGACCGACAAAGATAATGCTTTCAAAGCTCAGAAAAGGTGTATCCGATCAATGTGCGGTCTGAAATCAACTGAGAGCTGCAAACCTGACTTTATTAAGCTTGGCGTTCTAACGATGCCATCCCTGTACATTCTGGAGACATGCACTTTCGTAAAGTCAAATATGGATCTTTTTCAACAACAGAGTAAAAGAAACTATGATAAAATACGCGCCTTACCACGCTCTACCGCGTTATTCCAAAAAAGCGTTTTTGGCATGTCGTCGAAAATATACAATCACCTCCCAGGATCAATTAGAAAAATTGACGAAAATTATTTGTTTAAAACTAAAATTAAACAACTATTAAAAAACAAGGCTTACTACACAATTAATGAATACCTCGCTGACACGGACCTAGGGAATTAGGAGTTATTAGGTATATTGACATTTGATTTACATAAGCTGGAGGACTAAGTTGATAATATTTATAATAAATTTGTTATTGTGTATGACATAAAGTTCATTATGTAAGGTAACATTATTTCTGTAAATAAATTGTAAATAGATGTCATTGTGTGCATGCCTACCTACCCACATAAAAATGTATCCATTTGCATACTGCTGTTAAGTGGTAGAATACACTGACTTATGGCAATTAAGACCTGTGCAAAAACCTGACTGTGTGTATTCGCAAATAAATATTTTGAAGTTTGAAGTTTGAAGTTTGAAGTTTGACTTATGGCCGCTATAAAGTCTTGCACGCTTTCACTTTGTAATTGTAGGCGTTCGTGAAACTTTCCGGCTTGCAGTATTTCGTTCGCTTCAGGTTCATACAACTTGTCCAAAACTGCTAGAATTTCCCTCAATCCGACACTGGTTGGTCGAGTCGGCACCAAAAGTGAATAGGTCTCTTTTCCATATTGAGAAAGGAACAATGAACGAGCTCTGTCGACATCGACATCGGTGATTCCCGACGCGTTTAATGCACACAGTAACCGCTCCTTGTATTCACCTTATCAGTTTTAGGGTCAAATTGTCCCGGGAACACAATATTCGTCATATTACACGCCATTTTCCAACAATAAACAATAATTTTCCGCAGTCGCCAATAAAACATACAACACAGTTGTGGGATCGAAACAAACTAATTTATTTGTCATAGAGAATCAACACTACCCTCAACCATTTTCAATCAATACATAATAGGTACAATTTTTGTCTGTTCAATCAATAGCATAATATGGTTAGAGAAATAGGTGTGTAGGTACTAAGTACAACCTATAGTTAGGTATAAATCTAATTATTTTATGAATTCGTTACCTACCCATTAAATTTAAAGACTATTTTAGCAAAATAGTTGACGTGTTTCGTTTGTTTGTAAAGTTATGTTTGATATCTTCTATAATACAAAAATGAATCGCTAAATGTCTTACTAAGCGCAAATCTCGGGAGCGGCTGAACCAATTTCGCTAATTCTTTTTTTAGAATATGTCTTGAAGGACGAGAATGGTTCTTACGGAGTTTCATAAACGAGGTACACACTAAAGTAGTATTCTGTAGGGCTGTCTTCTTACGTTGAAGTACTTATACATACCTACATTGTAAAAGTAAAATAGTTTTCTGATCTACCTACATACTACTAATACCTAGCCTAGGTTTATCTAGAACGTCATTTGTTCACAAAAGTTAACTGGTAATAAAAGATTAAGTAGTTATTCATGCAACGAGGACAACCCTAAGTCGCCAGAAGAGGTAAGAGTTACGCGATAGAAAGAGAGGCAACGGTGTAGGTGAATATAACCGTAGGTTTTGTAGCGCCGTGCGATCTGAATTGCACCTAATTCTATCGCTGCTAGAGTCCCATTTTCTTTAATTGATTTTGCGGAGTGAATCTTCTGTACTTGTACTATTATGTATTCTGTGATTTAACCCTTGAAGCCGGGTCCGCTGCGCCCATGTTACGCGTGTTACAAAAAATGTAACACGTTATTAAAACAAAAATGGGGAGTGGTATTAATTTTTACGTGTTACGTAACGTAACGTTATGTAACACGTAACGTATTATACCACGCCCCATTTTTATTATATTTACGTGTTACGTTTTTTGTAACACGCGTAACATGGCGCAGCGGACCCGGCTTATGGGAGTGAACGGGGTTGCAAAATTCCACGCGGACGGAGTCGTGGGCGAAAGCTAGTTGGCCGATAGTCTCCAATTATCGTCGTTACTCAAGCGTCGTGAGCCCAAGTGCTTCCAGTCGTTGCTCATAGGGTATTATAATAAAACCAAGGAGTATTCAATATTTTTAATAAACACAAACATTAGGTACCATATACGTACAGGCACATACATTGCTTCCGGCCCCACACTAGGATACCCTATGTCGTGGGAACCAGAAACAGCGACGTCACAAACATGTAAATTTAAACGCCAACTTAACAAACCGTCGACTATTTTTCACGACTTTGTAATAGGTAAACTTCGCAATCAGTCAACTTCTTGATCGGTCAACTTAGCAACTAGTCATCCTCGCAATTCGGTCAAAAATAAAGATTGCAACGTAAGTTTGAAACATAATTCTGTGGCTTGGTGCTAATAGGGCCAATGTCAGTAATCCTCATCCTCACTCCACCCCTTTTAAAACTAACAAATTTTACTATACCGGTACAAAGTCATACACCTTACCATTGGCCTCTTTACATCTCATCTTTGAAAATATTGTCGTTACACTTACGCCCTTTCAGCACAAATAACTATATGTATACATTTTTCAAGACTTTGGCATCAAAAGCTGATTTTGGTTAAAATCGGACTTTGGCCCATTTAGCACCAGGCCACAGAATTTAATATCAAAATACTTTTCCGAATTCATTAGATACTCTCGAGTGTAGTTTGCCGCCAGATTGCGAAATTGACTATACGGAAGGGACCGATGCTCATCTCTTACAGAAAATTTTAGTGGACGGTTTGTTAAGTCGGCCTTAAGCGAACAAACGATGTGAACATCCAAGACCTGTGGGGTTTTTCTGCCCGAGCCGGGATTTGAACTCTGGATCTCTCCCATGGTAAGCAGATGCGCTAACCGCAGCGCCACCGAGGTAGACTGTCGGAGTGTTACCTTGGTACACCACAACGTTTATTTTGAGGTACCTATTCAACTGCTGTAAAACGTCTGTTTCAGTAAAAGCTTTTGTATTTTAAAATAGCCCTGTCAGGTTATGATCTCATCTTATCAAGTAGGTAATAATTGTCACTTGAGGTAACCAAAAGAGACGGTTTGTTGAACAAGATACGAGACAATTTTGTAAATGATAATTCTTTGAACAAACCAGCAAAATAAGCTTAGTTGCCAAATATTGGATTGTAGGTACTAAATACTTGGCCAAACCAAACTGCCTTAGCGTCTGTTCACCACGTCAGTGGTAGTGGGTGCGATTTCCACTGGGGGCAATTAGCATGAGTATGTGTGTAGTATGAGTAGTTGACACGACCAGCAATAAATTATTTGATATGCTCGATTAAAATTAAAATTACAAAAGATTTCGGAAAATGTATCTCTTTTAGTCAATTAGAAAGAAAGAAGAAAGAAAGAAAAATATATTTATTTGACGACACAATACTCAAAAACACAAAATCACGCAACATAATACAACAATCAGCAGAAAACACAAACGGGCGACGGTGGAAATACAAGTAGTTAACAGTTAACACAAAGACAAACTTACTAGTTACTAGTTATTAAAATTTTTAAACAGTTGAAACATAAAAAGAGTGCTCTGAAATATGACGTCATAATTCGGTATTTTAATACTAAATTTAGTTTTAAAAATAACTTATTTGACATTTTCTCAACTACCCAATTGTGATTACAAAAAATTGCAAATCCCACCGAAAAAATCGATATCCGTTTGTACCAAAATGGATAACTGTATGCTTATTTAAAAATCTTACTATAGCAATGAATTATTATTATTATTTATTTATTCACTAAAAAGACGGAGGCAGATGCTGGATGCGGCAAGCTGAAGACGTAGGGGCTATCATTAGGGGAGGGCTATGTCCAGCAGTGGACATAGCCTGATGATGATGATGATTCACTAAAAAAATGTAAAATCACATTAGTTTGCCCAACTGCTAAGGCAGTTTATCAGTTTACCAAGAGCTTGGTAACAATCTACACAAATAACATTATCCATAATACTTTACGAGTCTAACTGAAGCATAAGATGAGTTTACAAACTGCTTAAAACAAAGCGCTTAAGCATACTTTTGAATTGTGCTTTTCTGAGGTCCTTATTATATTGTACTTCAGTTGACCTCTGTGGCGCAGCGGTTAGCGCATCTGCGTACCATGCGAGAGGTACCGGGTTCGAATCTCGGCTGGGGACAAAAAAAAAGAACCCAGGTATTTTCTTACTAATTTACGTTGAAATAAATTCTTGATTCTTGAAATTTTATGGGACAAAAACCCCAGGTCTCGGATGTTTACAAGTTTGTGACGTCGCTGTTTCTGGTTCCCACGACACAGGGTATCCTAGTGTGGGGCCAGAAGCGCTGATCTGCCTGTATGTAAATGTTATGTTTTTGAAAACTCGTGGCGTCTATTTAAATGCAAGTTACTTCTTCACAGAAAATCCCCACCGAAACGGCGAAGCAAATTCCCACGGAAACATTCATCACCACGTCGATGATGAGCAGAACACACGTAGTGATCATGGGATGTCAGAAACTCGACCCTTGAACCACGCTGAACATATAGAGATGAGGAACGGGGGAAAGTACGACATGTGAGTTTCTTTACTGAATATTTTAGGGATACGTACCTCAATAGGGAAAAACGGAAGCCTTATAGTTCATAAAATATTAGAAATTTCATCATCAACCCATTATGTCCCCACCGAGGGCCACCACGGGTCTCTTCTTGTGTGTGTTGGCAGTTTTTTTCCAGACTTTCATTTTATTTTCATATTATTAAAAGGTGTTGAAATAGATACAACTACAGCGCCACCAAATTATATGTTCAGGTGGGCAAAATTGTAACTAACTAATTATTACAATTAGTAAATTCTGTTCCTCATTTCTTGCTTTATTTATTCACTTACTAAGATTATAGATATATGTTCATTAAAATTTAAAGACGGATTAAAAGATTCTCATTTTTCTAGGTAAATTTCTTAAATGTTACTACAAAATTCTCCATTAACGCCGCTATCAACTGAACGGATAAGATGGTGGCACTGTACAATGTAAACATTCGACAAACAAATAATAACATTTTGTCTAGAAGAATTAAAAATTAAAGTGTACGGTTTCTATTGAACTTTTTGTCTGTGTTCGTGAATTTCTTGCATTATATTAACTTAAAATCTTAAGTACATAAAAAATGTTTTGTGCTACCATAAATTAGCGAGTGGTATTGCTGCTATAATTTTAGAAAACAAACCACCAACCGGGCTGTCAGCACTTTGCTAATGTATGATTACATTCTTGTCAGGAATTTGATTAGAATCAGAATCAGAAATTTATTTCAACGTAAAGAATTTACATTCTGCTTGTTGAATGTCAATGTACATACAGTTATGTATAATGTTAGCCGCTGCCTTGGGGCCGTCTGTAGTGGAGAAAAAGGCAGCGAAAAAAAAACTCCACTCTGACCATCTTTTCTCAAATCAACTTAAAGCTAATACAAATAAAACTTACAAAACAATATCTTGGATGTGTTGAATACTAGACACATTTATCCTCTGATTAAATTTAATATTAAACTACTATTTAAAGCCATACGTCCTTGTCTTCTAAATAATCGTTGATTTTATAATAAGCTTTTTTGCAAAGAGTGTGCTTAAATCGCGTTGGAGGTAACTCTAACATATCTTGGGGTATCTTGTTGTAGAACCTTATACAGTGCCCCATAAAGGAAGTATTAACTTGCAAGAATTTGCAAGTCTAAGTCGTGGAAATGACAATTTATGTTTATTCCTAGTATTAACGTTATGATGGCTACCAAGTGTTTCGAAGTCTTTAATATTTTTCCTAACGTACATAATATTTTCATAAATGTATTGACTTGCAACTGTTAGGATGTTGATTTCTTTGAAAAAATTTCTTAGTGTGTCCCTACTACCTAGCTTGTATTAGCTTTAATAAACATAGAATGATATGGACTGTATCAGAAACAATAGCCTTTTCTATTTATACCTAGCTGAGGTATGTGATACTTAGGTGTATAGCGTTGGGTATCACTACACAGCGCACGTATTTGTGGTCTTATATCATAGCAGCACATACATACATAAGCACGTCATCCTACATACCCAAGCACTTTACTCCGTTGCATTACGGGTGACTTTGCAACTAATATACAGTGTGTCCCTGGCTAAAGTGCAATCCCGAAAGGGGATGAAACTAGACCATGAATCATTGACTAGAAAAATATAAAAAAAAATTATAAAAAATTATTGTAGGATTTATTGGTATTTTAAGATTTTCATGTTTCATTAAAAACTCTATGTACAAAAGTATTGATTTCTTCCAAAATAATGGGTCTGTTTCTTTGAAATAAAAAAAAACAGTATGCCTAATACCTGGCGATGACCATGAAATAATAAATAGTCCGCAAAAAAGTAACTATCTTGGGTAAAAAAATGTATTTTTATGAAAAAAATCATTTTTTTAGACGTTTATTTTAAAAAACTTCAAATTACTAAAAAAATGTGCCCTATAACTATGTAATTTTATAGCTTACTTTTATTCTTTACCATTTTAGCTTCCAAATAAAAAAAAAACAATGTTCTAACTAAAAAATTGGCTAGGTAGGAGTTATTTACATTTTAGTAGGTAATAAAAGTCAGACTTTAATCACAATAACTTTATTGATAAAATTATCCGTTATTTACAATTTTGCATTTTTATTTAATGCATTAAATGTTCAAAATGGCCTCCTCGATTTTGCAAGCACATTACTGCACGAATATTAATTTGGTTAGTGGCTCTGCGAATCATTCCTGGATCATTTTTAATGTCATTTGCGCACTGAATTATTCGGTCGTGCAACTGTGCCTCGGTATTGGCACAATAACCGCTACAATAATATGCTACAATAACCGGAAAAAATTGTTTGAAGTCTAAATGTTATAAATATGTTCGTGACCTTTCTGAGACAAATATAGCTGAATTGGACCACTTCTTGAGTTCTGTGGATTGGAGCTCTTTATATAAGGGCCCAGATACGGAACAGATATTTAACACTTTTCATGATATACTATTGGGTGGGTTTGACAGGTGCTGCCCTGAAATCAAGGTCAGAGCTGACGACAAGTCCTCAAAGCCCAAATGGATTACGCCTGGTATAACTAAATCATGTAAAAGAAAGCGTGAACTTTTTATTAATATAAACAAATCAGACAGTAACTCTTCAGACAAAGACTTCTATAAAAAGTATTGTTCGGTGCTACATAAAGTAATAACTTACGTAAAAAAGAGAGAAAATGAAACCCTAATAATGCAGTCAAAAGATAAAATCAAAGCCACTTGGAATTTAATAAATAAGAACATTAAAGGGAAACTTAAAAACAGACTACAGTTTGAAAACTTCAAGGGTCTTTCAGATGGTACAAACAAAATCACTAAGCTGTCGGAGGCACCTGACTTCTTTAATAACTTTTTTACAAGCATATCTAAAGCGTGTAATGATGCATACAAGGATGGTGCACTTGACCTTCCTGCGCGCCGTACAGAATCACTATTTATAAACCCTATAACTAGATCTGAACTGTTCCAAATTGTTTCACGTTTAAATAACAAAAAGTCAACTGGGTATGATGGTCTGCCAATTTTCATTATAAAGAAGGTGATAGTGACTATTGCTGATGTTTTGGTTCATATTATAAATCTATCAATTAGTACAGGAATATTTCCACAAAGATTAAAAAAAGCCCACATCGTACCACTACACAAAGGTGACAGTGCCTTGGATGTCCGGAACTATCGACCCATCGCACTGTTACCCACTCTCTCAAAAATCTTTGAAAAATTCTTCGAGAAGCGGCTAAGGTCTTTTTTAATAAAATACAGTATATTGTCCAAACAACAATTTGGGTTTCAGCAAGGTATGTCAACAATAGACGCCATCTTTGACATGACGGATTTCGTAGCTGATTCGCTAAATGAAAAGTCAAATGTAGTTACAGTGTTGTTGGACCTATCTAAGGCATTCGACCACGTAGATCATAAAATACTGGCAGTCATACTTGAGCGATATGGTATCAGAGGTTTGAGTCTGGATTGGTTGAAATCGTACTTAACAGATCGTACGCAGAGTGTTATTTTACCAAATATTGATAACCGTTCAAAAATTATTTCTCATCTCGAGTCTCTAAGTACAGACATAAGGTCTGGCGTACCACAAGGCAGCATTTTAGGTCCACTGCTATTTATTTTATATATAAATCATCTGCCAGAATTAGAAATAGTAAATAATAAAATAACTATGTTCGCTGATGATGTCTCAGTATTTTTCAAATTTGATAGGAAAGATAGCTCGCCTTCATTTTTGACATATGAGATATCTAAATCAATAGAGCATTTAATGAAATGGTTACAAAACGTGCGTCTAAGTACAAACATAAAAAAGACAAAAATGTTACATTTCAGGAATTATAATACTACAAAGATGGACCTAGATGTTACCGTAAATAATGTAAAAATTGAAATGGTGGAAAGGGCAAAGTTTTTAGGCATTGTCACTGACGAGCATATGAACTGGAAAAATCATATTGAAATGTTGGAAGGTAAACTCAGCAGCTTTACTTATGCATTGCGTTGTTTAGCCAAGGTTGCGACTAAACACGCTACGCTACATGCTTATTATGCCTATTTCCAATCGCGAATTTTATATGGGTTAGCAATATGGGGTGGTAGTGTGGATATAATAAAAATATTCACCCTACAAAAAAGATGTATTCGAATTCTAAGTGGCATTAAGTCAAATCGAGTATCCTGTCGCGACTTATTTCCACTACTCAAGATCCACACTATTACAGCGCTGTACGTATTGGAGCTCTGCAAGATGGTTAGACGGCTTCCAGATCAGTTTCCTATTGGCACCGAAAAAAAGAGCGCAACTTGCTTGAATGCAACAAGCTTAACTTGAACGTACCGGCATGCAGAACAACCTCATACAGTAGAAGTACTAAGCATGCGGCAATTTCAATTTATAATAAGCTTCCAACAAAAATTAAAGCTCTCTCGGGTAATCATTTCATCAAGGCTCTAAAAGATTACCTAATGGAAATGTGTAATTATAGTATCCTCGAATTTAATAATTATGAAAGCACCCAATGAATGTTTATTATTGTAACTTAATTTTGATAAAGTATTTTATTTAATTGTATTCTTTCTCCTTTTGATTGGTGTCTTTTGTTATTGTAAATTAATTAAATTAAATCCTTACTAAATTAAATACTTAAGTATTTTGCTACGCCTATATTGGTAAAATTACACGTGCAATATCTAATTATAATATCTATGAATACTGTAATTTATGGCAATAAATGAAATGAATGAATGTATTTATTGGCGTGCTGTATACTCTTTGCTTCATGACACCCCATAAAAAATAATCTAGGAGTGTCAGATCAGGTGAACGCGCTGGCCAGCCTACTGGCCCTCCTCGGCCAATCCACCGGTTCGGGTAATTTTCGTTCAAAAATCGCCGCACCTCCCGCCCATAATGTGCAGGACATCCATCCATTTGGAGATACATACGCCCACGCCGTCTCGTAGCCAGGGGAACATCTTCCATCAACATGGGTAAATTTTGTAGTAATTCTAAAAAACGTTCAGCATTTAGGGTTCTGGGTAAAATGACTGGACCAATTAAAATGTCGTCGATTAAGACTGCCCATACGTTTATTGAAAATTTTACTTGAAAAGTAGATGCCCGCTTCAATCGTGGATTTTCGTGAGACCACTGGTGCAAATTTCTGCAGTTTGTAATGCCGTCTCGGGTAAATGTCGCTTCGTCCATCCAAAAAATGCGTTTGGGAAAATTTGGGTCAGCTCTAATTTTTCTTAGAATCCACGTCGACATTACGCATCTTGGACGATTATCTACATTTTCGTGTAAATGTTGTACTCGTTGGTAATGGAAAGGATGCAATCCCTCCTTTTTCAAAATTCGCCAGACAGACGTCTTCGATATGCCATGACGCAACGCTAATCGTCTTATGCTTGTTGTAGGGTCAGCAAACAGATCGTTTAAAATGGCCTCTTCTATCGCATTGTCAATAACGACAGCTGGTTGCTCACGGCGATCTCGTGCCAAACCAAGTCCAATGTTGGAGAGCCTCCTATGAATCTCTTGAAAATTTCGAGCTGAGGGTATGAGTCTGCCCGGGAAAGCATTTATGTATGCAGTCCGAGCGACTGTTGTGCGACCATGTGACATGCCATAATAATAATGCATGTCGGCTATTTCTCGAGGTGAGAACTCTGTCAATCGTGGCATTTCGTCAACACTTAACAGCAGAACAGGAACAGTCCAAACGTAACGAACAGTAGAAAACGTAACAGTCAACAATGTAACAAAAACTTAATAACAAATCAACGAGAACACAATGCGAGAACGAGAACAGTAGTAGCAGCGGCAAGAATATCGGAGCGACTGTGTAAGTCCTGTTTCGAACCCCCTGCCTCCCCTCCCCTCGCCTTCCCCTGAGTGTAGAACAAAAGGACTGCGACTGTCGAAGGGCACAGAGTAGGACGGAAACAATGGAAAAAACGGTCTCTACCTGCACGGTAACACGATTAGGCTCCACTTTAAAAGTTCGTAGATAGCGTGTTTTTTTAGTTAGAACATTGTTTTTTTTTATTTGGAAGCTAAAATGGTAAAGAATAAAAGTAAGCTATAAAATTACATAGTTATAGGGCACATTTTTTTAGTAATTTGAAGTTTTTTAAAATAAACGTCTAAAAAAATCATTTTTTTCATAAAAATACATTTTTTTACCCAAGATAGTTACTTTTTTGCGGACTATTTATTATTTCATGGTCATCGCCAGGTATTAGGCATACTGTTTTTTTTTATTTCAAAGAAATAGACCCATTATTTTGGAAGAAATCAATACTTTTGTACATAGAGTCCTTAATGAAACATGAAAATCTTAAAATACCAATAAATCCTACAATAATTTTTTTTAATATTTTTCTAGTCAATGATTCATGGTCTAGTTTCATCCCCTTTCGGGATTGCACTTTATCCAGGGACACACTGTATAATATACATAAAAGAGGTATTGTGTTTCAATAAATTAATATAGGTAATAGCCTAGTTTCCCAAAAAATGTAATTAGTCCGTCTTTTAGATTATTCAAAAATAAGGGACACGTGTTTTTTTATTTGTAAATTAGACCAAAAATGACAAAGATATAGCCCATTAAAGTTACGTGTGACGTCACGCCGTGCTGCATTTTGTAGCACTTAGTGACGTCACACGTAACTTCAATGGGCTATATCTTTGTTATTTTTTGTTTAATCGAAAAAAGAAAAAATACGTATCCAATATTTTTTTATAATCTATAATACGGACTAAATAGAATTAAATTATTTTGACCCTGGAAACTACCCTATTAGTAATGGTTTGTATTTTAAAAGAAAACTAATAGTAAAGTTTCACTTCCGGTTTCATGTATTTTTGGACAAACTGTTCAATGTTAATTTTTGTTCGTTTGCTCTGTTTTGAATATTATTATTTGTTTATTTTTTTTCTGTTTGTTCTGCTCGTATTTGTTTAAATTATAAAATAAGAAAGTTTTTGTTTTTTGTAAATTTTATGTATTTGTTGTTTTGTTATGTTTTGAGTATTGTGCCGTTGAATAAATTATTTCTCTCTCTCTCTCTCTAACATAAACTTATCTGAAGGTTGACGTGCTGACTTTATTGTACAAAGTGTTGTCTATTTAAGTTTTTATCTATCTGTTCTGTATCTATCTTTCTATCTATAGAGGGAGGCAGACAAGGGTCAGCAGATAATAACCTATAACTTTACTATGTTTACGCTTGAGCGGCAACTGGCACGGACCCTTAGTTGCGAACACTTGGTGAGCATTGAAAGGGGCTAGTGGAGGCTTCGGAGTGGATAGAGGTCCTGTGCTGGAAGGCGCTCCATGTATTCCGGAGTGCCTACAGCGGAGTGGGGGGGAGAAAACACTTCCCCCCTGAAGAAGTGCCCGCGAGGGCGCCCGCTGACGGGGTTGCGGTAGTGCGCGCAAGCGTTCCCGTGGCCCCATCCCTTTACGAGTGGGATGGAACACCCCAGGAGTTTAAGTCGGTATACTGCCCTTTTCAGGGCGGGGAGTCCGACATAACCGCTGTGCTCCCCCGAGCGGAACCCGTAAAGTGGTTTCTCCTGGGTAAAAAAAAAGAGGCTTAAGAGTGGATGCAAGCTTTGGTTTCTCTCTTCGTGGATTCCGCGGGTCTATCCAGCCAGCACTTGCGCTGGACTCCTGGCCAAAAACAGACTACAGTCTGTAAAATATACCTTGAGCTCCACGACAACAGCAGTGACACTGACAGGGCTAGGTTACGATATTGCTTTATGCTGCGGCCACACTTGAAGGCAGATTCGTGTTGTCGCGACAAAATTTCGTGTTCGCTCTTCGGCGAAGAGCTTGGCCACATCAAATAAACCTTCGCTACGTCGCGACAATCTAGAACATTGCTAAATTCATTTTGCCCTTTGATGTGCGGTATATTACCGACAGCAGCGCGAAGGGTGTTTGTATTCGCGATGATGATTCGCGATAGGACGAATTTTTTGGCCAGACATGTCGCGACAACGCAAATCTTCGCGTTATCGCGATAGTGTGGCCGTACCATTTAGACATCGAATAGTCTGGCGACCTCTGTGGCGTAGTGGTTAGCGCATCTGCTTACCATGCGAGAGGTCCCGGGTTCGATCCCCGGCTGGGGCGAAAAAAAAAACTCTAGGTCTTGGATGTTTACATGTTTGTGACGTCGCTGTTTCTGGTTCCCACGACACAGGGTATCCTAGTGTGGGGGCAGAAGCAATGTATGTGCCTGTATGTAAATGTTATGTTAAGTTATGTTAAGTAATAGTGTGCAGTAAGTACGGAGTTTTCACAGTACAAATATTCTGTGAAAAAATTCAAAACTTCATGGATGCAATTTCGATGACAGCCGTCGTCCTTCGTCATCTGCGGGGCGTGAAACCTATATTCTATTTACTGAAGCGAACGACTAAAGGTAAACAAAGACACAGCATCTCTGAAACTTACATCTTACTCAAAATAGCTCATGCACGCAGCTTTGCTTGCATCGTTGTACTATTATGTATTCTGTGGCATCGTATACATCGGTTTGGCAGAATCAGCGTTGGGTCCGGCTCGCTCGCCCATATTTTCCGTTTCGTAATAACAAACACAAAAGTATAAAACAACTGGACGATGGACCAAAAAACTTTACCAATACCTTATTTACAATGATGAACAGACTAAAGATAAGTTACCTATTTTATTTTCTTTAGTCGCACTCACATCAACAACAACGTCAATCATACTTTTTTTGTCTTTAATTAAAAAAGAGGTTCGTAGTCAGCTCCCCATACTTCTTCCTACACTTCGCGTAGCCCATCAGCATAAAATAGTCGATCATAATCGGCCTTTAAACAAAAGTCCGTCATCTTTCCTAGTTGCGAACATATTTGGCAGTAGGATCGCTTTTATTTGAGGACCACTGAAATTTTAGGTATTTTTTGGGGCATAGATCTCTTAAGCAAATGGTATTCTCATGATAAAATAAAATATTAGTTAAATAAACTGCAAGTGGGGGATAAATCAGGTAATAACAGTGTTATTGTGTTAATTGCTTAATGGTATTTATTAGGCATATCGTTTTGTATAACTTTGCTAAATATTATTTAGTGTCATAAATGTGGCATATTGAAAAACCAAATTTTTGACATGTTGACACTTAGTCGTTCGCTTCAAAAAATAGACTGTAGGTACCACGTCCTTCCAACGCTCTCCAACGAGCACCTTCCTGAGTGCTTATACTGGAGTTCTTTCATTCACTTTCGATAGCGAGAGCGTTTGCAGTTTGTATAGGAGTGACAAAGCGCGCCACATAGTTGTCTCTTTGTCACTCGTATGCAAATCGCAAACGCTCTCGCCATCGAAAGTGAATGAAAAAACTCAGTATACGCACTCTGGTGTTACCCATTTGTTCGCAATAATACAGTCCACCCAATGGCTTTTCGATGACAACTGTCAGTTGAGTTCATTTCAAGAAAACTAGATGGCGCTTCAAGAAGACCAAAATGTCATCATGTTTTTAGGTCTGTGGTTTTAACTGTTATTAATCTGTGAAAGTCTAAACATCTCTTCGAAACTGTGGAAACTTGCAAGTTATCGAAGTATTTTTACTTTGTATAATACATACGTACGTGAATTGTGTTTTTGCCCCATGCATTGTGCATTTTTGTAAAAACATAGTGCAGGAACCACAGATAAGGTACAGTGATGTCATGACGTCAGCACCATCTATCGGTAATTTGGGGTACTATATACTTTTTTTAATGGCGCTCTGAAAAGCCCTCATTGCCACTCTAGCCGCATCACTATATGTATGTTACCGATAGGACTGTCTACCCACTGTAATTTAGTGGCAACAATAAATACGAATCGCTCGTAGCCCCGGCTGCCTGACTGGTCTTAAACGATCACGAAGGTTAGGCAACATAGGGCGCGTTCAGTGCATGGATGGGTCACCGTCTATGACTAATGCTAGTGACATTTTGCCGAGCGGCCGTACGTCGCTAGGCACGTTAAGCAGTTGGTGCCGGCTGCCGTCGATAGATGGCAGTCGTTAAGCCAAGTAGAGGCCTTAGGGCGGCTTGAAAACTTCTCTGACAGTAGGTAAGACCAGCCGCTATTCTTACAAGCCTTGAGAAGAGTTGGCCTCCTTGGTGTAGTGTTGAATATACCATCCTCAGGGAAGAGACCCGTGCCCCTCGGTGGGTTGATGATGATGATGATGATGATGAGAATAGCACGCAGGCTAACTGAACTGATATGGTGAAACAATGCTCGCCTTGTCAGCTAGTAATGTACAAAAAAGAAAAATTGGAAGCATGTGCCGTGTCGCGTGAGAAAAAACTGATATCGGGCAATCATAAAAAATATCGCGATTATACGGTCGTTAGGTATGTGGCAATTTAAAATGACACTATCTGCGTCAATGTGTGTTTGCTAATTGCACAGCGTCTCTAATCCTAGTTGACATTGTCATCGTGTCCTGAAGTCATGCTGTGGTAATCACTTGACTACAAAGTGATTAACGTTTTATAATACAATTCCTTCCTCAGGGAAGAGACTGACCTGTGCCCCTCGGTGGGGACATAATGGGTTGATGACAATGGAACTGCCATTGTACTCCAATGCATTAGGAGAATCTCGGCCCTGTCTACTATAACGATGCTGCCTTTATCCCAAATCCATATCCCACGTCTTTTAACGCGTTAACTTTTAAGTTTAATATTCCAAATCCAAATCCAAATCAGTTTATTGCTTCATGTGGTACAACAGTTCTTAAACCATAAGGTATAGATCCTTGACATGAGCCCTGCAAGGGCACTGCAATTTTAATACAGTTTACTTAAAAATAATATCTTAAAAACTAATGAAACAATTATAAATCTTACGGTCTGTAACCTTCTTCCATAAAGTCTTTTAAACTGTAATAACATTTGCCAACAAGATATTGTTTTAACTTAATAACAAATTTATTAAAGATACTTTCTTCTAAAATATTGCTAGGTAACTTATTATATATCTTAACTGCCATTACGTGAGTCCCTGAACTATGAATTTTAAGTGTTGAAGTGGGTAGTGCTAGTATCTTAGGTTTAATGGTTTGGTGTAATTATCCTTTGAAAGAGAAAAGAGGTGTTGATTTTTTTTTACAAATTTGCTTATTTCTAAAATGTATAGTGATGCAAGTGTTGGTATCTTTAGGTCGATAAAGTGCTGTTTACAACTTTCCATTTTATTTACATTATTTATAATTCTGATGCACCTTTTTTGTAGGATAAATAAGTTGGGCGCATCAGTACTATTTCCCCACAGAATTATTCCATAACTCAGCCAAGCATGGGCGTATGCATAATAGGCTGACATGGCTGTTTTAACATCTGTAGACCTTTTAAGTTCATTCAGTGCGTATGTAAATTTTGAAAATTGTTTTTCCAAACAGCAATTTGCATTAAACAATATGTGCCTATTTATATAATCACTTGTGCAAACAAAATTAGTACTGGTTTACATTCGCTTTATTTTCAGGCTTTTTTAGCATAGAGTAAGAATAAAATCGTCATCATCATCATCAGGCTATATTAGTCCACTGCTGGACATAGCCCTCCCCTAATGAGCGCCATAGCGCCCTGTCTTCAGCTTGCCGCATCCAGCATCTGCCTGCAGTTTTTCGCAGATCGTCATCCCACCTGGTTGGAGGGCGTCCTACACTACGTTTGCCGAGTCGCGGTCTTATCGATGACTTTGGTTCTCTGTCGAATGTATTCGTTACGAATTCTATCCTTCAGAGAAACTCCGAGCATAGCTCTCTCTATAGCTCGCTGAGCGACTTTGAACTGGTGGACCAGCCGTATCGTGAGTGTCCACGTCTCGGCTCCGTAGGTCATTACAGGTAGGACACACTGATTGAAAACTTCCGTTTTCAAGCATTGCGGTATTGATGACGAGAAGACTCGGCGTAGTTTCCTAAACGCTGAACAGCCCAGCTGGATCCTCCTCTTGGCCTCCTTCTCAAAATTGTTTTTACCTAACTGCAGAATCTGCCCGAGGTAAGTGTATTCGAAAACGATTTCGAGAAGGTGACCATCTACGACGACCGGTATTGGATCAATGTGGCCATTGATCTTGACTTTGGTTTTATCCAAATTCATGCCAAGACCGATACGTCGCGAGTCTGAAGCTAGGTCGGCCAGCATCTGGTTCAGCTCCTCTAGCGACTCCGGCATTAAGACTATGTCATTTGCAAATCGCAGGTGCGAGATGTAGTCGCCGTTTGTGTTAATGGCCTTTCCTTTCCAGTCCAGCGCCTTGAACATGTCTTCCAACGCGCTCGTGAACAGTTTCGGGGATTTATCATCCCCCTGTCTTACTCCTCTGCGCAGAAGAATAAAATAGAGACGGCAAAAACGTATGCCGATTCATAGCTTTTATTTCGCACCATAATTACATTATAATATATAAAAGTACTTTTAAACATCATAAATACATAGTATACAACCAACCATAACTGAGTTCCTATTTGCTTATATACTTACAAAAGGAATTGGCGTCTCTATTCCATTCTAGCTCTATGGAAAGCATACTAAAAAAGCATGAAAATTAAGCAAATGTAAATGTAAAATGTAGGCCTTAAGCTGCGTCAAACACGATCAGTCGTATCGTGTCGAGTATTTGTATCATAAATATGGACGCTCATTTTGTCCATGTCGTATTATTCAGGCTTATCTTGTAAAAAACGCGTCCATACCTATCAAATGCTGTATCATGTCAGTGTATGATGACAAGATGTATCAAGATACGCGGTTAGTGCGGATCGGGCCGTATCAGATACGGCGTGTATCATTAGCGGGTATCATTTTGAGTCCAAACTAGACGGAGATACGATACACCGAAATGCTACAAATGTGGACCCGGCTTTAGTCACGCTGGGTCCTCCGAACGTAGGTGTGCTGTGTTTTAATTGAAGTTTTAAGCAGGTGTTTGTAAATACATTTTGCTTTCTAATGGTATTTAATTTAACATTTGAAAATAATAAAAATACACAATGAAAGTTAGAATTAGAATAGAATTTATTTATTGCTAATAATATGCCACGTTGCAATGTATTGTAATAAAACGTTACATTACTTTCTCAAACTCGTATCTCAAAAAATGCGTGTATACTAAAGCTAAAAAAAATTATTATCTTAGTTTTACTTGTATTTAATAGTCCGAATTTAAGAAATGGCATTTAATATTTTACCGGAACTCCATAGGTATAAAAAAGATAGACAGTTTTATTTCTCTCCTGAAAAGTGTCTTTTTTATGATAAGAGTTTGAGAAAGAAAAGCAACGATAATAATTGTGTGGAAATTATCATTTTTACTATCACTTATAGAATTTTTCTATTTTTAAAGGTCTACGGATCCATACATCGGCAGTGGAGTGAAGAAAAAAGAAACACTAGTAAGTAACAGCAGGTCAAGCTTAACAGTTGAACATAGGTAGAGGAGAGTACTGAGTGCTTATACCTTAATTTGTATAGGAGTGACAAAGAGACATCTAGGTGGCGCGCTTTGTCACTCAAGAACTCGTCTACCCCATCGGTTATCAGTTCGGGTGATGTGGCCGACCCACTGCCACTTCGGCATGCTCTGTTGTACGCGTGAATATAAATAATGCGAAAAAAAATCGCAGTAGTTCAATCATGAAACTCGGCAATGGTACTATGCGAAAATTGAATTTAGAAGTAAGGACTACGGATTACGGCTAACAGCCTAATAGCTTGCGCAGACGAGGGATTTTTGTCCGCGGACTTTTTTGTCCGCGGACTTTTTTGTCCGCTTAAATAGATCTCTTACAACTGTATCGAGTAACGTATACGAGGGATTAAAAGTACCGCATACAAAAAGTCCGCCGAATAACCGAGGACATGCCGAGAGCGGACCGGACGAAAGTACGCAGGAGTCCCCGAAAAAAATAGAACTGTGGGACGGACCCAGTATTTCAGCACACCGTGTGCGTCGATTTCACGGTTAATCCGCGGAGGACTTTTTATTCGCGGACCGTACTTTTTCTTTCGTACTTTTACCTCTAAATTCAATGCTGCGAATGATTGAATTTGCAAACCAATTAAAAATGAATATCTGTATCTATATATCTCTGTTTCTGCTTGTCTCTTCCTGCATCCCTTGATGCCATCTTTAGTCCCTCAGTTCTTTCATATTCCCTTGGTTTCTTTCTTTTTTCTTTTTGTTTTCTTCGTTTCTGTCTTTCGTTACTTCTTGTCTTTCTTTCTTTTCTGTATTTCTTCTTTTTTCCCTTCCTTCCTTTCTTTTTTCCTTTTCCAAAGCAAAGCAATTCGGTAGTTGACACGACCGACAGTAAATTATTTGATATGCTCGATTAAAACAAAAATTACAAAATATTTCGGAAAATAAATCTCTTTCAGTCAATTACTAGTTATTACAATTTTTAAATAGGTACCTAAATGAAAAATAAAAGGAGTGCTCGGAATAATGTCGTCATAATTCAGTATTTTAATACAAAATTCCGTGTTCTTTTAGACCTTGAAAATTACAATCTAGAAAACCATTGTTATATATTCAAGGTCAGGTCTGAAAGGATTAAAAGTAACTTATTTGACATTTTGTCAACTACCAAATTGACAGTGTCTTTTCCCGTCCCAGTGGGCCCGCGGGCAGCGCTACTGCAAGATAACCTTCCTGCTGGTCTGCTGGGCTTTCTACACGAGCATACTGCTGCTCTACAGCGAGAAATACACCGTGGAGCGGCACACCTCGCTGAGCGCTGGCGAGATCAAAAGTAGGTACATGAGAAACCAAACCTACATAATCAACCCATTATGTCCCCACCGAGGGGCACGGGTCTCTTCCCTGAGGATGGTATAGGCCAGCCGTACTCAAAGTGTGATCCGCGGAACCCTAGAGTTACGCGATAGCCCTGTCTCGCAGGAATTTAGAAGAAAAAATCACCTCTCTGGTCGAACGTAATTACACAGTTATTAAAAAAGAAGAGTTATTTAAAAACAATTGTTTTATTGTACAGTGCCACCATCTTATCGTTCAGTTGATAGCGGCGCTAGTGGAGAATTTAGTAGTAACATTAAAGAAATTTACCTAGAAAATTGGGAATATTTTAACACGTCTTTCAATTTTAATGAAAATATATCTATAAATCTTAGTAATTGAATAAATAATACAAAAAATGGGGAACAGGATTTACAATTAATTCGCTAGTTACAATTTTGCCCACCTGAACAGATAACTTGGTGGCGCTGTCGTGTTCCGTCAAGTATTTCGCTTTCCAAAAGGGTTCCCTCACTAAAAAAGTTTGAGAACCGCTGGTATAGGCCATACTCCACCACGGCGGCCTAGTCCGGATTGGTGGAGTCAAATCAAACCTATTCAAATCAAATATGTGATTATTTATTATAATGTAAGCTGCTAGTTTCCCAAAGAAACTAAAATAAATACTAAATTAAATACCTTCCTCAGGGAAGAGACCCGTGCCCCACGGTGGGGACATAATGGGTTGATGGTGATGATGATGATGATATACTTAACCATCTATGTACTTAAGATAAGATAAGATAAGAATATTCTTTATTGTACCAGGAAAAACATTAATACAGAACATTAAACAATAAGATGCAGTACGAGAGGCGGCCTTATTGCTTAAAGCAATTTCTTCCAGGCAATCGACGATGGAAAGTTGCTGACGGAAAAGAGAGAGACGGGTAGTCGGTGCAAATAAGAACATAGAATAAATACTTATACTTAATACTAATATACATACATAAACCTTTACATTCTATACGTATAATAATAATTATAAACATACATAAAGTTACATAATATAACAAAAAGTTCTACCATAGGATAAAAGAAAAGACATACCTACCTACATTCAGGAAAACCATAATAATAAAATTATTTAATAAATTACAAAGATAAATAAAAGTCATAAACCTTGCTTTTAAAAATAGCTGGGAAAAGAGAGCGCCTTATCGAAACCGGCAGATCGTTCCACAGTCGGGCGGCCCTGACAGCAAATGAGTTGCCAAAGAACCTCGTCGAATGACTTGGAATCTTCAGCATCAGATTCCTGTCAGACCGAAGTGCTCGGCTGTGGGAGTCACTGAGGTAGACAAAACACTCTTTAAGGTATGAAGGGGTGGCTGGATTGAACAGCAATGAGTAGAGAAGAGAAGTTATGTGAGCATTCCTGCGAAGACGGATGGGGAGCCACTTGAGCTTAGTGCGATAATCGGAGACATGGTCATAATCACACACCGTAAATAATTTACAATCTGTTTCTTTAATAAAAAAATATATTTTTCAGGCATACGGACCCATGATGTACTTTCCTGATTAATATAGCAATGAATCGCTCGTAACCCGAGCTGCCCGAGTTATCTTAAACGATCACAAAGGTAAAGCAACATAGGGCGCGTTCAGTGCATCGATGGGTAACCGTTCTATGACTAACGCTAGTGGCATTTTTCCGAGCGGTTCCGTGCGTCGCAAGGCGCGTTAAGCAGTTGGTACCGGCTGCTCGATAAATGGCAGTCGTTATGCCAAATCAGAGGCGTTAGGGCGGCTTGAAAACTTCTAACAGTAAGACCAGCTACTAGTCTTACGAGCCTCCACCAATCCGGACTTGGCCCCTTTGGTGGAGTATGGCCTATACCTTCCTCAGGGTAGAGATCCGTGCCCCTCAGTGGGGACAAAATGGGTTGATGATGATGACCCATGTGCAAGTAACAATTATAACAAAAAAACACCACCGTCACCCTAGCCGCGCCCCGTAATGATTCACGATGACCCACAACATTGAAACCCCTGACCAGAAATGTCTTTCAACGTAAATAATTTACATTCTCTTCGTTGAATGTCAATGTACATTGTATACTTAAAATGTTAGCCGCTGCCTTCGGGCCGTGTGTAGCGGAGAAAAAGGCAGCAAAAAAAATCTACTCTGACCTGGCTAACTTCCAGCATACCCCATCAACACCAATGCGGAGTCGCTACGCGCATTCGTGGAGCTGGACGGTCCCTTTTGGTCCCACCCGCAGCAGAAGAAGTACAAGGTAGTACAAGAAGTAGAAGTACAGTTTTTAATCAGGAAAATGTACTACAAGGTTGACGACTTCTTTAATGATAAGTTTTAAATTATAATTCTGACATTCTTGATTTCTGACATTTAATTTTATTATTTTATTCTAATTATTGCATCAATTAATTATATGATGTTGACATTAAATAGTTAATATATTATCACAGCAATCGGTAGATCAATAATTTCTGACATTTAATTTTTATTGTTTCATTCTAATAATTATTGTATCAATTAATTTTATTATGTTGACAAATTATGAATTGTATTTTTGAATAAAATTTAATTAATATATTTGCACACCAACCGGTAGAGCATGAAGGATCTTAACAATATTTTAAGAACTTAATGTACCCATGTTCTGGCAAATAAACGATTTTTAATTTACTTTACTTTAAGGATCCGGTGGCAGCTGGAGACAGTTACCTGGAGGTTTGGTTGGAGGGCCTGGAACTGACCGGCCACCCTAACGGCAGTGAGAACATCGGCGGCGTAATACAGGTAGGTTTTTTTTTAAATACTTCTATTTCCACAGACTCTAGATGCGTGCCCTTTTTTTCTTCCGGTTTTTTTTAGTTTTCCCTTTATTTTGTCTCCTTCGTACTACCATTACGACCTCTGTCTTTTGACGACCTCTGTGGCGCAGCGGTCAGCGCATCTGACTACCACGCGAGAGGTCCCGGGTTCGAATCCCGGCTGGGGACAAAAAAAAAGAAACCCAGGTCTTGGATGTTTGCATGTTTGTGACGTCGGTGTTTCTGGTTCCCACGACACAGGGTATCCTAGTTTATGTGCCTGTATGTAAATGTTATGTTAAGTTAACTACAAATTAGCTACATAATTTACACACACGCCTTCTCTAAAAGTCCTTCACTAAGATTAATCTATGACAGTTACATACTTAATATGTATTTTATTTTTTATTTCTTTTTTTTTAGTATTTTTTGATTATTATTTTTTTTCACTAAGATTTTTTTTAATACAGGTAGTGTTATTATACGATATTACATAGCATAAACTTAGCGCCGTGCCCTGCAGTGGAACGTACATTCATCATCAACCCATTATGTCCCCACCGAGGGTCACGGGTCTCTTCCCTAAAGAAGGTATACGCCATACTCCACCACGGGAGCCAAGTCCGGATTGGCGGAGGCTTGTAAGACTAGTGGCTGGTCTTACTGTTAGAAGTTTTCAAGCCGCCCTAAGGCCTCTGACTTGGCTTAAACATAATCTTTCCCGGTTCCAGAAGTCCAAGCCTTGGATGGTGTGTCTCCTGGACAACAACCTCATAGATTTCTCGGAAGGGGAACCCAGATCTACAGTGTTAGAATTGGACGAGGAGGCTACGTTACAAAGAGAGACCAAAATGCACAATTTCAGCATCAAAATGAAGCATAACGCCAACGTTACAGTGCCTTTCACTGTGACTTATACGAAAAATCCGCTGGATCCCAAGACTGGAATTATTTATGCCGCTGTTTTGCTGATCGGCCTGTACGTTATCATTATTTTTGATGTGAGTAGTTAGATGTTGAATCACGTGGGCTAAAGTCGCAAACATGCATTTTATTTTCAAAAAATTTTTTTCATCCTTATAAAGTAAACTGGACGCATCTTAGAGCAAATCTCTTAAATAAAAAAAAAATAGGAGTTAAAGAGGTTTGCGACTTTAGCCGACGTTTCGTCACTAGCCTATCAATTTACTGCTTGTTTTAGTTTAAAACATGTTTTAGTAATCTAATAGGCTAGGTATTTGACAGATTTCTGAAAACCATCGCATATTTTTTGTTGGTGTTCGTGGAGTCCTCAGAAAGTAGTCATTTTAAATTCTTTCGTGTATTTCTTCTAAAAAAGGCAAACGAAAATTGACTTTTTAATTAAGCCGCCAAAACGCTATCTTGGGCACTATTGCGTCGCACAGTAATTAAGACGTCAACCAATGAACGTAAGAAAAACAATGACATGAATGACAGACACCATTTTTACTGAGCTATGACGTCATCATAGATTCGGCCAATCCAGACAGTTTTCGACAAAATGGCTTCCAATACATAATTATCAAATTGTATTCTGTTTCTTTTTGATAAATAATCTTTTTTTTAAGTTAAAATGTCTTAAAGCAGTCTTAAGACTCATAATTTATAAGAATTCGTGTAAATAATACACTATTTTTTTTCACACTGTCAAATAGCCTACCTACCTATTACAGACCACAATCTATCTCATAGTACCTACCTAGGTAGTATGTAAGATTGTTATTTATTAGTTAGTATCCCCAAATCTTGGATGCTTACATGTCTGTGGTGTGGCTGTTTCTGGTTCCGACGACACCGGTTACACTAGTGTGGGGCCAGAAGTAATGTATGCGCGTAGGTAAATGTTTATATTATTAGGTATCACATTTGGTTGATTTGCTGACCACGTGTGCTGCTCATTTAATTATTCTGCTGACCAAAATAACTGTTTGCTGATAGTTTAATTCGTTCCAATTTCTCTTACAGCTCATCAATCGCACGCTAGCCGCCGTAATAGTCTCTAGCGCCTCTATAGCAGTTCTAGCACTGGCAGGTGAGAGGCCTAGCATGGCAGAGGTGCTGACCTGGATGGATGTGGAGACTCTCCTGCTTCTGTTCTCCATGATGCTGCTGGTCACTCTGATGGCGGAGACCGGCGTCTTCGACTGGCTCGCCGTGGTGGCGTTTGAGGTTTGTAATAGACTATTTGACGGATTTCTGAAAACCATCTCATTTTTTTTTATGTTCTAGGAGTCCTCAGAAAGGGGTCATTTTATCTTCTTTCGTGTATTTCTTCTAAAAAAGGCAAACGAAAATTTACTTTTGAAATAAGCCGCCAAAACGCTATCTTGGGCAATATGGCGTCGCACAGGAATTATGACGTCACTTGCCAGTAAACCAACCAATGAACGTAAGAAAGAATGAATGACAGACGCCATTTTTAATGCCATGTAACGTCATCATAGAATCGGCCAATCCATGCTGTTTTCGATACAATGGCGGCAAAATAAATTATGAAATTTTATCTTGTGTTTTTTTATAAATCCTAATTGTTTTTGTAGTTAAAATGCCCTAAAGCGGTTTGAAAACTTAAAATTCATACAAATACGTCTAAATAATACTGTTTTTTCACTCTGTCAAATAGCCTGTTCCTACCCTAATTCAAATATCAAATCAAATGAGCTGAAATATTTTTATTAATTTATAAAGAAACCTGCAAACGTGGTAGTGTTGATTCGTTGTCATCATCATCACCTTCAGCCCATCGATATCCACAAGGGCCTCTTCATGCAAGCGCCAGTCGTTTCTGCTTTGCGCTGTTCTTCTCCAGGTCTTCCCTACTGCCTTGTCGATGTCGTCGCGCCACCTGGCTGGGAGTCGGCCTACACTTCTACGTCTGGTCCTCGGTTGCCACTGCAGTAGTTACCGACTCCATCTATCATTTCATTTCATTTATTTGTCAGCAAAACGGTACATTCATGTTGATGTCAATATGATTAATTTCATTAGCACAGGCGTGCGTGATGCACCAGCGCAGCTGGTATACAAATATTTAATGTCAACTTAAAAACTAACAATACAAACAATTTACAAATCACCAATAAAAATAAAAATTTATAATTTAAATGTCAACTCTAGCTTACAACATGTCACAAAAATAATAATTACATCGCGAAGAATTCGTTCATTGAGTATACAGGCTTTTTAACTAACCATTTATATAGAGCTGAGGTAAACGGTTTTTCTGGTAGACTACTTATATTATTAGGTAATTTATTGAATATTTTCACAGACATGTACCAGCTATTGCGTTTGAACAGTTCCAGGTTAGGGTGTGGATAATTTAATGGTTGGTGTCGTGCTGATCTTTTGTCTGTGTTGTCTCGTATTTCAAACAAATTGATGTTCCTTTTGACAAATTTACTGACCTCAAAAATGTACAAAGCGTAAAAAGTCAAAAGACTATGCTTCTGAAAAATTGGCCTGCATGACTCTCTCCATGACGTACCCCAAATGGCCCGAAGACATTTTTGCTATGAAAACGTGCTATGAAAACTCTGTAGCTCTCTGTTGAGTTTCCCCATAGTACTACCCCATAACGCAAAGTGGAGCATACGTAGCCATGGTACACCAAAAGGGCAGTTTTTACTGACGTGATCTGTCTTATACGTTTTAGAGCGAATATAAATTTATTTATTTTATTACACACGGCTTCCACTTGCTGTTTCCAGGTGCATTGTTCATCTAGTATGATTCCTAAAAACTTAATATTGTCTACTTCTTCTATTTTATTATTTTCATACGCTATATTCAAATGTTTTTTATGGTTTTTCTTCGTAGTGAATTGAATGTATTTGGTTTTATCAGTATTTATATTTAAATTATTATTTGTAAGCCAATTAATAGTATTTTTTAGAGCATCATTTATGTCATATTCAAATGTGTCAATGTTTTTTCCTTTAATAATTATAGTCGTATCGTCAGCAAACAGAACGCTTTCGTGTAGCAACGTCCTTGGTAAGTCGTTAATATATATGAGAAAAAGTAACGGCCCAAGGATGCTACTTGTGGAACGCCAACTGAAATTGTCCTTACTGAGGAGTCAAAGTTCTCCAGGGTCTTGATTTCACCAACATATTTTACTATCCGTGTAATTTGTGCTCTTTGATATAGATAACTCTTGTAGAAATTTAAAGCTGGTCCTCTAATGCAAGCTGCTTCAAGTTTTTTTAAGAGAATGCCATGGTCTACAAAATCGAACGCTTTGCTGAGATCGAGAAATAATCCTACTGTTGACATTCTGTTATTAAGACCTCCCATTAAGTATTTTACTAAATTAAAACTAGCCAGCGTTGTGTACTTATTTTTTCTAAATCCATTTTGCTCTATCGACAAATAGTCACATTTTTCTAAAAAATCTATGGTTCTTTTGTACATAGCCTTCTCAACGACTTTCGACAATATTGGTATCAAAGTGATTGGTCTATAATTGTTCAATACTTCTCGTTCACCTTTTTTGTGTAATGGCACTACTACAGAAAATTTAAGCTTTTCTGGAAAACATCCTTGTTCCAGGCAAAGATTAACTATGTCGGCAAGAGGTCTGCTTATGTATTCTCCAATAGTTTTGAGCACTTTTGTGTTTATGTTATCGTAACCTGCGGAAAATGTGTTTTTGAGAGACATAATTATCTTATAGATTTCTGAAGCATCTGTTGGATTAAGAAATATACTTTTGTTATTGTTATTAAAATGATCCGCGGTTTTGATTACCGATTTTGCAGTTTTCGTTACCATGTCACAGAAAAAGTTATTAAACGCCGTTGCTATTTCATTTCCGTTATTAAGTAGGGTTGCATTATATTTTACTTTTTGTATGTCTTTTTTATTTAGATTGTTTCCCATATTATTATTTATAATATTCCACGTGGCCTTACAACAATTTTTTGCATTTTGTACATACATTTTGTTGCTGTGCTGTCTTGCTGAATCAATGCATTTTTTTAGCAATTTAGTATACTTTCTGTAGTTTTGTTTTTTGCCTTCAGATTTACTCTTTCATCCTCCCTGCGACAACCATGACCTGCCCATCTACATTTTAGCGTAGCGACCCTTCTCTCTGTCGTTCACTTAGTTTCGCCTCCTGATCTCAGTGTTCCGCATTCGATCTTTGATGAAGATACTGCGCATCGCTCTCTCCATTGCTCTCTGGACTACCTGAAGTCAATGGGTATTTACGAAAATTAGTCTCTGAATCTCAAAAAAAATTATACAACCAGAGTGTCTTACCAGTGATGACTATGGCACTGAAACGTAGTCTTTCACTATGGGCCTCATGAGAAAGCTCAAGGTCACGCAACGAGCTATGGAAAGGGCTAAGTGCGGAACTTCTCTACGAGACCGAATCAGAAATGATGAGGTCCGTAGACAATCGAAAGTCGTCGACATAGCCCACCGGATGAGTCAGTTGAAGTGGCAGTAGGCGGGGCACATAGCACGAAGAACTGATGTCCAATGGGGCCGAAAGGTTCTTGAATGGGGACCACACATCGGCAAGCGCAGCGTAGGACGACCAGCCACAAGATGGACAGACGATCTCATCCAAGTGGCAGGGAGACGCTGGATGCAAGCCGCTTTCAACCGGTCTTTTTGGAAATCCATGGAAGAGGCCTATGTCTAGCAGTGGAGTTCTTGTGGCTGAATGATGATGATGAGTCTCTGAATGAAGTTAACATGTTTCTCAATGGGTTAATAATGTTGTCATTGCAGCGGACGCGCGGTGAGACGTGGCCACTGATCAACTTACTTTACCTGTTGACGATAGTGGTGTCCCTATTCCTGGACAATGTTACCACCGTGCTCCTGCTTACTCCCGCCACTATCAGGTACGTGCCTGGGTGTATCCTACCAGGTATTTCCATTAGGTATTCGTATTGATAGTAATACTGGGTCAGATTCTCTCGCTATTTATATTACTGGCGGCGGCCGGCGGCAAAAAAAAAACAGCATCACCTGTCTTATGTAGGCTCGCATATCATCATCAACCCATTATGTCCCCACCGAGCGGCACGGGTCTCTTCCCTGAGGAAGGCATAGGCCATACTCCACCACGGGGGCCAAGTCCGGATTGGTGGAGGCTTGTAAGACTAGTGGCTTGGTCTGACTGTCAGAAGTTTTCCAGCCGCCCTGAGACCTCTGACTTGGCTTAACGACTGCCATCTATCGACGGCAGCCAGCACCAACTGCTTAACGTGCCTTGCGAAGCACGGAACCGCTCGGAAAAATGCCAGCGTTAGTCATAAGCGGTCACGCATCCTACGCGCCCTATATTGCTTAACCATCGATAAACTAGTCCTAGAATAGTCCCACTTTTTCTATTTTGTATTCCCATGAAAATAGTGGGATACATCCGTGCCCCTTGGCTCTGTCTAGAAACATTTCGTGTTTCAGACCCACGGCCAGGCAAGGCCTTCTCCATGACCATCCACCCTTCCCTGTCTTATTCCATCCTCTCCCATCTGTGCAAAAAGGTGAGATTGGAGAAAGGAGGGATTGTCCCACCAGCCACCGTCTTCGCATTGGCTGTTAACGTAGAAATTCTACGTTAACAGCCAATTGTACGTGCTTGTAGTCTACGGTAGAATACAACTACGTATTACAATGCTTTTGCCCCCACACTAGGATACGTGTCGTGGGAACCAGAAACAGCGATATCCATCACAAACATGTAAACGCCCAAGACCTGAGATTTTTTTCCCTAGCGGGGGTTTGAACCCAGGACCTCTCGCATGGTAGGCAGATGCGCTAACCGCTGCGCCACAGCTCGAAGAATATTTGTTTTAATTTACGCAGTTACATTTAAATCATTCCCAGGCTATGCGAGGTTACGGGACTGAACCCGGTGCCTATCCTGATGGGCATGGTGATCTTTTGCAACGTGGGCGGCACTGCGACCCCGGTTGGCGATCCACCCAACATCATCATTGCTACCAACCCCACAGTCTTGCATGCCGTGAGTGTACCTTGTATTGTAACTATCGTAACCTGGGCCTCTATTAGTGCATTATACCTATCAATAGGCTATTTGAACAATTTCTGAAAAGCATCTCATATTGTTTGTTGGTGTTGGAGTCCTCAGAAAGTGGTAATTTTAAATTCTTTCGTGTATTCCTTTTCAGAAAGGCAAACGAAAATTTAGTTTTACAATAAGCCGCCAAACGCCGTCTTGGGCAATATGGCGTCGCACAGGAATTATGACGTCACTTGCCAGTAAACCAACGAATGAAAGAATGAATGACAGACGCCATTTTTACTGCCATGTGACGTCATCATAGAATCAGCCAATCCAGGCCGTTTTCGATACAATGCCGGCAGATAAATAATTATCAAATTTTATTCTGTGTTTCTTTTTAAGTAATCATGTTTTTTTTTTAGTTAAAAAGCCCTAAAGCGATTTTAAGACTCATAATTATACGAATACGTATAAATAATACTGATTTTCACACTGTCAAATGGACGTAGCTTAGGAAAAAGGTTCCAATCCACACAAAGTGAGTTTTGAGATATTTCAGTTTTTAGGTTTAAGCTGATTTACGCTCTCCATAGGTACATGTGGGTTGGACTACCGTGTGCCATAACTCTGCACATACTCAGCGGATCGCTATGAAAGTCTTTGATTTTTAAAAATAAAGAGCATAGTGATCATTTTGGTATATTTAACTCAAAACTGACCATGTTGTGGATTGGATTCTTTTTGCTAAACTACGTCCAAATAGCCTAACTATCACCAAACCTCCGTCCCCAGGGCATAAACTTCGCCAACTTCACGGCCCACATGACCCTGGGCGTGTTCCTGGTATTCCTCCAGACGTACCTGCAGTTCCGGTACATGTACCGGGACGCGCGGCTGCTCCGGTCCGCGGACGGGCCCGCGATACAGGGTGGGTTTTGACCGTAGCGATTTAATTCTAAAAGCTATGCATCTATGTGTAAAATTAACACAAAAACAGTGCACAGATAAAAAAATATTTAATAATATTTATTAACTAATTATATTAATAAAAAAATTGCTCTTAGCCCCGGCCGCCTGAGTGATCTTAAACGATCACGAAGGTTTAACGACATAGGGCGCGTTCAGTGCATGGATGGGTGACCGTTTTATGACCCACTTAACTGCATGTTCACTTCCCTGAACGCCTACTTACCTGACGACCTCTGTGGCGCAGTGGTTAGCGTATCTGACTACCATGCAAGAGGTCCCGGGTTCGAATCCCGGCTGAGCACAAAAAAAAAAGAAACCCAGGTCTTGTATGTTTACATGTTTGTGACGTCGCTATTTCTGGTTCCCACGACACAGGGTATCCTAGTGTGGGGCCAGAAGCAATGTATGTGCCTGTATGTAAATGTTATGTTAGACACACAGATAAAATAATAATAATTAATTCTATTAATAAAATATTGCTCGTAGCCCCGAGTGATCTTAAACGACCACGAAGGTTAAGTTCACGAAGGGCGCGTTGAGTGCATGGATGGGTGACCGTTCTATGGCTAACCTAGCGTTAGTGACATTTTTCCGAGCGGTTCCGTGCTTCGCAAGGCACGTTAAGCTGTTGGTGGCGGCTGCCGCTGATAGATGGCAGTCAACTATTTTCTTGCTAACTGCCATTTCCCTCAATGTTCACTTCCCTGAGCGCCCACATACCTGAATGTTCACCATGTTTCACGCTCTCGCTATCGAAAGTGAAATGAAAAAACTCAGTATAAGCACTTAACACACACTTACTTGAACGCCCACTTACCTGAATGTTCACTTTCCTGAACACACACTTACCTGAACGCCCACTTACCTGAACGGGCTTACTCACGATATAAACCGTGAATTTCCCTTTCAGATCTCAAAAAGCAAGTATCCACCTGGAAACGCGCGTACAACAACCTCAGCAACTACTCTGTAGAAGACAATTTAGTGAGGAAGACGGTGGAGAAGAAAATAGTTCTTCTAGAAGATAAGATGAAAGAAGCCAGCAGAGAGAAGAAAATGGTGTTACCACAGGAAACCTTTGAAAAGACCCTGAAGGAGCTAAAAGAGAAGGTAAATAATTTCCTTACAACATATCATCATCATCAACCCATTATGTCCCCACCGAGGGGCACGGGTCTCTTCCCTGAGGTATAGGCCATACTCCACCACGGGGGCCAAGTCCGTATTGGTGGAGGCTTGTAAGACTAGCGGCTGGTCTTACTGTCAGAAGTTTTCAAGCCGCCCTAAGGCCTCTGACTTGGCTTAACGACTTCAACGAACGATGCGTTCAACCATGAGTATTAATTTTTAAGTTTGAAAGTTTGTTAATTAAGCAGATACTGTTTTGAAAAGAATAAAATGTGGAGTTGCTTTGTCAGCTTCTTCTCCGCATAAAACTCAGACTTAATTTAAAGTAAACATTTTGTTTTTATTCTGAATAAAATATTTGAATTTGAACTTTTCGTATTATTCCAGTACAAAATCCGGGACAAGACATTGCTGATCCAGAGTCTCGTGGCCATCACGTTCACAGTGGTCTTATTCTTCCTACATTCTTTACCACTAGCACGTAAGTACTTCGAAGATGTAGAAGTACCAACTACATTTGATGAATTTCTGGTTGCTGACTATCAGTAGGTACCAAGGCACCCGAATATTATTATTTTGCCATAAAAAAGAGCTTATTTTATTATTATACCATATTATTATACATGACATGAATGTTTTAAGCATTTAATTTTTGTCTTAACAAAGTACAAAATTGTAGATACAACGAATTTTAATTTGGCCCGGATTAACTTATGGTGACCGTCAGAATGGCCGGTCAAGTGTCGTATTTTACTTTGAAATATGTTCCAAGAATTGCTTACTAATTGCTACTTATACGATATTTTTATTTCCTTGATAGCTACACGACCTTAGTTTACAAATTGTTAAGTAAGCAATTCGTAAGCAATTTATGAGCTACAAAAGAATCGGTAATTCCACACAGTTATTATGCTACGGCTTTATGACCGGCCATCGTGATATCAGGATGGCCGGTCAACCATAAATGACTGAATTCTTCTAAAATACGCAGCAAGCAAATCTCTCATGGCGGTAAGCAAATATAAGCAATTAGTAAGCAATTCTTGGAACATATTTCAAAGTAAAATACGACACTTGACCGGCCATTCTGACGGTCACAACTTATGTACCTACTTGTTTTTTAAACGACGAGTTTTAAAATATTTGAATTTGTTTAAAAATAATGGCGAACTTTAGTACCGCCGCCCACCAAGTTGATGCAGTACTTCATCCTATCCCAATAGGCTAGCTATTTGACAGTGTGAAAAATCAGAATTATTTATACGTATGTATTTGTATCAATTAAGAGTCTTAGAACCGCTTTAAGGCATTTTAACTAAAAAACAATTATTATTTGTAAAAAAACCCAAGATAAAATTTGATAATTATGTATCTGTAGCCATTGTATCGAAAACGGCCTAGATTAGCCGATTCTATGATGACGTCACATGTCAGTAAAAATGGCGTCTGTCATTAACCCTTAAAGTAGCACGGCTGCCCAATATCAAAACCTAGTATCTCCATATTTTTGAAAAAAACGGGTTTTTGCGTTTTCCGGCTTACTAGGTCGAAAGCCACGTATTTGGCTCTTAAAGACACCTATTTTCGTACGAATTACTATAATAATAATCAGCAAGTTCCAGTAATTTGGACTGTGATGACTTATTTATTCGTAGAACAAATTGAAAACATAGCATCTCAGCATAACAAATTGAAAACTCTAGTAAGTCTATGAGTTGCTAGGTTTTAAAGTTGTCGTACACACTTGCTACTTTTTTAATTTGTGATTTCAACAAAAACGGTAACGAGTAAAATTAGTAACTCAAGCTGTGCTTGCAAGTATGAAGATTTTCTGTTGATAAAATGAATGTAATGAGACACAATCAGTTTTATCGATCTAGGCGTATTTTGAGAGCTTCAAAGGATGAATATGGAAAAGATAAGTAATATTATTTACCTTTAAATTATAATAAAGTAAACTCGCTAGCGAATAAGTTTTTTTACTAAAATTCTATGAAACTTTACCTCTTGTATTCTAAATTATACGTTTTGCATTCTAGATAGACTAATACGATGTAGTGCTGTGGCTTTGTTTTAATCTTTATGGCTGATTTTGACTTGGATCTGAACATATTAACAAATAATGACGGGACATAATGCTGTCGATAACAGAAATCTTGTCCCAGGGACATCAGCCGAGGATGACGCATTATGTGGAGAGATTCTTCTTGATAAAACAGATAATATTCAAGTGATGACTCCGTCTCTGATCCTCCACACAAGTTTTATACCCCCATTCAAAAACGTCGATCTGCATTTCGAGAACGCAAATGTTTTCGAAGATCTTGAGCTTCCTGAGCCATCATCGAACGAATATTCAAGATGAACTCGCCACATTTTTGCGTAACCCAAAGTGGTAGAAGGAAAATTTTAGAAAGGGTTAACGAACTTTACGATACTCTTAAAGTATACAGGATGTTCCAAAAAATAGTGTCAAGCGGAAGGAACCCTAGGGGTAGCCGAATCACCCCCATCTATGTTCTATGTAAAAATTATAACTCTAAAACTACAAAAAATCGCGATATATACCTACATGAGATGATTCGGGTACCCATCATCATCATCATCATTCAGCCACAAGAAGTCTACTGCTGGACATAGGCCTCCTCCATGGATTTCCAAAAAGACCAGTTGGAAGCGGCTTGCATCCAGCGTCTCCGTGCCACTTGGATGAGATCGTCTGTCCATCTTGTGGCTGGTCGTCCTACGCTGCGCTTGCTGATGTGTGGTTTCCATTCAAGAACCTTTCGGGCTATGCTCGGAATTTCTCTACGAGACTGAATCAGAAATGATGAGGTCGGTAGACAAACGAAAATCGTCGACATAGCCCACCGGATGAGCAAGTTACAGTGGCAATAGGCGGGACACATAGCACGATGAACTGATGGCCGATGGGGTACCCCTCATCATCATCATCAACCCATCATGTCCCCACCAAGGGGCACGGGTCTCTTCCCTGAGGAAGGTATAGATAGGCCATACTCCACCACGGGGGCCAAGTCCGGATTGGTGGAGGCTTGTAAGACTCGTGGCTGGTCTTACTGTCAGAAGTTTTCAAGCCACCCCTAGAGGTGTTTTATCTCTGGACTTCCGCTTGACACTATTTTTTGATAAATAATCTGTATAAATGATTTTGACGAATCTTGCAAAGTATTATTTACAAAATTACAAAGTTTTTGATAAAATTTTACTCCTGGACGGATGCGTTGGGGCTAAAAATGAAAAGGCTGATTACAAAAATATTTTTTTTTCTTATTGATGTTTTTTTTGTTTTTATTAATATATTTTTTGGAAACTAATGTATACTCTAAACTATTTTATAAAACGATACTAGGTTATTAAATTGGTTTAAAGATTTTCTCTTAGACCAAGGCAATCTGAAAACCTAGCACTACACATGCTAGGTTTTAAGATGGTTTTTCCGCTCATATTATTGTACATTTACAAACATAAATAAAGTAAGTGTGATTTAAGTTGTACTATTGATTTTACTTAAATTTTAAGTATGAGAATCGGAAGCCAAGTAGTTACCGCATCTTTTGGTCTAACCCCTGAAGCTCTAACTCTAGTAGTTATGTTATGGCAAGCCTACAAAGTAACCCTCCTGTTTTTTTGCTCTCCTGAACAATTTGGTTTGGATGAGATACTATGTTTTGATTTTGGGCAGCCGAGCAGCGTGTAATATAGTATAGGTATGACTTTAATTAATTGTGTAACGGAAACAAACTTACTTATTTCCAATTTTTTTTACCTGAAACTAATTTTGAGACCCAGTCCTATAAGAAAAAAAATACTGGTGTGTAATATGTGGCAAAATTTTGATGTTTCACTTACTCGAACGCAACGATGCCGAGGTATCTCAAGCACTTCAAGGTAAGACATATTTTATTCGTGAATCAAGTTTTATTCTTAACCAAAAGTCATGTGTTTTGTAATCTTAGATATATTCTTGCCATGTTTATGCCAAAATATATAACAAATATGTACATTTTCTGGACCTTCACGGCCTTGAACTTTGGTGTATAACATAGTATACACTGCGCCAGATCCAAACAAGTAACCTCTTTTGGCTATGTATATCATTTTATACACTGCGCTACTTACTAACAAATAACTACGTGTATTATTCTATACACTGCTACTGCCGTCGTAAAAAACATTTTGGTTTTCTCGTATGGTATTTTATGCACAGTTCCCTAGTTTCATAGTTTTTTGTTATTTGCTTGCTTGATTTTCCTCTGCACTTTATTTTCTGCTTGCACACGGTTGTTGGATTTGCTTATGTGCATGCTTTTTATCATTCTTTTACAGCCTCAACAACGCAAACGGTATAGGCGCATATTGGAGCTTGAGCCTGACAAACAAGCTTTCTGACGCTGGCGATAGCACAAATGATGAAGAGAATATTTGCAGCCGTTCCTCTTCCCCTACTCCATCGATTGACTCATCACTTGAAAGGCTCGAGCCCAATTCTATCCAGTTCTTCAGAATAGGAAATTTATGTAAATTCTCTATCTATCCTTTACTTCGTTGAACGTGAAACGTCACCCCTATTGATCCCGATCCCGACTACTACTCAACGCGATATCAATGTGATTTGTCCACCCATTCACCAAACTTTAGAAGACGAGACTCCATTGAAATCTATGCTAGCAGATGCCTTTCCGACCAGCACGCAATGCAATTATATTACGATACCATCCATATCATTGCTACCTTCTCTACCCTTTGTCCAACCATCAACCAACGACCAACAACAGACTCAAGAAAACGTAGAGTACCAAATGTTACATAACGAAACCATAACGAAACGACAAAACATTGAAACACTGAAACTTAACTTCGAAAGGAAAAAAGCAAAAGGTAGGAATATTTAGGAGTAGTGGTCATGCCATCGTTCAAAGATTATTGGAAAGAAGATACGGGGAGGTACGAAAAGATTCCTGATATAATGTCAGTTAAAAGAATAATTTTGTTGATAGCACACAAGCTGATGAGACTGACCGGTACTGCAAACTAAGACCACTTATTGACCAAGTCAGGGCAAAAAATCTGGTACGAACGAGAGTGCCTGGAATGATTTACGACTTCAGGCTGTACGAACTTGAAGATACTTTCAAAGGAATAGACTTTTCACCTGAAGATTCACCTGAATTTCACAAAGATTCCAAAGAGCGTATCGATGTAGCATTCCCCCAAATTGTAAAACATTGTAATCGACACATAGGTGGAGTTGGTTTGGCTGATATGTGGATTGCCTTATACCAAATCAACATGAAACATACAGGGATATAAAATGCAAATTTTGCAAGGAAGGGCAAGCAAGTGCGCATTGCAAGACATGTGAAATTAATAAGTACCTACATTAATGTTATGTTTCTAAAAGACACCATTTTGTTGAACTTTATTTTCGACATTATCATCTCCTAAGTATAGCTACAAATACTACTACTTTAGCAACTTTGCATAAAATACTATACACGTTAATCACGCGACATTTTGCAGCAAAGGGGGCAGTGTATGATATAATATACATACGGTTTCTCGAAATCTAACAGTCAGGTATTTTTTTCTTCATTTTTTTTAGCTTCAAAATAGGTTAAATAATCCGGAAAATTGAAAAAAACATCACTTTTAAACATTTTATCATCCTGCGACTTTAAGGGTTAACATAACGTAACATTTACATACAGGCACATACATTGCTTCTGGCCCCACACTAGGATACCCTGTGTCGTGGGAACCAGAAACAGTCAAACAGCGACGTCACAAACATGTAAACATCCAAGACCTGGTTTTTTTTTTGTCCCCGGCCGGGATTCATTCATTCGTTCTAACGTTCATTGGTGGGTTTACTGGCAAGTGACGTCATAATTCCTGTGCGACGCCATATTGCCCAAGAGGGCGCTTTGGCGGCTTATTTCAAAAGTAAATTTTCGTTTGCCTTTTTTAGAAGAAATACACGAAAGAATTTGAAATGACCACTTTCTGAGGACTCCATGAACACCAACAAAAAATATGAGATGGTTTTCAGAAATCGGTGAAATAGCCAGTTGACGCGACCAACAATAAACTATTTGTGATGCTCGATTAAAACAAAAATTACAAAATGATTCGGAAATTGTATTTCTTTTAATCATTTACTAGTCATTACAATTTTTAAATAGATGAAACATAAAAAGAGTGCTCTGAAGTGTGACGTCACAAGCAAGTATTTTTGGTATTTTCATACAAAATTCCGTTTTAAAAGTAACTGATTTGATATCCTGTCTACCTCTGGATGATTCGCTCCTGTTTTTCAATTAAAACTGTTGTAAGAGTAGTTTTTATTGCGTACGTGTTAAAATAAAATTATCAGGCAGCGGTTTGTTGTTCCAGAGAGCGTCTCCCTGGGCTGGAGTGCTCTCCTGGGCAGCACGATGCTGCTGGTGTTGGCGGACCGCTCCGACCTGCAGCCCGTGCTTGCCAAGCTCGAGTGGTCCACGCTGCTGTTCTTTGCGGCGCTGTTCGTTTGCATGGAGGTGAGGGCTGCCAACATTGGAATAGATTTCATTTTATTTTATTAGGGACATCAACAGCGAAAACAAATAATATTAACACAATAATAAAGATACAATTCACAAGGCCAATAACAGACATCCACAAATAGACATTTCATAATTACAGAAAATAAACCACGACGACGCTCAGTAATATAAAATACATGCATTTTCATTGAAATAAAATATGATATGAAATATGAAATAAAATATTAATTAAATTCATTAAATTCATTTGAAGAATGAGCCGTTTTCATAAGAACTAAAAAAAAAGAAACCAGGCGGTATGGGCTTAAGCTCTTAGCCTTTTCCTTAAAGGAAAAAATATTACAAAAAAAAAGAAACGAATGGCTGTCAAAGGAAAGGAATGCAATTCTGGACCTCAGCCCAATAGCCATGTGTGATACATCATCGAATAGGTCTCAGCGAGCTGAATAAAAGTTATTATGACGCCAACAGCCAAATGTTTGTCCTTTCGGAGTTATATTGTGTTGAAAATGTTAGTTTTTTTTTGTTTAAAACCGCTCAAGTTCCAACCCACAAACAGTAATTTTTGAGTTAAATATACCAAAATGATCACTATGCTCTATATTTAAAGAATCAAAGACTTTCATAGCGAGCCGATGAGTATGTGCAAAGTTATGGCACATGGTAGTCCAACCCTATGTACCTATGGAGAGCGTGAATCTGATTTAACCTAAAAACTCAAATATCTCTAAACTCACTTTGTGTGGGTTGGAACCTTTCTGCTAAACTGCGTCCAATTAGATTTGACGACCTCTGTGACGCCGTGGTTAGCGCATCCCTACCATACGAGAGGTCCCGGGTTCGAAACCCGGCTGTGGACAAAAAAAAAAGAAACCCAGGTCTTGAATGTTTACATGTTTGTGACGTCGCTGTTTCTGGTTCCCACGACACAGGGTATCCTAGTGTGGGGTCTGAAGCAATGTGTGTGCCTGTATGTACATGTTATTTTATGATATGTTAGATTAGAACAGCGGTTCTCAAGCTTCTTTTTTGGTGACGGAACCCTTTTGGAAAGCGAAATACTTGATGGAACCCTACAATAAAACAATTGTTTTTAAAAATTTATTATTTATTAATAAGCATAATAAAAGTACAATGTAACGTTACTACTAATAATTGTTCTGTTGTGACTATGTTCGGCTGCGCCTCGTGATACGCCGCGTCACAGAATACATAATAGTACAGGTACAGAAGATTCACTCCGTAAACTCAATTAAAGAAAAAGGGACTCTAGCAGCGATACAATTAGGTGCAATTCAGATCGCACGGCGCTAAAAAAGCTACGTTATATTCACCTACATGTTGCCTCTCTTTCTACCGCGTAACTCTTACCTCAGGCCTGGCCGCGTCAAGACGTTTTGAATTTTTTTCTGAATTCTTGCGGAACTCCTGCAGGGCTGAACCCTAAACGGGCGCGGAACCCTAGGGTACCGTGGAACACACTTCGAGTATGGCTGAATTAGAACAGTCTTTGGGAAATATATGATTATGATTACGCTTGTTTTTGGAATTTACCACTGAAAAGTAGCGTCATTGTGTAATAAAATCTCAAATTTGTATTGTTTGTTTAGGAAAAACTATGGTTGACGGTGGTGCATAAAACAGTGGCGTCATCTGTAGTGAGCAAAAATAGGTTTAAAGCCATTCGAAAGTGAAGGAGAATTTGTATTCTGTACCTAAAATGTGGAATTCTACACTAGCGCCTACAGAACACATGATCTACATCGGCTAGCGCCACGTTGGCGAATGCGGCGGTGAAGTATCAGTATCAGAGTAAATACAATAGTTTAGTCTGAAATAGTGTTATTTATTATTATTAGTAACAGAAAACCTTTAATTGACTTCCCAGTAACATTTTATTAATAAACTGATGAGTGGTGTTTCGGTAAATTGCGCTGATTAATTTTGCCCGGATAACGGCGACAGGCTTGCCACTTGTCACGTTTGGGACCTAATAAACTCTGCAAAACCTGGGCCCAGTTCTAGTGATTGGTGCCTCTGCCTACCCCCTCGGGGATAACGGGCGTGAGTTTGTTTATTTTTATTTTTGGTGTTGTGGTGTCGGGCGTGAGCGAGCGTCAGCTTTTAAATCCTTTTCCAGGCGATCACAAAGCTGGGCCTGATACAGTGGATCGGCGTGGTCACTGAGTCAGTCATTCTGAGCGTCAGTGAGCAATATCAGCTGCCGGTAGCAATTCTGCTGATTTTGTGGGTACGTCATCGTCTTGTCGATTCGGTATTTGACACGATCAACAATATAACATAACATTTACATACAGGCACATACATTGCTTCTGGCCCCACACTAGGATATACATATTAACAATATAATAGGTCTTTACCTATGAAATTGCCGTTCTGCAGTACTGGCCATTTCAAATCAAAATAATTTTTATTTGGCTAAGAATTCTAATTTCAAATAAATTTTATTTTAAGAACATGGAATTCTTTTTCCAAAAGTAGTCATTTGTTTATTGATTAGTGTTACATTTTCATAGCATTTCAATCTTTTTCGTCATCATGGATACGTAAAAAATTCGACTAATTATGGAATATGAGTACCGTTGTAGCAGCAACGCGGCACAAGCGGCACGCAACATCAACGACGTTTACGGAGCTAACACTACAAGCTAACACACCATCTGTTATTGGTTTGCTCGCTTCCGTTCTGAAAATTTCGACCTGAAAAATGAACCTCGACGTCGTCCGAAGACTTTGGTCGACAATGACGAATTAAAGGCGATTGTGGAAGCTGATGATACACAATCTACGGCTGAAGTAGCAGCAGCTTTCGACTTTAGCTACAAAACAATATTGGTCCATTTGTGTCAAATTGGCAAGGTGAAAAAGCTTGACAAATGGGTGCCCCATAAACTCAATGATCGCCAGCGCGAAGTACGCACTGCTCAACAGATACACAAATGAAGGAATTTTGAACCGCATTGTTACCTGCGATGAAAAATTGATTCTGTTTGATAACCGCAAGTGCTCAGCAAGTTGGTTGGATCCTGGTTCAACACCTAAACAATGCCCTAAACGAAAACTCACCCCTAGAAAATTGATGGTCACTGTTTGGTAGTCTAGCGCTGGTGTGATTCATCACAGCTTCTTACCAAACTGGGTGAGCATTACTGTAGATGTGTACTGTGAAAAACTGAACATAATGATGGAGAAGCTGGCACATCTCCAACCAGCATTGGTCAATCGCTCGTCCCCGCTGCTCCTGCACGACAACGCGCGACCTCATACTGCACAGCAGACGGTCTCCAAGTTGCAAGAACTGGCGCTGGAATCTCTCCGTCATCCGCCCTACTCACCAGACCTTGCGCCTACAGACTACTACTTTTTTCAGAATTTGCATAACTTCTTGGCGGGAAAAAAATTCAATACCCGAGAGGCAGTACAAAACGCCTTTGAAGAATTTGTTGCCTCCCGTCCAGCTGATTTCTTTAAGAAGGGCATCAATAAATTGCCACTGCGTTGGCAAAGATGCAATGATTGCATGGGTGATTACTTCGATTAATACAATAAAAAATACATGAAAAAAATTCGTTTTAATTTTTTCATACAAAACGGCAATTTCATAGGTAAAGAAAGACCGAATATAAAAAAAAACAGGTCTTGGATGTTTACATGTTTGTGACGTCGCTGTTTCTGGTGCCCAAGACACAGTACCCTGTGTCGTGGGCACCTAGTGTGGGGCCAGAAGCAATGTATGTGCCTGTATGTAAATGTTTATGTTATGTTTATTGTTTGATATGTTCGATTAAAACAAAAAATACAAAATATTTCGGAAAATATATCTACCTATTTTAGTCATTTACTAGTTATTACAATTTTAAAATAGATTAAACATAATAGAGTGGTCTGAAATGTACCGTCATAATTCAGTATTTTCATACAAAATTCCGTTTTAAAAGTAATGAGATAGGTACTGAATTATGACGTCACATTTTGTCAAATGCCCAATTGGCCAACCATTATTAATCATCGTTAGGTGCCGTTACTTTTCTAAACTAAATAGCTAGAAACTTATAATGAATGAATAATGAATGTCGATGAAGCGAAAGTGATTTGTCAGTGTCTACGCCTGTGTGCACGCGCACACATAGAAGAGAGGAGGCAGCGCGGCGAGGAGGGGGAACGCGTCGGACCGTTATGCAGGCGCGCCCGCGCCCGAGACTCCGCCATCGACCACGGCTCGGGAGACGCACGTCATAGTTTTTGTACCTACCAAATTACCTGTATCTTTATTTCAAAAGTAATTAAACTTCAATATTATAAAAGTTTTGTTTTTATTAACAAAAAGTGGCGACCGTGACAGGACAAAGACTGGACAAAGTGTTCTAAAGCTAAAGACTTTCCTAACCGTGGCAGTGTGTCGACGAATTCAAATTTGCGGCGTCACGTCAGCGTCATCAACGGCGTTGCGAATTTTTGAAACTTGGAAACGATTTGGAGCTACATTTGGTGGAGAAGGACATTGCTACTTCGTGGAGCCTGGAGGACAAATAAGGAGACTAGGTCAAATCCAAAGAAAGTAAGCCCATTCCAATTTTATTCCGATCTTCCCCAAACCATTTCCGTTAAATTCCTTTGTTTCATCTCGCTTCTATTTTGTGTGCAATAGCCGTCGTGCTACTCGTAAATAATAATTAATTAGTAATTTTAATAGTTTACTCAAGCGTTAGACTTATTTATTCGTCTAATCAAGCTTACCTGAGGCTATTTCTATAATTTTTACGGCACATTTAGCGATAAGCATAAAAGCTTTCTAGTTTCTATTGTACATTTCTACTGTACAATTATTTTAATCTATCAATATTTCGTACTTCTTACTGCTTTAATAAATAGATAAACCGTTACTGAGCGGCTATTTAGTTGACATAACCGTTTCACATTCTTCGCACTATTCCATTGTTACAATAATTAAAGCAAATCATTTATATATTTTAAAGCCTTCTCTTGCATTTTGTCTGGCCTAATATACTTTAATTAGAAGCCTAGCTTGTTCCTTGTATGGCCTAAAATACATAAGCCTAGCACACAAGTAACTAGATCATAAAACATTTTCTAAAACATTATTTAAAACAATTCCAGCTAACAAAAGGCTGAGTTCTACGCTGTGCCCGGGGTGCGAGCGGGTCACCGCTGGACTTCAAATAACAAACCGGTTTCGCTCTGAGCATCGAACATTCGAGACGGAAGCGACTGGATTTGAGGTGATCTATTTATCGCCGCATACCTACAGGTTTGAGTGCACATTTTACTTACTTTTATATGCATTGTTTGCGCCTAAGTTTATTGAACTAAGTAAGCTATTTGTGTGATTTTTCGTGTGATAAAATGACGCCTCCAACTGAATCTAAGTCAGACAGTCAAACAAAGGTTGATTTAGCTAATTTAATTAAACAAAGAGGAATAGTGAAAGGACGATTAACTAATTTTTCTACTTACCTATCTACTATACAAAGTTTAAAGGAAATTTCGTCTGTGAAATATAAAGAAATAGAATTAAAATTAAACAGATGTCAACTATTATTGAGTGAGTACGAAGCGTTGCAAGATAAAATAGATTTATTACATTCCGATCCTAATGAACAAATAAAAGAAAGAGATACTATTGAGAGTCAGTTCTTGACTTTAATATCTACTTGTCAGGAACTTTTACATAGTCGCCCGGGTGAAAATCAAAGCGAAAAGAACCCAGGGGGTGATTTTAGCAGTTGCCATTCCTATTCGACTAGTTCTATCAAGCTACCTACTATAAAATTGCCGACTTTTGATGGTAATTATTTAATGTGGCTGGAATTCAAGGACACGTTTGAAGCGGTAATAAATAGCAATGAAGGGATTCCGCCAATTAATAAATTTCATTATTTACGTTCCTCATTATCAGGGAGCGCATCTATTGTGATAAAATCGATAGAATTTAGTGCAAAAAATTATAATGTCGCATGGGATCTTTTATGTCAAAGGTTTGGTAATAAAAATATATTGATGAACAATCATTTAAAGGCGTTGTTCGGTATTGAATCATTACGTACGGAATCCTTCAAAGCGTTGCGTTTTATTGTCGACCATGTATCAAAGCATTTACGTGCTCTTGAATCCCTCGGCCAGCCTACTGATAAGTGGGATGCCCTTATAATATACATGGTGTCCACGAAATTAGACATACACACGAGTAGAAAGTGGGAGGAGTACAAATGCAATTTGAGCGAGTTACCTTCGTTGAGTGAATTCTATTCATTCCTGCGTGGTCGTGCTGACGTGCTGGAGACTGCCTATAGTGATAATAGCAGGTTTGATAAGGCAGTCGATTCGAAACCAAAGCCCAGCGCTCAGTCTAAAAGTTTTGTAGTGTCGTATGATAAGAAGGAGAATAAAAGGTGTCTTTTGTGTAGTGATGAGCATCCTCTGTATGAGTGTACCAAGTTTAAAAGTATGAGTGTGAATGATCGCTTCAATGAAGTCAATAAATTAAAGCTGTGTAAAAATTGTTTGCGCAGTGGTCATAATGCTTTTCAATGCCAACTCAAAGGTTTGTGTCTCACTTGCAAAAAGAAACATAACACACTGATTCATATGCCTATCACGTCGAATACTGAACCTCAACCTTCAACTTCGTCTTCGTTACCCGTGTCTCTTACGGTGTCTTCATCAGTCGGCCAAGTATTGTTGTGTACGGCTGTAGTAAAACTAATTGCAAATGATAAAACTTACCTGGCTCGAGCTTTACTTGATACAGGAAGTCAGTCCTCGTTCGTTACCGAAAATTTAAGTAAAAGACTAGGGTTGTCAACAGAAAATTCTAGTTCGGTTAACGTTTGTGGAATTAATAATGAGGGCTGTAAAATTTCTAAAAAATGTAATATTCAAATTAAATCAAGAGTTATGTCTTTTGAAATAAATGTGAAATGTTTGGTAGTGCCACAAATTACTGGTATTTTACCAAACTCAGTGATTGACACTGAAGGCATAAATTTGCCTAATAATATTAAATTAGCTGACCCTAGATACTTCTCGCCGGCTGATGTAGACATACTCTTAGGCGCAGATGTATATTGGGATATAGTTGGCTCAATATAATTAAACTCGGTTCGAATAAACCGGTGCTTCAGGAGTCTAAGCTTGGATGGCTTGTAGGTGGTCCCGTAATAATGAGTCAGTCAATCTCAAGTAAGGTTCATTGTAACTTTTCTCAAGAAATTAAAGATTCCTTAGAAAAATTTTGGAATATTGATGACTTACCACAGACAAAAACATATTCTGTGAAGATCAATTTGTAAAGAATGTTACTCGTCTGCCTAGTGGCAGATTTTCTGTTCCAATGCCTTTGAAAGAAGCACCTGAGAAAGCGCTCGGTGATTCTTATTTCATTGCTAAAAAATGTTTAGAAAGTCTAGAAAGAAAGTTTATTAAATTTCCAAGTTTGAAAAATGATTATAAAGAATTCATCAATGAATATGCCAACTTAGGGCACCTAACTAAAATTGATCGTCCGGAGTTTGGATATTATATGCCTCATCATGCAGTGATCCGTGAGAAGAGTGAAACCACCAAACTTAGGGTTGTTTTTAACGCATCGTCTAAAACTCATTCAGGGAAGTCACTCAATGATATCCAAATGGTCGGCCCAGTTGTGCAAAGTGATTTGATGTCCATATTACTTCGTTTTCGTGAGCATAAGTACATTCTAACGGGTGATATCGAGAAAATGTATAGACAAATTGAGATTTCGCCGTCGCAGCGACATCTACAGCTCATTCTTTGGCGGGACGATAGTAATCAAGCGATTGACGTCCTGCGTCTGAACACAATTACATATGGAACTGCGTCGGCGCCCTTTCTTAGTTTTCGATGTCTCTTGCAACTAGCGAACGAATGTGAGGATGGGTCTATTGCTCGTATAATCAAAAGTGATTTTTACGCTGATGATCTTAACACAGGCGCAGAGTCTGTAGAGGAACTAAAATACATTTACAAAAGTGTTGTTGATGTTCTTAACTCAGCATGTCTACCTCTAAGAAAGTTTCGGACTAACTGTCCTCAATTATTCGATGATGAAATGGAGTCAGGAAAACCTATGGATTTTAATAAAGAATCTAGTGTTTTAGGTCTAAACTGGTCATCTAAAGCTGATACGCTACAATTTTCTACAGACCTGACACCATCCCCTCAGATTACTAAAAGAACAGTGATATCCACTACATCTAAAGTTTTCGACCCATTAGGGTTGTTATGTCCTTGCATAATAGTGGCTAAAATATTGCTACAAGAATTGTGGTCTTCTAAACTTGAATGGGACGAAACCGTACCCTCAAACTTTAGTAAAAATTGGTCAAGTCTTCTAAAAGAATTTGCAAGTCTGTCACAGATACAGATCCCGAGACGTGTTCTATGTGAAAAACCGAAATCTATAGAGCTACATTGTTTCGTAGACGCCTCCCAACAAGCCTACGCGGCTTGCGTGTACCTACGTTCTGAGAATCAGGACGGAAGTATCACTACTAGGTTGCTATGCGCTAAGGCACGAGTTGCTCCTTTGAACCCTACCACAATACCTCGTTTAGAGTTATGTGGTGCTCTATTAGGGTCTCGTTTAAGCTCTAAGGTTTTGCAGTCTGTACATGGTAATATCAGTCAGAAATACCTATGGACTGATTCAACAGTCGTGTTAGGTTGGTTGAAGACTAAACCAAGGGATCTTAATGTATTTGTGTGTAACCGGGTGAATGAGATAAATGAGCTTACCAGTGGGTTTACATTTAGACATGTGCCCACAGATCAAAACCCAGCAGACATGGCGTCTCGTGGGGTAAGTCCGAGTCAGTTGGAATCTTCTTTCCTTTGGTGGGAAGGGCCTTCGTTCCTCGCGAGTGATCAATCCTGCTGGCCTAAGACCTCTCACACTCTTATACCTACAGACTTACCTGAAGTTAAAAAGACAGTTAAATGCCACGTCTCAACCACCGATTCTATTTTTGATAAATATTCTAATCTGAATAAAATGATAAGGATCTATGGCTATGTATTACGTTTTATATCGAATTGTAAAAATAAGAATAATAAGATTAATGGTCCTTTAGATGTGAATGAATTGAATGAATCTTTACTATTATTGGTTAAAAGAAGTCAACAGGAAATAAAACTAAAATAAAACTCTCAATCGCAAGTCCAAATTAATATCATTAAATTGTTTTGTCGAGTCAACTGGCTTGTTGAGAACTGGGGGTCGTATTCAAAACTCTGATTTTGAATACGATAAGAAACATCCTTTGATTTTAGATTCAAAGCATAATTTTACTAAAATACTATTCAAAAGAGAACATGAAAGGTTGTTTCATGCTGGTCCACAGCATCTTCTTGCGTCTATAAGAGAGAGATTCTGGCCTATAGGTGGTCGGCATCTGGCACGTAGTACGACTAAGCAGTGCATGATTTGCTTTCGTTTGCGCGGGCAAACATTGCAGCCTATAATGGGCAACCTACCTGCCGAAAGAAGTTACTCTTCGTTTCCCTTCTACTCGTGTGGTGTCGATTTTGTCGGACCTTTTATGATATCTAGTCGCAAAGGAAAGGGCAACCGAATTTCTAAATGTTATTTATGTTTGTTTATATGTTTAGCGTCAAAAGCACTCCATTTAGAATTAGTTAGTGATTTAAGTACGGAAGCATTCATTTTGTCATTGCGGAGATTTGTCTCGAGAAGAGGCAAGCCACATTCAATCTTTTGCGACAATGGCAGTAATTTTAAGGGCGCAAACAATGAAATAAGTAGAATACTCAGATCTAGTCGTGAATCCGTTTCGGATTTCGCATCCAATGAAGGCTTTAAATTTGTATTCAGCCCTGCATATTCTCCACATTTTGGAGGTATATGGGAGGCTGGCGTTAAGTCAGCAAAACATCATTTACGGCGTGTCGCTGGAAATGCTTCCCTCACTTTTGAGGAACTAGCGACGCTGTTCACACAGATTGAAGCGATTTTGAATTCTCGTCCTTTAACTCCCCTTTCCGCGGATCCTACAGACCCTACTCCACTAACCCCAGGGCATTTTCTGATTGGACGACCTCTCAGCGCGGTACCGTCGCTTCCTATCACTTCGAAGCTTCCGAACCGATTCCAGCTCATCGAGCAACTAAGGCAACACTTCTGGGAGAGGTGGCGCCGGGAGTTTATAGCGGAGCTTCAGCAGCGGACCAAATGGAGGACTAAGCAAAGAGAGCTTCAAGTCGGAGATCTAGTAATACTCAAAGAAGATAATATTCCTCCACTACAATGGCGACTAGCACGCATTAGCAAATTATATCCCGGAATTGACGGAGTAAGCAGAGTCGCCGATGTCCTCACTACAAAGGGCACAATAAGAAGGGCTATCCACAAGATGTGCATAATTCCTAACAACGATGACGCCAAGGAGACGATCTAAACCGGCAACATCAATCCAGCCAACGAGGAGACTCCAGGTCATCTCAAAGAGACAAAATGTACACCTGACAACGACAATGATCCCTTTGAAAGCAACCCTTTCAAGGCCCGGAGGATGTCTACGCCTGTGTGCACGCGCACACATAGAAGAGAGGAGGCAGCGCGGCGAGGAGGGGGAACTCGTCGGACCGTTATGCAGGCGCGCCCGCGCCCGAGACTCCGCCATCGACCACGGCTCGGGAGACGCACGTCATAGTTTTTGTACCTACCAAATTACCTGTATCTTTATTTCAAAAGTAATTAAACTTCAATATTATAAAAGTTTTGTTTTTATTAACAGTCAGGATCGTGGCAGGTGGCAGTCCCTGGTCTCTTATATATAATTAAATAATTATACGTACCCAATTTGGTATATCATAAATGTGCATTGCTACAAAGTGCGCATAACCTTTTGTTGTAATGCTCATATAAATAGTGACGTGAGCATAAGAATTTGTATAAAAAATAATATGTAAGTATCATGCATTCATGTTTATAATAGGCTCACCTACTTAGCCTGATAAACCTGACAAATGAGGCTCGCTTTTGCCTAGGATAAAATGTACACTAGGTTTTAAGCATTGTTAAAAGAACTTTAAAAATCAATCAATCAGTCCCTGGTCTCTGCCTACCCCTCTGGGATACAGGCAAAAGCTTATGTATGTATGTATAAAAAATTTTAACTGTAAATCCATACTTATTGCACACTTTATATTATGACATTAGGATATAGACACTAAACTGAAAGAATACAAACTGAGTTTAAAAATAACAAAAAAAAAACAATATTAAAAAAAATTGCTCGTATCCCTGGCCGCCTGAGTGATCTTAACGATCACGAAGGTTAAGCAACGTAGGGCGCGTTCAGTGCACACTAGTGGCATTTTTCCGAGCGGTTCCGTGCTTCGCAAGGTACGCTAAGCAGTTGGTGCCGGCTGCCGTCGATAGATGGCAGTCGTTAGGCCAAGTCAGAGGCCTCAGAGCGGCTTGAAAACTTCTGAGAGTAAGACCAGCCACTAGAGTTACAAGCCTCCACCAATCCGGACTTGGACCCCGTGGTGGAGTATGGCCTATACCTTCCTCAGCGAAGGGACCCGTGCCCCTCGGTGGAGACATAATGGGTTGCTGATGAGGAGAGGCGAAGAAGGTCGTGATATAAAGTGTCACCCACTGCGCAGGTGTCGGGCGTGACGTCAGCCTTCGTTGACAACATACCTCTGACGTCGATGATGGTTCGCGTGGTGACGTCACTGGGCAGCAACCCCGCGCTGTCGTTACCAATGGCGCCGCTCATCTGGGCTCTCTCCTTCGGGGCCTGCATGGGAGGTAGACACTTAGAATTTTATTTAGAATCATCAACTTAAACATCATCAGCACAGAATACCTACATAATAGTACAGGTACAGAAGATTCTCTCCGCAATACTTTTAAAAATAACATAGTCTTCTTTCAGCATAATACCCTATCTACGATATTTAAGATACTTTCCCTTCATGTCCTATAATTTTGGGACGCCCTGTATATCTATCTATAGCAACGCACCCACGGCTAGGGCCCTCGCCCTGCTCAATGAGTTTTTAAGCGATGTCCAATATGTCGATATTTTTGTTGATTATATATGTACATACCTACCTAGTTCATTTAAGATCACACTTAGGTACTTAGTTAATTATTGTGTTAAATATTTAAATAACATTAAGGGCCCTCGCCCATGGCGGCTTTTTGTAGCGCTGCCGTCGCGCGTTCCGTAAACGCGCGTAGGTCGCTTTTGCAACGCGCGACCGTAGCGCGGCTGTAGCGCTGCTAACGCGCCACCGTCGCGCGGCCGTAGCGCCACAAAAAGCCGCCGTGGGCGAGGGCCCTTAGGATTACTCAGGCAGCCGGGGCTACATGACGTCGCTGTCGTTGTCGGCGCTTCGTCTGCTTACATAAAAGCAGCACCAAAGACAACGTGACTAATGTTGCCTCAACGGAGTCCATCTTGCAACTGTGGCGATTGGGAGCGACGGTAGCGCGTTTGCATCGCGACAGAAGCGCTACGGCCGCCCGACGGTGGCGCGTTCGAAGCGCTACGGCCAGGCGGCGGTGGCGCGTTCGCAGCGCTACGGCCGCGCGACGGTGGCGCGTTCGCATCGCGACAGAAGCGTGGTTACGTGGGCGAGGGCACACAGCTAGCGACCGCATCGCGGCTGTAGCGCGGCGAACGCGCCACCGTCGCGCGGCCGTAGCGCTACAAAAAGCCGCCGTGGGCGTAGGCCCTAAGAGCGTTTTGGTTTTACTGTAAGTTCTTATTGTAAGTCAAATAAGTAAAAAAATAAGTCAATGCCGCGATACAGAAACCAGCCAGCGCCATCTAGCGTCAGTGACCCGCCCTTCCTCCGCAGGTAACGGCACGCTAGTCGGCGCCAGCGCAAACGTCATCACAGCCGGCGTGGCTGAGCAGCATAACTACAGGTTCACCTTCAAGGAGTTCTTCAAGACCGGCGCGCCAATGACGCTGGGACACTTGGTCACTGTCTCCGTGTATTTACTGGTGGCTCATTGCCTGTTCACTTGGCATTGAAGCGGACGTGTCACAGATACCTACAGAGTCGCATCATCATCATCATCAACCCATTATGTCCCCACCAAGGGGCACGGGTCTCCCCCTGAGGAAGGTATAGGCCATACTCCTACACGGAGGCCAAGTCCGGATTGGTGGAGGCTTGTAAGACTAGTGGCTGGCCTTACTGTCAGAAGTTTTCAAGCCGCCCTAAGGTCTCTGACTTGGCTTAACGACTGCCATCTGTCGACGGCAGCCGGCACCAACTGCTTAACGTGCCTTGCGAAGCACGGCGCCGCTCGGAAAAATGCCACTAGCGTTAGTCATAGACGGTGACCCATCTATGGACTGAACGCGCCGTATGTTGCTTAACCTTAGTGATCGTTTAAGATCATAACCAATCTTCATACTAACGTCCGAAACGCCTCTATAGAATATACATTTATGTAAAACAAATGTTAACCAGGCCTTTCGCTGAAAACGGCAGTTATTTGGCAAAAATACTTTGTAGTCCTAGATCCTAAGACCTACTAAGTCTCTAAGCTGTAGGTTCTATAAATAGCTATGACCATTATTGAGATTCGTTGCTTACTTTTTGGAAAGAACGAGAGAGGAGTTATAATTTTTATGAATATATATATATATATTGTGTAATTATATAATTTTTTTAATAAATAAAAATATTATTTTTTTTTGTTTGTGGCGCTAATTAGTACTAATTAGTAAAATTGCAGATTTTATTTCACACCTAAAACACGATTAGTTTGCGTACTTTATAGGTATACTTAGTCTGTGGTCAATAGAAAAACGTAACAACAAATTTTTAGAGGAATCGCGTTTTTAAATGATTTGTTCTTAACCGCCCATTGCATATATATTTTGATTTATACAAGTTTTTTTAAAAGTGATTATTTATGCATGAATTTATTAGGTATAACTTCGTAGGTAGATAAAAAATAAATTAATTTAAATTCAATGATATTAGGTATGTAAGTAATAAGTATACCCACTTCAATAAGAATTTAAGTAGTACACTATTTACATATGTACATACGTTTTTGCATTATGGTTTTTGTTAAGAATATAAAATAGTAAGCAAATACAGAATGGAAAACTGTACGCTTTTGAGTTTTTGTGACATTTTGATTGTAAAAAGCATTCGAAGAACTCGTTTTAGTGTCGGTCCAATCAAAGTGCAAATTAGGTAGTTAAACTTTAGAAATGCGATAAAAACACCGATAAATTCAGTAGGTAACAAAATATTCACCAAAGTAAAATGTATTGCGGAGCAAAGGTGTGTTTTATTGTTTTGATTTTATTCAACATCTTCGAAACAGTTTCTTCTGTCGACTTTGATGAAGATAATTTGTTTGATCAACAAGAGTTTTACCTTAGACCGCAGGTATGCACAAATGATGTAGGTACCTACCTATATTATTTGGTTAGAAGCAGCCCCTTTGCCACAATGCCTGACATCAGTGCATTTATTTAATAATCGTATATCTTAGTAATTTAAGTGTTTCGACGGCTTATACCTATTTGGCTTTATTCTGCGGAAATCCTTCCCGAATGCTAACGTAGGGGCCATCCATTAAATTACCTCACATGAATTTCATGATTTTTTTTGACAAGGACGGTCAGTGGTCGTATTCCTATATTTCTCTGCTGTAATGGTACGGCCACACTATCGCGATAACGCGAAGATTTGCGTTGTCGCGACATGTCTGGCCAAAAAATTCGTCCTATCGGGAATCATCATCGCGAATACAAACACCCTTCGCGCTGCTGTCGGTAAAATACCGCACATCAAAGGGCAAAATGAATTTAGCAACGTTCTAGATTGTCCCGACGTAGCGAAGGTTTATTTGATGTGGCCAAGCTCTTCGCCGTAGAGCGAACACGAAATTTTGTCGCGACAACGCGAACACGAATATTTGCCTTCAAGTGTGGCCGCAGCATAATAATTCCGGATTTGATGCGCGTACTAATACTACCACCAGGGTGCGATCTGCTCTTGTATTACGTCACTTTCCACTCTATCGGGTTAAGCATTTAGACTGCGTCCCCAGTAGGCAATCTGTTCGCCGCCGACTGAGTGAGCCGCAAATTTGTATAGCCAACTGTTTGACTTAAGCCGCGTTTTCACGGTCTTAGTGCGCCATCCGAGTTAACCCATGCTTCTGATTGGCCATTTTAATGTCGTGACCATCCAATCAGAATCATTAGTTTACTCGGATGGCGTACTCGCTCCGAGCGCACTAATACCGTGAAAACGCGGCTTTAGCGTTAGCGGCATACTCAAAGCGAACTAAAACTATTTTGCCGCCGAGTGGAACAGGCTTTTCTGTGAGTCAGCCGCCCACTGAGATAGTAGGCGCACGTAACGCTGCAAATTACGTAGATTGAGCGCAAAACTAGCAAACTGTGAACTGGGCATACTAAACCGATACGCCGCTAAGTCAGTCGGCGGCAAACTGTTTGCCAACTGGGGACGCAGCCTTAGACAACTAGAAAGAGTCAAAATAACAATATATATGAATGAAATACCGGGAACATAAGGGCTAAGGGTAGGCTAGGGTACTATCTAAAGTTTAGAATATCCTTCACAGATCAGAAAGAAAAGCCACAACATCAAGGTGATACAAAGCCAGAAGGGGAAAAGGAGCAGCTTAGCGTTCAAGACTAGTTTGAAACATCAGCTCAGGAGGGCTCTCATGACTAAAATGAACGTGACGTCACTGCCTATGCACTTCCAGACGGAGAGAGTGGGATGAGAAATAATACGTGGTTAACTAAAATGCGCGATTCCTGTAACAAAACAAGGAGTCCAGTTTTACAATTGGACGTAGTTTAGCAGAAAGGTTCCAACTCACAACATGGTCATTTTTAGTTAAATATACCAAAATTATCATTATGCTCTATACTATAAGAATCAAAGACTTGCATAGCGATCCGATGAGTACTTGTGTGCAAAGTTATGGCACATGGTAGTCAACCCACATGTATGGAGAGCGTAAATCAGCATAAACCTAAAAACTCAAATATCTCAAAACTCACTTTGTGTGGGTTGAAGCCTTTTTGCTGAACTACGTCCAATTTGTATATACGTATATGTATACCAAGGAGACCTTGATGTAATACTAAGCAGTTACTTGTGTTATTTAGAGCACGCAATCTATTAGCCAATAGTTGAACTGTAATACAAGCCTCCACCAATCCGGACATTGCCCTCGTGGTGGAGTATGGCCTATACCTTCCTCAGGGAAGAGACCCGTGCCCCTCGGTGGGGACGTAATGGGTTGATGATGATGAACTGTAATGTAATTATGAAGATTTGCAAATATTGAATGGAATTAAGCGTTACTCTGCGGAAATCCATAATAAAGTAGTAAAATAAGTATTCAGCAAAGTAATTTTCACATTTTAATGATTTGCAAATAAATAACAGTTTTTTTTTAAGAGTTAGGTACTTTCTTAGGGTTATTGTTGAATATAACTATAATTTTAATATTCTACTTTAATAATAGCTGTACAATATCAGTAGGTATGTGGCGAGCACATGTCAACTCTGCGCGCGCGCTATAAACTCCAACATTCCTGCATCGCGCAAGCAAAGTTTACACATGACTTATAATAAATACAACGTCCAACAAACCACAGTTGGACCGGCCGTCCCCAGGCATACGATCTGCCTGGCGGGAAATTTCCCTTTATAGGGAAAGAGCATGATCACCCGCTCTTCACTATAGGTATATATCCCACTAACTCGCAGGAAGGCGCTGTCCACCCCATATGATATGGACAGTGCAGGTCATGCCTCACCATCTGTAACCAATTCCAAAAATGAAACATCTATTCTATGAAACAGGCGCCAGGTTTCGTTCAGATTAGCGTCGTGAGGTGCTCCTCTGCGGAGCGGTTTCTGAATTGAGAATTTTGCTATTGCTAACACAGCTAAATGTTTGTCGTTTCGGAGTTATATTTTATTGAACATTTTGTATATATAACGTATATATAATAAATATAACTCCGAAAGGACAAACATTTGGCCATTGGCGTCATAGTAACTTTTGTTCAGCTCGCTGAGATCTATTTTGTGATGTATCACACATGGCTATTGGGCTGAGGTCGAAAATTGCATTCTTTTGACAGCCGTAATATATTTTTTTTAGTGCTTCTGAAAACGGCTCGTTGCTCAGAAATTGGCGCGCATAATTGGGTCACTGTTCAGCCAGAGTGCCAAATAACTTGGCACTTTGACACCCCGTACGCCGAAGCTAGGGGTGGTAGAAACATGATTGTTTGTAGCGTAGCTACAATTTATCTCACGCGTGTTTATTTCCTCGACACAAGGCACTAGGAATCAAACTGGCATGAAATATCGGCCGCTACGACGTCACCAAATGTTTATAGTCCCATTTCTAATCCTACGGAGTTACTTGGCAGGCAATCTGTCTCATCACTCAGTGGGATTAAAAATTCACGGTATTTTTTTTTAAAAAACATGAATCCTAAGAACACCGCTCAGACGCAGTTTAAATAGTCTACAGTAAATATGTATTTGTGTAAATAAAATTTATAAAAAAATTGGTAATACCTATCTCAACAGCTCTTTAAGTAGGCAATTCTTAAGTAGTATGTGATGATGCGATCGTTTTTTTATAATAAAAAAAATATCCGACTAATGAATGTTGATGAAGCGAAAGTGATTTGTCAGGATCGTGGCAGGTGGCAGTCCCTCGTCTCTGCCTACCCTTCTGGGATACAGGCGTGAGCTTATCTATCGGCCTTATTAATAAAGTTTATGAGCTGTGTATACAGCCGTTACGCGAGGTCTGACAAACTGGTTATGTGTACGCTAAATGCGAATAAACCAGTATAAATTGATATACGTCAAATAGGTATTCAGAGGTTATAACTTATTTATTAATAAGGCCGTAATAAGTGTATATGTACATACTATATCCAAGCGTGCCACCTGTTTTTATCAACAGAAACGAAACTATTAAATTTCAAGGTCAAATGTCACAAAAAGATTGACGGTTTTTTGAGCTTTTTTTGTAAATATTTAAGGCACAAAGACCCGGTTTCATCAAACTCTGTTTGTTAGTGGTAAACGCGGCATTTATAAATCAGCCGTCAAAACTAACAAGGATGTTAAAGCAATGTTAAAATGTCCATGTCCTATGAGCTAAATTTAACAGACCATTAGTAAATCAAGCATTACGTGAATGAAACGCAAACCAGTCATTCAAATTCCTGTCAAACGTTAAACATTAGCGTCTGTGGTTCAACGCTTTTGAGGTTGTGAAAAGATTTTTCTGGTTTGTTTTGTTGTGATTTTGTTAAATTCGTGCGTTTTCTAAATTAAATTACAAGGGATGTCTAAGAAAACACGATAACCCAATTTTTCTGCTAACGAAAAGGATATCCTCACCCATTTAGTGTCAAAGAACAAAGATGTAGTGGAAAATAAAAAAAACATACGCCGTTACGTACGACTTCTATGAAACACGAAGGATGGCTGCAGAAGTCCAGGGCCTAGATTCTGTTGATGCATTGTAGTACAATGACAACTGGATGAACGTGGCGATTTAGTTTCATTGCCGCTTCAAGTCTACGCGCAAACTCAAATCAAGCAATGTAGGCGTCAATCGTATGGCAAAAGACGTCGCGTGACCTGACCGTGGATCTGTCATCGAACTATAATGCACCAACAGAATTAAGACCCAGGTCAGCGTATTCGTCAAAGTAGTCACGCTGTGTTTTGAAAATCTTATTAGGACGGCGTATAACGTGCTCCAAATTTTCTAAAACATCTTCATTTTCAAAAATAATATTGAAGGCAGCGTCCATTTTGACAGTTTTGACGGAACTAAATCGACTGTTAATGTTTTAACGGACCTCCAATGCCAGGATTAGATTTGATGCTTTGTTAAAGAAGTTAACGGTCCATTAGAGCGTGGTGGGACACTCGACAGCATTTAACAGTCCGTCAGAAGATGTAACAGACTGTTAGACTATTAACAGAGCTTGGAGAAACTGGGCCTAAGACTTTCATATTCAGTGACGTAGTTTTGACCGTAGCATATTGACGTCGTCCATAAAGAAACAGGGAACCATTTTATTGTGGCGGTTGCAATTTTTTTTTTTACAAACAACCAATTCTTTTTTTTTTTACAAAAACATAACTCATCTTCGTCACAAGCCAATTTTTTCTTGTGTTACAATAAATTAATGGTTGAAAAAGCAACCGCCTTTTTAAAAAAATATGCACTGACTGTGTTAAGAAAAATATTTTCCGCCGCCATCTTTATTTTTTCTTTTTTTTCGAAGCGGTAGGCAAGGGATCTTTTTTTTTTCAACAATCTCTTTTCTATAACTGTTTTACAAGTCAGACATAAATTACAATCTAAATATATAACTAGGAATTAATTTACAAAATATCTTAAGATTAAAAACCAAATAATAATAACACGGTTTACAAAGCATTAAAACTACGTACATATTGACTAAAAAATAAAACAATGTTTATCGACTGTATACAGGATGCTTCAGAAGTTTCCGGTGAAACTCAAGGTGGTTATTCTCAACTGATAGTTGGACGTAGTTTAGCAGAAACGTTCTAACCCACACAAAGTGACTTTTGAGATATTTGAGTTTTTAGGTTTAACCTGATTTACGTGCTCCATACATTGGGTTGATTTCAATGTGCCATAACTTTGCACATACGCATTGCATCGCTATCGAAGTCTTTGATTCTTAAAGTGCAGAAGATAGTGATCATTTTGGTATATTTAACCCAAAAATGACCATATTGTGGGTTGGAACGTTTCTGCTAAACTACGTCCAGTTGCTCAAGCGAATGTATGAAACAGCAGACATTTTATTTTTTCCATAATATCTCGGAGCGGCTTCCAAATTTATGTTGTTTGTATAAATAAGTAGGTGGCTCCGTAAAGATTCATCGGACCTTCCCTGACATCCTGTATATAAAAACCAATGTTAGTTAAAAAACCAACCTAGGGTAGAGAAAAATATGTTAAAATCGGCACAGCATTTAAAACTAAGATGAACACCCTCTATTCTATGAAAAATAAAACCGAAACAACTATCCTAGACATGGGACTCGAAATGACTATTTACATATTCCATTATTACAAATATTTCACACAGCCAAATAATATTAGTCACTTTTAATGATTTGACGCGTTTTAAACTATTTTTTTAAGGCAATTGTTCCGTATTTTAAACGAATCCCGAGTTTATTCCCACTATGAACCGCGAGCCCAACTATTTACCTAAACAAGGTTGGCATTTCATGCGTTTAAAACAGTTTTAAAACACTGTTTAAGGCATTATTAACTCTATTCCGGATACACATACGATCAAGTAATTGTATCCAGATTAGGCTCTAATTATATGCGTCCGCGCGACCGAGCGGCCCGGCCGCTACACCACGAAATTACAAGCAATTGTGTGTAACGATTTATTTAAATAGCGGCGCGGTCGCGCCTTCGAGCGGCGTGGTCGCGCGGCCCAGCCGCTCGTAAGAGTTTCAACGTGTTCATTTGTATCGGTGCATTTGAAGCGGACGGGACGCTCTTTTGTTTGTGAGAACGTGTGGAGAGCGGAGACGCTCGGGCCGCTATATATAAATAAAAAAGCGACTTCGCCGCAGTCGCTGGAATCTGCGGCCAAACCGCTCAGTCGCGCGGACGCATATAATTAGCCTTAAAGTTAATGTGTATTGCTTAAGAAATTATTAGTTCAAAAGCGAAAATAAAATGCTTAACAATGTTTCACTCTGTTTTAAACAACGAACATGCCAATCCTGTCTCCAATCTACAACCTGAGAACTCGACAATATCCTACTCGAAAAACGGGACCCAAACTACTTCTATACTACCTATATCGGACAAGTTACATGAACCCGAATAACCGGAAAAGTTACCTTTTAACCGGAAACAACACGTAAAAGACGAAGTAAAAAAATACTAGCGCATTAAGCAAAATACAACACTTATGTACATTTTACGGTTCGAACGAATTTTATTTACACATATTTTTTAAGGAGAAAAACTTCGCGACCTGAGATATTTGTTTATTTTTTATTTTGAAAAACTTTTGCTAAATTTTGATATTTTTTTTCCAATTTCTCCTGTGGCCACTATATTTAAAAAAAAAAAATTCTCCTACCTCAAAAAAGAAAAACAACTACACGAATAACGATTGGGGACATCAAAAGGACGAAAAAATAATTACCTACATTGGATACATCAAAACGACAAAAATATTACATCATAAGCCTAAGGGCTAGCCGCAGACTTAGAGCCAGTTACTGAATTGAGGATTGTCACGCTTATCTACAACGCGTATGTACGTATTATTGTTGATATTTATTTATTTGTGTATTATCATTTATGTAGGTTTTTCAAATTTTATATTATGCCCCCCCCCCCCCCCCCCATTTGTCATTTTAATACCATGGAAAATTTAATATATTTGTCATTTTGATAATATGGACCAAGTGAAGCTTCAGGTCTACGTTAATATTTCCCAATGCTTATGTAAGTTTATTATATCTCTTATTTCTTATTTTTTTCTTGCACTACCTGTCGCCAATTTCTGCAATACAAAGGTTTGCTTGAAGAGAATGCTTCCTGCATTAGGCACGCCCTTGTTCACTTATTGGTGCAATAAATTATAATAATAGTCAAGTAGTTACTTAGCGAAATTCTCAATTCGGAAACCGACCCTAAGATGCCATCAAAGGCGGTGATTACGAACTGGAATATAACTGGGAAAAAAAAAGTCAAATGTTTTCGTCACAGATTTCTCTTCAACTTGAAACTATAGCGTCTGTCCTATGATTAGGTATATGAGTCATATAGAAGCATAGTCAGCAACATCCACTTTAACTGAAAGCGTACATAAGATATTTTTACTTACAATTATAATGTAGTAGCTTCTAGTTAATATGAGTTTTATACAGTATGTAATGTAAAAGTAATGTACTAAAAATACCTGTATAAAAAAAGTCCTGAAAGAAGTCTGATTATTCCGTAAAATAGCTAATACTTTTGGATGTGAAAAAAGTGGATGTTGCTGACTTTGCATCTATATGACTCATATGACCATCAAGAGACGTCACTGTAGTTCTAAGTTCAGTAGAAAATCTGCGACGAAAAAACATTTGCCAAATTTTGTTGTAGTATGAAAACACTCCATTTTATATTCACCATGTTTCAACGTACTCAAAACTGTCTGTAGACAAAAAATACTGTAAAAAATCAGGCTTACAGGATTACACAATTATGTTCTTCGTAGCATCTGCTGAGAACTAGGATTGAAGGGTCAAGCGCACTTTTGTACTTTTGCCAGAATAATCCATAAAGCGTAAGTGATTTGTCAGGATCGTGACGAGTGGCGCCTGGTCTCCAAATACCCCTTTGGGATACAGGCGTGAGCTTATGTATGTGTATGCCAACATTCAGTACTATCCTGTCTACAGAAAGTTAGATAGTAAGTCTGCGGTAGCCCTAAGAGCTTGATACTCATATTTCTTGGTACGGGGGACTATAATTCTATAAGTTTTTAAGCGTAATTATTAAATATGACTTTTAATCCAATATACTAAATACAGTTTTATTGCTGAACTATTTAAAGTGGTTTTCCGCCTATGGTCAAAGGTGCGATACGTCAAAACCCTGTTGGTCAAAGGTGCCTTTGGTCAAATTACGTTGGTCAAAAGCGCGATTCGTCAAAATATCCTTTTTGTCAAAGAAGCCTTTGGTCAAGTTTGTCAAAAGCGCGATTCGTCAAAATATCCTTTTTGTCAAAGACGCCTTTGGTCAAATTACGTTTGTCAAAAGCGCGATTCGTCAAAATATTATTTTTGTCAAAGACGCCTTTGGTCAAATTACGTTTGTCAAAACCGCGATTCGTCAAAATATCCTTTTTGTCAAAGACGCCTTTGGTCAAATTACGTTTGTCGAAAGTGCGATTCGTCAGAACACCTGCCGACCTGTCCCGACTTGCCGATCGACTATGAGACACGTCATTTTATAGTGTCTCAAATAATGGCTATAAGATCATCAACCTCTGTTAATGTTGCCTTCAAATGCCATTAAACAGAAATAAAACAAGGCTCTCCATTTACCTTAAAAAGGGTATTTTGGGGAATCACGTCATTGGCAAAGCTCACCTTTGACCAAAAGCACCTTTGACGAAAACGTTTGACGGATCGCGACTTTGGCAAACCCCACGTTGGACCAAACGAACGTTTGACAAAAAACTTATTTTGACGAATCGCACCTTTGACCACAGGCGGAAAACCCATTTTAAGGCAAATGAGAAAACCCATTTTAAGCATGTTGTCTAAGAGTTTCGCGTCCCCGGGAACGCGGTTACGAGTAAATAATTACCTGATAAGGGAAAAAAGTCCCCACAATATTAAAGCGCTTTCATTTGTAGTTTCTCTTTGCTTCCTAGCTTCTGTGACCATAAGTTTACTTTGACTTCTTAAATCTACTAACAAACAAATTCACAACAATATTCCTTCTTATTTTTTCTCTTAGATTTTCTATGACATGTGTTAAAGCTACTGTTAATTTTAGCGAACATTTGATTCGAAGTAGTAATGGTAACGTCTATATTTCATGTCTAAACTGTGCCAATCTCTTACAATGTAAGCTAATACAAAATTTACGAATTTTTCGACAAAACAATCCATATTATTTCAGAAATAGTTTTGCGGAACTCGACAATTTATTCCGTCAAACTGAAAAGAAATTCATACGCGAAAATTTACTTACAAGGTCTCAAAGAGTCAATCTTATCAACCCAAACAGTAGATCTGTCAAACTATACAATAAATAACAAATGTAGGATAAATTATTTATAAACACTAAGGTCTACCCACCTTACGACAAGCCGACGACTATTTCAATGTGAAATAATGGGCGTTTTTCCTTTCTTTTTTTTTCTTAGTTCCTTGAGATACACTAGATGGCGTCATTCGTTTCTTCATAAGAATTTGTGATTCGTAGCAATCAATGTCAAAGTCAGCCCACAGATTACTAAACAAGAGAAGGAACCAGGGTTGCTATTCGGACGAGGTTTCTCGCAATAAAAATAAAAATTCAAACCCACAATCCATAGCAAAGACTCCAAAGTATCCAAAAGCGCACTTATCACCAAACGACAACAGCATTTTATTTTTTCGGTAACCAACCATCACAAATTCCACAGAACTATAGTATTATTTTTTGCTTTGACGTTTATTATTACGGTACGGCAGCGCCACCTAGGGATCCTTTTAAAACTAAATTTGACATAAGGAAAAACGCTCATTCTAAAAACCTTACGAATTCAAAAACTACAATAAAATGCTAAAAAAAGCCCGTATCTGTCCCGTGCTTTTCGGCGGCACGTGAACGGGCTTTATTTGCTCTGCTATTGTAGTCTCTAACCCCAGAAGTATTTATGGTTTATTTTAGTCTGTCACGGCCCGTCGTACTACGGACAGTCACTTAGACCGTCGATTTGGCGGGAAGATTCGGGAGACATTTTGCGCTGATAACATTAGCTTGGTTTAATCTAAGCAACGGGTGTAACAAGATGATTTTTTGAGCGCAAATCGTCGTCATTAATGACGATTATAACATAATCATCATAGGGCGGGTCCAGATATCGCATGCTTAGTGAAACATTGACCCATTAATAGATAGATAGGTCATGGACTTATCCTACTTGTTGACGCATAAAATTAAAACTGATACATATATTAATTAATTATGAATGGTTGTATTTTGTACGTATGATTAACTACTGATGATATCAGAGTAAAAAAAAATCCGTACGTTACTCAAATGACCTATCTACTAATCTAAACATTAATGCCATTAACTTGTGCCCGGATAACGGCGACAGGCTTGCCACTTGTCACGTTTGGGACCTAATAAACTCGGCAAAACGTGGGTCCAGTTCTAGAGACTGGTGCCTCTGCCTACCCCTTCGGGGATAACGGGCGTGAGTTTATTATTACTTTTTTTTTATTACTAAACATTATGCATATGTTCTTGTGTCCGTACCGTTCCTCCCATCCGTATCAGCGTCGCGATCAAAAAACGCTAGTGTGGACGCCTGTTTGGAACGGTACGGTAGTACGGCGTCTCGATCAAGAACTTTATCACACAAGTTTGCCAAAGGCCATGCTAATGGTGGCGCGGTGGCCGGGTCGCCTATCTCCCTCTAATATGGTTGAGACTGGTGATGGCTGACCTCTGCGTTACGCTCGTGAACGGGTGCCGTCCGTGTGTCTGGCCGCAGCATTGGTGTTTTATTACCTTTTAAGAATATTAAATGATGTTTGACTTTGCAAGTATTGATTGCACTCATGGATCTTGAGATTCTTGGTATACGAACACTCATACCTAATTTGTATTAGCTTTAAGTTGATTTGAGAAAAGATGGTCAGAGTGGAGTTTTTTTTCGCTGCCTTTTTCTCCACTACAGACGGCCCTAAGGCAGCGGCTAACATTATACATAACTGTATGTACATTGACATTCAACAAGCAGAATGTAAATTCTTTACGTTTAAATAAAAATTTTTGAATTTTGTATTTTGAATTTTGATCCGCAGGCGTCCACACTAGCGTTCTTGGATCGCGGCGCAGATACGGATCGGAGCGGTGCGGACAAAAGAACATATCTGGACCCGCCTTTGAGCAGCCTAAATGTATACGTCCCGCTGTAGACCCCTCAGAGACAGTGTGGACTTGATTAAGTCCACGAGTGATGATTAGCACGCGTACTTGCCACCCGAGAATGGCGACTTACAAACGTTGTGGGTTCCTCGCTATGTTTTCCGTCACGGTTAGTGTCACTAGAAATTTTGTGATTATACCTTTTTTTTCGCGAGTTTGTAGCAGTATTTTTAGCTACTTTGGTTGGACAACTGTGTATTGAGTAATATTTTTTAATTTTAAAAGTTTGTTAACTAAGCTAAAACTGTTTTGAGAAGAATAAACGTGGAGTTTCTTTGTTAGTCTTTTCACAAGAACCATTGCGGTACCAATTCATCTCTTGTATTTTGAATTTAATTCGATGTTTGTTTGCTCCGATAATGCTTTGACGATTGTTCAGTTTTTTGTGAAAATTTGGAAGGTCGGAAAGTAGGTCGTAGGCATATTTATTTAAAAATATGCGTACCACCTCCCTCGCACTAGATAAACATTCATGGATTCTTTTTATTTTGACTCTTTGTTGTCTAAATGCTTAAGCCAATAGAGAATATAAGGGCAGATCCTTCTCTGAGAAGGCGTGTGATCTGTTACAGCGGTACGTACATAGGCAGCTTACAAAACCCGCGTCTCCCTACTTGCCCGCCTAACCGACGGTCCGCCATCTTGCGCCGCCATCTTGCGTCGCCATGTTGCCGCCGCCACGTTGCGGCCGCCGTCAACGGCGCCACGAGCGGTCCTCTTCGGCATCGTCGTCCTCCTCTTCGTCGAAGCGAAGCAGCGCCGCTTCGCTCAGCTCGGGCGTCGGCTGCGGGCGGGGGATGTTAGTTATACAATCGGTTTTACATCAGATATTCTCATTTCGGACTACCTAGGCTCCCGTGGTGGAGTATGGCTTATACCTTCGTCAGGGAAGAGACCCGTGCCCCTCGGTGGGGAAATAAATGGGTTGATGATGATTTCCATTAGTCTGGGCCAATTCTCTCTACGTCATTATGTCAGACATAATGACTTCGTTAACGTTTTTTGTAATAAGAAACGGCGTTATATTTATTGAAATTTTACAGCGCATGGAATATCGAAGGACTATTTTGGCTATGTTAATAAATAATATGTAGAGTTTGAGCGCTTCGTGAACAAACTGCTACAAAAATAAAGGGTGTTCCAATAAGGACGCATTAACAGACACAGCACAGATGGCATTAGCTATTGTTCAGATTATTAAAAATGTAGCGCTACACAATTATTGAACAAAGCGTTATCATTGTTCAAATGAGTCCAGAAATGCAGTGCCTTCGATGACAGTGAAATGGGATTTTTTTACAGTAACACGATAACATAGATCCTATGGCTCTGTGACCTCAACGTGGACTTAAAAGACATGTGGTTACAGCAGGATGGGATACCGCCGTTTAGCCAAAGTATTTTTCGCCAAATTTTACTTCCCAATAAACAAAAAATAGTTTGGGAAGTAATACTTTGGGAAACGATTTTTGGCAATACATTAGTAAACCCAGCAGGATGGCTCCAATTGCCACACCGCGCACGAAACAATCGATTTATTGGAGCAACGATTTCCGGAACGACCAATCTCTCGAAATTCCTTCCTAGTGGGCACAGGGTATTGGTTAGTGGTGACGGGTGGTGGCTAGTGGGCACAGGGTATTGGCTAGTGGGCACAGGGTATTGGCTAGTGGGCACAGGGTATTAGCTAGAGGACACAGGGTATTGACTAGTGGTGTTTAGGGGATACCGCCGTTTAGCCTAAGTATTTTTCGCCAAATTTTACTTCCCAATAAACTTATGGCATCAGTTTCATTTCCCAAATGAAACTTTAGCAAGTTTTCATTTCGCATTTTATTCATTTGGTCAAATTATCATTTCGCATAATTCTACTGCGTCAAGTTTTATTAAGACAAACGTTTATTATGCTAACGTTTTATTTTGGCAAGTGTTATTTTCAAATAATGGAACGGGGGGTCGGCGATGTAAAGAATACGTGACAACAGAAATATAGGTGCGACGACGCGCGTAGCGAAGCGGAGCGTTAGGTTCTCTATGTAAGATCGAAAACAGACTCGACTTTGATGCGTTCTTACCTTGCCTCTTGTTGCCTCTTTGGTAAAATGAATTTTGACCAAGTATTTGGTAAACAATAACTTGCCATAATAACTTTTGCTAACTGTTTATTTGCTTTAAGTTGTTTTGAGAAATGTTTTTTTGCCAAGTGATAATTTGCGGAAAATAGTTTGGGAAGTAATACTTTGGGAAACGATTTTTGGCAATACATTAGTAAACCGGTGTTTAGTGGTCGGCAAGCGTACTGACCTCGGCCTGGATGTCACTACCGTTGGCGGCGGCGGCCGGCAGCGGGCTGGCGGGCGGAGCCCCCAGCGGAGACTTGCCCGGCACCCACGTCACCTGAAAGACACACAGACATAAACATTTGCATACAGGCACATACATACCTGAGAGAACTTAAACGATCACGAAGGTTAAGCAACATAGGGCGCGTCCAGTGCATGAATGGCCGTGGGCGGGGCACATAGCACGCAGAACTGATGGCCGATGGGGCCGAAAGGTTCTCGAATGGAGACCACACATCGGCAAGCGCAGCGTAGGACGACCAGCCACAAGATGGACAGACAACCTCATCCAAGTGGCAGGGAGACGCTGGATGCAAGCCGCTTCCAACCGGTCTTTTTGGAAATCCATGGAGGAGGCCTATGTCCAGCAGTGGACTTCTTGATGATGATGATGAGTGCATGGATGGGCGACTGTCTACGACTAACGCCAATGGCATTTTTCTGAGCTGCTCCGTGCTTCGCAAGGCGCGTTAAGCAGTCGGTGCCGGCTGCCGTCGAAAGATGGCAGTCGTTAAGCCAAGTCAGAGGCCTTAGGGCGGGTTGAAAACTTGTGACAGTAAGACCAGCCACAAGTCTTACAAGCCTCCACGAATCCGGACTTGGCCCCCGTGGCGGGGTATGGCCTATACCTTCCTCAGGGAAGAGACCCGTGCCCCTCGGTGGGGGCATAATGGGTTAATGATGGTCGTAGCATCAACTCAGCCTGTGCACGCGCCCTGAACTGTTCAACCAGCTAAAGTACCGACAAATTCACTTCTTTACTGGTGTTTTCGCCTCCGGTAGTTGCGGTCTCAAGTAAAAGAGCGCTATTGGAGCTATTTTAACATCCCTAGATGGTTGTTGCCCCCTTAGTCTTTTACTGTCAGTCTTTATTTTAGCATCTCTTAGGTGACTGGCTCCACTGGAATATTTTGGCGCCCTCATCACAATTTGAAGCCCCTAAAATATTTGGCGCCCCTAATATTTTTGGCGCCCCTAATAAATTTGACGCCCCTAAAATATTTGACACCCATAAAATATTTGGCGCCCCTAACCTTATATCTCTAACCTAAAATAATTTTATTGTATTCATTTAACTTTATAATAGTAGTCTGTGTAATATATTCGTATGTATGTTTATTATTGTATAGTTTAGTATTATATACTTTTGTGCTAACGTTAGATATATATTTCTGGCGTTCTTATATCTATGTAGGCATTTATGTAAGTTGTATGTATATTTGTAAGTAGTTTATTATTATTATTATTTTTATACCTACTTAAGAGTTGTTATCCACTTCATCTGCCCTACCCCACTCTCTTTTTTAACATTCCAAAATGTTTAGGCTGGCTGGAAGAAATTTCTTTAGAAATAAGTCCGCCTTGGCACATTGTTTTTATCACAAACCTGTTATTTAAGTCATATTATGTATTTTCTTTTGTGCAATAAAGTGTAACAACAACAACAACAACAACAACCTTTACGCTATCATATTTGACGCCCCTAACTTTTACGCTATCAAACTCACGGAGAGCGTCCGCTCGTTGTAATGGCGCCCCTTCGCAGCGGCCAACTCGGCCTGCGCCCGCGCTCTGAACTGCACCACCAGCTCCGGGACTGACAAGTTCACTTCTTTACCGGTGATCTCGCCGAATTGCTGTTGGAAAAAGGATATTTTTAATTTTCACACTTTTAGGTAAAAATTGTAATTTTTCATTTTCATAATCATATTTAAAATATTTGGCCATGTGATAAAATGAGCTTACTTTTGATGTGTTCTGAAGGTTTGATAGGCAATTAAATTGCGGGTGTTCGAGGCATATTTCAGTTGTTCTGTAATAAGTTTTTGATAAAGAAAAATCGATTAACGACCTCTGTGGCGAGAGGTCCCGACTGTGGACAAAAATAAACCCCCAGGTCTTGGATGTTTACATGTTTGTGACGTCGCTGCTTCTGGATCCCACGACACAGGGTATCCTAGTGTGGGGCCAGAAACAATGTATGTTTATTTGTTTGGTTAATCTGGCGTGCACTAACAATAAATCGGGCAATATCAGCACTGCACGGCTAAAATGACAATCCAATTTTGCATAAAATATCGTCGCCCCCGACGACCTCTGTGGCGTAACGGTTAGCGCATCAGCCTGCCTAGCGAGAGGTCCCGGGTTCGAATCCTGACTGGGGACAAAAAAAAACCCCACGTCTTGGACGTTCACGTGTTTGTGACGTCGCTGTTTCTGGTTCCCACGACACAGGGTATCCTAGTGTGGGGCCAGGAGCAATGTATATGCCTGTATGTAAATCTTTATGATACAGGCTCAGCCTAGTTTGGAGACACGGCCACGTCGGCCAACATACAAAATAACAACGGACAGTTAACGGTAGATTAACAGACTGTTAGCGTTCGAAAAACAGGGGGTAAGGGCCAGTTTCTGAATAGGCTATTAGACAGTGTGAAAAAAAACAGTATTATTTATACGTCTACGTCTTAAATACGCTTTAAGGCATTGTTTAGTTAAAATTAACTAAAAAACAGTTATGATTTGTAAAAAACACATGATAAAATTTGACAATTAAGTATTTGCAGCCTGACTCCATCCAGACGCCATCGTATCGGAAACGGTCTGGATTGGCCGATTCTATGATGACGTCTGGCGTCTGAAAAATGGCGTCTGTCATTCATTCGTTCTTGCATTCTTTGGTTGGTTTAGTGGCAAGTGACGTCATAATTCCTGTGCGACGCCATGTTGCCCAGGGTAGCCTTATGGCGGCTTATTTCAAAGTAAATATTCGTTTGCCTTTTTTAACCTTTTTTGCCCCCTAAGGCGGGCCGCTTAGGGCCGTTTTCTGAATTGAGAATTACGCTAAGTGTATCTATATAAATAAAATTCAAAGTCCTGACTGACTGATTCATTCACTCATCAACGCCCAGCCCAAGCCGTTGGGCCTAGGAAGCTGAAATTTTTCACAGAGGGTCTATATATAATGTAAGCAAGGAATATGACCGGATTTTTTGAAATTCAACCCCTAAGGGGGTGAAAAGGGTTGCCAAAATTTGTATGGGAGGTATAAATAATGTTGTCTAATTTTCTTGAAACTTAAAATAAATACTCTTCAACACGTGTTTCGCCGTTTTCCTAAATTTAACCCTTAAGGGAGTGAACGGGGTTACAAATTTTTGGACTAGTTACAGTCGGGCGAAAGCTAGTTACAGTCTAAAACCCTAAGAATGTTGAATGTAAAGAATGTTGTCTAATTTTCATGAAACTTAAAATAAATACTCTTCAACACAATTGATTGAACACGTGTTTCGCCGTTTTTCTAAATTTAACCCCTATACGAGTGAACGGGGTTGCAAAATTTTGAACTTTAGTCCACGCGGACGGAGTCGCGGGCGAAAGCTAGTACTCAAGTAAGGTACTGTCATGCTCTTTTCTGAGAAATTTGACGAGACAGCACTACAGTTAAGTAGTTTAGCGAAATTCCCAATTCAGAAACCGGCTGTTACCCTCGGTTTCTCGTACGCTAACAACAGTCTGTTATTTGACCGCTGTCAAATGTTTTTTTCGTATCCACTTTCGCGAACTGACAGCTTTTAACAGTAGATTAACAGCAGATTAGATGGATTACCCTCAGTTTCTGAGAGAGTGTTCAAATGTAACTGGAGATTAATCTACGATTAATTCAAAATACCGGCACGTGATTGGCTGAAATTAGCTTGACGTGAGATTAACATCTAATCTCTTTAAACGAGCAATACTTGTATATATATTTATATACAGGGTGGAATTTTGTATTGCCACCTGAAGGGGAAGTACTCTTAATACTGTAGATAGAAAATTTTACTCAAAGAAAACATTCCTTTATTTTTGAAAAGAAAGAAAACTGCATTTAAAGATTTTTTAAATTCGCTTGCCTCACCCGGTAATAGAACCTACTAAAATCTGAGAAAGTGGCACCTTGTACTGTTATTGCATCGATCGTTAGGGTCAATTATAAGGATGAAATCTCTCTAACAAACTATATAAATTACATGAAAGGAAAACAATGAAATCTCAAATTGTTTTAATTATTTACTGGTAAACTAACTGGGCTCCATTTTCTTGGATACACCAATTTATTCTTCTAACGAATTCATATCTATTAACCTTTAATAAATTGTTGTGGTGTATGTTATAAATCGTATTTTGAACTTCAACTCTCAACTCGTTAAATTCTCTTAATATTTAATGTAAATTTGATTTTTTACATATCTAAGTTATGTCGCATCTAAGAAAGGAGTCTACATTGCAAACACGTGCAAATTGCAATCGTCTTATCTAAATAGTAATTCATCATTTTAATGGCTAAATGATGTCAATGATAATTATTAATTAATAACATAAGTAAACATAAAGAAACGGATCTTTGAGTAAAAGTGCTTTAACTTGACCCATTGATTAATAATTTAAGATTTCATTGTTTTCCTTTCATTTAATTTATGAAGTTTGTTAAAGAGATTTCATCCTTATAATTGACCCTAAAGATTGATGCAATAAAATTACAGGGTGCAACTTTCACAGATTTTAGTAGGTTCGATTACCGGGTGAGGCACGCGAAATTTTAAAAATCTTTGAATGCAGTTTTCTTTCTTTTCAAAAATAAAGGAATGTTTTCTTTGAGTAAAATTTTCTATCTACAGTATTAAGAGTACTTCCCCTTCAGGTGGCATTACAAAATTCCACCCTGTATAATCAGAATCTCGGAAACGGCTCCAACGATTTTCACGAAATTTTGTAGGCAGATGCTTTCGGGGGCGTTTAATTGATCTAACTAGGTTACATTTTTAGAAAACGTTGTTTTATCCGTGTTTTAAGGCAATTGAAATTTGCTATAATAACATACATAAGTAAATTTCGCGTCTATTTGCATGGTCGGGATAGTTCTGACGGGAAACGGGCGACCCGTTTCGGGCCGATTTCAAGAGGCCCGGTTCGAGTCATGATGTTTTTTTTCCAAGTTCTTTTTTTGTTGAAAAAGGATTATTTTAATATTATATTACATATTTTATATTAGGCACTGAGATTAACATTTGATCGCTCTTCTAGAAACCGAGCGTTAGTCTAGTAGATCGCTCGTAGCCTGGGCTGCCTGAGTGATCTTAAACGATCACTAAGGTTAAGCAACATACGGCACGTCCAGTCGATGGATGGGTCACCGTCTATGACTAACGCTAGCAGAGCTTCGCAAGGCACGTTAAGCAGTTGGTGCCGGCTGCCGTCGATAGATGGCAGTCGTTAAGCCAAGCCTGACAGTAAGACCAGCCACTAGTCTTACAAGCCTCCACCAATCCGCACTTGGCCCCCGTGGTGGAGTATGGCCAATACCTTCCTCAGGGAAGAGACCCGTGCCCCTCGGTGGGGACATGATGGGTTGATGATGAGTCTATTAGAAGGGCGGACTCACGGCGAAGTGCTCCAACAGTTGGCGCAGCTCGTCGGGCTCGAACCCCGATACCAGGAGGGCGCGAGGCCGGTGGTCCACGGCTTGAACCTTGGGGGCGGCCGGGGCGGCGCGGGCGAACCGCGCGCCCGACTGGAAGCGGTTACCGCCCCCACGGTGCGAATACAGCGAGCTGGGAGACAGGCCACTTTGAATAAAGGGTCCGCCAAATAACTTTTTTTTTTTGAAAATGCTATAAAAAAAAACTACTGAATATTTTTTCAAATTTCTTTTTTTATTTGAAAGTACAATCCCTCCGGTTAATGATGGAAAATAATTTCATTCAAATGGCTGCCTCGGCTGGCCATGCAGTAGCCTACACGATGGGTCCAATTTTTAAGTAATTATCGATTGTGTGCAGCTGTATTTCACCAATGGCTTCACGAATATTGTCCTTTAAAGCTTCAATTGTCTCTGGTTTGTCGGCGTAACACTTATCTTTGACGGCACCCCACAAAAAGTAGTCCAACGGTGTCAAATCGCAGCTCCGAGGTGGCCAAACGACATGAGCTCTGCGGCTGATAATGCGATTTTCAAAAACAGGGCGCAAAACATCAAGTGTAGCGTTGGCTGTGTGGCACGTAGCGCCGTCGTGTAGGCTACTGCATGGCCAGCCGAGGCAGCCATTTGAATGAAATTATTTTCCATCATTAACCGGAGGGATTGTACTTTCAAATAAAAAAAGAAATTTGAAAAAATATTCAGTAGTTTTTTTTTATAGCATTTTCAAAAAAAAAAGTTATTTGGCGGACCCTTTACTACACTACAGACGGCCCCAAGGCAGCGGCTAACATTATACATAACTATATGCACATTGACATTCAACAAGCAGAATGTGAATTCTTTACGTTGAAATAAATTTTCGAATTTGAATTTGAATTTTTTTAATGAGGGCTCATATCTTAGTAAAGTCTGTTCGCTACCATAGTGTCACTTTGATATTTACCGCCTCGGCACGTGGCGGCTTTTCGAAAATAGAAATTAAAGGAAGCCGCAAACACGCCAGTGAATTTGGCTCGCAGCTCGTCTCATTCTACTATTATGTAGATCACGCAATTAAAGAACTAAATCAATCATTATTTTAGAATGGATTTATAACGAGACGATCCTGCATCACTTAGGTGGGTACCTATTCTAAATATCGGTGGAGATGAATATTCTGAGGACACTTCGAGTGATGAAGAATAGTGTTTTGTTTTGTGCTTCATTAGGTATATTGTGTACCATGTTTTTTTATTAATTTAAAGTATTTTTGCTGTCTAAGTTGTATTATTGAAATAAATGTCTTTTTACTAAAACCACGATTGCCTTCGTGTGTACCGACACAATCTAAGCGAACGGACTTTACATTAAGTTAGCTTGTAGCTTCATATAACCAAAATTTAACAAAATAAAACCTGTTCATTTATAAAGTTTAATATAGACGAGCTTAGTCTGCTAAACACATTTACAGTCGCCAGCACATCATGGTATACACCCATGCACTCTACTCCGTTGCATTACGGGCGACTTTGCAACTAAAATGTGAAGGTTGACGTGCTGTCGGCTGTACCAATGATTGTTTTACCTAGAATAATGAAGTAACACTGGGATTGTAAACAAATTGTTTATCTTATGTACAAATAAAGAACTTTACAAAACAAAAGAAACTTTGGATGAGATATTAGAGTTACCTCCATCGCGGTTTAAGAATACGGTATTTGTAATTATTTGAGATGCTCGATTAAAACAAAAATTACAAAATGATTCGGAAAATGTATTTCTTTTAATCATTTACTAGTTATTACAATTTTTAAATAGATGAGACATGAAAAGAGTGCTATGAAATGTTATGTCAGAAGCAAGTATTTTCATACAAAATTCCGTTTTAAAAGTAACTCATTTGACATTTTGTCAAATACCCAATAGGCTAGTTTCCCAAAAAAATGTAATTAGTCCGTCTTTTAGATTATACAAAAATAAGGGACACGTATTTTTTAATTTGTAAATTACTGACAAAGATATAGCTTAAAGATAAGAGTGACGTCACACGTAACTTCAATGGGCTATATATATCTTTGTTATTTTTTGTTTAATCGAAAAAAGAAAAAATACGTATCCAAGATTTTTTTATAATCTAAAATACGGACTAAATAGAATTAAATTATTTTGACCCTGGAAACTACCCTATTGAACACAAGTAGAAAAATAAGTAACCACGAAGGGGAGAAAGACAATGAGCTCACCTCAATTTTCTTTTCACAACGCGATAGCTTGCAAGACAGAGTGGGAAACATAAGTTGACAATAATAATCAGCGAGAACAATTGAAACGTGTTAGGTCTGGTTCACATTTGCTTTATTTTCGTGATTTCCATAGAGAATGAATCAAATAGAGACGGCAAAAATGTATGCCGATTAATAGCTTTTCTTATAAAATAAAATAAATAAATAATAAACTCACGCCCGTTATCCCCGAAGGGGTAGGCAGAGGCACCAGTCTCTAGAACTGGACCCACGTTTTGCCGAGTTTATTAGGTCCCAAACGTGACAAGTGGCAAGCTTTTCTTACGCACCATATATTATAAAAGTACTTTCAAAAATCCTAAATACATACAGGGTGTTGATTTGTACAGTTTACTCCGACTCAGGGTTGGTTATTTACATGATACTAAAGAAAAAAAAAATATATAAAAAAAATTTTTTTTTTAGTAAAAATCACCTAAAATCCCCGGTGCACTTTCCAGCCCCGGGCCGGGCGAACAACCCTCCGGACCCGTCAAGTTCAAACGATAGAAGCTAAGCCATATAAATTTATGATTTTAGATGATTTTCACTAAAAAAAATATTTTTTTTAATATTTTTTTTTGCTTCAGTATCATGTAAATAACCATCCCTGAGTCGGAGTCAACTGTACAAATCAACACCCTGTAGTATACAACCAACCAATACCGATTTATTATTTG